>OW804099.1:12139161-12766661 GCA_942159475.1 Sthenelais limicola | reverse complement strand
ACAATACACACCAACACCTGCTGGTACTACAAGAGCAGCCTTACAGGCAGCCCTAGGCAGGGACAGGGACACAATACACACCAACACCTGCTGGTACTACAAGAGCAGCCTTACAGGCAGCCCTAGGCAGGCAGGGACACAATACACACCAACACCTGCTGGTACTACAAGAGCAGCCTTACAGGCAGCCCTAGGCAGGGACAGGTGCACACCAACACCTGCTGGCACTACAAGAGCAGCCTTACAGGCAGCCCTAGGCAGGGACAGGGACACAATACACACCAACACCTGCTGGTACTACAAGAGCAGCCTTACAGGCAGCCCTAGGCAGGGACAGGTGCACAATACACACCTGCTGGTACTACAAGAGCAGCCTTACAGGCAGCCCTAGGCAGGGACAGGTACACACCAACACCTGCTGGTACTACAAGAGCAGCCTTACAGGCAGCCCTAGGCAGGGACAGGTACACAATACACACCAACACCTGCTGGTACTACAAGAGCAGCCTTACAGGCAGCCCTAGGCAGGGACAGGGACACAATACACACCAACACCTGCTGGTACTACAAGAGCAGCCTTACAGGCAGCCCTAGGCAGGGACAGGTACACAATACACACCAACACCTGCTGGTACTACAAGAGCAGCCTTACAGGCAGCCCTAGGCAGGCAGGGACACAATACACACCAACACCTGCTGGTACTACAAGAGCAGCCTTACAGGCAGCCCTAGGCAGGGACAGGTGCACAATACACACCTGCTGGTACTACAAGAGCAGCCTTACAGGCAGCCCTAGGCAGGGACAGGTACACAATACACACCAACACCTGCTGGTACTACAAGAGCAGCCTTACAGGCAGCCCTAGGCAGGGACAGGTACACACCAACACCTGCTGGTACTACAAGAGCAGCCTTACAGGCAGCCCTAGGCAGGGACAGGTACACAATACACACCAACACCTGCTGGTACTACAAGAGCAGCCTTACAGGCAGCCCTAGGCAGGGACAGGGACACAATACACACCAACACCTGCTGGTACTACAAGAGCAGCCTTACAGGCAGCCCTAGGCAGGGACAGGTACACACCAACACCTGCTGGTACTACAAGAGCAGCCTTACAGGCAGCCCTAGGCAGGGACAGGTACACAATACACACCAACACCTGCTGGTACTACAAGAGCAGCCTTACAGGCAGCCCTAGGCAGGGACAGGTGCACAATACACACCAACACCTGCTGGTACTACAAGAGCAGCCTTACAGGCAGCCCTAGGCAGGGACACAATACACACCAACACCTGCTGGTACTACAAGAGCAGCCTTACAGGCAGCCCTAGGCAGGGACAGGTACACAATACACACCAACACCTGCTGGTACTACAAGAGCAGCCTTACAGGCAGCCCTAGGCAGGGACAGGGACACAATACACACCTGCTGGTACTACAAGAGCAGCCTTACAGGCAGCCCTAGGCAGGGACAGGTACACAATACACACCAACACCTGCTGGTACTACAAGAGCAGCCTTACAGGCAGCCCTAGGCAGGGACAGGGACACAATACACACCAACACCTGCTGGTACTACAAGAGCAGCCTTACAGGCAGCCCTAGGCAGGGACAGGTGCACAATACACACCTGCTGGTACTACAAGAGCAGCCTTACAGGCAGCCCTAGGCAGGTACAGGTGCACAATACACACTAACACCTGCTGGTACTACAAGAGCAGCCTTACAGGCAGCCCTAGGCAGGTGCACAATACACACCAACACCTGCTGGTACTACAAGAGCAGCCTTACAGGCAGCCCTAGGCAGGGACAGGTGCACAATACACACCAACACCTGCTGGTACTACAAGAGCAGCCTTACAGGCAGCCCTAGGCAGGGACAGGTGCACAATACACACCAACACCTGCTGGTACTACAAGAGCAGCCTTACAGGCAGCCCTAGGCAGGGACAGGTACACAATACACACCAACACCTGCTGGTACTACAAGAGCAGCCTTACAGGCAGCCCTAGGCAGGGACAGGTGCACAATACACACCAACACCTGCTGGTACTACAAGAGCAGCCTTACAGGCAGCCCTAGGCAGGGACAGGGACACAATACACACCAACACCTGCTGGTACTACAAGAGCAGCCTTACAGGCAGCCCTAGGCAGGGACAGGTGCACAATACACACCAACACCTGCTGGTACTACAAGAGCAGCCTTACAGGCAGCCCTAGGCAGGGACAGGGACACAATACACACCAACACCTGCTGGTACTACAAGAGCAGCCTTACAGGCAGCCCTAGGCAGGGACAGGTGCACAATACACACCAACACCTGCTGGTACTACAAGAGCAGCCTTACAGGCAGCCCTAGGCAGGGACAGGTACACAATACACACCAACACCTGCTGGTACTACAAGTGCAGCCTTACAGGCAGCCCTAGGCAGGTACAGGTGCACAATACACACCAACACCTGCTGGTACTACAAGAGCAGCCTTACAGGCAGCCCTAGGCAGGGACAGGTGCACAATACACACCAACACCTGCTGGTACTACAAGAGCAGCCTTACAGGCAGCCCTAGGCAGGGACAGGGACACAATACACACCAACACCTGCTGGTACTACAAGAGCAGCCTTACAGGCAGCCCTAGGCAGGGACAGGTGCACAATACACACCAACACCTGCTGGTACTACAAGAGCAGCCTTACAGGCAGCCCTAGGCAGGGACAGGTGCACACCAACACCTGCTGGTACTACAAGAGCAGCCTTACAGGCAGCCCTAGGCAGGGACAGGTACACAATACACACCAACACCTGCTGGCACTACAAGAGCAGCCTTACAGGCAGCCCTAGGCAGGGACAGGGACACAATACACACCAACACCTGCTGGTACTACAAGAGCAGCCTTACAGGCAGCCCTAGGCAGGGACAGGTGCACACCAACACCTGCTGGCACTACAAGAGCAGCCTTACAGGCAGCCCTAGGCAGGGACAGGTGCACAATACACACCAACACCTGCTGGTACTACAAGAGCAGCCTTACAGGCAGCCCTAGGCAGGGACAGGTGCACACCAACACCTGCTGGCACTACAAGAGCAGCCTTACAGGCAGCCCTAGGCAGGGACAGGTACACAATACACACCAACACCTGCTGGTACTACAAGAGCAGCCTTACAGGCAGCCCTAGGCAGGCAGGGACACAATACACACCAACACCTGCTGGTACTACAAGAGCAGCCTTACAGGCAGCCCTAGGCAGGGACAGGTGCACAATACACACCAACACCTGCTGGTACTACAAGAGCAGCCTTACAGGCAGCCCTAGGCAGGGACACAATACACACCAACACCTGCTGGTACTACAAGAGCAGCCTTACAGGCAGCCCTAGGCAGGGACAGGGACACAATACACACCAACACCTGCTGGTACTACAAGAGCAGCCTTACAGGCAGCCCTAGGCAGGGACAGGTGCACACCAACACCTGCTGGCACTACAAGAGCAGCCTTACAGGCAGCCCTAGGCAGGGACAGGGACACACCAACACCTGCTGGTACTACAAGAGCAGCCTTACAGGCAGCCCTAGGCAGGGACAGGGACACAATACACACCTGCTGGTACTACAAGAGCAGCCTTACAGGCAGCCCTAGGCAGGGACAGGGACACACCAACACCTGCTGGTACTACAAGAGCAGCCTTACAGGCAGCCCTAGGCAGGGACAGGTGCACAATACACACCAACACCTGCTGGTACTACAAGAGCAGCCTTACAGGCAGCCCTAGGCAGGGACAGGTACACAATACACACCTGCTGGTACTACAAGAGCAGCCTTACAGGCAGCCCTAGGCAGGGACAGGTGCACAATACACACCTGCTGGTACTACAAGAGCAGCCTTACAGGCAGCCCTAGGCAGGGACAGGTGCACAATACACACCTACACCTGCTGGTACTACAAGAGCAGCCTTACAGGCAGCCCTAGGCAGGGACAGGTGCACAATACACACCAACACCTGCTGGTACTACAAGAGCAGCCTTACAGGCAGCCCTAGGCAGGGACAGGGACACAATACACACCAACACCTGCTGGTACTACAAGAGCAGCCTTACAGGCAGCCCTAGGCAGGGACACAATACACACCAACACCTGCTGGTACTACAAGAGCAGCCTTACAGGCAGCCCTAGGCAGGGACAGGTGCACAATACACACCAACACCTGCTGGTACTACAAGAGCAGCCTTACAGGCAGCCCTAGGCAGGGACAGGGACACAATACACACCAACACCTGCTGGTACTACAAGAGCAGCCTTACAGGCAGCCCTAGGCAGGGACAGGTGCACAATACACACCAACACCTGCTGGTACTACAAGAGCAGCCTTACAGGCAGCCCTAGGCAGGCAGGGACACAATACACACCAACACCTGCTGGTACTACAAGAGCAGCCTTACAGGCAGCCCTAGGCAGGGACAGGGACACAATACACACCAACACCTGCTGGTACTACAAGAGCAGCCTTACAGGCAGCCCTAGGCAGGGACAGGGACACAATACACACCAACACCTGCTGGTACTACAAGAGCAGCCTTACAGGCAGCCCTAGGCAGGGACAGGTGCACACCAACACCTGCTGGTACTACAAGAGCAGCCTTACAGGCAGCCCTAGGCAGGGACAGGTGCACGATACACACCAACACCCGCTGGTACTACAAGAGCAGCCTTACAGGCAGCCCTAGGCAGGGACAGGTGCACTATACACACCAACACCTGCTGGTACTACAAGAGCAGCCTTACAGGCAGCCCTAGGCAGGGACAGGTACACAATACACACCAACACCTGCTGGTACTACAAGAGCAGCCTTACAGGCAGCCCTAGGCAGGGACAGGTGCACAATACACACCAACACCTGCTGGTACTACAAGAGCAGCCTTACAGGCAGCCCTAGGCAGGGACAGGTGCACAATACACACCTGCTGGTACTACAAGAGCAGCCTTACAGGCAGCCCTAGGCAGGGACAGGTACACAATACACACCAACACCTGCTGGTACTACAAGAGCAGCCTTACAGGCAGCCCTAGGCAGGGACAGGTGCACAATACACACCAACACCTGCTGGTACTACAAGAGCAGCCTTACAGGCAGCCCTAGGCAGGTGCACAATACACACCAACACCTGCTGGTACTACAAGAGCAGCCTTACAGGCAGCCCTAGGCAGGGACAGGTGCACAATACACACCAACACCTGCTGGTACTACAAGAGCAGCCTTACAGGCAGCCCTAGGCAGGTGCACAATACACACCAACACCAGCTGGTACTACAAGAGCAGCCTTACAGGCAGCCCTAGGCAGGGACAGGGACACAATACACACCAACACCTGCTGGTACTACAAGAGCAGCCTTACAGGCAGCCCTAGGCAGGCAGGGACACAATACACACCAACACCTGCTGGTACTACAAGAGCAGCCTTACAGGCAGCCCTAGGCAGGTGCACAATACACACCAACACCTGCTGGTACTACAAGAGCAGCCTTACAGGCAGCCCTAGGCAGGGACAGGGACACAATACACACCAACACCTGCTGGTACTACAAGAGCAGCCTTACAGGCAGCCCTAGGCAGGGACAGGTGCACAATACACACCAACACCTGCTGGTACTACAAGAGCAGCCTTACAGGCAGCCCTAGGCAGGGACACAATACACACCAACACCTGCTGGTACTACAAGAGCAGCCTTACAGGCAGCCCTAGGCAGGGACAGGGACACAATACACACCAACACCTGCTGGTACTACAAGAGCAGCCTTACAGGCAGCCCTAGGCAGGGACAGGGACACAATACACACCAACACCTGCTGGTACTACAAGAGCAGCCTTACAGGCAGCCCTAGGCAGGGACAGGTGCACAATACACACCAACACCTGCTGGTACTACAAGAGCAGCCTTACAGGCAGCCCTAGGCAGGGACAGGGACACAATACACACCTGCTGGTACTACAAGAGCAGCCTTACAGGCAGCCCTAGGCAGGGACAGGGACACAATACACACCAACACCTGCTGGTACTACAAGAGCAGCCTTACAGGCAGCCCTAGGCAGGGACAGGTGCACAATACACACCAACACCTGCTGGTACTACAAGAGCAGCCTTACAGGCAGCCCTAGGCAGGGACAGGTGCACAATACACACCAACACCTGCTGGTACTACAAGAGCAGCCTTACAGGCAGCCCTAGGCAGGGACAGGTGCACAATACACACCAACACCTGCTGGTACTACAAGAGCAGCCTTACAGGCAGCCCTAGGCAGGGACAGGGACACAATACACACCAACACCTGCTGGTACTACAAGAGCAGCCTTACAGGCAGCCCTAGGCAGGGACAGGGACACAATACACACCAACACCTGCTGGTACTACAAGAGCAGCCTTACAGGCAGCCCTAGGCAGGCAGGGACACAATACACACCAACACCTGCTGGTACTACAAGAGCAGCCTTACAGGCAGCCCTAGGCAGGGACAGGTGCACACCAACACCTGCTGGTACTACAAGAGCAGCCTTACAGGCAGCCCTAGGCAGGGACAGGTACATAATACACACCTGCTGGTACTACAAGAGCAGCCTTACAGGCAGCCCTAGGCAGGGACAGGTGCACAATACACACCAACACCTGCTGGTACTACAAGAGCAACCTTACAGGCAGCCCTAGGCAGGTGCACAATACACACCAACACCTGCTGGTACTACAAGAGCAGCCTTACAGGCAGCCCTAGGCAGGGACAGGGACACAATACACATCAACACCTGCTGGTACTACAAGAGCAGCCTTACAGGCAGCCCTAGGCAGGGACAGGTACACAATACACACCTGCTGGTACTACAAGAGCAGCCTTACAGGCAGCCCTAGGCAGGGACAGGTGCACAATACACACCAACACCTGCTGGTACTACAAGAGCAGCCTTACAGGCAGCCCTAGGCAGGGACAGGGACACAATACACACCAACACCTGCTGGTACTACAAGAGCAGCCTTACAGGCAGCCCTAGGCAGGGACAGGGACACAATACACACCAACACCTGCTGGTACTACAAGAGCAGCCTTACAGGCAGCCCTAGGCAGGGACACAATACACACCAACACCTGCTGGTACTACAAGAGCAGCCTTACAGGCAGCCCTAGGCAGGGACAGGTGCACAATACACACCAACACCTGCTGGTACTACAAGAGCAGCCTTACAGGCAGCCCTAGGCAGGGACAGGTACACAATACACACCAACACCTGCTGGTACTACAAGAGCAGCCTTACAGGCAGCCCTAGGCAGGGACAGGTACACAATACACACAAACACCCGCTGGTACTACAAGAGCAGCCTTACAGGCAGCCCTAGGCAGGGACAGGTGCACACCAACACCTGCTGGTACTACAAGAGCAGCCTTACAGGCAGCCCTAGGCAGGGACAGGGACACAATACACATCAACACCTGCTGGTACTACAAGAGCAGCCTTACAGGCAGCCCTAGGCAGGGACAGGTGCACACCAACACCTGCTGGTACTACAAGAGCAGCCTTACAGGCAGCCCTAGGCAGGCAGCGACACAATACACACCAACACCTGCTGGTACTACAAGAGCAGCCTTACAGGCAGCCCTAGGCAGGGACAGGTGCACAATACACACCAACACCAGCTGGTACTACAAGAGCAGCCTTACAGGCAGCCCTAGGCAGGTGCACAATACACACCAACACCTGCTGGTACTACAAGAGCAGCCTTACAGGCAGCCCTAGGCAGGGACAGGTGCACAATACACACCAACACCTGCTGGTACTACAAGAGCAGCCTTACAGGCAGCCCTAGGCAGGGACAGGTGCACAATACACACCAACACCTGCTGGTACTACAAGAGCAGCCTCACAGGCAGCCCTAGGCAGGGACAGGTACACAATACACACCAACACCTGCTGGTACTACAAGAGCAGCCTTACAGGCAGCCCTAGGCAGGGACAGGTACACAATACACACCAACACCTGCTGGTACTACAAGAGCAGCCTTACAGGCAGCCCTAGGCAGGGACATGTGCACAATACACACCAACACCTGCTGGTACTACAAGAGCAGCCTTACAGGCAGCCCTAGGCAGGGACAGGTACACAATACACACCAACACCTGCTGGTACTACAAGAGCAGCCTTACAGGCAGCCCTAGGCAGGGACAGGTGCACAATACACACCAACACCTGCTGGTACTACAAGAGCAGCCTTACAGGCAGCCCTAGGCAGGGACAGGGACACAATACACACCAACACCTGCTGGTACTACAAGAGCAGCCTTACAGGCAGCCCTAGGCAGGGACAGGTGCACAATACACACTAACACCTGCTGGTACTACAAGAGCAGCCTTACAGGCAGCCCTAGGCAGGGACAGGGACACAATACACACCAACACCTGCTGGTACTACAAGAGCAGCCTTACAGGCAGCCCTAGGCAGGGACAGGTACACAATACACACCTGCTGCGGTACTCAGTCAGTTGAGCAGCCAGAGATTCATTAGCCGACGTATAGTATTAACATTATCAGACTTGGATTCATTAAAAGTAAGGCAGTAGTTAGGAGAAATTGAAGCCTTTGTATGAGACTAATTACAGGGTCAAGTCATAAAGTCACAGTGAGTACATGTGGCAGAACACTCAGCTTATAATGGGCATGATTAGTCTTAGGCCAAGCATAATAGACCTCTTTCTTATAATGGGCATTAGTTGCCATAGGCCAAGCATAATAGACCTGTTTCTTATAATGGGCATGATTTACCTTAGGCCAAGAAATAATAGACCTGTTTCTTATAATGGGCATGAGTTACCTTAGGCCAAGAAATAATAGACCTGTTTCTTATAATGGGCATGAGTTACCTTAGGCCAAGAAATAATAGACCTGTTTCTTATAATGGGCATGAGTTACCTTAGGCCAAGAAATAATAGACCTGTTTCTTATAATGGGCTGGATGCGTTAGTGTTGTGTTGGTGCGTTGTGGTTGCTAAATCTCTCTATTACTGGATGCGTTAGTGTTGTGTTGGTGCGTTGTGGCTGCTAAATCCCCCTATTACTGGATGCGTTAGTGTTGTGTTGGTGTGTTGTGGTTGCTAAATCTCTCTATTACTGGATGCGTTAGTGTTGTGTTGGTGCGTTGTAGTTGCTAAATCCCCCTATTACTGGATGCATTAGTGTTGTGTTGGTGCGTTGTGGTTGCTAAATCCCCCTATTACTGGATGCGTTAGTGTTGTGTTGGTGCGTTGTGGTTGCTAAATCTCTCTATTACTCGATGCGTTAGTGTTGTGTTGGTGCGTTGTAGTTGCTAAATCTCTCTATTACTGGATGCGTTAGTGTTGTGTTGGTGCGTTGTGGTTGCTAAATCTCTCTATTACTGGATGCGTTAGTGTTGTGTTGGTGTGTTGTGGTTGCTAAATCTCTCTATTACTGGATGCGTTAGTGTTGTGTTGGTGCGTTGTAGTTGCTAAATCCCCCTATTACTGGATGCATTAGTGTTGTGTTGGTGCGTTGTAGTTGCTAAATCCCCCTATTACTGGATGCGTTAGTGTTGTGTTGGTGCGTTGTGGTTGCTAAATCCCCCTATTACTGGATGCGTTAGTGTTGTGTTGGTGCGTTGTGGTTGCTAAATCTCTCTATTACTGGATGCGTTAGTGTTGTGTTGGTGCGTTGTAGTTGCTAAATCTCTCTATTACTGGATGCGTTAGTGTTGTGTTGGTGCGTTGTGGTTGCTAAATCTCCCTATTACTGGATGCGTTAGTGTTGTGTTGGTGCGTTGTGGTTGCTAAATCTCTCTATTATACTGCATACACACCTGTAGCTGGTCTAGAGTCTAGAGTACAAACAACACTCCGGTATAGAGTTGTATATGTTTACCTACAATTGCTCCAGCAACTTATAACTACTTACTCACTATTTGTACAGTCTATAATGTACCCAATAGGGGAATTGTATGGCCGCCATCTTGACTCATGAGTCACATGGGATTATGGGTGTTTTATGTCAGACTAAGGCTCAATAGGGGACTTGAATTGAATCTTGATTAGGATTCAATTATGGGAAATTATTACACTGTGTATTATCCTGATTCACATGGAATTATGGGATAGCTCAAGTCATCTGTTTTCCCATCATTTTGGCTCTCATAAATCAGCTATGCTAGCTACAATACATAGAGAAGTGATTTAATAACTGTATGTCCGCATGCACTGTTACAGTGGCACATACAATCCCCCTATAAACAAGTCCAAATACCGGATAAATTATTGGTGGTAACAATCTGCAGCACCTGGTGGCTGGGGGGAGAACCATTTAGAGGCATAGCTCAAAGTAGTCTTGGACCTTGTCCCTTTAAAGCGAACACTTAGTGTTGGGTCGGGGGGGGGGGGGGGGGGTTAGAAAGAGTTGTATGGGTGGAAGCAGACTTCAGAAGTGAAAGGGTTGATGATATGGTGTATTAATGATTATTAAGTTATTTATAAACTTTTGTTGCTCAATTGGTTGAAAGAAAGGTTAAACGGTGTTGCACATCTGACATGTTGTTCAATATTTCCTAAAAATGGACAATATTTGAACTTGTTACACAGTTTCATGGCACAGGTGAAAAAAAGAATAACTAGTCAAAATGTACATTCATTGATCACCACTATGTATGTGAGAGGTTTCGTGCACATGGGTTTAGATGTAGATCTATAACTCTTTGACTTCAGTTATAACTCATAGTACACTTCATTCAAACATTAGGAGTCTACCCTCCCTCCCTCCTCCCCCAGTATACTGTATGGGGCATGGATATGGGTGGGAGGGGGTGCCCCCCCCAGTATACAGTATGGGTGGGAGGGGGTGCCCCCCCTCCCCCAGTATACAGTATGGGTGGGAGGGGGTGCCCCCCCCTACTGCCGGCTATAAGGCTAATTCAGCGTTGAGCCCTAAGCCTGTAAGTGGTGCACACTTATATTAAAGAGCAGGTGTGGGTGTGTACTTAGCTTAATAGTGGGAGGGGCTGGGGGCAGGGGGGGGGCTCACCCACTGCCACTGCTGTATTAACCTCACTAATCCATGCTACCGTATTCACCCGTCTAACCCACCCCTACAGTATAAATTGAGTTGTTTCTTCACCTCTGTTCTTGTTTCTGTAGCTCATTTTCCCTCATTGCCTCATGTCTCTCTTTTCCTCGCTCTCCTCGCACGCTTTTCTCCATCATTCTCGCTCTCTTCTCATCCCTTCTCTCTCTACTCTCTCTCTCCCTCTCTCTCTCCTCGCTCTCTCTCCCCTCTCTCCCCTGTCCCTCCTCTTGGTCTTTAGTCCCCGTTGGTTGGCAGGGACCATTAGAAAGGCATAGAATGGGCCACCAGATCGCCGCTGGCCACTCTAAGCCGGAACACGGCCCCCGCAGAGGACTCTATGCAGATTACTCCTTCCGGTTTGGCCTCATAGCATAAATACAAGAATGCACGGTTCCGTTCTGAGCATGCGCATTCGCCAAAAATGAGTCAATAAAGGCACGTGGCTAATATGAATATTAATTAGTAGTAGTCAGCTGACCTTGACCTTGGACTACTACTAATTAATATTCATATTAGCCATGTGCCTTTATTGACTCATTTTTGGCGAATGCGCATGCTCAGAACGGAACCGTGCATTTGTGTATGGGAAACATGTTCTTTTCACCAGTCCCATGTGGACCTGTATGTGTATGAAGTGAGACCTCCTGTCTGTATTAATGGTTTTTCCCACCTTTGACCTATCCACGCAGCATTGCGACAGCCATGTATGCATTGTTTGGATGTAAACAAACCTGTACGCAAGCATCGCTGCAGTCACACCATCTGGTGGAATGGGTGGGTATTGTCTGTGTGAATGTCACAACCTCCATGTGGTTAACTGATGCAACCGAGATGGTGTGACTTGAGCCAGATATATTTTTCTGTCACGCTTACGGTCTGTCTGCACAACGCAGGGGCATCGTGTGTGTACAGAACAAAACACAGAACACCCATGCAGAGAGCTATAGACAAGAGTTAAACATGGACAATTGGGGGGTTTAACGTCTACAAATGTCTACAAGTTATAATTTATAATTTATTTTTTCGGGGAAACTGATACTAACCAACTAAAGTGATATATACTATAGTAACAGCCCAACCAACGGGGACTAAAGCCATTAGAGCCTTTGTTTATGTTCCTCACTGGGCTCTAAACCTGCAAGAAAAAAGCCTCAGTGTTCAGCCTCGTCTTGTTCCTGGCAGGCTTAGAGCCCAGTTCAGACCATAAACTCAGGCTCTAACCACCTAATAGACTAAATCTCACACCCCTGGTTCCCTCCTTCCCCTTCTCCACACTTATGTCCCGCAGTCCCGCAGTGTCAGTCATTAATCCTGTAATACACACCAGCAGGCTTTATAGAGGTAATATTACGGTTTATTGGAGTGTATACGGTAGGTGGATCAGGATTAAGTGTATTATGGTTGATCTTGCAGGCAGGGTTTATTGGAGTGTATACGGTAGGTGGATCAGGATTAAGTGTATTATGGTTGGTCTTGCAGGCAGGGTTTAGTGGCGTGTATACGGTAGGTGGATCAGGATTAAGTGTATTATGGTTGGTCTTGCAGGCAGGGTTTAGTGGAGTGTATACGGTAGGTGGATCAGGATTAAGTGTATTATGGTTGATCTTGCAGGCAGGAGATCAGAGAGAAGCAGGAGGAGCTGAGGTGTACCCGTAAACAGCTCACCGCCACCGCCGCCAAGCTCCAGGTAAACAACCGCTTCTACCAACTGTCTCTCTTACACTGTGATTAACTGTTGTCTATATTAGCTACACTTGCTACAACAGGTGCAGGCGTGTGTATTTATATATATGGTGCTCAGGTGGTATAATCTGGTTAGCTTAATACAGATCTTTTAATTAAGTCTTAATACTTAATTAAAAGATCTGTATTAAAGTAGCCAGATTATAGTGAAGTAAAGGCCTTGAGCTCTAGCTCCTACCACTGTATATATGACATGCGTTATTATACCCAGTCTCTGTTCTTCCTCATAATGTCTCTTCTCTCTCTTCTCTTCTCTCTTCTCTCTCTTCTCTCTCTTCTCTCTCTTCTCTCTCTCTTCTCTCTTTTCTGTTCTCTCCTCCCTCTCTTTTCTCTCTCTTCTCTCTCTTCCCTCTCTTTTCCTTCTCTCTTCTCTCTCTTCTCTCTCTTCTTACTCTTTTCTCTCTCTTCCCTCTCTCTTCCCTCTCTCTTCTCTCTCTTCTCACTCTTCTCTCTCTTAAGATTTAATTAAAAGATCTGTATTAAAGTAGCCAGATTATAATGATGTAAAGACCTTGAGCTCTAGCTCCTACCACTGTATATACTTATGACATGCGTTATTATACCCAGTCTCTGTTCTTCCTCATAATGTCTCTGCCTCATTCTCTTCTCTCTTCTCTCTCTTTTCTCTCTCTTCCCTCTCTTCTCTCTACTTTCTCTCTCTTCTCTCTTCTCTCTCTTCCGTCTCTCTTCTCTCTCTTCTCTCTCTCTTCCCTCTCTCTTCTCCCTCTTCTCTCTCTCTTCCCTCTCTCTTCTCTCTCTTCTCTCTCTTCTCCCTCTTCCCTCTCTTTTCTCTCTCTTCCCTCTCTTCCCTCTCTTTTCTCTCTCTTCTCCCTCTTCCCTCTCTTTTCTCTCTCTTCTCTCTTCTCTCTCTTCCCTCTCTTCTCTTTCTTCCCTCTCTCTTCTCTCTCTTCCCTCTCTCTTCTCTCTCTTCTCCCTCTTCCCTCTCTTTTCTCTCTCTTCCCTCTCTCTTTTCTCTCTTCTCTCTCTTCCCTCTCTTTTCTCTCTCTTCCCTCTCTCTTTTCTCTCTTCTCTCTCTTCCCTCTCTTTTCTCTCTCTTCCCTCTCTCTTCTCTCCTCCCTCTCTTTTCTCTCTCTTCTCTCTCTTCCCTCTCTCTTCTCTCTCTTCCCTCTCTTCCCTCTCTCTTCTCTCTCTTCTCTCTTTTCTTTCTCTTCCCTCTCTCTTCTCTCTCTTCTCTCTTTTCTTTCTCTTTTCTCTCTCTTCCCTCTCTCTTCTCATCTTCTCACTCTTTTCTCTCTCTTCCATCTCTCTTCTCAATCTTCTTTTTTTCTCTCTCTCACTTCTCTCCCTACTATCACTGCCCTCCCTCTCTCCTATAGCCTCTTTTCCTCTCTCTGCCCTCCCCTCTCTCCCTCTTTTTCCTCTCTCTTTCTCCTCTATCTCCTCGATCTCCACCCTCTCTGCTCTGTCATTCATTTTTCAAACTTGTACTGAAAAAGCTTTAAAACCAGAGATCAAATATAACTGAACTGTTACTGATAGAGTTATGAGGTAGGGGACTCCCATCTGTGAACATTGAGAAGAGATATTCCAGTGGAGCGAGAAGGGACACTTTAATTCACAAACGCACTATAACACTGAGCCTACACCTATTTATATGATGATGTAAAGTGGGATTAGGAGGTTTCAGTTCATCAATGTTTGCTAAGTTTAACACGTTTTTCGTCCATATGGGATGCTTATTTATATGTTAGTGGATGCATACAGCACCAAGTTCTACTGTAATAACTTTAACTTAGAGCTATCTGGAATTAAAAAGTGTGGAAATGCTTTAATTATTTCTAAGGAACATGTAACGTCTGTAACGTGTTTGTGAGGTACGAAAATCATTCAGTCACTTTACACTCCTCCTCACCTTGGCGTTACCTCATCACTATCAGATTTGGAAACTTGTTTTATCCAACAAGCACTGTCATGATGACAATTATGATGAAATATTTATGACCTAATATTGATCGGTGTGGTCACAGTGTATAAATTACTGGTTATTATGCTGGCCACTGATCCTAGTGTGGACAAGCCATGTATGGGTGAAATCGCCAGGAGATCTTCTAAAATAATCTTCTAAAATAACCCAAAATTAAGACAAAAATTAGGTTCAAAACTGAGTTCAACATAACTGAACGGTTTGTCGGAATCAAATCAATACCAAATATACTCAAATATATCTAGTATTGACAATTCTTCAGTGCAACTTAGCAGAATTTACTAAATGTATAGATTTGCTGATTGTACATCTTCTGACCATATGACCCATATGAGTAATGGTGGACTTATGGAGAACCCAGTAATAAGGCAGACATGCGGCCAATGTATAGAACCATGTGTGGGCGGACCATTATTGAGGTAAACTTCATACATAGTTATAGCTGGCTAATCTATATATCAACTGATGAAAAGCTATATGAATGGCCCTGCTTAGATACTTGGTTGTAACCCATGCCAGTGCTAGAATAGCTTAGATTAAATTAGATAATTCATTATTTGCCTTTGTTGTGGTCTTTTCAAACAAATATCTTCCAGATCACAGATCTTCTTGCCTTGTCTTTGTTACATTACTTGTCTATGTTACATACAAGGATGTTTGTGAGAACGACATTGTCTCTTTCAGCAAATCCCTACACAGTCTTTCTAATATAAATAATAGATGTATAATATATATATATAATGTAACATAACGATATAAATAATAGATGTATAATATATATATATAATGTAACATAACGATATAAATAATAGATGTATGATATATATATAATGTAACATAACGATATAAATAATAGATGTATAATATATATATAATGTAACATAACGATATAAATAATAGATGTATAATATCTATATATAATGTAACATAACGATATAAATAATAGATGTATGATATATATATAATGTAACATAACGATATAAATAATAGATGTATAATATATATATAATGTAACATAACGATATAAATAATAGATGTATAATATATATATATATAATGTAACATAACGATATAAATAATAGATGTATAATATATATATAATGTAACATAACGATATAAATAATAGATGTATAATATATATATATAATGTAACATAACGATATAAATAATAGATGTATGATCTGTAACATAATGTAACAATATCAATAATAGATGTATAATTATGTATCACATAACGTAACATAACAATATTAAACAGTGAGATAGCACCTGCTGCCAGGTGAAGGGCAAGATAACTCATGAAGGTATATAAACCCTGGATACTTAATATCTTTTTAATACATTTCATTGATCGTTGCATTTTTCTATACTGATTAGCTTTGATATAACAGATGAACATAAATCCCGCCTCGATTCTATGTGCCTCTGTGCCTAGGATATTCACCCAATCTGTCACTTATAAATCACAGAATTCATTATTCTTGTCATTGGGGCTAAAGATTTCTGCAAACCCAGGCAGAAGATTATGTTATCTGAATTAAAAGGATTTTTTCCTAGGTTGTGACCTATTTCAATGATGTGTCTTTCTCTTATTTCATTTAACTAAGAGGTAAAATAGTCTATTGTTTATAAAAGCACTGCATTAACATTATCAAACTTTGTTTGTGCTAGGGTAGAAAGCTGCAGGTACTGGGTTCTAACCCACACCTGTGCTAGGGTAGAAAGCTGCAGGTACTGGGTTCTAACCCACACCTGTGCTAGGGTAGAAAGCTGTAGGTACTGGGTTCTAACCCACGCCCGTGCTAGGGTAGAAAGCTGTAGGTACTGGGTTCTAACCCACACCTGTGCTAGGGTAGAAAGCTGCAGGTACTGGGTTCTAATCCACACCTGTGCTAGGGTAGAAAGCCGTAGGTACTGGGTTCTAACCCACACCTGTGCTAGGGTAGAAAGCTGCAGGTACTGGGTTCTAACCCACACCTGTGCTAGGGTAGAAAGCTGCAGGTACAGGGTTCTAACCCACACCTGTGCTAGGGTAGAAAGCTGCAGGTACTGGGTTCTAACCCACACCTGTGCTAGGGTAGAAAGCTGCAGGTACTGGGTTCTAACCCACACCTGTGCTAGGGTAGAAAGCTGCAGGTACAGGGTTCTAACCCACACCTGTGCTAGGGTAGAAAGCTGCAGGTACAGGGTTCTAACCCACACCTGTGCTAGGGTAGAAAGCTGCAGGTACAGGGTTCTAACCCACACCTGTGCTAGGGTAGAAAGCTGCAGGTACTGGGTTCTAACCCACACCTGTGCTAGGGTAGAAAGCTGCAGGTACTGGGTTCTAACCCACACCTGTGCTAGGGTAGAAAGCTGCAGGTACAGGGTTCTAACCCACACCTGTGCTAGGGTAGAAAGCTGCAGGTACAGGGTTCTAACCCACACCTGTGCTAGGGTAGAAAGCTGCAGGTACAGGGTTCTAACCCACACCTGTGCTAAGGTAGAAAGGGTTCTAACCCACAAAATCTGTTCTTGCGATTATTATCGCTTCCCATTCCAATTTGTTATCCCTCATTATGTCTCTGCCACATTGTCTTCTCCTCTCTTCTCTCTCTACTCAAACTTTCAATTTGTATATATACATCTTTGTTTCTTGTAACTTTTATTTATCTACACGATACTGTCGGTGGGTTTAAACTCCCTACATAAGGAGGGTTTCAAGCCCTACCGGACACATTAACATCTGAGAGTTTCTTGTGTTTGCTATCAGTTTTTTCATTCTTTCAGTTGAAAGCTGCAGGTACTGGGTTCTAATCACACAATCTGTTCCTGCAATGACCTATTATCGCTCACCGGCTGCTGTTTGATTCAACTTCCAATTTTTATATAAACATCTGACACTTGCTTGTGTATGCTATGAATGATATTTCATACTTTCGGGTGGGTCCTCCAAATACAAGCAGAGACAACTGTACACAATCCTAAAATGTGGGTAAAATTACTTTTAGATGGGTTGGAAAAAACATAACAAAAGAAAAAAATGTTCAATTCAGTTAAGTGAGAGTACAACTTTAAGTAATGCACATTTAACCAGGCTGTGTTGTGTAAATGCTGCTATTTGCTATGGTGTGAAGGAATGCTGAGAGTGAAATTATCGATGGCTGATCATATTTGTCACATGCATACAGGCGACATTCTATAAAATCCAATACTGGTAGACGCTTGAGTTATACCAGAAGCATCCATAAAGGTCACTATATAATAAATGTGTATATATATGTGCAGACACATACCAGTTACTTCCACAGCAATGGTGTCAAAATAGCCAATAGACTGAAAGTTGTTTTAAACAGTTTGTAAAAATTCTTCTCTCCTTACACAATAATTATAGCCCAGCTGTTAGGAATAATAACCTTTAAATACAAATCAAACAAACCTAATGTTGATATTCCAGGCCTCCTGTTGTTGCTACAGAGATTATTGCTATTTCCATGATGACTAATTATAACCAATAATTTACATGAAATGAAGATCATCGATTATAGATTATAGATAACTTTCAAGATGTATGTCAGTAATTTTATTCAGTTTCTATCCTGCTGTCTTGGCTTGTACACTTCTAACAACTTGATTAAACAGTGTCCCTTATCATTTAATACATTTTTTTTGTATTTTCTTCATTTTTCTTAGACTTTTTATATAATGACTAAACAGGTATACACACAAAACATTAGCCTCAACACATGACAGGGCAACATAACAAAGTGACACAAGGATTATTTCACATAAGTGGCTGACTGTGACCAGCCAGAGTGGAAGTCTTTAATGTAACCTTTGACCTGGTTGTATGTCAGTAATTAATAAATCAGTATATTTGCTTTATTCGAGCATGAAAATTATCACAAATAGGAAATTGTTCCGAAATAAAAACATTTAAAAAAAATGAAATGTTGATATCCTGGTGTTGATATGAACCGAGTGAAGTATTTCCAGGAATGCTGGCACATTGCCAGGTCGTCCTATTGACCTGAGAAGCCCAAGACTGGAGTATAAGCCGCTTGATCCATGCAGGGTCTGTCATTATTGTACATATACCTACGGGCTACATTTGTCCACTTTTATATTGAAGATAAAGAACAAAGGCCAATATTTCCCCCAATGTAACATATTTATACATCCCCAAACTTCCGTTAGTTAATTCACTGTACTGTAACCCTGACTTAAGTCACCTGATCAAAAAGATCTCGCTCAAATTTAGATTAGTTCATAGGGCAAAAGATTTACTCACTAAAGAAGCTAGACATGAACTGTACAATTCTACCCAATTTAGATTACTGCCACTTCATCTATGACTCAGGATCAAGATATCTATTACATTAACTGCAATCACTTCAAAATCCGTATTGTTTTTGACAAAAGTAATTTTTGAATATGTAGGTAACGAGCACAACTTCTAAACAGCTTACCCCTGAGTAAAAGAAGAGACAAACATAGAAACATAGAACTAAAATATTCACCACCAGTACAGAATTATGAAAATCTAGACAAAAGATAAAGGACGAAGAAATCTTAGAATCATAACCCCCAAAACACCAAAACTTCACAACTCAATCATGTATAAATGTCGGGTAGAGCTGCTCTATATATAGGATGGAATAGTCTGAGCTTTTCATAACAGAAATGTTATGCACCATTGTGTAGGAGTTTCCATAACCTGTCACTTATGTTGGTTTGTTTGTTTTATTTCCCTTTTATCATTTATGCACTGAAGATATATAGGCGAGGCTTTGGAAAGATGAACAAGAAGCAGTTTATATTTTATTATTCTATTACCTTTTTGGTGTTTTAAAGTATTCACAACTTGTGTCAGCGTAACGGAATTAATTTCCGTTTCCAAAGGAAACGTTTGCTGATTTCAGTTGCATGAACCCATGGTCAAGTGACAATTGTTGTCATGTATGAGAATATAATATCCTGACTCTTATTGATGTAGCACTTTTATTGGATGTTATACGGTAATCAGACAGACCGTTAACTGTCTTATGGGCAGAGGCGGACAGAGGTGTTACACAACACAGCCAAGAAGAAATAGTCCTGAATGAAATATTTACAAAATCAAAATCAAGAGGTGGTGATGTATTACTAGAGAAGCAAGACAAGATGCTTAGTGAGATAATGAAATAATGAGATTTGATCTTTAAAGCCACACTGTCCTGCTGATCTGTCCTGCTGATTTATCTGAGATTAACACCAACTGCAATAATGTCAGATGCTACACGGCCAGGTTCACCGCCCCCCAGAGATCAGATTCTAATTAGATTAGATTAGATTAGAAAACTTTTATTGCTATTATACTAGCCCGTCAGAGGGGCGCTCCAGCGAATGGGAGGATTCCAGCTCCTCTGGTGGTACTTACATTGGTTGTAAGTGGAGTAACAATACCATCTCAGTCATTGACTGGCGATGGTTCTCCACCTTTATGCAGTAAGAGTTTTCATATTACAATAGATAAACAATATGTGTGCCTTCGTTGTTAATAGACAATGTTCGCTCGATGGACATAGATTGAAATAAAACAAATTTCCCGGGGGTGGATATAGACAATCTTTCATATACCTGCCTGAAGTAAGTGAAAGTGTCTGCGGTGTTTTTAGAATTAACGATTGACGTTTGTCTACTCAAACCCTAGATTTGCAGATTACCATCAATCTGCCAATAAAAAGTGAAAAGTGAAGAAACAATTTGGGAAGGGAATGTTCTCTAGTGGCTTAAAGTAGCTAAGATAGTTAAAATGAGTAGTCATGAAATCTTGTGAAACTTAAGTCGTATTAATACATATATTAAATGCTAGTGTATTAAACATATCCTTGCATTTCTAAGGTCATTCTTAAGAGTATATTTAGCTTCCCTTACTAGTAGACATTTGTCCACCCACGATTATTGCAAACCTTTTTTTAATCACAACAAAAGTTCATAAAATATAGAAATACTTTTTAGATTTTCTAAAATTAATGTTAACATAGTTGAAATCCACTCAATCTCATCTTTTCAAGTATGTTAGTATATCTCAAAATCATTTTTTTTAAATTACGACTCATATTATACACAGGTTTTCTAGTGCCAAGCCCCCCTTCATTCAGTAGTTATTTCTATTCCAAATGATTCTCCTTGTATTTCTTTGCCAAAATAGTAGTGACAATTGTACAATAGGAACTTAAAGTAATGTATAACCAAATCAATTAATATTCTTATTCTAGTCACTCAAGCATCAATGTTCTCCTGGATTAACTGGGTTTAATAATGAGGTGGTGGAGTTAGCGCACACAGTGTGGGCTGTAACTGGTACAATGGAGGCAGTCATGTGTGAGGTACATGGAGCATCCATGCATGGCCACCATCTGTTCATTATATATACACTCCTACATGGTGTACACTCGGTGTAGTTAGTCTGGTAGGCCCACGCTAGGATTGCCTTGCCGATATTTAGCAACTGGGTATGCTTTTAAAATGATTACTTCCCTCCTTCTCTCCCCCTTCTATCCTCTCTCTCTCTTTTCTCCCTCTCTCTCCACTCTCTCTCTCCTCTCTCTCTCTCCTCTCTCTCCCCTCCCCCTCTCTCTCTCTCTCTCCCTCCCTCTCCCCCTCTCTCCCCTCCCCCTCTCTCTCCCTTCTCTCTCTCCTCTCTCTCCCCTCTCTCCTCTTCGTCTCCTCTGCCTTTCTTTTCTCCTCTTCCTCTCTCCTGAGGCACCTTTCCCCTCTCACCTCTCCTCGCTCTCCTCTCCCTCCTTCCCCCTCTCTCTCTCCTCTGTTTTCCTCTCCCACCCTCCTCTCTCCTCTTTCTCACCTCTCCCTCCCCCTCCCTCCTCCCCCTCCCTCCTCCCCTCCCTCCCTCCCTTAGCCCTTTCTCCTCTCTCCTCAGGCTATGGAAACACATCTCGCCTCTAGCCTTTCACCTTCCAATTCTCGCCACTCACCCTTCAATTCCTGCGTTTCACCATCACACTCCCTCTCCTCTCTCAGGAAGAACTCATTTGAGATGTCCACAACCATGACAACTTGACAAATAAAGAATTCTCACTTTCAGAGTGCCGAGAAGACCATAGAGGAGCTGACTGAGCGTTCCAAGGACCTGAAGGCCCAGGTGCGGGAGGAGCTGATTAGGAACGAGAAGATGGACCAGGTGAGTCTAGAGACACTGGCGATCCTGGCACTCCATGTAACACCTGGATGTATAGTGATTGCACTAAAGTAGCATAGCAAACACACCCACATACCCCAAGTGTAATCATTTATGGAAGTTTGAGATTGCCCAAGATTAATTTACTTGATTTACTCTACTTTCCCCCATATTTATACAGAATAAATAGTAAAACAAAAAAAAAAGTTAAAAGGTTAAACACTGTGTATACATCCTCCCTTCCTTGATTGTGGTAATGATTTTTGCCTATGTTCTTTCCAATGAGTCAATATGCTAGTGTTACACTTCTATTTATTTGTCTCCTCTAAGGTTGATGCTTGTCAATATCTGATAATTAAATGTCCATGATCGTATGTGTACTTCTGTGAAATATATTATGAATATCTTTAGCAAAGGAAAGGAAAAAAAGAACTATTCTCTAAATGAAAGGCCAATGGTTGATATAGCACTAAAGGTATTAGACAACCTGAGTTCAGGGATAGCACTAAAGGTATTAGACAACCTGAGGGACAACACTAAAAGTATTAGACAATCTGAGGGACATCACTAAAGGTATTAGACAACCTGAGTTCAGGGACAGCACCAAAGGTATTAGACAACCTGAGTTCAGGGACAGCACTAAAGGTATTAGACAACCTGAGTTCAGGGATAGCACTAAAGGTATTAGACAACCTGAGTTCAGGGACAGCACTAAAGGGGTTAGACAACCTGAGTTCAGGGATAGCACTAAAGGGGTTAGACAACCTGAGTTCAGGGACAGCTCTAAAGGCATTAAACAACCTGAGTTCAGGGACAGCTCTAAAGGTATTAGACAACCTGAGTTCAGGGACAGCACTAAAGGGGTTAGACAACCTGAGTTCAGGGACAGCTCTAAAGGCATTAAACAACCTGAGTTCAGGGACAGCTCTAAAGGTATTAGACAACCTGAGTTCAGGGACAGCTCTAAAGGCATTAAACAACCTGAGTTCAGGGACAACACTAAAGGGGTTAGACAACCTGAGTTCAGGGACAGCACCAAAGGTATTAGACAACCTGAGTTCAGGGACAGCACCAAAGGTATTAGACAACCTGAGTTCAGGGACAGCACTAAAGGGGTTAGACAACCTGAGTTCAGGGACAGCACTAAAGGCATTAAACAACCTGAGTTCAGGGACAACACTAAAGGTATTAGACAACCTGAGGGACAGCACTAAAGGTATTAGACAACCTGAGTTCAGGGCAGCACTAAAGGTATTAGACAACCTGAGGGACAGCACTAAAGGTATTAGACAACCTGAGTTTGTCCCTTACAGAAGCTGGATGAGTTGGACCTGCTGCAGGAGCAGCTCAAGCAGAAGGATCTCAAGATGGCCGCCATGCATGTGGAGCTTGAGCGCAAGACGATGGCGTTGGATCACGCCCGCCACACGCTGAGACTGGAGCGGGACACCATCAGGGTATGTCAGCAATAGTACTTGAAACTCAAGAAATATAATATTACTATATTGATATGGTTGTCCCCCATTACTAAAAATTCTACCACTCACTTGACTGATCTCAACCTACCGGCCCCCATTTTGTCATCTTGTTCCTCTTTCTTGATGTACAACTTCACCCTTCACCCTTTACCCCTCATCAGCCGATAATCTTTCTCACCCACCTCCAGTGACAATATGTACAATAAATAAATACACACTCACTATACAATGGTTCAGGAGGTGGCGAAAGACTGGGTTTTGCCAGAGCCACAACAACTATATGGCATATGCCATACCATTTCCTGAATGTTTGTCAAAAACAAAAAAAAACACGTTACCAAACTGTTTAGTTCTGCTGTGTGCACTAACTCACTAATACAGTTATACCTACCTCTGTCCAACACTAGATGGATCTTGGCATATAACTACTACATGTATTGTCTGTATGCAGGAGCTGCGGCATGAGTTGGAGGACAAGAGCTGTCTACAGGAGGAGCTGGCACTGAGCAGGGCTGAGGCACTCACACTGAAGCGCCTGCTCATAGGGAAGGACTCACTCCTGGTGCAGAGGTCTCAGGCACTGCAACTGGCTAAGGTAAGTATGCTGTATGCAGCATTGTGACAGCTGTATGCAGCATTGTGACAGCTGTTAACAGCATTGTGACAGCTGTATGCAGCATTGTGACAGCTGTTAACAGCATTGTGACAGCTGTATGCAGCACAGTGACAGCTGTATGCAGCACAGTGACAGCTGTAAGCAGCATTGTGACAGCTGTTAACAGCATTGTGACAGCTGTATGCAGCACAGTGACAGCTTTATGCAGCACAGTGACAGCTGTATGCAGCACTGTGACAGCTGTAAGCATCATTATGACAGCTGTTAGCAGCATTGTGACAGCTGTATGCACCACTGTGACAGCTGTATGCACCACTGTGACAGCTTATATCACCACTGTGACAGCTGTATGCACCACTGTGACAGCTGTATGCACCACTGTGACAGCTGTATGCACCACTGTGACAGCTGTATGCACCACTGTGACAGCTGTATGCACCACTGTGACAGCTGTATGCACCACTGTGACAGCTGTATGCACCACTGTGACAGTTGGTGCAGATGTTTACTACTCCATTAGAGAACCATTTAAATCTACACTTCCTAATTCTAATTTAACTCTAGATTTTAATTGCTAGAAGATATTATTAGAAGATATTGATACATTTGAATAGTACTTACCCACACATACAGAGAAAGGAGTCAAGTGATGGTCGTTGAATATTTATTGGACAAGATTGTGGGTCCAATAAATTTTTAATTACTAATACCACATTCCATTCACTATTTATTATATGCCCTAGCATAGAAAAATATTGAAATAGTAACCTTTGTTTTGGGTTTTGTATTGTCATAAATAATCTTATAGCTAAAAGAAAAACCATTGAGAATATATTTACCACTCCACTTTTATCAGACAAGTGGCATGTACATGTAATAAAGTATCTTATAAAGTCTCTCATATACAATACAAGTTGTTAATGTGCTGCAGGTAGTGATAAAGGAGCTGGACAAGAATGGAAGCAGGTGTGCAGCGCAGCTCCAGCTGATAGACCAGCCCCGCGCACTCTACCCACACGGGGTCAACTTCACAGACCCTGACAAACACAAGTGGTACGTCTGTAATGTACATAAACTGTATATTCTGCTTATGAAAGGTACATAATAGTATGGTGAGACAATATGCATGAATATTGCACCATTTCTTTGATTATATAATTACCTCAACTTTTATGATTCAGGCAACATTGTACTCAGTCTATGGTATCTCTAATACATTTATTGTACCTCTTGGCAGCATGGTATGGTAAGCCATAGGCTACAGCATTGGAAAACCGTATCACCCTCTGGGCGATATTTGCATATCATATTTACCGCTGGCGGAATTTTTGTTGAAAAAATAGGCCCATGTTCGCTTCCTTATTTTCTATAGTTAAATAATTATTTTTGTGGAAAAAAGATGCGTTATACATTGTGCGTAATGATAAAATAGAAATGACACTAATAAGCAACTGAAATTGCGAATTTATTGTGTATTTAAAATTGAAAAATAGACCCGAAAATGAGTGAGGTGGACCGGAAGTGAGAAAGTAAACAAACAGACTCGTGAACAGACCTCATTGTCCAACTTGAATTTCCATCAAATTTTCATTATTTTTTCACCAAAAAAACATGAGGAGAGGTATAATAAATACAAAATAGACTTCTGGCCATGTAAGAGGTGGTTATCTCCCTTGGGCTACCCAATTTCGTTGGGTACTGTGCACCCTTACGAAATTGGTACGCCCGTGGGAGATAACCACCTCTCACACAATTAATTCATCACCACTAAGCTTGTTACGACGTCTACATAACAATATTTTGTTTGAAAAAAAAAGTGTTTTCTGCAAATAGTAGAGGCAATCTGAGCTCAAAAATACGCCTACCCCAACAAAATTGCAAAACGTTTTATGGTCGTTTCTTGTACTTTCTTGAACAAAAATGGACCACGGGAAAGTACAACAAAAAAATCAAAACCAAAATGGCCGCCACTTCCAAATTTAGTTACCATAATTCAGGGTAAAATCAACATAGAATGTCATATCTCAGCTCCTAATCATACTATAACCAACTTTATGGCACATCTATGAGACTAACAAGCCTATGGGAAGGTATTTGTTTGTCTCATAGATGCATGTAAACAATGTTGGGAGGGACAACAGAACAAGATAATTCCACCATTTGTGGGTCAGATTTTCAGAAAATGTACAATTCGCCTTTACCAATCCTCTCAAATAGCCCACATTTAAGGCAAAAATGAGCTTCAAAATTCAGTTCAACATAACAAAACAGATACTTTAAATCAATGCGATACCAAATATAGTCAGATATACCTGCTATTCATCATTTTTCAGCCAGATTTAGCAGAATTTCCTAAATGTGTAGAGCTGCCAATTGTACATTTGCTGAAAATCTGACCCTTGTAATGGTGGTGGGAGTGAAAATGTATGCATCAATGCTGGTGACTTTGCCACTCTTGGTTCATGAATATCAAAAGGAGCTCGGCCCCTTTCATTGTAAGAAACCAGTATTGCAGGTTTCCTTGTGTAATAATATTTTCAATTTATTTTATTTCTCAACAATATTAAAATGAGCCATTGCTGTTCTCAATTGAACCTGAAATTTAACATGAATTGTGATGTATACATTAGGACAAATATATGGAAATACAAAGTCAATAATGAATTCCATTTGTTTTAAATGCAAATATTCTAATACACATATATACAATTATTCTACCTGTGTCTGTGTATTCAGCCTGAGGGAGGGGACGCCTTCACAGGCTGAGAAGATCCAGGCGTACACGGCAGCCGCAGACGCAAAGGTCAGGAAGGTAAGGATGTCATAAGTGTGGTAAGACGTAAGAGATGAAATATAATATTTTTATATTGATATGGTACCAGGCTGTCTAGTTGTTTGTTGTACTTCTATTGTCAAATGGGAAGAGACAAATCAGTGGGTATATATTCCTGTGGGAGGACTTCAAGCCTGACTTGATTGAAAATTTGATTTACAAAAAATGAGGACACAATCCACCGTTAAGTCAATGTGGTTAGGTCAGATGTAAGAGATGGTGTCCACTGTTCCAGTTTACCATCATTTTCGCGTTAAAAGGATGGAAACCTTTTCAGAAATGCGTATTTGTATAATATTTATTTAACTATCAATGTTAAATCGCTTCAGTCTAATGAACATTTTTCAAATCAACATTTTATCCATTTTAGTCTATAGCATTTTAGCCTACTGTCAATTTGAGTGAATTATGCACTTTGTGACTTTTCTGAAATGAAAATGGCCTGGAAAGAGATAATGGACTTAGAGTTCATTATTGTCCCACACTAAACAAAGATACTGTTATTATTATTGACCTTTACTGTATTGTCTTACAGGAATTGTTTGGGTCAGACGTAAAGTTAAATGGCGGCTTGCCGGACAACAACGGTCTGCTGGAGATGATCCTGCAAGATGACAAGCATTCAGAGGATGGAGAGCTGAAAGATGTAGATATAATATATTTATTATACAGCATTGGGTGGTTAGGCTACAGCATTTAAACAGTTATTTTTGCAGAAAAAAAGACTTGTTATACATCGTTTGTATTGATATAATAATAATAATAGTAATGATAAGCAGCTGTAAAATTGCGAATTCATTGTGTATTTAAATAGAAAAATGAGCCGGAAATGAAAGAGAGGGACCTGAAGTGAGAAACTTTCAGAAAAGTAAACAAAACAGTGTGGTGAAAAGAGCATGTTGTTTGACTCCATGTTTGACTCTTGATTTCCATAGAATTGTCACTATTCTTTCACCAAAACCATCAGGGGAGGTATAATAAATACAAAATTGACTTCTGGCCGTGTAAGAGGTGGTTATCTCCCTTGTGCTACGCAATTTCGTTGGGTGCTACGCACCCCTTACGAAATTGCTACGCCTGTAAAACCTCTTAAACAACCTTCATTAAATTGTGTCTATTTATTATATCTTTTGGGTGGGTTATATGGAGGGTAATATGGAATGTCATAGGGTTGCACCTGACATTGAAGACTAACATTGATTTCACTCAGTTTGTAAAATGTAAAGATTAAAAATAAAATTACATATATATTGCAGCACACCAAGATGCAACAGCAACAATCAGAGCAACAGCAGCAGCTACAGCATCAACAGCAGCAACAACAACAGCAGCTGCAACAGCAGCAACAGCAGTGCAGCCCAGTGCACAAGTCAGGAGAGCCTGGTACTGTGGTGGTACGGCGAGCTAAGACAGCCATAGTGCGGCCGCACCACTACCAACCCCAACAAACATTCTCAAACTTCCGCAGTGGCAGGTCTCGCTTCATTTGATTAAATCATTCTTTATTTCAGTTTATATTTATCAAATTTTTTTTCCACTTTACATAACACAGAAATTGGTCATAAAACTTTTACAGAGTAGATCTGCCAGTTTGATCAGAAATGAAGTTGAAAATATATTGGATGCATTTCGAGTGAATTTACTAGTACAAATCGTGGTAGTACATTTTGTTGTAATAGCTGAGAATGCAGCTTTACCAGAGGGCTATGGGACATGCTTGCCATCAACGTTACCTTATTAACCATAAGGGACTACACCATTATTACTACACCTGCCCTATACTTGTATATTGCAGGCCACTGTCTAGTGCCTACCATCAACGTTACCTTACTAATCACATACTACCCCACCTTAACTATACCCTGCCCTACACCTGTATATTGCAGGCCACTGTCTAGTGCCTACCATCAACGTTACCTTACTAAGCACATACTACCCCACCTTAACTATACCCTGCCCTATACCCGTATATTGCAGGCCACTGTCTAGTGCCTACCATCAACGTTACCTTACTAATCACATACTACCCCACCTTAACTATACCCTGCCCTACACCTGTATATTGCAGGCCACTGTCTAGTGCCTACCATCAACGTTACCTTACTAAGCACATACTACCCCACCTTAACTATACCCTGCCCTACACCTGTATATTGCAGGCCACTGTCTAGTGCCTACCATCAACGTTACCTTACTAACCACATACTACCCCACCTTAACTATACCCTGCCCTATACCTGTATATTGCAGGCCACTGTCCAGTGCCTACCATCAACGTTACCTTACTAAGCACATACTACCCCACCTTAACTATACCCTGCCCTATACCTGTATATTGCAGGCCACTGTCCAGTGCCTACCATCAACGTTACCTTACTAAGCACATACTACCCCACCTTAACTATACCCTGCCCTATACCTGTATATTGCAGGCCACTGTCTAGTGCCTACCATCAACGTTACCTTACTAACCACATACTACCCCACCTTAACTATACCCTGCCCTATACCTGTATATTGCAGGCCACTGTCTAGTGCCTACCATCAACGTTACCTTACTAACCACATACTACCCCACCTTAACTACACCTGCCCTATACTTGTATATTGCAGGCCACTGTCTAGTGCCTACCATCAACGTTACCTTACTAAGCACATACTACCCCACCTTAACTATACCTGCCCTATACTTGTATATTGCAGGCCACTGTCTAGTGCCTACCATCAACGTTACCTTACTAAGCACATACTACCCCACCTTAACTATACCCTGCCCTACACCTGTATATTGCAGGCCACTGTCTAGTGCCTACCATCAACGTTACCTTACTAAGCACATACTACCCCACCTTAACTATACCTGCCCTATACCTGTATATTGCAGGCCACTGTCCAGTGCCTACCATCAACGTTACCTTACTAACCACATACTACCCCACCTTAACTATACCTGCCCTATACCCGTATATTGCAGGCCACTGTCTAGTGCCTACCATCAACGTTACCTTACTAAGCACATACTACCCCACCTTAACTATACCTGCCCTATACCTGTATATTGCAGGCCACTGTCTAGTGCCTACCATCAACGTTACCTTACTAACCACATACTACCCCACCTTAACTATACCTGCCCTATACCCGTATATTGCAGGCCACTGTCTAGTGCCTACCATCAACGTTACCTTACTAAGCACATACTACCCCACCTTAACTATACCCTGCCCTACACCTGTATATTGCAGGCCACTGTCTAGTGCCTACCATCAACGTTACCTTACTAAGCACATACTACCCCACCTTAACTATACCTGCCCTATACCTGTATATTACAGGCCACTGTCTAGTGCCTACCATCAACGTTACCTTACTAACCACATACTACCCCACCTTAACTATACCTGCCCTATACCTGTATATTGCAGGCCACTGTCTAGTGCCTACCATCAACGTTACCTTACTAACCACATACTACCCCACCTTAACTATACCTGCCCTATACCTGTATATTGCAGGCCACTGTCTAGTGCCTACCATCAACGTTACCTTACTAACCACATACTACCCCACCTTAACTACACCTGCCCTATACCCGTATATTGCAGGCCGCTGTCTAGTGCCTACCATCAACGTTACCTTACTAAGCACATACTACCCCACCTTAACTATACCTGCCCTATACCTGTATATTGCAGGCCACTGTCTAGTGCCTACCATCAACGTTACCTTACTAACCACATACTACCCCACCTTAACTACACCTGCCCTATACCCGTATATTGCAGGCCGCTGTCTAGTGCCTACCATCAACGTTACCTTACTAAGCACATACTACCCCACCTTAACTATACCTGCACTACACCTGTATATTGCAGGCCACTGTCTAGTGCCTACCATCAACGTTACCTTACTAACCACATACTACCCCACCTTAACTACACCTGCCCTATACCCGTATATTGCAGGCCGCTGTCTAGTGCCTACCATCAACGTTACCTTACTAAGCACATACTACCCCACCTTAACTATACCTGCCCTATACCTGTATATTGCAGGCCACTGTCTAGTGCCTACCATCAACGTTACCTTACTAACCACATACTACCCCACCTTAACTACACCTGCCCTATACCCGTATATTGCAGGCCGCTGTCTAGTGCCTACCATCAACGTTACCTTACTAACCACATACTACCCCACCTTAACTACACCTGCCCTATACCCGTATATTGCAGGCCGCTGTCTAGTGCCTACCATCAACGTTACCTTACTAAGCACATACTACCCCACCTTAACTATACCTGCACTACACCTGTATATTGCAGGCCACTGTCTAGTGCCTACCATCAACGTTACCTTACTAACCACATACTACCCCACCTTAACTACACCTGCCCTATACCCGTATATTGCAGGCCGCTGTCTAGTGCCTACCATCAACGTTACCTTACTAAGCACATACTACCCCACCTTAACTATACCTGCCCTATACCTGTATATTGCAGGCCACTGTCTAGTGCCTACCATCAACGTTACCTTACTAACCACATACTACCCCACCTTAACTACACCTGCCCTATACCCGTATATTGCAGGCCGCTGTCTAGTGCCTACCATCAACGTTACCTTACTAACCACATACTACCCCACCTTAACTATACCTGCACTACACCTGTATATTGCAGGCCACTGTCTAGTGCCTACCATCAACGTTACCTTACTAACCACATACTACCCCACCTTAACTATACCTGCCCTACACCTGTATATTGCAGGCCACTGTCCAGTGCCTACCATCAACGTTACCTTACTAAGCACATACTACCCCACCTTAACTATACCCTGCCCTACACCTGTATATTGCAGGCCGCTGTCTAGTGCCTACCATCAATGTTACCTTACTAAGCACATACTACCCCACCTTAACTATACCTGCCCTATACCTGTATATTGCAGGCCACTGTCTAGTGCCTACCATCAACGTTACCTTACTAACCACATACTACCCCACCTTAACTACACCTGCCCTATACCCGTATATTGCAGGCCGCTGTCTAGTGCCTACCATCAACGTTACCTTACTAAGCACATACTACCCCACCTTAACTATACCTGCACTACACCTGTATATTGCAGGCCACTGTCTAGTGCCTACCATCAACGTTACCTTACTAACCACATACTACCCCACCTTAACTACACCTGCCCTATACCCGTATATTGCAGGCCGCTGTCTAGTGCCTACCATCAACGTTACCTTACTAAGCACATACTACCCCACCTTAACTATACCTGCCCTATACCTGTATATTGCAGGCCACTGTCTAGTGCCTACCATCAACGTTACCTTACTAACCACATACTACCCCACCTTAACTACACCTGCCCTATACCCGTATATTGCAGGCCGCTGTCTAGTGCCTACCATCAACGTTACCTTACTAACCACATACTACCCCACCTTAACTATACCTGCCCTATACCTGTATATTGCAGGCCACTGTCTAGTGCCTACCATCAACGTTACCTTACTAACCACATACTACCCCACCTTAACTACACCTGCCCTATACCCGTATATTGCAGGCCGCTGTCTAGTGCCTACCATCAACGTTACCTTACTAACCACATACTACCCCACCTTAACTATACCTGCACTACACCTGTATATTGCAGGCCGCTGTCTAGTGCCTACCATCAACGTTACCTTACTAACCACATACTACCCCACCTTAACTATACCTGCCCTATACCTGTATATTGCAGGCCGCTGTCTAGTGATGCTATATACCACAAGGGTGGAGGGGGAGTCATCTGCTCCTCCTCCCCACACCAGCAGAAGGCCCAGATCAAGCTGAAGCTGTCGCCCGGTACAATGGTGGACGGTCGACCCCGCACCAGCACCGGTGCACCAGGCAGCAGGGGCTGGTGCGTCAGGACTAAGGTAATCTCAACATTGGAAAATAGTATTCAACCTTGATATTTTGTGTTCTTCATAGTAATAATGCACTTGTCAATTGCAATCCGCCCCACCCCCGGGGATCTGGGGGAATCTCCTTGGCCTTTGGGGAAATTGGGTGAAATCCCCAACACCCCAGGCAAGAAGTAAAATGTAAAATATTTTTTTGAATTTTCATTAATCAGATATGAATTCTAAACATCATGAGTGTTTTTATGACATACAGTTATCAAGGTAATCCCTCCTCCAGCTGATATTGCTGTAAACTATCTCCACCAGACATTCCCCTACCATTCCCCTACATCCCCGGGGGTGGGAGAGGGGTGGGGATTGCAATTGACAAGTGCATAATACTTTAGCAGTTGTGCTAGAGGCAATGCATAAAACCACCCAAGTAGGGTACTTGTGTGTGTGTGTTGTCGTTTTAACTGTGATAAGCCTTAAATAAAATATGCAAAAAAAACATATACATTTACATATTTCCCCTTATTGTTGCGATGGTGTACTTGCTGGTTTATCACACAGGCTCAGAGCCGCCTTGGCCAATAATGGTATTTGTTCTATGTGTTCTAAGTCTGGTGGATGTAGAATTAGCTCTACACCAATTCACAGGTGTAGAACAAATACACTAATATTGGATAACTACATACCAATACAATCCAGCTTCATAAATAGTGTGTTCTTTAATCAAACATGTAACTGCTATTTACCAATAATTCAGTGGAAACAGTGTCTTGCCGTTTATCAAAATGATTTAAACAACGGAGAAATATGATCACAAAATTGCCTAGATATTGATAATGTAGTTTTACGTGTTTAAGATAGCTACAGAAATCCTGGAAAACATCTAAGTTCCTCATTGCGTTATGTACTGACATTTCAAAAGGGAAAAGTAAAAATTATTTCATCACTACTAAGTGTTATTTTACTCTTGACCTATGTTGACAAATTTAAACATGTCATCCTTTGTCATTACTTTATTTAAACCTGAGTGAACATTATTATGTTAGTCTGAGTTAGATGTGTGAACTAGAATCAGTCAGGACACTCCAGCTCCTTACCCCGCTCCTGGCCCACATCATTATTCAGCTTATCTAGGGTTTATGAAATGAGATATGATCGAGCCACAGCAACAGCTTTTTTTTTATTATTTTTACGACAACTTCTTTTATTCAATATGTCAACAAATATCTTCCACCTTCTAGGACAATTCTACATCAAGACATAATTTGTCCTTCTCCTGCATCATGTTTTAATTGAAGATCTATATTTTGCTATCTTCTCACTCACTATAATAAATGTAATTTGAATACAACTGCTGGACGTTTTACTAATTGATGTTGCTTTAACACTTCTACCTTATATATCAACCTACTCGTTGGTTTAACCGAGTTGTTATTTTATCTGCGTGCAGGTGAGGGTAAGAGCAGGCTCACTGGAGTCTCCCAGGGCTATAGAGGCGGGCCCTGGAGGAGGAGGCCGTACAGGAGGCACTGGAGGAGGGGGTACATTGGGAGGGAGCACACCCCATATAGACCAGGCCTCCACACAGAGTGAGATCAACGTGTACCAGAGAGACCAGCTCTACCTCAAGTTTATACACCTGGGTGACCGCGTCATCATAGACGCAGGCTCACCCACTAAAGGTAAATACCAGATATGCTACAACATCACTTTTCATGTGTAGCCGAAAATTCATGAAAGCAATTGTAACTCAAAAATTGAAAATCAAAAATCGAAAAAAAAAAATTTAATTAAAAATATCTAATTATCATGTTCCTTCCACCAATTATTCTTCGGTTAAGAGTAGTTTGAAAAAAAAAACGAAAATACAAAAAAATACACAAAATTGTTTTCAAGAGAGTTCTCAGTTAAAGTGAAATGGATGTTCCTTTATTGTCAGGCGTGCGTGAATGTGTTAGCATTGTATGGGCCATGATGGCGGTATCTTGAATAAACTTTCACAAAAAAGGGGAAAAAAGGAAAATACCTGCTGGACACCAGACGTGCAGACCTAGTCACTGCCTTGAACAAGCTAAGCCCCATGACCCCCACCTTATATCCACTTACTACTTAGTCTTCATTAGGTGCACAATTAGACTTACATCATAAACCAGATGAACATATTTATCAATGTCTACACTCTATCTGAGCAGCTCTAGGGCGGCCTGGAAGACTTACTCTGTGTAATTGTATTGTTAAGGAAATAAAATATTATTATTAAGACAGTGATTAAAAAGATTAATAACCTCCATTTTGGGACTCGTTTTGCACTGTTCAAGGATTAATTGAGAGGCTGCTGGTTTACTGTTTGTTGCCCTGAGGTGAAACTGGGGTTTTATACTGTATCACAGATAGTGTGACTTTATTTCTGACCTTACCTATGTCTGTGCGCCTGAGACAGAGGTTAGTAATCCTTTTAATCACTGCCTAATGTGATTATAACCCCAAGATTATTGTAGGAGGAGCATATCGAATTATAGTAGGAGTATAATAATATTATTATCGAAATGTTAAAAGAATAACATGTTGTTTAATTGTTAAAGCTTTAAGCCTTTTCGAAATAAAAGAGGCGATATTTGAGCTGGTAACGCTCCGTATAGTTTACTTAAAGGTGAAAAGATTAGCGTTTGGGAAGCCATTATTATGCTTCTTCATGACAGAATTGGCTTTGTCTTACCCATGTAGCATTGTAAAAGCCTAAATGGCAGGACATGTTGAACAAAGGTTTTTATATAGTTACATGCAAAGTACCCGTGCTTCGGACGGTCCCCCTCTGTCCCTGCCTCTCCCTACCCCGTCCCTCCCTCCTTTTCCTTCTTCACTCTCCCCCCCCCCCTGGCCTCCATTCCGCTCCTCTTTTTTTCTCCCCTTCCCCGTCTTCTCTCTCTCCCCCTCCCCATCTGCCTCACTCTCTCCTACACTCTCTCCCTCCCACAACTAAAAATTAAAAAGGGCTTCATCTCTTCCCCTCTTCTCGCTCTACCCTCTTGTTCCTCACCCTTTAGATCCGATTTCTCCCACCCTGTCCTTCTGCTTCTTTCATTGACTACTCCCCTCTCCCTTCCTCTCTGTCTCTCCAATTGCTAGAGACTCTCGCAGGACGCATTGCTAGGGAATCCCACGTTGCCACAGATGGTGGGAGAGGCATGACATCAATCTCTTTTAGTTCCTGACAGGGGCTTTCCAGGGCTAAAAATAGTTGTATAGAACACAACTAAAAAAGGGCTTCAAAATCACATTTTCACCCCAGATACCTTCACAAACCACATACGTCGTCCTCTGGAGAGGGTGGACAGACCTCTACAGATCAGAAAAATGCTTGGTAAAACAACAAATTCTGAGAACATGGGAGACTCGTATGATAAGGTGTTATACCCTCTATGTTGCGTTGCTGAATGACCCCCATTGTACCCTCTATGTTGCTGAATGACCTCCATTATACCCTCTATGTTGCTTAATGACCCCCATTATACCCTCTATGTTGCTAAATGACCCCGATTACATCCCCTCTGGTACTGCATGACCCACATTATAACCTCTATGTTGCTAAATGACCCCCATCATACCCTCTATGTTGCTGAATGGCCCCCCATTACACCCTCTCTGGTACTCCATGACCCACATTATACCCTCTATGTTGCTGAATGACCCCCATTATACCCTCTATGTTGCGTTGCTGAATGACCCCCATTATACCCTCTATGTTGCTGAATGACCTCCATTATACCCTCTATGTTGCTGAATGACCCCCCATTATACCGTCTATGTTGCTGAATGACCCCCATTACACCCTCTCTGGTACTCCATGACCCACATTATACCCTCTATGTTGCTAAATGACCCCCATTTTACCCTCTAAGTTGCTGAATGACCCCATTAAACCCTCTATGTTGCTGAATGACCACCATTACACCCTCTCTGGTACTCCATGACCCACATTATATTCTCTATGTTGCTAAATGACCCCCATTATACCCTCTATGTTGCTGAATGACCCCCTATTATACCCTCTATGTTGCTGAATGACCCCCATTATACCCTCTATGTTGCTGAATGACCCCCATTATACCCTCTATGTTGCTGAACGACCTCCATTATACCCTCTATGTTGCTGAATGACCCCCATTATACCATCTATGTTGCTGAATGACCCCCATTACACCCTCTCTGGTACTCCATGACCCACATTATACCCTCTATGTTGCTGAATAAGCCCCCATTATACCCTCTACGTTGCTGAATGACCCCCATTACACCCTCTTTGGTACTCCATGACCCACATTATTCCCTCTATTTTGCTGAATGGCCCCCATTATACTCTCTCTGGTACTCCATGACCCACATTATTCCCTCTATTTTGCTGAATAAGCCCCCATTATACCCTTTATGTTGCTGAATGACCCCCATTACACCCTCTCTGGTACCCCATGACCCAAATTATACCCTCTATGTTGCTGAATGACCCCCATTATACCCTCTATGTTGCGTTGCTGAATGACCCTCATTGTACCCTCTATGTTGCTGAATGACCCCATTATTCCCTCTATGTTGCTGAATGACCCCCATTATACCCTCTATGTTGCTGAATGACCCCCATTATACCCTCTATGTTCCTGAATGGCCCCCATTATTCCCTCTATGTTGCTGAATGACCCCCATTATACCCTCTATGTTGCTGAATGACCCCCATTATACCCTCTATGTTGCTGAATGACCCCCATTACAGCCTCTTTGGTACCCCATGACCTACATCATTCCCTCTATTTTGCTGATTGGCCCCCCATTACACCCTCTCTGGTACTCCATGACCCCCATTATACCCTCCATGTTGCTGCATGACCCCCATTATACCCTCTATGTTGCTGAATGACCTCCATTACACCCTCTTTGGTATTGGTGACAAGCATGGCATACAACAATATGATATGATCTTGATTAATAAAATGATGTCCAATAAATGTTTGGTTACCATGGTAACCTTATCTCTATGGCAACTGGTCGCAGACTATTGGAAATAGCTTCATTGGATTCCTTGACCCCTCAAACCATAAAAAATTGGTACAACATCAAAGATTTGAATAAGCAAAAGTCAAGTTTTGAATATCAATTGGTTATGGCAGCCATCTTGGCAGCCATCTTGAATTTCTCAAAATACACACTGGTGGCAATACCCCATGTACCTATAAATCGCAAACAGCTTCATACTATACCAATCATACAAGAACAACTGTATTGACTACAGAGGAAACTTTCATAAGATATACTCCTTAAAAAAGCCTCATTTTTCATAATTTGGTGACCTTGGATGACCTTGACCTTTGGGTCAGAGGTTGAATGACTATTTTAAAATGAAGCTCCTATCATAGGTCTTATTTGTGCCAAAAATGGAAATAGTATTCATAATAAATCCAGAGATATGGATCAAAACATACAAAATAGTGTGGTGCTCATCTGGAGCTCAATGCCTAATAAGGTCAAAATCCCAACTATTGTTGTTTTATTGTTACCACATTCGTTAGGCTGTTGTTAGGTCAATACTTGAGGCAGGGCACTTAAAATTGACTGCAGGGCTCATAATTTCACTGGCTTTCATATACATTATGTTGTGAATGAGTTTGAGTCATATCCTGTCAAAAGTGGAAACTTTCATGAGTCCAATTCCCTGAAAAAGCCAAATTTTTCATCTTTTGATGACCTTAAATGACCTTGACCTTGGGGTCAGAGGTCAAATGACTGTTTTAGAATGAAGGGTCCATTACAGGTTATATGTGTGCAAAAATTGAAAATTCTATCTTCAATGAATCAAAACTTATGGCTCAAAAGGTTTTAAAAAAATGATTTGGTGACCTTGACCTTTGACCTTCGATTTTGGAATGTTCCGCCATCTTGATTTTTGTAGACTTTTAGTATGTTAATAAGGAGCACTCAAAGTACCCAAAACCATTGAAAAACCTTCTATTGCAATTTGTTCTAGGTTGAACCCTATTTCTACTGGACTATATTGTTACAGTATGTATCATATCTTATTGCAGGGAAGGAGCAGTTGCTGAAGGGGTTGGTGCGCTATATAGGGGAAGTGGATAAGGAGGTCAACGACTTCAGGATCTACATCGGCGTCAAACTGGATGAACCATGTAAGTGCTTTATCCTCTGACTTAGTATTCTTATTTTTTTATGAATTTTATTGTCAAAATTTCACTGATGTGATATACCTCATCTGGTCCAAAATATCAATTACGAAATATTCAGCTGATTAACATTAATTATCAACTAACTCATTTAAACATGTTGGCGACTTAGAATTACATCGAGTTAAAGAGCGGCGTCTCCCCCTGGTGGATTATGCATATACTTTGTTCTCTGTATTATTCTTTATTCTTACGTTTACATGTACTACCTCCTACCTTTCTTATAATATTTAAGTAATCAGAATCAAAGGAAGCTTGGAAGAGCTGGGAGGTTCACAGAGACCATTACTTTATCCATAATTCATTCTAATTTGATTTAAAATTACACTGTATAACACTTACTGTAAATGTGACTTGGAAATAGACATATGTTGATATGAATTTTACATACATCTCCAATACTTGGTGTGAGCTTATACAGTGGCTTCATCTCGTGGGTTATCTCGGATCATTATTATTTTGACATTAGAGATGTTGATTAAATGTGAGGGGTCGTGTCAAGGCAAGCAATATTCTGACAGAGGCAGTGATTGCAGGAGATCCTGACCTTCTTGCCTTTGGATAGAATCTTTTAACATAGAAGTCAACTGGCTTTCAGATGGCTTGGAATAGAATGTTAAAATTAGTAGAAAATTGATATTTTAGTTGACATTCGCTGGGCAAATATTTATGAAATTATGTGTATTGTATTACATATCGTTTATTTCCAGTATACATTGTACGTTCAAAATGGTAGTGATAATAAAAGAATAAAATCTGGAAATGGGCAGCAGCCCCTTCTATGAAAATCATGCTCTTCTAGAAGTTCCCTTCTGAACTAGTTTTAGTTTCATAGTTATGCTTCTACAAATATGGTTAGTTAGACTGAACATAAATACAGGTATGGAATAAGAATACATTGGTACAAGTCTTTTACTGTACTGTGACTAGAATTGATTTTCTGTATAATCAAGTAAAAAGTTTTGGCAGCCAACCGTGTGGTGGGTTACACTGTTGGGTGTGAAACCAAGGGTCTATGTTTGACTTTGATAATAGTTCGCTGTACTTCATGGGAATACCATGATTTCCTGAAATTGTGTGCAATAAAAACTTTCTCCACTTTGCCCTGTCTGCCAGTGGGAGATACAGACGGGCTGTACAAGGGCAAGCGCTACTTCACGTGTCCAGACAGGAACGGCAAGATTCTCAGGATCACCAGGGTCAAGGCCGTCCTGCAACCCAAGGTCAGACACATTACTTGTACTGTTGTCATGGGGTGGGGGTGGGGGGGTGTAAGGGCTCTTCTATACATTTCAGGTGTCAGCATATTAGGGAGCAGTCTATACACCTCTCCGTCTGTCTCTCTCATGAGAGCGCCGACGAAATTTAGTCTTCTTTTGACGTTTGGCGTTATAGGGACTGTAGCAAAGCTGCCAAACATTCCGAATAGTTTGATTTTGGTATTTGGGCAGGCTGACTCAGCAATTTCCATATGATTATTCCCAAAGTACTTTAAAGAGAACGTTTCATGTTAGAAGCACAAACTATAAGTATAAGCCGAGATTATTATTTAGAACATGCTTATTCGGGAGAAATATTGGAGATCAACTGCGGAATAATCAGGGTTTGGGGTGTTAGTACAGTCAGCAGGGGGAAGGTCTTCTGGCTCATAACTTAGTTAGAAATGATTGTTTTACAGCAATATTTCCCCCTATAGACTCTAAATTAGATTCATCATTCATACACATCAAAGGCTGTAGTACATAGTGAAGTATCACAGCATATATAAAGGAGAATAAATGAAAGTAGCAGCCCATAGTATATAGCTCCATCTTGTGGATAATATTTAACTACGTATACAGAGAGACGTGAGTAGTATACACTGTGCGCGCCACCGTATTGGCCCAATACAAAATTGGATACGATTTTCTTGTCCCCACTTTTGATACGTTTTTTTTCGTCTCAGCGTATTCGCGCAGCGTTTTTCGTACCCGCGATTCGCGCAGCGTTTTTCGTACCCGCGGTTCGCGCAGATTTTGAGATGATATTTGTATAGATGAGATCAAGCCGATTCCAATGATAGTAAACAGTTGAATATTTGAAAAAAAAGTATCCAATAGTGGCAGTATATTTTTTCTCACAGAAATGTTTGAAGGGTATCATTATTCCCTCAACATTTCAAAGAGAGTTTAGGGCAGAGCAAGTGTTGCCCTCTCTTTACATGCATCATTTTATTTGCATCAATTCTACCATCCCCTTTGTGAGCCTGAATCATATAGCAGCCTCTCATCTGATGTGTTTCAGTTGTTGAATGGCCTTGTCTTACCAAAGCCACTATAGGGACAATGTATATATACAATCATTAGGGTGTTTTGATTACAGCATTTTTCAATATCAAACAGGTATATAACACACATAAACTATAGATGAATATCACTTATATCATTCCTATGTACATGATGTGGAATATCTATAGCGATATAAATGCCACTCAAGTGTATTAGTGGCACTTTTATTATAAAAGAATTTATAAATACACTCCAGTTCCAATTGCACCACCTGGTGAGAAAACAGTACCGCCACCTGGTGGGCACAAGTCGCATAATGGTAAGGGCTATTGGCTAAGGATTATTTCGAAAATATATAATAGAATTGAAAAATAAACAGTATCCTTTAATATTAATCATTGCAAATTCTTCTAGTAATGTTTAATAATATGGAGCTAGCCTTATATCCTTTAGCTTTGTGTGTAGGGGTTTCTTTGACTTGGTATGAGGGAGTGAGTATTTTCAGAGAATGTGTCAGATGCGCGACAGTAAGTGTGAATGCTAGGTGAGTGAGCAGTGCCAGGTATTGCGTCCAGTTGTGGTTGCATTATGTAAATATGACTATAGCAAATCATACTACTAGGAATGACCCTATTACATTATATCTAACCACCCTCCCGGCCCCCAGCCTAGGCAGTGGCAGGCAGCTTAGACATGGGGAGAAAGCTTATGAGAAAGCTAATGAAAAAGCTTATGAGAAAGTTTCAAGCTTTCCTCTACAAATGTTCATTTTAGTTTTCTTAGTAATTACTGATTCGTTTCCCTTCTAAATACAACTATGCGCTATATGATACAATAATTAAAACATGATTTATCAAGTATGATGAGTATTTAAACCTTTCTTATGTTGGTCTTTCAATACGAAAAACGGAGCGCGAATACGGAGCATATCAAATTTCGTCTCTGTGATTCAAATGACCGCTTTTTCGTCTCAGAAGTTTGCGCAATTTCGTCACCACTGTTCACCAGTAGCGTTCGCGGTGCTCTGTAGACAAACAACGTCTCAATGAAGACGAAAGAACTTGTCACTCCGTATCACCCAGATACGGCGGGCAGGAGAGTGTAGGAAATATATAATTGCCTATGGCACTATAGACTGAATTAGAGATTATAGACACAATGTCAGGTAGAACTTGTGTTTATATGTGTCCCTCTCCACCACAGGCGGATCCCAAAGACTCTAAGTGTGAGTAGTTGTGTGGGTGCAGGTGTCAGTTTATGTTCATTTAATCCACTCTTTCAAATGGTTACGATTCCCCCAGTGGCCAAATTACACTTCATGGGGAAAATATGGGAAGGACAGCATGCATCACTAATGTAAATAAGAATCATATCATATTATTGTTTCCTGGCCGGCGATTTGACCACTTATTGACAACAAATGTGAACTCAAATATTGTATTATATCTCCTTTATTTCTAATTTTACTTCTTATATCTACCCTTGGGTCTACTCTGTTTAACTGACTTCTCTACATATTCTATACGTCTCCTGACTGTGTCTCCTGAATGTGGTGGGAGTGCGAGTGTGTGAATAAGTTTGTCTCATAAGTTCTTGTGTTTGTGAAGTTGGTGTCATGTTAGTTATTTTATATTTATCACAAACAGATCTGTCTCAATAGGGCACTTGCATGTCCGCCATCTTGTACCTTGATTCGCATGCAGTTATTTTTTATTATTATTATTACGGCCAAACATTTACAATAATAACAAATACGCACATCAACCCTGTTGATACCTTACTGCGTTGCCTGTTACATACTGTTACTTCAAAGGAAAATCAAAGAAAAAAAGATATATTCCATTACTATTATGATATCTTCTACATTGATATATTATACAATTTGCCATATGACTCGACTTTCGAAACAATTCTTTCTGCTCAATCTTCACTCAAAATTAGTTATTTTCTGTGTCGTTACGTACCATACAATAATCGCCAGTCCTTATAAGGACTTTTTCGTTGCATAGGAAATCAAATCAAATATATATATAGAAACAATTTTTTCTCCAAAGAGTTTTACATTCATTTAAGGCTACATTCCATTATAATTCAGACATAATTATAACCTAACTTGGTCGTTCAATTCTTCAATAGGACCAGCAATTCAGTGTAAAATCTGACCATATGACCATGTTCAGAATGGATTATGTATCATTGCTCTAATGTCAATATCCATGTGTTACACATGGTTTCACATCACAAGCCTCGACCTTTCCCATCATACATTTGGCTTCCGTAGATCATTTACACAAACTATGATATTGGTTAATACATTCTTGCCTTTTTCGACAAAAGTATAATTTTCAACATATTTGAATGTCAGGATCTATCCCAGCATGCAAATCCCTATTATGAAGTAATATATGTAATTACAGCAATGTCGCAAAAAATGATTTTGAGACACTAGCATATTCGAAAAGATGAAATGAAGTGCATTCCAATGATGTTAACATTAGGAAATAAAAAAGTATTTCTATATTTTATGTTTGATATATTTTATTTTTTTGCAAGATTTCTGGCTGGACAATTACTAGTAAAGGAACAAAATATACTCCAATAAAATTACTCCATAGGATCTTAGAAACGCAGAGATATATTTAATACTCTGTCTTGAAATTTGGTCCATATATATTCATTCAACTCAGAGCCCTAGATACCACAACGATGTGAATAAAACACTTCGAAAGATATTAATTCTGCAATTCATGTTTTTTTTGCGGTTTTTCTGTAAGACATCACATATATATGGGTCAGATTTTCAGAAAATGTACAATTGACAGCTCTACACATTTAGGAAATTCTCCTAAATTAGGCTGGAAAATGATGAATACAGGGTATATCTAAGTAAATTTGGTATCGCATTGATTTAAAGTATGAGTTCTGTTATGTTAAACTGCATTTTGAAGCTCATTTTTGTCTGAAATTTTGGGTTTTTGAGAGGATTGGTGAAGGCGAATTGTACATTTTCTGGTGATTTCACCCATATAATTATGTAAAATTTGGTATTAACTATTTGATACTTTGTAACTTGCAGGGCTCAGCCTTCACACCGCTACAGGAGTGTATAGACAACTACCTCCACCTGGGGGTCAGACAGACCAACCGCGCCCTCCTCAGTGCCAAGTCCAGGTGAAACCACACCCACTCAACATGTAACTAGGGCAATTATATGTATATAGGTCAACTGGCATATACTGCAGTTATATGTATATAGGCCAACTGGCATATATGGCAATTATATGTATATAGATCAACTGGCATAGACTGCAATTATATGTATATAGGTTGATTATTGTAAAGTGTAATTAGGTCACCTGTGTATGTAAATCAGAATTAGGGTCAGAGGGAATTATTTCTATTTATTTAGGTCAAGTATCAGGATTTGTATTTATTATTATTTTGGAAGATCATTACAATGTAACAATTGCTTATAACTGACTGTTATAAAAAAAAAGAGAAAAGAAGGAAATATAAAAGGTTTCCATTAAGTCTGCTCCTAACATGGTAGGTAGATACTTTATAATTGTAGTTAAAATGTAAAAAATAAACAATTACGTGGCTTAAATAGGTGAGAATAACCATTTGGAATGATAATTAATTTGTTTCCAATCATCTTAATTTAACTCCTGAAGTATAGCATGACCTGTTATAACTAGGGCAACTAGTATGCATATAGTTTTATATCATTTTATCTTTTATTGGAAATATATTGTTTATTTTAACTTTGCATTTGAGTTTACTTCCATAACACCAAAGTCACACAATTTGTGCTTAAGATTCCATATTACAGGCTGGCTTAGCGGTTTCAGTGAGTGAGCCCAGTGAACAAACACAATATGTCTAATATGGATCTAAAGTTTAGTATGGAACTTTGAAAACAGTCATTTATTGTTTGTATTAGTTAGCGTTTTCCCGATAACTATAGTGAAAGAAATTGTCCAATAGTAATTTCCATCAAATTTTCACATCTCACCATGTTCACATCATCGCTTCAGATTATCAGGTGTTATTACCCACTCTTTGTGGTATGAGCGCCAATACTGTAGTCTATGGCATTCCATATTACCTGCTAGAAAGGTATAATAAACAGGTGTTAGTACCCACTGATAGTGGCATGAACCCAAATACTGTAGCCTCTGGTATTCCATATTACCCACTAGAAAGGTATAATAAAGAAAGGGTTTTTATTCCACACATGAAGATATCACAGGAAAGGTGGCTTTATGCAGGGTCAATAACTTACTTGTCTATAGTTCACTACTTGTGTAGTTCACATTCTCACATTCAACATTACATTATATTCTGACACAAAAAATATTATTTTCTATTTCGAGCCCCACTTGTTCCCAATCTGTCTGGTAATGTGAGGAGAGAACTAGGGCCATTGTTCATGTTAACTGTTGAATATCCATCATTATTTCACCCTCGATATGCTCAGCCCATAGAGATAACATAGATTCTGGATATTGTTTAGCTGGTCAGTAACTGATGTGATATTGCTTACGGGCAATACACCGCCGACCTAGTTTTTTGTACACTGTGCGCATGCATGCTTTCTGATCTTCGCCAGTTCCGGTCCTTTTTCGGAGAGATATTTTCGAAGCGAGTCAAGCTAAAGAACTAATTATTTAATGATTTATTTCTCAAAATCGCTGTACATTATGTTAATTTAACATGAGTTTAGTGTGCAAGGTGAAATAAACACAGAACAACCCTTAAATTCTCGGCATCGTGAATATTCACCCATGACGGTCGCGGGGCTACCGCCCCTTGACCGTCATCGGTGAATATTCACTCCCGCTTCGAATTCCGGGTAGTTCTGTCTATATACCCGTCCATAAGCCACTTGTGATAATCTTGTGATAACCTTGTGATAACTTTGTGGTAACCTTGTGGTAACCTTGTGATACCGTTGTGGTAACCTTGTGATAAGCTTACAATACCTTGTGATACATTAATGATACTTTTGTCATACATTTCTGATACATTTCTGATATGTATGTCATAGATTTGTGATACTTATATTTGACCTTCATGTGTATGTGCTACCTTCGTCCATACTGGTATAGTATAAGCCATGTAGGTGGTCGCAACTAATATTATGTGTCCCACACAATCTGAAATATGATGTATTTCAATCAAACTTTATTATAAAAGTTTTTGTACTTTTAATGACCTGCATTCAATTTGTGTACCACAATATACAGGCTTGCCACTCCAGGGAAACAACCCCCAGACTCCCTATGACGTCACTAGGATCATTAAGGGGACTTCAGGTGCCTGTTGTATAAGCTATAAGGAAAGGAAAGTTGTATGGATAAATTCCTATACTTTCCCCCCTGACTTCAGTGAGTATATAAGAATGAGAATACATTGTGTGTATAGGTTATTCCTACCAGCGGGGAATGGGAATGGGAATGGCATGTAGTAAGACATTTGTTTCCTTCCGACAGATGAGGGACTTCCTACAAAAGAATCCTTTCCTTGGCTTATGCAACAGGCCCCTGTGCCTCCCACTCACACCTAGAGAGGTTGATAATGTTATCCCTGGCTCAGATGTAAACACTCTCACACTCACACCTAGAGAGGGTGATGATGTTATCCCTGGCACAGATGTAAACACTCTCACACTCACACCTAGAGAGGGGGATGATGTTATCCCTGGCACAGATGTAAACACTCTCACACTCACACCTAGAGAGGGGGATGATGTTATCCCTGGCACAGATGTAAACACTCTCACACTCACACCTAGAGAGGGTGATGATGTTATCCCTGGCACAGATGTAAACACTCCCACACTCACACCTAGAGAGGGTGATGATGTTATCCCTGGCACAGATGTAAACACTCTCACACTCACACCTAGAGAGGGGGATGAAGTTATCCCTGGCACAGATGTAAACACTCTCACACTCCCACCTAGAGAGGGGGTGATGATGTTATCCCTGGCACAGATGTAAACACTCTCACACTCACACCTAGAGAGGGGAATAATGTTATCCCTGGCACAGATGTAAACACTCTCACACTCACACCTAGAGAGGGGAATGATGTTATCCCTGGCACAGATGTAAACATTCTCACACTCACACCTAGAGAGGGGGATGATGTTATCCCTGGCACAGATGTAAACACTCCCACACTCACACCTAGAGAGGGGGATAATGTTATCCCTGGCACAGATGTAAACACTCTCACACTCCCACCTAGAGAGGGGGATAATGTTATCCCTGGCACAGATGTAAACACTCTCACACTCACACCTAGAGAGGGGGATGATGTTATCCCTGGCACAGATGTAAACACTCTCGCACTCACACCTAGAGAGGGTGATGATGTTATCCCTGGCACAGATGTAAACACTCTCACACTCCCACCTAGAGAGGGGGTGATGATGTTATCCCTGGCACAGATGTAAACACTCCCACACTCACACCTAGAGAGGGGGTGATGATGTTATCCCTGGCACAGATGTAAACACTCTCACACTCCCACCTAGAGAGGGGGATAATGTTATCCCTGGCACAGATGTAAACACTCTCACACTCACACCTAGAGAGGGTGATGATGTTATCCCTGGCACAGATGTAAACACTCCCACACTTACACCTAGAGAGGGGGATGATGTTATCCCTGGCACAGATGTAAACACTCTCACACTCACACCTAGAGAGGTTGATAATGTTATCCCTGGCACAGATGTAAACACTCTCACACTCACACCTAGAGAGGGGGATGAAGTTATCCCTGGCACAGATGTAAACACTCTCACACTCACACCTAGAGAGGGGGTGATGATGTTATCCCTGGCACAGATGTAAACACTCTCACACTCACACCTAGAGAGGGGGATAATGTTATCCCTGGCACAGATGTAAACACTCTCACACTCACACCTAGAGAGGGGGATGATGTTATCCCTGGCACAGATGTAAACACTCTCACACTCACACCTAGAGAGGGGGATGATGTTATCCCTGGCACAGATGTAAACACTCTCACACTCACACCTAGAGAGGGGGATGATGTTATCCCTGGCACAGATGTAAACACTCTCACACTCACACCTAGAGAGGGGGTGATGATGTTATCCCTGGCACAGATGTAAACACTCTCACACTCACACCTAGAGAGGTTGATAATGTTATCCCTGGCACAGATGTAAACACTCCCACACTTACACCTAGAGAGGGGGATGAAGTTATCCCTGGCACAGATGTAAACACTCTCAATAAAACAGATAGTCGTCTATTTTTTTTTCATTTTGAATTATTTCAGAAGAAGCCACTGGTTCTAGGTGAACAGATTCGTAACTAATGTTCTCCATACAACGCATGGAAAGATCTTGCTTGACCTGTATTCATTCATTTGTAGCCAAGTACAGGGTTTTGGTCCCTACATCCGAGGAGGCGTTCGCCGTAGTGACTAAAAATAAGTGAAAGTGGGCCTAGTGCCACTGGGCCCTAGCGTCATTGGGCCCTAGTGTCATTGGGCCCTAGCGTCTCTATAGACTCTGCAATAGAACAAATAAACAAAGCAAATGAAGGCGCCACCTGGTAGGAAGTGGAGGAAACACCGGAGCCCAGATGATGAATCAAATGAAAATGTTAAACAAACAAAGAACATTATGGGCCTATTTAGGACATTATGAATAAAGAGACAAGCAATATCTATACGGGCTGATAGTCAAACCTATATACTCATATCCAGGGTAGACAGGGACAAATATTGTAAATCAACAAAAATGTTTGTCAGGGAATTGACTTAAAGAGGGAATTGTATTATCGGTGTATTAACAACTCATCATTATTGTTATTTTGTATTATATTGTAAGGTCAAGTCAAGTTAGGTCAAGTATGTTCCTATTCATGTAACTGCATACTAAAATAGGAATCATTATAATATATACGGTAGTCTACTATATGATCATTAGGCATATATACTTCAGAAATGTATTCATAGCAAAATTGATTAATCTCTTGGAATTACTCTTTTACTTTGGATGAAAATGATACCCACAAATTTAGACTAAAGAAATAAATTGCACATACCAAACTATTCCTTTTATTATTATATTATTACATCTTTTAGATCTGACTGTTACTCATATACTCGATTTCAGAATGTGCCACTGCTCCAGAGCGTCCAGCAGCATGCAGCACCTGTAGGTGGGGATGGGGTTGATCAGGTTGATTCTGGTTTAAGGTGGAAAATGTATTCATCATGTTGAAATGCGATGTAACTTAAAAAGTGAATTTTGACCTGAAAAAAGTCCACTGTTTGCTGTTATTATGATATAACTAAGTTTGCCGAATCGGAATTTGTGGTAGTATTATACATTATACCTTCACCAGGGACTTACATATTGTGGTTGAATCGGGGCTGAATCAATGTGTGTGTTGTCCGCCACATATATGGCGACCTCCCGGGACGACCTTTAACGTTATTTTCATGAGGCAAGATTTGCAGTTAATTTCTGGCTAAATTAGTGCTTTTTGAACAAAGAAATCAACTTCCACCCTTCATCACGTCTTGTTGTTGTATTCCCGTAGTTTAAACACTGTACTGACGGTTATACATTCAGGAGAAAACCTGCATGATTGATAGGGCCTGTAAGTGTCATGGCCGCCGTCGCCCGCTATTACTTTTTTGCCCGAGACTGACGTCATATGACCCGTCCTGAAGTCGCACGACGTTCCTGGTGACGCCGTACAATGTCGCCATAGCAGCGCAATGCCAGCCGCTAGAAAAATTAGTTAATTTATGACGTCCGTCCCTAATGGGTTAAGAGTCCTAGAAATTCTCACCAATCTGACTTTCAGTAATAGTTACTTGATATCGAATTTAACCCCGTCAGTTATGTTAGCTATTTCTTATACTTTTAGTAAGGTTCTTGATAGAAGTCCAGATGTATAAAGTTGTGATTATTTTTATTTCTTTCCGAATGCACCGCGTAGCACACAGTTGCTGGTCTTACCTCTAAAGGTGCGATTCCGCTGGATCGCTTGTCTCTGCGCTCATGGCTCACTCTCGCTTTGCTATTCATAGTGCGCTTTTCATTTGGTTTTTGTCCACTTTTATGTTTAGCGCAATACAAGTGCAGATTCTACTGGTTTGCTTGTTTCCTTATGAAATCAATGGCAAGACTGCTGGTCTGCCGTCATTGCACTATTGAACTGCTATTTTAAAAGGCAGAAAGAGCGTTGTGTAGCTGGGCTTACATCAAACAGGTCAGTCATTAGCGGAACGCCCTGTGTGCTTCTAAAGGCCGACGCACACAGTCAAGATCTCATATGTTCTCACGATTTGGGATGAAATCGTGCAGATTTCTTTTTAAAACGTGTCCATTTTTACTACGCACACAGTCACGATTTCAGGGAAAAATTGGTGAAAACCTGAGATCGCAAGAATTGTGCACACACACTCACGATTTCATGAAATAGTCTGGCCACGATTTGGTTTATATTTGTTATAAAATTTACATTCACTCAATGTTTCCTAAACATGTCTATTTCAGACAGCTACAATTATTTTTTTTAACGCGATGACATACATTTTTTCCCCTATATGTGTAGAATATTACCGGCATATATGGTGCTAGGCAAACTGCAGCCCACCCTCTCAAACCAAACTGCTACCATGCAATTAAGACTGGAATGTCTCCATAGCGATGTTATTACATCACAATCCACCTATTAACTCAAAGGCTTTGCCAAGAAACAATTGTGATGTTTCAATTGTTTATATTATTTATTGTTATTTTCATTAAAAATGATAGTTTAAAATAAATAATATCCCGTCTGCTGTGTTTATTTTATGAAAATGAGAGAATTTATCAATAATTCCCATAATCCACTAGTGGGCAGGGGAGGGGGGCCCTTCCTCATTGGGGGTGGGGGAGGCTGGCAATACATGGTTTCACTTCTGGGGGAGCTCATCAGGCAGTCCGCAGGTATAAAACTTGATTGATACAGGTGGTGGTACATATCACAAAGGTGATATTTTCGGAATATAATTATTATTATTATTATTATTTTATGAATCATATCGACTAAAAGGAGTGATAATCATCTTGAATGGATGTCTACCTTTATAGGGCAGACATGTGTGTGGCCAGTTGTTATCCTGGCTTCCCCCTCCCTTCAGGGGATTGGGGTAGGTGGGGGGGGGGGCTGACAATGTTGGTCGGCGACGATTGGTATACAAAAAAATTGTAAAAAAATATAGAATATTACCTGCATTATTTGTGTAGAAAATTCTGGGACATTAGGAGTATCCATTTTTGTTTTATTCCCAAAACCGTGAAAGAAAAATGCAGCATTTCCCAATAGACTTGCATGCAAGTGGGTACAATTGAGAGTACCCACAGCTAGCTCTGTTACCCAACCATGTCTATTTGAGATAGCTATAAAAAGAAATTTAATGCGATGACATATATGTTTTTTCCTTTTTATATGTAGTATATAATCTGCACTATATGTGTAAAAGATTTTGGGACAGTAGAAGCAGCCATTAATTGTTTTTTTGATTGTATAAAATGTGTAAAAATGCACCATTTCTCCATGGGAATTTTGCCCACGTCAATCCATAATTTGAATCGTCGTGGCACAGCTCCAATATTTTTGTTTTTTGTTTTTTTTATTACAAAATCGGCCGTACATTTAAATTCTTAAATGAAAATTAATTGTGAGCATTAATTTAGGAGTCTACAACACTTTTTACACAGACACCCCCACACAATTGCACGATTTGGCAGTTAGAATATTTGACGTGAACACAAGTTTTTAAAATCGTGTGCCTCAAATCGTGTATGAAATCTTGTATGTGTGCGTGAAAATTGAACGCACATCTTGTCGGCTAGGCGGCCGTCGACGTATGGGGGGAAATGTGATCATACAACTCGTTGGAGGCCTCCAAATCCTGACGGTGTGCGACGGCCTTAAGGAAGTGCAAATAGCAAGTTTTAAGGGTATATAGAAAGCGCAGTTATCAATTCTATTGGACCCCTGTGGCTTTGCTCTGTCTTGGCTTGTTGGGCACTTCAGGATATAAAAAGAGCGGACTATGAGTGGACCAACAGCGTGATTCTTATTCTTAGTCTCTGGTTGCATTTGGCTACCCAGATTTATCTGGTTGCATTAGTACATCAAAATGTAACACATTCAGCAATAAAAAAGACTTGTGTTAATAATAATATTCATTACTTCATTGATTTTACCAAGTGATTTTACTCCACTCTCATAACGTATTCACCTCAACTTAATTGTGTTTAGTCTCCTTGAATGATGAAAACATTGTCTACTTTAAATTTACATCACCCATTGTTTTAAAGGTAGATCTATATGTAAAGTATATGAAACAGTCATTTCATGCCACTGCTTACAATTTAACAGGCCTAACCCCAAGATGTTTTGACTACATTTCTACCAAAGGAAACTAAAAATCTATGCAAGTTATTTTTAAAATTTTTAAGTCATCTTTATGAGCCAAAAGTACATGTAACACACAGGGGTTTGAGACTTCCTTTGTCTTCATCGAGATCCGGAGCTGCCGGAAGAGAACAAACCTGGGTTGGTGATCGTTTAGTAAGCAGTGCCAGTTACTATAGAGCAAATTCACTTCAACCATATCTATATAGTAGGAATTATGGCATCTACTTAATGTGGTAAATATAGCAGTAAAAGTAGAAGAAAAGAAAAAGACAGTGTAGTCAAGTACAATTTTGTTTCATATTACTTTTATTTTAATTGTATTTCTGTATAAGGGGTATATATGGGTCCCATTTTTTATGACTGTGTCTGAGTGTCGCAAGATAAGAATTTTTTCCATGTCCCATGTCACTTTTTAAAACAATTCAATGATGTCTCGTGTCACTTTTTAAGCAATACATTAATTAATACTAACGGTCGATACAATGTCGTGTGTCACCTGTTAAATAAATCAGTGTGTCTCATGTCGATTTTTAATACATTTCTCAATGTCGTGTGTCAAATTTTATCAGCTTTTTGGAAGCTGTGTGTGTCGCACGTTAAGGGGACCGTGTCGCCGTGTCGCCCGTGATTTAGCGGCCGTGTCGCGTGTCAATCGTGTCGAATTTTACCCATATGTACCCATTGTATACATGCCCAGGTCACCCTTGGAAAAGGTACTCCTTTCCATGAGAACATGTATTTAACCAATATAGAGAAATAAAATATACAATATACATATTCTTCCCTTAACGATGTGACTTTGTAATAATATCATTTTAGATCTACCATTAGATCCTTCTTCTCCACGTATCTGTTAGTAACAATATTTAAGCATCACACAGTAATACACATGCCTGTAACAATAATATGTCCTTGTGAAATATATGTAAGATATTTTACTGATATGTGATGTGTTCCGGGAAAATGAGTCATACATCGCAAAAAATGGATTTTGAGGTATCATTATATTTGAAAAGATGAGATCTAGCCGATTCCAATGATAGTAAACAGTCTAATAATCTAATAAGTATTTCTAGATTTTAAGTTTGATTATTTTCGTTTTTGAAAAACAAAGTTTCCAAATATTTCTTGGGGTCAATAAACAGTAAAGTAACTAAATGTAGTCCATATGAGGACCTTTAAAACAAACGTTTATTACACAGATTTTCCTGGAATTTGATACATCGATTGATATACCTATAAGTGATAAACTCTCCAAAAATTAGAACATTCCAATCTTGATCTTGTGAAAAAAACACTTTCAAAAATATCAATTTTGCGACTTATGACGCATTTTCCTGAAACACATCACATATAAGTTCTTTTTATATATCCAGTAACTCTGTTACAGACGCACTTAGGACTCTGTAATACTGGGAAGGGTTAAAGCTTTTGCTGCAATCAATTAAAACTGACATCTTTATTATTCATTTGACGAGATTCCAATTGAGTTCAAACAATAATCAATAACTAGTACCAAGTTCCATTCATTATTTATCATATATGCCTTTAGTGGAGAAGAATATGTAAACCTTTGTTTTTGATTCTGAATTTCCATAAAGTACTGAAGAAAGTTTAAGAAAACCTTCAATCTTTGTGTACAATAGCAATATTTGTTTTCTTTTTTAATGATTTTATTTAAACTGGGTTTACATGGTCCTCGGTTGAGGTTATTCGTATGGCCCATTATATAAGTATAATATCTTGGTCAGGTTCCATACTACCCACTAAAAAGGTATAATAACCACCCACTGCTATAGACTACATTCCATATTATCCATTAGAAAGGTATAATAAACACCCAATTCTGTAGCCTCCATTCCATATTACCCCAAAAAACACCCAGTGCTGTAGCCTACATTCCATATTACCCGTTAGAAAGGTATAATAAGGAGACAAAATTGACTGACGTCCATGTAAGAGGTGGTTATCTGTTGTTAGACGCGATTTGATCAGATTCTGGGAGGTATTTTCTTGCCTATAGACCACATTTGTATCGACGGAAGTCCCTGAAGTGTGGACTATAGAACGGCAGTGTTAAAACTCCATAGAGGGTGGCGCCACCTATAGTACCTGGCGGAGTTAAGTGGGTAAACATCCGGCGCACTTAATACCTATTTCGCAAGGCATATTTGATTAAAATGAATAATTGTACAGGTTGGTAAACCTTCTATTTTGGTATTAATAAGTTGATCTGATCAAATCGCGTCTAAAAGCATTATTACCCTCGGTTTGGTGGTTTGTTGTGCTCTAGGTGGTCATAGACACTCTCGGGCAAGCCCTCGAGTGTCTATGACCACCCAGAGCACAACAAACCACCAAACCTCGGGGTAATAATGCTATATGGGTGTAAGGGTGCATAGCACCCAACAAAATTGCATAGCCCAAGGGAGAAAACCATGGCTAACACTGCCAGAAAAATCAATTGTGTATTTACTATACCTCCCCTGATGTTTTTGGTGAAAAAATAGTGAGTCGGTCAACAAGCTCTGTTCACCACACTGTTTTGTTTACTTTTCGGAAAGTTTCTCACTTCCGGTCCCACTCACTCATTTTTGGGTCTATTGTTCTATTTAAATACACAATAAATTTGTAGTTTTACAGCAGCTTATCATTATAATTATTATCATACCGTTACATATGATGTATAACAATTCTTATTTCCATGAAAATAATTATTTAAATACAGAAAATAAGGATGCAAACATGGGCCTATTTTTTTCTGCCATAGGTAAATATGATATGTAAATATAGAGGGTTGTATGACTTTCCAATGTTGTAGCCTATGGCCTTCCATACCATCCCACCAAGAGGTATAATAAACACCCATAGTTATAGCCTTCCATATTACACTTTAGTCCCTATTTGTTGGGCTGGCCGGGACAGTTATACACATACAGACCAGTTGTACTAGTGTTGGACTTCCGTTTCCGGCTGACCACTTGCATCAACGAAAATACAAATTAATATTTACTGCCCAAAACGGCAAAATCATGGCTTTCCACTGGTTCATTTTGCTTCGACATCATTTCTAAATTGTTGTTAATGATAGTAACAGCCCAACAAAAGGGCCAATCGGGAATCAATCCTCGGCTTGGTTCCTGTAAGCCTTAGACAAAATTCACGACCTCAGGATCTAACTACCTAATAGAAAGGTACAATAAACTCAGTAAAACTTATCTATTACATACACATACATTGGCAGTTATTTCACCATAACCAGCCGAAGCCACCAAACTTCAGGGAATTAATACCTTAATAGACAACGTGTTCAGGTTAGAGCATGTATCACATCATAGATACCAACAACTCAGTCATCTGGCCCTGCACCTGGCCTACAGTGGTCTGGTAGCCTGCCTCCTGGGCTAGTGCTACACACTGGTCAGTGAGGCTGGTCAGTACCTTGACCCTGGCCTCACAGCTGGTGCCTCGGTCACACAGGTGGCCAGCCAGTGTGGTCAGTGTATCACTCAGGTTCTCCACATGTAGGGCCTCAGCACAGGCTGGCATCTGCACCTGTGTACCTGCCTCTGGTGGGGCTTGTGACAGGAGGAGTTGGTAGAGCTGGGTGGTGGCACGGCAGGCCACCGTCTTACCCCAAGGCAGCTGTAGGTATGCAGGGATGGCTTGGCTGGATGTTGTTGATTCTCCTGATATCTCATTGTTCCTCTCACAAACATCTAATACCTGAGAGCCTGCGTTTGATCCTTCTTGCATCTCATTAGCTGTTTCTGGTCTGTTTGTTTCTGGTCTGTCTGTTTCTGTCCTGTTTGTTTCTGTCCTGTCTGTTTCCTGATTTATTTCATTGGATACCTCTGGTTTCTTAGGGGTCACGGCCAACGCTTCTGGTTTTTGAGCACTAACCTCAGGCACCCCAGCAGTTGCCTCAGCGGTCACCTCTGACACCTCTGGTTCCAGAGTGGTCACTTCTGATACTTCTGGTCTCTGAGTGGTCACTTCTGATACTTCTTGTTCCTGAGTGGTCACCTCTGGTGTCTGAGTGGTCACTTCTGGTTTCTGAGTGGTCACTTCTGGTTCCTGAGTGGTCACTTTTGGTTCCTGAGTGGTCACCTCTGGTTCCTGAGTGGTCATCTCTGGTTCGTGAGTGGTCACTTCTGGTTCCTGAGTGGTCACCTCTGGTTCCTGAGTGGTCACTCCTGGTTCCTGAGTGGTCACTTCTGGTTCCTGAGTGGTCATCTCTGGTTCCTGAGTGGTCACTTCTGGTTCCTGAGTGGTCACTTCTGGTTCCTGAGTGGTCACTCCTGGTTCCTGAGTGGTCACTCCTGGTTCCTGAGTGGTCACTTCTGGTTTCTGAGTGGTCACTCCTGGCTCCTGAGTGGTCACTCCTGGTTCCTGAGTGGTCACTTCTGGTTCCTGAGTGGTCACTTCAGCCAATAGGTTAGGTACATGTGATCCCCCTGACTCTTGTGCTACAGCTAGTGTTTCACCATTTGTTCCTTGGGCTGCATCTACTGGATTACTTTCTGGCTGGGCCTGGCCAATCTCCAGGGAACATTTGGTGAGGTCTGCACTGAGGACTTGGTGCAAGACCTGCAGGTTGTTGCCATCCACTGTTATAGTTGTATCAAACATCTTGATCCTCCTGTGTGTCTCCTTCACACTGAGTAGACTAAGCACAGTGTCCTGGTGCAGCTTGGCGTCCTGAATCAGCAGCAGTGGCTGACAGAGCACATCTATAACATCACTACTCAGCTCTAGACTGTCCTCCTCCACCGACCCCTCAAACACCATCAACTGCATCAGGTGTAACGCTGTGTCACACAAGCTCATGTCAGGCAACTTCTCACTCACCATATCTCTGAACTTCATGAAGCTGGCATGGGAGCCATGGGAGAAGAACAAGAACTTGATGTTCTCCATCGCCGGCAGATTGTCAGAAAGGGTGGTCATTATGGCATCATCATCGCTCTCCCCCATACAAGATAGGATAACCTCCCTCAGAGTTTTACCCAGCAATGGTTCAACACTGCGTGTCAGTTCCTCTTTTGGAGGCCTTCCATATATTCTCAGTCCTATGTCCAAATCTGGATTGTTGTCAGGCAAAATATTTCCTTTCAAACCTTCATCATAAGTGTTGAAGTTAAGATCTTTTATGCCCTTTGCAACCAGCGCTTCCAACAACTGTTTGAATTGATGGTCATCCACTTCACTATTGGTAGATGTTATTGTTTGATCATTTTGCAGGAATCCACCTTTCATAACTTCTACAGCAAGACTGACCAAATTTCCATCCATATCCTTGAGTACACCGGCCAAGGCACCATATGCTATACCAAGGTTTTGGCAAGTAACAGTGAGCTCTTGCAGACCCTTGGCACAAACAAAGTCACTTTTTACTAGATGAGCAACACCACCACCTTCTCCAATGGAGATGAGTTGCTCTTTGGTGTTTTCATAATTCCTTGCTGGTGCTTTGGAGATGTAGACAATCACTCTACCGTTGTTAGTGAAGGACAGGGTATGCATACCAGTCACATCCACTGTGTCCTTAAACTTCTCCTGAAGTCCATCTTTAAGAACAAATTTGACATGAGCTGTAGTAAGTGCATCATGCTCTGCCTGCAGCAGGGGGCAGTAGAGCTGGTGGTGCAGGTAGCTGAGCTGCTCCTGAGTGTTACACATGGGGAGGTTGATGATGCCGGGGAGCATGTCACAGCAGGCCTTCACCAGCTCCTGGTAGACACTGACTGTGCCCACATCAGCACTGCAGCTCTGCCAGCTCATGGTCAGACACCGGGCACTCTCCTCCACTGGTAGCAAGCCACACTTCCAGTCTTCACCCTTCTCCAGAGACATCGCCATACCTTCAATACAAACACAAGAACATATGGAGAAGATTCAGGTTCCTGGGGGGCAATCAGAAGGTAGCAGAGAGTAGATATGGATAGGGTCTTTAATGAACAACCAGGAAGTAAATTTACTCAAATATATCTAGTATAATATGGCTTTCAACTAAAGTGACAATTCTGAAAGACATGGGCAGAAAGGGAGAACCTTTTTTCGGAAATTGTAAAAACAACAAAAGAATAATAGTATCAATGATAAATAATAATAAACTAACCTCCAGCTTCCAGTATGACTGAGAGCTGTGCTGTGGTGTTGATGTTAGTGATTCTGGTCAAGTTGAACAGGAGCTGCTTGGCTGTATCCACCTCTATGGCACTCACCACCGCCTCCACATCATGCACCCCACCATACACCCAGAACACCTTCAGGCCTGGGCAGGTGCTCAACTCCCCAGCTATGGCCGCCAGCTGTAGACAGTTCTCTGTGGCCAGTAGCTGCAGGCTCATACTCTGTATCTGTTTAGCTTTAATTAGCTGCATGAAGGTCTTCCAGTGGTCCAAGGTTAAAGTTGAGGTGACCCATGCACCTAGGTCCACCATATCACAGGCATCAGGCAGCAGGTGTCCAATAGTCTCTATGTCTGCCATGTTCAGGCACACTGACCGTAGACCTCTATTCACTAGTTTAGCCAGTCTTTGCTGGGCACGTGCTTCAACACTCATACCATCAACAGATTCACTGACAAGGCATGGTGCCTGCCCATCAACCTCTTTAACTGTCACAATTAACTTGGTTACTGTTACATCTGTTTGTTCCAGCAAGTGCTTGAGGCCTTTCCCAATGTCTGCCACACTTTGACAAGCCATTTTCACTTCACCCAGAGTGACCTTGAACTGGACAAGATGGCAGCAGTCCTGTAGAGGGCGTAGGTGTAGTGGTCCTGTGTGGACAGCTCCCTCTGGTGGGCTGTGGGCTAACACATAGGGCTTGTGACCAGGCACAGACAGGGTGTAGATGGCCGGGTGCCACAGCAGGGCATGCAGGCAGGCCATGGATCCTGCAGCACCCGCTATCCTTACCGTCAGACTCTCTCCTGGCTCCTCAGTCATCAGCTCCACCAAGTGCATGCCCACTCGGTGACTTTGTGATGCATTGATACACATGGGTAGTTTGATAATCAGAGTCTGCGCCTTCCTCTTCCTGAGTAGGCTGAAGTAGAGGTCTGTTGTGCTGCTAGTGGCCACACATTTGCTCCAGTCGTGCAGGAATAACCTCTGCATGGAGGCGGCATCCTCTGTCCCATCACCTTGCAGCAGGTCTCCATCTGGTGTTAAGGACACATTGCACACTCTGGATCTCAGCAGGAAGGTGATCTGCTCTATACTGGAGATGCCTGTTATTTCCGTTCCCAGGAAAGCAAACCTTGGATGCTCTAGCTGGAGCATTGCCACCACCTTGTCAACTGGAATGGAGCCAGCAGAGATCCACACCACTGAGCTTGTTATGCAGCCAGATATGTGTGGTACAGCTTCTTCCAACATCTGACAACTCTCCTCCCTCAGATCAGGAAGATGCAGACTGAGACAACCCACGGTCCTACCATGCAGAGCGCAGGCCACTTGTTCCCATGAGGACTGGGTGAGGGCCTTGGAGGGCCACAGCCCCAATGTGAGGTGAGGGCAGCCATCAGGTAACCATGACAACCCTTGAGCTATATCACTCATGTTCATCCACAGTGTGTCCAACCCTTTCTCCATCAGTTGACTGAGGGAGGCCCTGATATCATCAGTCATGGGTTCACTATGTGTGGCCCTGATATCATCAGTCATGGGTTCACTATGTGTGGCCCTGATATCATCAGCCATGGGTTCACTATGTGTGGCCCTGATATCATCAGTCATGGGTTCACTATGTGTGGCCCTGATATCATCAGCCATGGGTTCACTATGTGTGGCCCTGATATCATCAGTCATGGGTTCACTATGTGTGGCCCTGATATCATCAGTCATGGGTTCACTATGTGTGGCCCTGATATCATCAGTCATGGGTTCACTATGTGTGGCCCTGATATCATCAGCCATGGGTTCACTATGTGTGGCCCTGATATCATCAGTCATGGGTTCACTATGTGTGGCCCTGATATCATCAGTCATGGGTTCACTATGTGTGGCCCTGATATCATCAGCCATGGGTTCACTATGTGTGGCCCTGATATCATCAGCCATGGGTTCACTGAGTGCGGCCCTGACGTCATCAGCCATGGGTTCACTTGGGCAGGTCAGTGGTGAGCCCTGGTGGTTCTGCAGGAGGAAGAGCTCCAGGTCTGCACTACCAGTGTATGTGAGCACATGTTGTAGACCAGTGACCAGGTCAGGCTCACTCTGGTAGATGAGAGTGACTCGTGATCTACTCACAACATCAACTTGTATGGACACCAGGATGAGATTCCTCCTGCCGCCCCCGTACTGTACAGGCACTGCATACTCTCCTGCTTGTGGCTTGAACTCATACCCAGTGCCTTGACAGTGGATGTAGAACTCATCTGTGTACTGTAGAGTGTGGAGGCCTGAGGCATGGGCAGCCTCCAGCACTTCCCTCCTCACATCTTCTTGTAGGAAAGTGACGGCGGTGAAGCCCCCGGGTTGGCATTCAGCAAGTGACTTCATCCTGGGGTAAACTTCATGCCTCAGCAGGTGCAGCTGTTTGCTGGATTGGCAGGTTGGTATAGAGTGGATGGCACCAGTGTCCCCCGCGGCACTGTCTGATAATATGGAGATTTTCCACATCTCTACTGCTCTGTCTGTCAGGGGAAACCTAGACCAGTTTATGCTGCAATGAAAAATATAAGATTAAAACAATGTAATGAAAACAGAAGTCATTGCCAGTCATCATGTAAAGCCATGCCTGAATATATTATGAGAAATATATTACAAGATATTTAAGAGACCCCTCTAAATACCTAGAGGAATATTTACTTTAAAAAAGAATTAATCAAGTTGAAGGCTACTCAACTGAAACAAAGCATAATTTTGACTCTTTGTGTTTTTTTTATTTTGCGACCTTCAAGCTTTTAGTTGTGCCTTGGGCTACTTCATTTACTTTTAACAACCAAAGAACATGTTACAAAATGCATCATGAAATAAAGTGTAAACTACTGCTATTGATAGACTAATAATGGGCTCACCAGGAGGCAGGGACGCTGGACAGCACCTTGAGTACAGAGGGAGCCATGACACCATCATAGTCCTGCAGTACCTCATAGAGGTCAGGCAGGAACCTGTCCACCGTCTCCTCCATCCCACACCAGGTGTAGCTGCAGTCATGGGCCTCCCACTCTTCATGAGCTACCACCAGGTGGGGCAAGTGTTGCACCTGAGACAGTATGTTCTCATATGGAGCCTCGGTGCAGACATGAGACAACTGGTTCAGCCTGTCCTGGAGCAGGCTGCACTTGCTGTCCAGCACTGCACACCAGTCCTCTGTACAGCTCTGTGTGCAGTCAGTAGAGTGCTGAGTCATGGTGTCAGTACAGTGCTGAGTCATTGTGTCATATTCACAGGTCAGGAAGAAGTCTGTGTTTATAATAAAGTCCAACGACTCCTCGGGTTGCATGAGGCCAGCCAGGAAGGCCAGCAACCCTACATACTGGTAACTAGCAAGCAAGATGACGAGGGATTCTTTAAGAGAATATTCCAATTTGGACAGCGCTCTTGCCGCTAAGAACTCTTTTATCTGTTCATGGGAGAAAGAGAACGTTAAGGCCTCCTGGCCACCACAACCACCACCTGTCAGTTTCATGTTCTTTTTCAAAACTACTTTCACAATTTTATCATGTTTGTCCAGGTTCATGCGGGTCAAGTCTGCCTCGGTGAGATACTCTTTGCGCACAATACACATCCACAATGCTAGCTCCTGCATCTTATCCATGGTCTGCCGGGCACCAGGCTGGTGCACAAGCTCTGATTTGTGCACCAGAATATCAGTATACTCCAGGTACAACTTGGTAAGAGTGAAGTTTTCTAGTTTGTGGATGTCCACCACAGCAATATGCAGGGCCAGGTTACACAGCAGTGGGTTCCTCAGTCTCTCTATGGGTACTTTCTCCATGAGCAGCTCTGTGATGTTATCCCTCATGTCTGGCTCAGTCAATGGCTCAGGGTTGTCACTGTCACCAGTGCTGATGGGGTAAGACAGGTATTTCTCACAGTGAACTTTCACCTGGTTCTCCATGAACCCATTGATCTTCAGCAACCTGTCAAAACTCTTGGGTGGCAGGTCCCTCTGGTCAGGCCGGCTGGTGACCAGAACCCTCACATGGGGCAGCACTGATTTACCCTGCACAAACTCTCTAATGGAGGTCAGTACCTGAGTGTTGTGGGCCTCATCCAAGCCCTCCAGGATAACCAGGCAATGTTTGGCATGAAGTGCCAGGTACTGGAACATGGCATCAGTGACAGCGGCTGGGAAGAAATTCTTGATGCTGTCCTCTACACTGGAACTGATCTCAGAGCAGGGGATGGCCACAATGAGCTTGAACTGCTGCAGGAACTCAGGGCCCAGTCTGGTGGCCCACATGTAACACCATTTCTGTACAAGTGTGGTCTTGCCTGCCCCACCGTCACCCTCCAGTACCACCGTCCTTGGGCTCTGTCGGCTCTTCCTCCCAGAGAAAATGTCTGTCTCATTGATCTTCTTGTATTGGTACATCTTCTGATCTTCTTTGCCACCCACTGTCCAGTTTTTCCTCCCCAGCATCTGAATCCTGCAATATAACATGGAAGTAATCAGAAGTGTGCCTTCCCAGTAAATAGGGGAGTTGCACATCTCAATGCGCATGTCTACTGCAGTGCATGCTGGGATGGATTCTGTTGAAATTTGACATACACATATTTGGCAACATTTTTATCAGAAATAGCAAGAATGTTTTCACCAATATCACACCTTGTATAAATGATCTCTGAAAACCAAATGCATGATGGGAAAGATGGGGACTTGTGGAATGGAAACATGTAAAACACATGGATATTGACATTAGAGCACTGATAAAGAGTCTATGCTGAACATGGCATGTTTTCTTTAGTTTTTTGACTGTACCATTAGTCCCATAATTTCATGCGAATCATGATTCAAACTGGCGGCTATGCAAATCCCCTATTATATGGAGTGAAGCAAGCTTCAAGGAGGAGAATCACAGGAATAGGTGAGCACCCAACTGTAATATCAAGTATGATTGATGAGGGACAAATTGAGTTGCTTAGATTGACTAGTGCTTATCTAAATATTATCTGAGAAATAAGGGATCACACATAGCACCGGCATTAAGTTCCTTAAAATCCTTCCAAAGAAATATGGACTATGCACTCTTATTTTCTTGTCATTGACCAGAAAACTTGTATAATATTACATGAAAAAGTTGGTCTGTTCAGACTCTCTTTCACCATTACATCATATTAGCTGTATGACTTACACTCATGTTTAGTCAGCTGAGAACCTGTCTTGTTCTCATTTTACACTTCAGCTATATCTACCACGCTAGACTATAATTATTAAACCAGTTGTAAAATTAAGTTTCATTAATATCAAAATGGTATTCTTACATCACTCATACTGATTGAGGTTTTAATTTTCCCCTTTTAATTTCTCTCTTTCTATCTTAAATAAAGGTTCAGGAGTCTAGTCCAGGAACATACTGGAAGTCTTGGAAGTCAACTTTCAGATGCACGTCTCCTTTTTGTACATTCATAGGTGCAAGTATACCGTATTTCACCCATAGAACGCCGGGGCGTTTATTTTTTTCATGCCACTCTTACCCCCGGTGTTTTTTCGAGGCAGGTGTTTATACGGGGCAGGCGTTTATTGTTTTATGTTAATGAATACCCATGCTGTACCAGTGAAATGTCCCTTTTTAGCAGCTTATTAAGCTTACTCTCCTTTTATTAGGGTAATGACAGGGAGAAATAGAATCTTATTATCAAGACCTGGCTTCATTATTTCATGATGTAAATGACCTGGGTTTTTTTTTCGGGCAGGTGTTTATTTGGGAACAGGCGTTCTAACGGTGAAGTATGGTATGTATTGTTGATTTGAGTGGAATCATTATATCAATAGTTGGTGCAATTCAAGCTTGCAATAATAATTTACTAACTGTATATATAATCGTCATAACAATATTAATAATGCCATTTTTCATGATTAAGTGGATTAATATGATATTAATTTGGAGGGAGTGAATCGTTGTTAGGTATGGTTCAATGCATGGATACATTTATCAATAATAAAACAGGTTTTATTGTTTAATTATGCTTTGAAAAACAGAATTACTTTCTTTCCGAAGCACCGCGGTGTATGGATACGGGTACTATTTTCGGATTCTCCATTTGCCGCCCGATCCTTGGCCTAGGCAGATCGAGCTATACCATATACATTGTATGCATAGGCCATAGCTCAAACAGCACACATTAATAGAGGTAATGCATAGGCAGATATTTATCAAGAAGAAAATCGGTTTTTATAGTTTAGATAAGCATCAAAGTTACCAATATCCAGCTTTGAGCTCGCTGCTATGACCTATGCCTATGTCAGCAGGGAAACCGGCTCAATATTTCCAGACTTCACATCACTTGAGTCCGCGGTTACGCTCACTTTTTAAGCCTTGCTGTACAACTGACCCCCAAAAAGCATGCATCATTGGGCGGGAAATTGTTTCAGCTTTAATTTGATATAAAATTTGACCCTGAATTCGTATTATTAGTCCTTCTAGCATAACTTTCACCCAGACATGCCAGATTTGTTGTCAACAATTATGCCGGCAAGAACGCAATATTTAGTTAGTAGATCGTAACGTCCTGTAATTTACGCTACGTTAGGAACGCGTCCTTCGGAAAACAGTGGACAAACTCCCCCTTCCCCATAGAACTATAATTATTATGTTAAATCGAGGGGCACTGCATCATCCTATGTTGTGTGCTTTGCGTGAGGCATGTTGCTAGGCAGCGTTTCTATGTTGACGACATTGCGTCGCCAAATAGGCGCACGCATTTAAGTTGCGTCGCCGAAAGATTACATGATTTACACATGACTGATCGACGAGTCCTCCCAGCCCATGCTTGTAGCTTTGCAATATGGATACTTCGGCCTCCACACTCCTCCCGTGTCGCCGCATGTTAAATTTGTATACAAGAAACTGGTCTATACGTCAAGAACAGTAGAAAACCAGAAAGAACAACCCTACCTTCCCTTACATATTTATTTTCATTAGTGGGTTTTTATAGATAAGGAAGGTGGAAGGGATAGTATACCGTACATTATTTGTCAACACAAATGCCGCAATATAGGCAATATAGGCAATATAGGCAAGAATAAGACATACCAGTAACGTCTTTTGATTTATGCTACGTTAGCAACGTGCCCTTGACAACGCTTTTTCCTGCATAGGGATAGAGAGGGGAGGGGGGGAGGCATTGCAAATTGAAGACCTGCAGAATTTGGGAAATGGGACGGGATCCAAGGGGGAGGGGGGGGGGGGCTGTTCCATACTTTGAGGGAGGGGGAAGGGTCAGCTAACATTTCTGGAGTGACAGTTTGGAGTGCCTGATCGATGCAACGTTGGTACTTGGCGATGCAACTTAAATGCGCCCGCCTATTTGGCGATGCAACATCGTCGACGTAGAAACGCTGCCTAGCAACATGCCTTACATAGTTTCCCCACTGTTTTCCTTGAGCTTCCTTGAACTCTTATCTTTAGGTATCCACTCGAATTTCTTACTTTATATTTAATAAATCAAGGAGTTAACGTGTGATGTGAACAGGGAAGTTTATGAAGGGGGAGCGGGGAGGATGGGCCTACACAGGATTGTTGATACTAGGCATTTGAATTTATTACTCCCTAGCCACATGCCTCAAAGTTTGTCCACAGGTGGAGGACATGGGGCCGGGTTGGGAAGGGGGAAGAGCCTGGGAAGAGGGAGGGGAGGGATAGGGTTTCTGCGTAATTTTAAATAGATCTACATGTTTGGACTTTTATCTATGTCTACCTATTTAAATTGCCCACTGTTTGCCTGCATGCTTTGCATTTTTCATTCGAATTTCTTACTTTATAATTAATTTATGGGGTGAAATGTGTAATGTGAACAGGGGCTGGTTGGGAAGGGAAAGGGATTGAACAGGGGATCTCTAGGCCTCCCCGTTGATAAACAGGGGCACATAGTAATAATGAATAAGTTTTGAAATTCCCGGGTAGCATAATAATTTAGATTTAGGAACTACTTCCATCGCCAACATGCTGTATGATCGCCATAACTTTTCAGCCATGTTCGAAGGTCTGATTCAAAATGAACTAAATTTTGTAGAATTATGAAAAATGATGCGACCATCCCTTTTAGAATCTGTTTTGATTATGTAAATCAAAGAGGTAGACGTTGGATTACAAGTGAAAACAACCGGCATACTTTTTTGTTATTCAAGTTGAGAGTTTTCCCAGTGAAATTAGGCATCGGTCGATTACGACGATCGCAACATCAATATAATGTAGAAATCCGGAAAGCTAAGAAAAAGAGCTTTAAAAGCATGTATGTTATGTTTTTCTACTATGGGTTTAACTATTCATTTTGAATGCATTTCATATCATGTTTATACATGATCGGTGATCGGGCCGGCTCTCTGACGCAATAACGTAACACAATTTGTTCAACTTAGTTACACGCGTTACTTTTCCACATCCTTGACAACCAGTTTTCCCGTGTTGAGAAATGTAGTCGTAATTGATTTTGAAGGGGCTAAGGAGTGACCATTGAACGGTTTAACTTGTAACGATAATAATAATGATAATAATAATAATAATAATAATAATAACATATGGAGGTTCTGCAGTAATTACTTTTTGATCTTCTCCTGGGCGTCTGATGGCTCCTCACACAGATCTATGTCTGCATATGTGTGCAACATGTCTGTCTTCATGACGTCATCAAAACGTGAGAAGATGGCGGGTGTAGCGCTGCGGAACCAGGTGATGTACCGGGCCACCACTTCCTCCTCCCGCGCCTCAACATCTAGAAGAGGAAATAATATTTCATGTTATAGGTCATATATTATAGGGATAAACTTATATTGTAATATCTAGGTAAAATTTCATGTTATAGGTCATATATTATAGGGATAAACTTATATTGTAATATCTAGGTAATATTTTATGTTATAGGTCATACCCGACGGGCAAATGAACGCGATTCTACGCGATTTTTAATGCGCAATCATCTCGCCATAGTTCTGTGATGAGAGTGGACGCTTTTCACGCAATAATTATTGCGCAATGATTGCGCAATGATCACGCTAAGGGTATAACGCAATATTGATGCAAAAATCAGCAAATTCTATAGCATTTTGAACAGGATATTTGTATACTGCAGATTCCTTTTCTCAATAGCATCTGAATTAAAATGGCATTGGCAGCATATTTCTTCTCACAGAAAGGTTAGAAGGGTATGAATATTCCCCAAAGATTTCGAAGACAGTTTAGGGCAGTGTATTTGTTGCCCTGTCTCTTTATATGCATCATTTTATTTTCATCAATTCTACCATCCTCTTTGGGCGCGTGATTCATAGCAGGCTCTCATGTGATGTGTTTCAGTTGGTTGTTGGCTCTGCCTTCTCCAAGCCAGTAGGGAAATCTATACGTTCTATCATTAGAGTGTTTTGATCACAGCACTTTTCAATATCAAACAGGTATATAACACACATGAACTATAGAAGTATATCACTTATAGCATTCCTATGTACATGATGTGGAATATCTTTAGTGCTATAAATGCCATACAAGTGTATTAACGTCAGTTTTATTATAAAAGAAATTGTAAATGCACCTCAGTTCCCATTTGCGCCACCTAGTGAAAACAGTACCACCACCTAGTGGACAAGTGGCATAATGGTAAGGGCTAAGGGTAATGGGCCATTCCCATTATTTCGAACATATAATAGAATTATTTTCTATGTGTAGATTAGGCTTTGAGACCAAACAAAAAGAATTATCCCGCCCTACATGAGGTTACTGACCAATAAAGATTCAAATTTAAAATTTCCCATGGACTTGTGACTCATGAGCCATTTAGAATAACAAATAGCTTGGTATCCGACTGAATTCAGTTTTACTTTAGGAGACTTTTTCAATAATTAATGCAAATGATACTGTTTATTTGTCAAAATATATCATTTAAGACATTTGTCTTTGTGGGTATGTAAAGAGTGATCATGGGCAGTCACCCTCAGCAAATATGATCAAAATGCAATAAGAACTCTAGTAGTAGTACTTATGGAATTGTATTATTTGGTGAAGGGGGTGTGTCATTCCGCATCACATTTTATTCCAGATACTTGCTGAGAAAAATGAGATATAGGATTACCGACATATATGTGTTTCAAATATGATATTAGCTATTATTCTTTTCTTGGAAAAAAATATATTTAAGCCTTATTTACTCTGAGGCCGTCATCCCGCGTCACGCTGCGTATATTTGTGTGTATTTTTTTTAATCACACTGGTGCCAAAATTAATGGAAATAGGTATAAAAAATTATATATCAGGCTTATACAATTATTCTATCTATTAATAGGGATATGACGCTTAGGCTTTGAGATTGTTTCCACATGTAAATATAGTAGTACAGGCATTTTAGCATGGAACCCGGAATAAAATAATGTAAAGCTGATTTTTGGATATATGATGCGGGACACATGGGGGAACATTCCCTGAAAAGTCCCCACCTGGGGACCGTGTGCTTTTTGAGATTTTGACGTTTTTGTGTCATTTTCCACAAAATAGCATTGGTCTCTATGGGAAAAAGCACCTGGTTCAGGCCATTATTGCCAACATTAAGAATATTTGGCATTGTTATTTGCAGGGAATATAACATATATAAAATATACTGTACAGGTTGAGGTACCATAGTAAACATGGACGTATGGAGATTCTAAAAATATATATTTCAACAAAATATCTTTTTTTTAAATTTTGTTGCCATGGCAACGGTCAGATTTTGGTGAAAAAAGCATTTTTTTAGATCAGGTCATAATATTTGGGGACCTAATTCTCTACATTGTGCATGTTGTGACACGTTTTTTAAATTTGGCATGTTGTTAAATAAGGCCTGAAATTTTCAAAAAGCACCAGCTACAAGTTGGTAGACACCCCTGGTGGCCAGTAGCTGCAAAATTCAATATGGCCGCCAAAAACAGTAAATATGGCATATCTTGGCTTCTATTTGGTAGATCTTCAACTATAATACCATTTTATTGATGTTTTTAAGTATGAGGAATTCATTTCTGAAGGTCATTTTATGTTCCAAGGTCATTTTCAAGGTCAAAATCCAATATGGCCCCTGCTGAGTAACAAGAATGTTATTTCAGCACTTGATGTAGGCCTATATGCATTCAATAGCCCCCTTCACAAATTCCGTCTCCAGTGCATACCAGTAACTGCGGGATGAACTTCTGTCATTCTGCGCATGTGCAGTTCAGTTGACTCACCTAGCTATGCGGGCCAAACCGTGCACCCTCCACACGGGCTCCCGGTGGACGTGCAGAGGTGTGACCACACGGCCGCTGACCCCCTACAGCCCGTACAGGAGATCGTACACCTACGCTTACTTGTTTTTGTTGATACACTGTTACGAAAGTTGCTATATACTAAAATCTAGTGGATAACATGTCCCCTGGTTAAGCATGACCAATCTTAACATGTCATTTGATAATATTGGATAGCTGATACCATTGTACAATCACTCAAATTCTGGGAGAAGAAGGAGAAAGTTAGAAGCCTATGGTTAATACATAAGGCTTCTGTGACCTGCCTGCGGAGCTCATAGTTCAGCCGTTTTCCGCCGCTCTTGGTATGGCGCTACTGTCAATTTGTAAAGTACCGTATTGGTGTACATATTGATGAATAAGAACAATTCTTTTAGGATCAAGGGTGTGAGGAATCCATATCTTTTTTCACTTTTTTCTTTGTAGGTCATTTTTAAGGGCATGATTCAATATGGCTGCTGTCAGGAATCAGAATGTCATATATTTTGACTGCCATTACCACTAAATCAATGTATAGTACCAGTTTTTCTATGTTTTAAGCTGTGAGGGATCTGTCTCCAAGTCATTTATCATCAAAGACTGAAATCTTACTGAACAAAACTGATCTGGAAGCCATATTAAATTTTGACCTTGAAAAGGATCTATAATGACCTTGAAGCAGAAAATGATCCCAGAAATGGATTCATTACACCTACAAACATAGAATAACTGCTCTTATACATTGCTCTAGAGCTCAAAACATAGAAAAAATGGTATTTTACTTGGATCTAGCAATAACAGCAGTTAAGATATATGATATTCTGGTTCCTAGCAGCAGCCATATTAAATCATGACTTTCAAGATGACCTTCAAATCAAAAAGTGACATAAAAAAAGAGATTCCTCACACCCTTGATCCTAAGAAAATTGTTCTTATTAATGAATATGTACACCAACGGAATGCATATAGGCCTACCACAAGAGCTGAGATAACATTCTTGTTACTCAGCAGGGGCCATATTGGATTTTGACCTTGAAAATGACCTTGGAACATAAAATGACCTTCAGAAATGAATTCCTCATACTTAAAAACATCAATAAAATGGTATTATAGTTGAAGATCTACCAAATAGAAGCCAAGATATGCCATATTTACTGTTTTTGGCGGCCATCTTGAATTTTGCAGCTACTGGCCACCAGGGGTGTCTACCAACTTGTAGCTGGTGCTTTTTAAAAATTTCAGGCCTTATTTAACAACATGCCAAATTTAAAAAACGTGTCACAACATGCACAATGTAGAGAATTAGGTCCCCAAATATTATGACCTGATCTAAAAAAATGCATTTTTCACCAAAATCTGACCGTTGCCATGGCAACAAAATTTTAAAAAAAAGATATTTTGTTGAAATATATATTTTTAGAATCTCCATACGTCCATGTTTACTATGGTACCTCAACCTGTACAGTATATTTTATATATGATATATTCCCTGCAAATAACAATGCCAAATATTCTTAATGTTGGCAATAATGGCCTGAACCAGGTGCTTTTTCCCATAGAGACCAATGCTATTTTGTGGAAAATGACGCAAAAACGTCAAAATCTCAAAAAGCACACGGTCCCCAGGTGGGGACTTTTCAGGGAATGTTCCCCCATGTGTCCCGCATCATATATCCAAAAATCAGCTTTACATTATTTTATTCCGGGTTTGGCCTAAAATTTACCTAAAATGCCTGTACTATAGGCCCTTGTCGACGTTTCATAAGTGCCCATGTACACCAAAGATTGTAGACATTTTGACGAATTTTATTTTTTCTAAAAAAAAATGGTCTCCTGATATCAAATGCTGCCTGTTTGGGAGATATAGATTAACGTGAGCTATAACTATATTAAGTATAGTCATTGAATTTATTTTATATGAAAAAAACAGGGTGGAATTGTAAAAGGAGGAATTAAATCAGTGTATTTTTTTTTAGTAATATGAACCTAGGCCTACATCATTTAGCTTTGTGTATAGGGGTTTCTTTTACTTGGTATCAGAGAATGAGGATGGAGTGTCTGAGAATGAATGGAGAGTCAGATGTGCGACAGTAAGTGTGAATGCTAGGTGAGTGAGCAGTGTCAGGTTATGGGTCCTGTTGTGGCTGCATTGTAATGAGTATTTAGGCGCGATTTTGAATGCGCACACATGCGTGATTGAGATCACACTCATAGGCCTATTATTGACTTTTTAAGAAAACATTATTTGCAGATAAAATTGGTTGAGTAACACATGTTTAATATGAAAATAAATGAATATGAATAAGAACTTGTTCTAACATAAGTGTGAGACCATCAATACCATAGGAGGAAATAGACGCAATGGATTTCACATAATGATGGCTAATGGTATGTCCATTTCACTGTGATTCAAAGCTATAAGTATCACACTTCACTTGTTTGCGGCCAATCACAAAATGATTGCAGTGCTATCACATTCAATTGCACTCAGTGCCTGTCGGGTATATTATAGGGATAAACTTATATTCTGATATCTAGGTAATAGTTTATGTTATAGGTCATATATTATAGGGATAAACTTATATTGTAATATCTAGGTAATAGTTTATGTTATAGGTCATATATTATAGGGATAAACTTATATTGTGATATCTAGGTAAAAGCTTATCAACCTGTGGACATCAATAAAGGGTTTATATTTTGGTAAAAATCTAGGAAAATATTGACTAGAATCTTTCAGACCTGCCAAGTTTTGGGGATTGAAATGCGGAAAGTGTTAGGGTCCCAACCCACCACTAGGGGTTCTGTGGGCATGCTCCCCTGAATTTGTGCTTATTTTATGCTGTTTTAAGGTATTCTGGTGGGTTTTCTTTTAGCGCCATCAGGACAATCTCTTAGTTACACACAATCTCTAAATTTTAATGATATCCTAATAAATAAGATAACATACCATACTTATTTTTATTTACACTTTTTATTTACAGCTTCATTCATCAACTTTTATTCCTATCTTTCAAAACACACATGATTCATGAACATGCTTTACATGAGATCTTTAAAATCCATGAGAACGGATAACCAGTCTCGCGTATGCGTGGAGAAGGAGCTGCCAATGGTAATCCAATGGGCATTCCATTCTCCACACTCAGAGGTGAAATAAAATGACTGACCTTTCTCTGTGAGTGAGGTGTAGGTGTAGGGTTGTATGTGGCCCAGTGTGAGGTATAAATGACTAACCTTTCTCTGTGAGTGAGGTGTAGGTGTAGGTTTGTATGTAGGCCAGTGTGAGGTATAAATGACTAACCTTTCTCTGTGAGTGAGGTGTAGGTGTAGGGTTGTATGTAGGCTAGTGTGAGGTATAAATGACTAACCTTTCTCTGTGAGTGAGGTGTAGGTGTAGGGTTGTATGTGGCCCAGTGTAAGGGTGAGGTTGGGTCTTTCACCACCACCAGGGTGCACTGTCACCAGCTCTGTGTTGGGCTGCACTATACACAGGTTGACATTGAATGTATCGCACACATTCACCAGTGGGTCCACGTCCTGCAATAGACAAATATAATGTCTTAGTCATATTCAGCTCTACAGTAAATCTTTCACTCCTGGGGTTGTATACGACCACCTATTGTTGTATGGTGTTTACCAGGCCACTGAGGCTCACAAGATCTGTTATTTTTTTAAATAACTAATTTGGCCAAAGTCAGGAATGAAGTGCTGAATAATGACCCATGCCGTAGAAATTTAGAATTTAATTTTTAGATTCATTATTTTGTCTCCCCTTCCACAGTAACAGTATCTCCTGATACCTATCAGCCAACAAGCCTTGGGTGGTCCTTCACTTTAGTATTAGTGAACAAAACATTGGAGGGTCAAAGTAAGTTGTCGGAAATTCGTCTCTGAGACATTTGCGTTGAGGGAGACTAATTTTTGAAATTGTACAATCAGTAGCTTTACGAGTCATTAGTTTATTTCACTAACTCATTAATGCTATACTACAGCCCCTGTTGGAAGATCATGGAAAACACAACATGTTTAGTTATTCTTTTTTTTCTTGAATATGTCTTTATTCAGGAGAAACAAGTGCTGGCATATTCCATAGCAATATTAAATGTTAGGCTTGAGTGTTAAAAACATTTGATATAAGAGTATACCAATATCGTCCTACCTCTGCATGGGGAAGTGAGTCTCTGACATCCTCAGGGAAGTAGTATGTGTCTTTATCAGGGTCCTTGTTGAGCTGCTGTGCCACCGCCCTATACAGACTGCTCCAGTCTACGCCTCCACCAGCCTCACCCTCACCCGCCTCATCCTCCTCCTCTGGCTCCTCTACCAACAGGTGCAGGCGCTCACATTTTACCTTCAGTTTCTTCATCAACTTGAGCGCCATCACTTGCCCACCTCTGCCTCCTCCTCCTCCTCCAGCTGCCATGTAGCCCAGCTTCACTGCTCACTGCTGCTCTTTACCTGTAAGTGTACAAATACACAAGTGGTCAACTCTGGCGCCATCTTCAGGAAAAACCTGTAATCAAACTTTAAACTGATTGTTCCAATGTTTTCAGCCGGTGTCAGATCGAAAAGTGACCCCCATTGAAAAGAGACCCATGGGCAATCGAAAAATGACCGACCCCATAAGAAAGTGACATGAATGTTATTATACCAAAGGTACTAATGATATCATGGAAGGAGGGGTCAATTTTCAACAACATACATACAACAACATACATACAACAACATACATACAACAACACACATACAACAACATACATACAACAACACACATACAACAATATACATACAACAACATACATACAACAACATACATACAACAACACACATACAACAATATACATACAACAACATACATACAACAACATACATACAACAACATACATACAACAATATACATACAACAACATACATACAACAACATACATACAACAATACACATACAACAATATACATACAACAATATACATACAACAATATACATACAACAACATACATACAACAACATACATACAACAATATACATACAACAACATACATACAACAACACACATACAACAATATACATACAACAACATACATACAACAACATACATACAACAATATACATACAACAACATACATACAACAACATACATACAACAATATACATACAACAATATACATACAACAATATACATACAACAATATGGTACCATATGTATAACTTAAAGCAGGCCGTTAATAAATAATTTCAATCTCTATCAAACCCTAACTGTCATTTCTACAATGTAAACTGATGTAGACACTTGATATCTCTCAATCACTTCAAACAAATCTGGATACAAGATACCTAAAGGTTGTATGCAAATGTATGAATTACTTTAGCTGTAGAATATACTTTAGACCTTTCATTAGACATCATGGGTGAGCGAATCTATTTCTGTGCAGACATGTGTTTACCGGTGTAGAAATATCACCTTACATTTTGATATCTACCAAGAAATGTTGCTCAATAATTATTATTTGGTATAGGCCTACCTATCCCTGGATACCTCTGTATAAATGACCAAGTCAATTTGCGATAGGATGGGTCACATTTCCATTGCTGGAAAACGTCCCCAGAGCGAATTTCGATGTTGAAAATCAACCCCTGGGTCACTTGTGGATGGGGTCATTTTATGATATGACACGTACCGGCATTGAAGATGCCCTAGAAATGGACTATATTAATGTATATATTCCTAGAAATGGAGGGGTGCACTCTATTAATATATATTCCTAGAAATGGACTCTATTAATATATGTTCCTAGAAATGGACTATATTAATATGTATTCCTAGAAATGGACTATATTAATATATGTTCCTAGAAATGGAGCACTATATATAGAGAGAATGGGACGAGCCGGCAATAATCGAAAATTTATAGGACAAGATTTGTCCACATAAGCACTCTGCCTACGGCATCATGCTTATGTGGACGAATCAAGTCCTATAAATTTTCGATTATTGCCGGCGAGTTTCATTCTATATTTATTATATGTGCATAAAACTTGATCATATGTTATCAGATATCACTGAAAAAATATTAAAGAACTCTCAGAGAGCCCCGCTGACAGCCCCGTTATTAGCCAAGTTATATTGTTGACTTAAAACGTTCATATCGCAGCCATTTCTTGAGCTCCATTAATAAAACTTATATCATTCAATAGAGAATTTAATGCTCTATTTAATTATGGGATTTTCATTATGTATTTCTCTAATCATAGCCGATCGCGGGGATTTCTTTACATCCTTCGCGGAGAGCCAAAGCTCTGCGAAGCATATAAACAGAGCTATTTTTAGACAACTACATTCATATAGGACGCGTCCTATATGACTATTTTTATAGCACCCCACTTATAGCACTTCTCATATAGCATGCACGTATAATGATAATATATGTTCCTAGAAATCGAGCACTATATTAATATATGACAATGTTACACATTATTGTTTACTATTAATCCCAACGTGCCCAGGAAATATATATATATATAAGTTTTGTTTCAAGTAACTTGTAACTTCACAAAAACACATTTTGTTGTTTTTCTATAATTAGCACTTATTGCTTCGGCAATCTTGCGCCACCAAACTTGCGTCGCCATGACAACACGCCATAATGTACTAGTCCATTACCGCGTGACAAGTAATGAACCGCCGTTGGGGCTCGGTAGTGAATGCGTGTATAATAATAGTTATTAAATCATGTACAAAGAAAACACGTACAAAGAAACAATTAAATACTAAAAAGCTAACAGAGGCGCTAGTTTGCATTAGTTTCATGAATAAATTATTCCCATATATTCATGTGACTACTCTCTGCTTGCTACTGGGTTTAATGTACAATTCACCTTCCCCAATCTTCTCAAATAACCCAAATTTCAGACGATATCGGATGATAAAGTTTAAAATACAGTTCAACCTAACCAAACCGATTGCTAGAACCAATGCAATGCCGAATATACTCGAATTTACCCAGTATTGACCAAATGCTTAATTTAGCAGAACTTACTAAATGTGCACAGCTGCCAATTGTACATTTTCTGATAATCTGACCCAGGGACAACAGGACGCTGTACCGACCTACTCACCACACAAGCACTAAAAAAAAGTAAAAATGTAAACCGCTAGGCGACCTACATACAGACAGACGCTATCCATGAGACGGGAGGTAGGTACATGCATACATACATAGATAGGGCTCTTTTACTACCTGTCTAACTAGCTAGCAACGTGTGTGTATGTATGTCTCCCATTCTATCATCCCACAACCCTCTCACTCCTCCCATCCATTCTCACTCTCTCACTCTCTCCCCTCTCTCCATTTTCATTCCCTCTCTCTCTGTCGGGCATGGATCCCTCTCCATCTCTGTCCCTCGATCCCTCTCCTCTCTTCCCCCTCTGTCATCTGTGTCACTCTTTCAGTCTTACCTGGGGACACGATCCACCCAAAATAAACAATAGTTTCTCTCCGTTAGGGGGATGGACCACGTCCCCCCCCCCTAGTCTACCCCCCACCCCCGCACCCCCACCTTGGCCCCTTGTCCCCACTCTCACTGTCATATAGTGTCATGAATACAGTATAAGCACACTGCCCTATATTATATATAATCTGGGGCGGATGATCGACCTCCAACTCCACACATCAAAATAAAGACTAATATATGATATACTGATATATAATGTGACCTCACCTGACCTCCCGCTCCTCCACATGCTACACTAGTCGGGCAGACAGTAGTTGGCTCAAACAATAATATTTATGATCCAGTAGAGAACTATAATTGTCCCACAGTATCCACAGTGTGCGATCTATTTGTGGGTCAGCAGCTTTAGGGAAATCCCTGAAGGGGAACCCCCGGGGAATCCCTTGGGAGTGCCTTGGGAAACCCCCGGGGATTCCCTTTGTTGAGGAAGGTGTGACGCATACTGTCTATATGGTGCACTCAATGTTAGAGGATTAAACATGAAGAAGAGATATTTATATAATCTGCTAGCCCATATGTCAAAAACTATTTTAGAAACTTTAGTGTTATTTATACTATTATTTGGAATCATTCAATTACCAAATCATTCAATCAATCATTCAGCAAATTATTATTCAGAGACTATCATTTGAAACTATTATTTAAAAACGTTTCGGTAGTCTGGAGTTTGTTAAATAGAAATTAATACATTTTATAGAAATTAATATTTATAGAAACAACTATTTATAGAAACGACTATTTATATAAACGGTTATTTATAGAAAATGGTATTTATAGAAATGGTATTTTATAGAAAAGATTTTTTATAGAAACGTTTTTTTATAGAAAAGGTTATTTATAGAAACGTTTATTTATAGAAATGGTTATTTATAGAAACGTTTATTTATAGAAACGGTTATTTAATTATAGAAAAGGTTATTTATAAAATGACTATTTTTGGAAATGACTATTTTTAGAAATGATTATTTAAATTAGTATACATGCTCTTATATAACTCTAGTGTATAAAAACACTATTGTGTATACAACCGATATGCATGACTGTATACAACCGATATATATGTCTGTATACAAGTTATATATATGTCTGTATACAAGTGATATGTCTGTATACCGAAGTTGTGTGTTACCCTATGGGCGCCGCCATATTGTGCGCAGAAACGATGCGCACTGGTCGTGAGTGGACTCGGGGGACAACTTGACACTGGCTATGCATAGCTAAGGCGTCGGCGGACTTCAATTATCATGTTCTTATTGTGTTATACTGCTGCAACCTATAGTTTCCATCGTTCTTAGAGGTTCGGCAATATATAAGGGCCTATCCTGGTGATTTGGTATGTAAAAATCGCAGAGGGCAACCTATTTTAGCTGTAACTCCCACAGTCAAACTGAACGTTGTTAGGTAACAAAGCTTGTCCGCCGTTCGCGTTGTCCGCCCCCAGCCCTTCCTCACAGGGAGCCAAGGGAGGCTTGCTCTCCACCCGGTCTCACCCATGACGAGCTATGACGGATTTAGCCACAGTGGCGAAAAGAATATATCTCCAATGAAACCATATTTTGACAGCTTCATACCATTTCTTCCCACGTCCAATCAGTAAAAATTAATACCACTAAAATATTAAAACTGGATTATTTATTTGTGTAACATAGGCTACTATAACGCGTAAATACTTAATATGAGATTGGGTTTTATGTATATGACCTATTTTCACCACTGGTAGGCATTTAAGTTTATGAGCAATAACAGGTTAAAAATTATGATGGATTCAATTGTAATGAAACTAGCTGGGTGTAACCTGTCGAAATATATCATGGGAACCCTACTTTGATGGGTATATGATTAAAAATGAAGAAGTTATGGGCAGAAAACCAGTGTTTAAATTAAAAAACGCAAGAGTTTAGGATCATTTTATGTTAAATATTGCTATTGTCATGTATCAAATGACTACAGAAATCTGAAAACGTAGGCCGATTTTGCAAACATACATAGATATAAAATTACTTATTAGATATGCTAATCGTTAACATCCTAATCTCAGCCTCATTCTCAGCCTCAGTTATTCAAACCTGCATAACTTTTATGGAAAAAAATAGACCCACAGTATATACAACTAGACCTTCCCAAACCTTCTCAAGATATTGGACGACACATCGGGTGAAAATAAAGCGAATCAGACAAACAGTTTTTGCTCTGTGAACCCTTGAATTACATAAACTAGTACACTTTTTAGCATTGAGTGGGGGGCCCGGGCATTTCCCTAAATTGTTTATCAGTATAGCCTATATTTTTATGTAAAAACGCATATTTAGCAAGTGGGATGGTAGGTCTATGTCTGAAAGCTTCCAGCTATTTTAAACAAATATATCATGTACTTTTCATCATTTGTAGCTCAGGATGAGTGGTCAGGTAGGATCTATACAGCTAGGCCTGTCGAACATAGCCTGTCCTGACGTTATAATTGCTCATTTCCCGGACTCTGGTCAATATATATATTAGATTAAATACAGTTTTCGAAAGTTTAAACATATGTCTATATGTCTCAAAGGTTTCATGTATGTAAAACAAATATTTCGTGTAAATTCGAGTCTTTTCATCATAAGTAACTCTCAAAGCCACACTCCCGCAATGCTATAACACTGATGTGTGTATTGACTGGCGTCCCCCTATATAGTTCTCTTTAGCGCCGATGGCGCCGCCACCTCTGACTCAGGACTGGCCTATACAAGTGATATGTATGTATACAAGTGATATATCTGTCTGTATACAAGTGATATGTCTGTATACAAGTGATATGTATGTCTGTATACAAGTGATATGTATATCTGTATGCAAGTGATATGTATGACAGACATAATGCACTTTTGCTCCAATTAGGGCCAAACGTTTTTTCTACTAGACTTTGTGCAACTGACCCGCCCTCTAGAGGGCGGAATTAGCCCACTTCTAAACATCCTTACGTTGCCCAAATAATCAGTGTCCTTTCCCTATTATACAAGACTTGTATGTATGGCCGTGTTCTCTATGTATTCCCATGTAAATGGGCACCATTACATCGTCTGAAAGGCAAGTTGTGTTCCTCCTGATGCCTTTTTATGGGACGACTTATGTATAATATGGTAAAGGAAACTAGCAATTTTAAATATAAAAAGTGGCACCAAATTTGTTTTGAGTCCCACCCCTCTCGGACCTCCTCCCCTCTAGTACATGCCGTGTTTATATACTTCAATACTAGCCACTGCCACCATTACATAACACCCACGTTCACAGGCTTGAAGACAACATGTAGGCTATTTATGGCGTGGCTTGTGTAGGGTGGCTTGTGGAGACTAGTCACCACCATTGGTGGTGAGTAGGCATTATTAACACTAAATCAAATGGATATTGTAGGTGGGAGGGGTAGAGACAGGGTGGGTGGATGGGTTGTAGAAGAGAGAGTGGTGGAAGGAGGGCGGGGTGGTGGGCAGTCACTACATGTATAATCTTCTTATAGACAACTATGAGAACAAAACAGAAAATAAAATAATACCTCTAGCGGGATAAATTTCTGGATCTCTCCCTACATTCTGGATGTCCTCAGGTTGTCCTCGGTTTGGCCCAAGTCTAGATGTAAGACTCACCTGTACATCACAGGTGTAAGGCTAACATGACAGTCCTCTCACCTGTAAATCCTGAATAACTGTTACTCACCTTCCACAGGTGTAAGGCTAACATCACAGTCCTCTCACCTGTAAATCCTGAATAACTGTTACTCACCTGTACAGGTGTAAGGCTAACATCACAGTCCTCTCACCTGTAAATCCTGAATAACTGTTACTCACCTGTACAGGTGTAAGGCTAACATCACAGTCCTCTCACCTGTAAATCCTGAATAACTGTTACTCACCTTCCACAGGTGTAAGGCTAACATCACAGTCCTCTCACCTGTAAATCCTGAATAACTGTTACTCACCTGTACAGGTGTAAGGCTAACATCACAGTCCTCTCACCTGTAAATCCTGAATAACTGTTACTCACCTGTACAGGTGTAAGGCTAACATCCCAGTCCTCTCACCTGTAAATCCTGAATACCTGTTACTCACCTGTACAGGTGTAAGGCTAAGATCACAGTCCTCTCACCTGTAAATCCTGAATAACTGTTACTCACCTGTACAGGTGTAAGGCTAACATGACAGTCCTCTCACCTGTAAATCCTGAATAACTGTTACTCACCTGTACAGGTGTAAGGCTAACATGACAGTCCTCTCACCTGTAAATCCTGAATAACTGTTACTCACCTGTACAGGTGTAAGGCTAACATCCCAGTCCTCTCACCTGTACATCCTGAATAACTGTTACTCACCTGTACAGGTGTAAGGCTAAGATCACAGTCCTCTCACCTGTAAATCCTGAATAACTGTTACTCACCTGTACAGGTGTAAGACTAACATCCCAGTCCTCTCACCTGTAAATCCTGAATAACTGTTACTCACCTTCCACAGGTGTAAGGCTAAGATCACAGTCCTCTCACCTGTAAATCCTGAATAACTGTTACTCACCTTCCACAGGTGTAAGGCTAACATCACAGTCCTCTCACCTGTAAATCCTGAATACCTGTTACTCACCTGTACAGGTGTAAGGCTAAGATCACAGTCCTCTCACCTGTAAATCCTGAATAACTGTTACTCACCTGTACAGGTGTAAGGCTAACATCACAGTCCTCCCACCTGTAAATCCTGAATAACTGTTACTCACCTGTACAGGTGTAAGACTAACATCACAGTCCTCTCACCTGTAAATCCTGAATAACTGTTACTCACCTGTACAGGTGTAAGGCTAACATCACAGTCCTCTCACCTGTACATCCTGAATAACTGTTACTCACCTGTACAGGTGTAAGGCTAACATCACAGTCCTCTCACCTGTAAATCCTGAATAACTGTTACTCACCTGTACAGGTGTAAGGCTAACATGACAGTCCTCTCACCTGTACATCCTGAATAACTGTTACTCACCTGTACAGGTGTAAGGCTAACATCACAGTCCTCTCACCTGTAAATCCTGAATAACTGTTACTCACCTGTACAGGTGTAAGGCTAACGTCACAGTCCTCTCACCTGTAAATCCTGAATAACTGTTACTCACCTGTACAGGTGTAAGGCTAACATCACAAGTCTCCCAGCTCAACGTTTGATATAGCCATACGTCTGTGCATCTAATACTAATAACATTCTCTGTATCTCCTTGTACTACTCCTCTAGCCTCCTGCTATACAGGTGTACACACGATACTCCCGCTATACATGTAGCCTAGAGCTGTGTCCTGGTCACTATGTAGAGCATGCAGCAGCAGAGGAAGTAGAGCGTGAGTGTCTGGTGGATGGGATGATCCAGAGTATAACTGCTGCAAGATATTACGATTTGTAGGGTTTGCTATGGTTAGGTTAGAAGAGAATAAATAAAGAAAAACAGTTGCCGACGCACTCCCCTCCACCCACCCGTCCCGTTCTCCACCCCACCCCCACCCTTAGCGCTGTGCAGCCTCAGCTGAACCGCGCTTCTAAAATGTCTATATGAACGTGGCTATAATATGCAGTGGCGCTTGCGGTGGTATTGGGAGACACCATTACAGCACTTTGTTGATATATTTTGCGACAATGGCCGTCAATGTAGGTTTATAATCCAGTCAAGGCAAGTTGAAGAACGGACTTCATCCCTCTGGGACACGTTCTGTTCTTCCACTCACCGAGACCTGATAATAAACCATACAGAGTGCCATATGCTATTTATTACATACTGATAATAAACCATACAGAGTGCCATATGCTATTTATTACATACTGATAATAAACCATACAGAGTGCCATATGCTATTTATTACATACTGATAATAAACCATACAGAGTGCCATATGCTATTTATTACATACTGATAATAAACCATACACAGTGCCATATGCTATTTATTACATACTGATAATAAACCATACACAGTGCCATATGCTATTTATTACATACTGATAATAAACCATACACAGTGCCATATGCTATTTATTACATACTGATAATAAACCATACACAGTGCCATATGCTATTTATTATATACTGATAATAAACCATACACAGTGCCATATGCTATTTATTACATACTGATAATAAACCATACACAGTGCCATATGCTATTTATTACATACTGATAATAAACCATACACAGTGCCATATGCTATTTATTACATACTGATAATAAACCATACACAGTGCCATATGCTATTTATTACATACTGATAATAAACCATACAGAGTGCCATATGCTAGTTATTATATACTGATAATAAACCATACAGAGTGCCATATGCTAGTTATTATATACTGATAATAAACCATACAGAGTGCCATATGCTAGTTATTATATACTGATAATAAACCATACAGAGTGCCATATGCTAGTTATTATATACTGATAATAAACCATACAGAGTGCCATATGCTAGTTATTATATACTGATAATAAACCATACAGAGTGCCATATGCTATTTATTACATACTGATAATAAACCATACACAGTGCCATATGCTATTTATTACATACTGATAATAAACCATACAGAGTGCCATATGCTAGTTATTATATACTGATAATAAACCATACACAGTGCCATATGCTATTTATTACATACTGATAATAAACCATACACAGTGCCATATGCTATTTATTACATACTGATAATAAACCATACACAGTGCCATATGCTAGTTATTACATACTGATAATAAACCATACAGAGTGCCATATGCTAGTTATTATATACTGATAATAAACCATACAGAGTGCCATATGCTATTTACTATATACTGAAAATAAACCATACAGAGTGCCATATGCTAGTTATTATATATTGATAATAAACCATACAGAGTGCCATATGCTATTTACTATATACTGATAATAAACCATACACAGTGCCATATGCTATTTACTATATACTGAAAATAAAACGTACACAGTGCCATATGCTAGTTATTACATACTGATAATAAACCATACAGAGTGCCATATGCTAGTTATTATATACTGATAATAAACCATACACAGTGCCATATGCTAGTTATTACATACTGATAATAAACCATACACAGTGCCATATGCTATTTATTACATACTGATAATAAACCATACAGAGTGCCATATGCTATTTATTACATACTGATAATAAACCATACAGAGTGCCATATGCTAGTTATTACATACTGATAATAAACCATACAGAGTGCCATATGCTAGTTATTATATACTGATAATAAACCATACACAGTGCCATATGCTAGTTATTACATACTGATAATAAACCATACACAGTGCCATATGCTAGTTATTATATACTGATAATAAACTATACAGAGTGCCATATGCTAGTTATTATATACTGATAATAAACCATACACAGTGCCATATGCTATTTATTATATACTGATAATAAACCATACACAGTGCCATATGCTAGTTATTATATACTGATAATAAACCATACAGAGTGCCATATGCTATTTATTATATACTGATAATAAACCATACAGAGTGCCATATGCTAGTTATTATATACTGATAATAAACCATACAGAGTGCCATATGCTATTTATTATATACTGATAATAAACCATACAGAGTGCCATATGCTATTTACTATATACTGAAAATAAAACGTACAGAGTGCCATATGCTATTTATTATATACTGAAAATAAAACGTACAGAGTGCCATATGCTATTTATTATACACTGATAATAAACCATACAGATATGCTATTTATTATACACTGATAATAAACCATACAGAGTGCCATATGGTATATATTATATACTGAAAATAAACCATACAGAGTGCTATATGCTTTTTATTATATACTGAAAATAAAATGTACAGAGTGTCATAATATGCTATTTATTACTCAAGCTGTAAACTAAAGACAGGTTAACTAACGAGTTGGTTTAAGGAGCATGAATATTGCAACAGTTGCGTAGCAATTGTTGCAATATTCTACACAGCTGAAACCAACAAGTTAGTTAACAGCTTTCAATCATGAAAAGAGAACCACATTGAATCATAAATTTGAATTTTACCAGTAATCTTAGTAAAAAAACCCAGATTAGTTGCCATGACAACCAGAAGTAAATCACTAGTGAAATATGCACTATGTATAGCATTCCATAGTGTTTATCATATTGTTCTGGGCCTTCATTGTCTGTTGAGAGTTTGTAGAGAGAGAAATCAGGGGAAGTTACTCAACAAGTCAGAGGAGTATGTAAGTACTAAGAAACTGGAACATGAAGGAGTCCTGTCTGTTGTCTTTTACTGATAGCCAAGATGAAGGATAGAAAATAAGTATTTATTTATCTTAGAAAATAAGTATTTATACTAAATGTTACATATTCACTGCTTGTTCAGTTCTAATGGGAGAAACTAAAAGCAATTGGCCCAGAGATTCGGTATTCTAGTAGTCGGAAGAATGAAGTCAGAGATCGGTTGTAGTTGTCAGCTCAAGCCCAGACAAGGTGTATCAGTGGCTTGGAGTCCAGCTTTATTTATACTCAAGCATTGTACTTATATTCACTTAGGATCCCAGAAATATTCCCCCCTGTGCTGTTCCATTCTACTTGTCTAAGGGAGAATCCTTCTTCCAGGTAAGATTAAGATTTCAGAGAATATGACTCCAGCTAAGGGAGGTTTTCAAGTTTTCTGTCCTTACATTCACGGTTGAACAGTGAACAACTCTACAGTCGTCATGGACGAAAGTAGTACACTGTCTTGTACATTAAATTGTGATATTACTATCTTTAGGTTGACTGTCTAGCGCACTAGGCTTATTGAGTAGATGAGTCTCAGACATATTAACTTCTGGTTTTGTTGAAACATTAATTACAATTTAAGGACATACATTGTATTTTAATCAATGAAATACTGGTCTGTCCAAATAAGGGTTTTCTTAGCTACCATCTTGAATATTCTTGGGTCATATTCTTGGGTCATTTAGTCTATGGGTCATGGTCTGGAGGGCGTTCCAAGTGTAAGGAATTCTATGTAATATTGATTTTCTGAGTTGTTCATTTTTTGCAATAATCTGCTTTAATGGTTTTCTGTCTGGTGTGAAATTTCTCGTATTTAGGTTTCTAATATCTAGGAATCTTGGGTCACCCGCCAAAGCATGCCCTGCCTGCAGAATATGGAGTCTTCTTCTATGTTTTAAAGTTAATAAATTCTTTTTCACATGTAAATCATCTACATTGGCCCTGGATGGGAGTCCATATATTCTACGAAGTATTTTGTTTTGGATAATTTGCAATCTATTTGTTCCCGTTGTTGTATGGGAGTCGTGGAAGAGATCTGTTTGATCTATTAGTGGTAAAACCATGACTTTGTAAATTAGTAACAGTGTTTCTTATGGAATTTTTCCTTTTAGTTTGGTGATTTGCCAGCATTTGTAGTTCATAAGATTTGTTAGTTTATTAACTGCACTTTTAAATTTTAGGTTTCTGTCTACTTCTACTCCCAGGTACTTGTATATCTCAACGTCTTCTATGATATTCCCATCCAGGCTCAACTGGTAGACTGAACCCAGCTCCCCATCTTGCTGAGGCCATGCATTGTCCACGTGATAGATGCCTTCCCCCCTCCCCTTCCTTACCCAAATCCCAATTAGCTTGTGGTCCCCCCTTCCCTCTTCCCCCTCCCCCCTACTCACTGATTAAATTAGCACATGGAACAATAATTAGATTGGACAGGTGGTGCGGTCAACAAGTGATAGCGTCCCTCCCTCAACTCAGATGTGGCATACCTAACCCAAGCTGGAGGTCAGTGGGCTAATTGGGTCAATGATCCAAAGCCAAAAGAATGCAATTCTTTACAGTATATCAGTATTTATACTGAATGGTTTGTAAGCCCTTTGCGCTCCATCACTGATATCTCTACCACCTCCAACTCTCCCTTCTCCTCCACAACCTCCAACTCCTCTTTCTTCTCCACCACCTCCCCCTTCTCCTTGTTTCCCTTTAACCCCCTCTTCCCCTTCCCCACCATACCAAGCCGTAATTCATCTAACAGCCAGGTATGTTTATATGTTGGTCAGTGTTTTTTGTTAATAATGCCAGAATATAGGCTTCCTTAGCTTGTGATTTAAATAGTGTGAATATAAAGCAGATTAGTTCTTAAGGACTTCATGCTAATGGTGATTAATGGGTCGCAGTTGCGGACCACTTGTCATTTTTGCAAGTTGTGTTCCTGCGGCAGATAGACCATTTTAGACTAAGGGATTATATTTTATTTCACCTCTGAAAGCATGGAGAACCGAATGCCCATTGGAATAAGATAGGCAGTTTGTTCTGCAATGTAATTTGTAATGTAATTTTATCTTCTTATATTCTGATTGGAAAGGAATTCCAGATAACCTTGACCCTTGACCTTACCCAACAGACTCTTCCCAATAGTCTCTTTGGCCAAACCATCCACCTCCAACCGCAAAAAATCCCTCATCAAATATGGCCCTGGACCATAGCTATCTAGAACTACTGGAGTATGCCCACTAGCTTTTTTGTGGGCCTCTCTTCTATTTATTACTAGTTACTATATTAGTACTGGGGCACGCCCACTAGACCAGCTATAGTGTAATAAATGATTCACACACTTAACATCTTAACCTTAATGTATTCAGCAGTGAATACTCCTTTCGTCTACATCTATACTACATTAATATCAATAGTATAACATTTTTTAAAACATATTTTATTTAAAAAAACAATCCCACACAATAATGGTATGTTTTATGCTCTTGATATGTCATGAAGGCAGAGAAATATAATACAATATACTACATTTAATATGCTACACATACAATTTACAGTTTGTTAATCGTCCCAGAAAACACATTTTATAATTATGATTAGAAACCCTTTTTTTAAAAATCTTTTGCCATTTCTAAAATAAAATACCTAGAAGCTATCCGCATTCAGATAAAACAATGAAGTATGCATTTACTCTACCAGTTGGTTCACACAAGTCGAGTAATATTTTCTTTTACATATGAATATTGACTTTGATGTCAAACCAAATCAAAATCCTTGTGGTATTATCAGCAATACTTCATGGCTCCTCTCCCATTCCGTACATTAATAAGTGCATATCACAGTATGATAATAAATGTTATAACAACATGATCTTATAATCTTATAACAACATGCCCACATGTATATGTTCCAGAGACATGCAGAGAGTGGCAGTGATAGGAGCAGGGGCGGCGGGGCTGGCAGCACTAAGGAGACTGACTGAGCAGCCCTCCATGTATACACCGGTGGCCTATGAGCAGGCACGTGAGGTGGGAGGTACATGGGTTTACACAGACCGGGTAGGCACAGATGAGGAGGGCTTCCCCTTACACTCCTCCATGTACCACAGCATGAGGTAAGCCACCAATCTTACACTCCTCCATGTACCACAGCATGAGGTAAGCCACCAATCTTACACTCCTCCATGTACCACAGCATGAGGTAAGCCACCAATCTTACACTCCTCCATGTACCACAGCATGAGGTAAGCCACCAATCTTACACTCCTCCATGTACCACAGCATGAGGTAAGCCACCAATCTTACACTCCTCCATGTAGCACAGCATGAGGTAAGCCACCAATCTTACACTCCTCCATGTACCACAGCATGAGGTAAGCCAGCAATCTTACACTCCTCCATGTACCACAGCATGAGGTAAGCCACCAATCTTACACTCCTCCATGTACCACAGCATGAGGTAAGCCACCAATCTTACACTCCTCCATGTACCACAGTATGAGGTAAGCCACCAATCTTACACTCCTCCATGTACCACAGCATGAGGTAAGCCACCAATCTTACACTCCTCCATGTACCACAGCATGAGGTAAGCCACCAATCTTACACTCCTCCATGTACCACAGTATGAGGTAAGCCACCAATCTTACACTCCTCCATGTACCACTGCATGAGGTAAGCCACCAATCTTACACTCCTCCATGTACCACAGCATGAGGTAAGCCACCAATCTTACACTCCTCCATGTACCACTGCATGAGGTAAGCCACCAATCTTACACTCCTCCATGTACCACAGCATGAGGTAAGCCACCAATCTTACACTCCTCCATGTACCACAGCATGAGGTAAGCCACCAATAGGCAATCTTGCTGTACCACAGCATGAGGTAAGCCAGCAATAGGCAATCTTGCTGTAAGCAGGGTTGTATTTCACAACTATTCATGAGGCCTTAAATGCACAAATCAACATGACCTTGTTTTTGGGCTCCCGCTCCCGCTCCCGCTTATATCAAACATGTTTGATTCGAAGCAGCTACTTTGTAGCAGGAGGTAGGGGGCTGTAGTGGGAGCTGAAGCGGGGGAATAGCACCACACTAGAATACTTCTCACGCTACTTGATGTGTCCATTCCTATGTGAAAAAAAATGTCGTCTGCTTAGATTTCTGAGTAGCGGTGGAAGTAGCGGGGCAATAGCACCCATTCTGGTATACCTTCAGCTGCTTGCACCCGCTTATAAAGAAGCAGGAGCAAAGAAACAGGAAGAGTAGTGGGAAGAGTGGCCGGCCAGTGGAACCTGGCCTTTACCCAGGACCATTCTAAAAACTAATGACCAACACATACATTTTAGTAAACTAATAGCTACATCCAAGTTAAGGTGTGACTGAATACATGATTATTACTGCTTTATGTTTGCTTGCCAGGGCTAACTTACCCAAGGAGATTATGTTGTATCCTGGATACCCATTCCCAGAGGGCCCGCGGTCCAATGTAATGAGGGAGGAGGTGCTGCAGTACCTCAATAACTTTGCTGATGACTACAAGCTCAGGCAATATATCAAGGTAAGGCACCACCAGGTACCACATGTCACAAGTTTGATGTTAGCCTGACCTTTTCTCATTATGGGTTCATTTAAGGTTTGTGCCGTTGGTGCTCTTACTGGGAAACCTTAGGTTGTAATTTTTTTTGGCATCTGGTCAGGGGGTGTTCTCTGAGATCTATGCAGAAAGCAAGCTGCACATCCAATGTTGGGGTATAAATAGGAAAATACAACTCTGGATCCTGCCACCAGAATTCCAGACAGACCCATCAACACATCGCAGGGGTTAATATCTCTGTGGAGTAATAAAAGGAACAGCCAACATGTTGAACCATCTTATAATCTATGCAACATTAGTAATGCCCAGTGATGAAGAGAAAATGCTTGACAATGCTTTTTCCCATACAGGCGCGGCGGAACCGGGGGGGCAAGGGGGGCGCTTGCCCCCCCAATAATTATATTGGGGGGGCATGGCCCCCCCAATAATTTGGTTGAAATGTGAACAAATTATTTGCCAAAGAATGTCACTGACAGACGCTTATGCAAAATGTATAGCCTACAGTAGTAAGACTAATGAAATCATAAGTAATAAGTTCAGAAAGTTCAGACATCATTCATGTAAAAACTAAGAGAATCAGTAAAAAATCTTTGTTCTTGCTGATTCAGAACTTCATTTCTGTATCAATCTTCTTTCTGTATCAATCTTCTTTCTCATTCTCCCTCTCCCTCTCGCCCTCCTCCCTCTACCTTGATATATCTTTCTCTCCTCTCACTGTCTATTTCCCTCTCTATCAATATTCTTCTCACCTTACTACCTTACTAAAATATTAAAGATATGGGAAATAAAAAGTATAACATTGTGACTCATTTCCTTGTAACACATCACATGCATAGTATCAAAGGTATGCAAGGAATTGGACTAGAAACATTTTAACTAGTGTGACAAAACTGTCCTCTCAAAAGGGGAAAGGCGAGAGGGGAGAGTTGAGAGAAGAGAGGGGAGAGATGAGGGAGGAGAGTTAAGAGATGAGAGATGAATGAGGGACAAGGGCATGATATTTTTTTAAACAAGTTTTTATTTTGAGATATTTCACAATAGTGATATATTTCAATCCCCGCTATATTCTGGTTTGCTGCTGTGAATACTCTGAATAAATACATTGTGATGTGTTTCAGGAAAATGAGTCACAAGTCGCAAAATTGATATTTTTCAAAAGGATTTATTTACAATTGAGATCTCTTTGGTGCAGGTGCGGGGTAACCAGGGGGGGGGGGGGCAAGGGGGACCTGGCCCCCCCAATAATTTTGTTGCAATGTGAACATTTTATTTGCCAAAAAAGATAACTCACAGCATACAGTGGTAAGACTTATCATAAATCATGAATATTAAAAGTCAGAAAGTTTACACATCATTTATGTAAAAACTAAGAGAATCAGTAAAAAAAGTATTTTCCTTGATGACTCTGGCTGAACTTCATTTCTGTATAGCGATCTTCTTTCTCATTGCCCCTCCCTCTCCCTCCCATTCCCTCCCGCCCTCCTCCCTTTCCTATATCTTCCTCTCCTCTCACTGTCTATTGTATGACCCCCCCCCCCCCCCCACCTTGATTCCTTGGTTCCTCCTTGCCCCCCCCCCCCCCACACACACACCTCAGATTCGGCACAAAAAAAGGTCCCCCCTGAAAATTCTCCCCTGCCCCCCCCCCCACCCTATTCATCACCAAATTCATATCCTACATCTTAGAGATCTAATATATTTTTTTAAATGTTTGAAAAATGCACAAATTAAGATGATAGATGGTAGTCACCAGATTTGTTTTATAGTATTCTTAAATTGTACCTAAAAGCATTTCACCAAAATACATATGGGTCAGATTTTCAGAAAAATGTACAATTGGCAGATCTACATATTTAGTAAATTCTGCTAATTTAAGACTGAAAAATGGTCAAAACTAGTTATATCTGAATATATTTGGTATTGAGTTGATTTAAAGGATGTGTTTGTTGGTGTTAAATTGAATTTTGAGCATCATTATATTGTCTTAAATTTGTGTTATTTGAAAGGATTGTTAAAGACAAATTGTACATCTTCTGAAAGTCTGAGCCATGTAAGAAAAAAGTTGTAAAACTATAAAAAAACAACATTTTAGATCCCAATGAGAATAGATTTAACACCCCCAAAAATGCCTAAAATGAGTTCAAGTCTAAGGGAAAAACGTCTGGCTTCTGGGGCCCTAGGCGGGCCCCAGACCCCATGCCTTATGGGCTGGGATAAGCTGGGTTATAGTGTACCACATTAAAATTCTAAGAAGTATTCAATAGTATGGTAGTATAGGTATATTAAGTATGCCCCTGTTTCCTGATGAAAGTTGAAAGTATTGGGTTTGTGTGAAATATTTCGATTCTATTATAGTATTGGAGGGTAATGCAAATTCATCCTCTATGCCCCCCCTACCCCAAAAAAGTTTGCCCCCCCAATATTTTATATGTTCCGCCGCCCCTGCCATATGGAAACTAGAAAGTGTAATATATATACACCCAATGCTGTAACCTATGGCGTTCTATATTACCCACTAGAAAGGTATAATAAACACCCAATGCTGTAGCCTATGGCATTCCATATTACCCACTAGAAAGGTATAATAAACACCCAATGCTGTAGCCTATGGCATTCCATATTACCCACTACAAAGGTATAATAAACACCCAATGCTGTAACCTATGGCATTCTATATTACCCACTAGAAAGGTATAATAAACACCCAATGCTGTAGCCTATGGCATTCCATATTACCCACTAGAAAGGTATAATAAACACCCAATGCTGTAGCCTATGGCATTCCATATTACCCACTAGAAAGGTATAATAAACACCCAATGCTGTAGCCTATGGCATTCCATATTACCCACTAGAAAGGTATAATAAACACCCAATGCTGTAGCCTATGGCATTCCATATTACCCACTAGAAAGGTATAATAAACACCCAATGCTGTAGCCTATTGCATTCCATATTACCCACTAGAAAGGTATAATAAACACCCAATGCTGTAGCCTATTGCATTCCATATTACCCACTAGAAAGGTATAATAAACACCCAATGCTGTAGCCTATGGCATTCCATATTACCCACTAGAAAGGTATAATAAACACCCAATGCTGTTGCATTCCATCTTTATATGTTTCTGTCTTCTTCCAGTTGAGGACGGCAGTGGTGCAGGTTGCACCGGTACAGCAGGAGGCAGGGCCAGAGAGGTGGGAGGTCACCACCCGGGAGCGGGGCTCACAAGTGGAGGAAACCCAGCGCTTTGATGCTGTCTTCATCTGTAATGGGTAAATACAAACATAAATATTGATGCATATCCAAGGTTATCCTAAGGGATATATTTAACTTGCTACAGTGAGTCACTATCAAGAAATATTTTTTTTTTCATGCATACAAAATATAAAGGAACTTATCAGATGTTCTAATGTTTACCTACATTGGAATCAGCTTCATCTCATCTTATGATAACATCTTAAAATAAATCTCTTGCAATATATGACTGATGTTTCTGTAATACATGACATATGGTGGTTTTACTTCAGCCATTACTCTGAACCACTGGTCCCTGAGATCCCTGGTATAGAGACCTTCACTGGACAGGTGCTGCACAGCCATGACTACCGCTATGCTGAGACATACAAAGATAAGACGGTGTTGGTGATAGGAGCAGGTATATCTGGCCTTGACATCAGCCCTGACCTGGCAGAACACTGTACACAGGTCAGCCAAAGTATATTGTTCTTACAGAAACTCTTAGCACTATATGAACTGGCTTTGCGTTTTACAGTTTTACATCTTTGAGACATACAGTGAAACAGTCTGAGTGGCAGGGAATACATTAGATATCATAATTATTAAATCATCAAAATATTATAGAAATAATTCCAGGTTATAGAAATAATTCCATGTTTTGTCTGCTCGCAGATACCGTTGCCTGAGAGAAGGTCAAGGGCTTGCCCGAGAACTTCCCTCAGGCAACGGTACCCGAGAGCAGACAAAACCGAGGCAATTATTGCTTTTAGACGTGATTTGATGAGATCCACTTCATGGGAGAGAAAAACAGATAGACAAACCTGTTTTATTACCGCCGAAAAACATCAGCACACGCCATACTGTTTACGTGACCTGATCCTGAAGTGCTTGCATGGATCCGTATTTTACTGCACACATAAAGAAGATGGAACGACCCTCGCTGCACCAAACTGATAGAAACCTCCTTATAGACAATATACACACACCAACTACTTCTTTAGCCATCTCAAACTAGTATTTCATTTGATTAAGAACTTTCTAAATTCTAGCCTACAACACATTATCACCTTGGGCCCCCGTTTTTCGAAATATAAGAGTTCACATACCCGTTCCGTTTTGAAAAAATCCTTCCACTTTTACTGCGGTTCCGGGTGCGACGGAGGCTACGGCTTTCACTCAGGGCAAACATGCGCATATAAACTGCCCAAATTATCCCCGGTAAGCATTAAATCATTGTTATACCCTGTTATCAACACGTTCACAATTTCTAACAAACAGATCAATTTAAATAGCGGTAACAACAGTAGGCTCCTCTGTTCATTATACCGACACACGTTAGATGTCGCCTCCATCAATGGCGAGGGAAACAGTAAACACAGCCAGTGAGTCGGCTTAAAATTCTCATTGTAGGGCTTTAAAGATGAACCGGAGGGAAGGTAGACATCTTGACATGAGTTGGCATTTTCTTGGCTACATTAATTACGGTAACAGAATTAATTTGAAAAAGGTTTTACACGCCGTGCATCGACGACATCAACGACAATCGCCAGAAGCGACTGGGGAGGGCTCCAAAAACTATAGATCCCGGCCCACCAGTGATCCCTGGAGTCGGAAGTCGCAGCGGGCTTCTATAGAGAGAAAATACATCCCAGAATCTCATCAAATCGAGTCTAAAATTGTATAATCCTTCATGGTATGATGTACCATCATCTGTGCCACCCAGTGTGGGACAGTAGCAGTTATCCCTGACCAATACACAAAAACAATTCATGCATTTTGTAGAATAATTCAGAAATCTTTCTCTTTCCTGACAGGTGTACTTGTGCAGCAGGAAACCACTGGATGGTAACAAGTTCCCAGCTAATGTGAGCATAAAGCCAGAGCTGGAGCGGGTGGTGGGGGAGGTGCTGGTACTGCAGGGTGGGGAGCAGCTGGCAGGGGTGGACGTCATACTCTACTGTACAGGCTACCACTTCACCTTCCCCTTCCTCTCTCCAGGGTGTGACACAAGCATAGAAGGAGGCCGAGTGTACCCACTGTACAAGCACATCATCCATGCACTACACCCCACACTGTGCTTTATTGGTATACCCAAGTCTGTGGTACCCTTTCCTCAGGTGGACCTCCAGGTAACCTGATATATTTCAATTTTTTTTATTACTGAAGGCCGGTCATGATTTAATTTGTTTATAGGAAAATGTGCACGTTCACATGGTGAATGTTTTGTTGCGATGCAATATAATCAAGGAGTAGCTCTATTTCATATCTCTATCTCTAACATATCCAGCCTGAACTAATTAAATAAATTCATGTCGCAATTGCAATTGTATAACAAAATATATCATATTGGTATTGTGTCCTATTATACCAAACTAACATCACATAGCTATTGCATTACTTATACTGATATAATGTATGTTTTGAAGGACTGTAAATCCCTGGTGTCCACCATACCTCGGTCATTAATCCTAGTGAGACAACAATGAATTCACAAAGTATGGATAATGTTGCAAAATTAAAAAGAAAAAATTTTGATTTACGGTCAAGCCATAACACAAACAAATGGACACAGTTTCTCAGCGATTGCCAAGTCAGCCCACTTGCATGGCAGCTCGGCCCACTAAAAAGGCAGGTTAGCCAACACCCAAGGCCAGCTCAGCCCAAACCCAAGACCAGCTTAACCCAGGACCAGAATCCGCTACTCATTTCACTCATTTCAGAGGTGGCCTATAGTACCTGACCCAAGTGCCAGTCTGACTTGACTGTGAACTGATTTCTTACTTCTGTTAGAAAGACCACAGGGCCTTAGTATTATTCTTTCCGGGTCGAAGCAATTACAGAACTAATTTACCACAATTATATCAGATCATAAGTATTTAGTGAAATTGTTACATAATCACATGAAATATTCTACTAACAAATTGCCTGATAATATTACATTCTAGCAGAATATTAGATTCTTTGTCATCTTCACTCATTAGCTACCCAGATTATAATAGGCGTTTTGTTTTGCAGGTACGTTTTATCCTGGCCAGTCTGTCAGGCAAGATGGCACTACCTGGACAGGATGCCATGCTCGCTGACATAGAGGAGAATTATGGGAAGTTGTTGTCTCTGGGCCTTTCATCCCGCCATGCTCATTCCCTGGGAAGGGGGCAGGCTGCATACAACTGCATGCTGGCAGACCTGGCAGGTACTGCACCTGTCCCTGAAATAGAGGAACAGATATTCACAGAACTCATAGGTTACATTGAAAATGGAGATTGTGACAAATTAAAGAAGTATAACTTCAAGATCATCAGTGCTGAGGCATATAAGAAGACTGCGGTAGAGGGGAGGTGATGAGAAGACCGCGGTAGAGGGAAGCTGATGAGAAGACTGCGGTAGAGGGGAGCTGATGGGAGTGACATTAGATACAGGCTGTTGGGTGCAGGTGAAGGGCTCTGGAAGTGGGCGTCTTATTTCTCTTGTCACTAATAAAAAATAGCAATAGACATTTGCCACTAAAAAAGTTCTATTGATGTTTGTCGCTTAATTTTCGTAAAATGGCCAAATCTTTGTCGCTAAGGACTAATTAATAAGGTCTTTGTCAAATTTTGAGGCTAAGGAAATGTGTTTTTGTCATAGGCTTTTATTTGTGAACTAAATTTTAGAGGATTTTATTTTTTCATGACCCTCATACCCCTGGCCTGCATTCGAGATAGGCTTGTAAACAGGTCCCGGCTCATAAACGGGTCACTATGGTATCTTGCAGTAGAGAGTTTTTCAAGATTCAGTAGATGGGCAGACTTTCATCCATGGTGCTGGCCAGGAAGTCCACCTGCTTCTCAAAGGCAATGAGCTTGTTCCTCCCCTGTGACCTGCAGACTAACAAATGACCATTATGTATTTTTATTCTGACATTAAGGGAAAATACATAAAAACGGGAAGGTACCTTCTGCAAAGTAATGAGCATTAAAGCTACACTCTAAGCTATAGTCTGTCTGAAAAGTAGTTGACAGGGGATTCCGGTGTCCCTCTAAGGAGAGAGAAAAGTGAGAGATGTATTACAAGGACCTGTCAACCCTTTGCCCAGCAGGCCACTCTTTGCAATCAACCATGGAGAAACAGGGCCAGTATAACCAGCTCTTCTGTCCTTCTAAGCAAAACAACAGTTGCTGCACATGGAACAGAGACATCACAGTACAATACAACTGTATATTTGGCCATGGTTGATCGCAAACAGCAACTCAGGGGGCAAAGGTTTTAAGTCAAAAGTCCCCCACTTTCCTCTCTTTTTAAAGGTGTGAAGCAATCCTGTGTCAACTACTGTTTGGACAGACCATACCAGTGGTAAAGTTCCATTCTTTTCCAACCCATCTAAAAGTCATTTGAGCAACGTTTTGGAGAATTTTGTCTGGTTGTTTTTGCTACAGAGCATCCAAAACTTCATCTTTTGTATTTGGAGGACCCACCACAATCCTTTCCTATGATAATTACATTTATTATCATTCACCGGCAGTGTTTTCTATTGGCTGGTTTGACTTCAAATTCTTGTATTTACATATAACAGCAGCAGAATAGTGTGTATTGTATGAACGTCAGTCCTATAAGACATAATACAAGTAAATCTGTAGATTTTCAATATGATAGTAACTGAGATTGTAGCTTTAAGTGGCAGAACTTACAACTTTGCTCTAATCTTGTCTTACTATTGTAAATCAATATATAAAACTCTAGTCTATGCTCTACTGTGTCTAACACTTTTCTAATTGTTGTGTGTAAACAACAGGTTTAAACCCTGCTTAAGTATGTAAGGCTTTGATGTGGAAGACCTGGTATTAAGTCAGAATGTGTATAACTCATTGTAATTTTTTTTTGCAATAAAGAAACTGGTTTATCTATATTTTGTTTGTACACATTTATTTATTCAGGAAGTTTAACAAGATACAGCATTGTGCCCTGAGATTAATACATTTTACAGATACAAAGAGGTATGAGGTGATGAGACTATACAAATTGTTCTCATATCAACAAATAATAAATACATCTAAGTAGATGAGATGAGATGAGTAGTTACAGTCTATTTAGTCTGGTTCAACATTCCAATATGTAATGGTGTGAGGTGATTCCCGAGTAAACATGTGTGTATGTGTATGTGTATGTGTGGGGGAAATAAGGACTGTAAGCAATTACATGTATTACTACCACAGGTCATATAGCAGTTGTATAGCTAGCCTACACCTAGCACCATATCTAGCATGGGATAGATACATAAATTGTATTGTATTGTATTTTTATTGATAGCATTTCATCATTTACAGATAATAATTCTCAGCATATCATGAACAAATTACTAAAAATTACTAAATGTACAAAGAATCATTCTTATTTCATTATTAGGAATTCATATATTATTACATTATGGTAAGCGAAGGTAAAATAATATGCCATTACAGTGTCGCCATCATCACTAGTGGTAAGTAACTTACAACAATGTTTACAGCAAAAAATATGATATACTGACACCTGTCCTTATATATAAGTAATAGTGACATCAAACTAATGGTAGTCATGGTAAAAATTAAACATACCACTCCTTATATTATAGTATCCATTTATAGACCCCCTGGAGGAAGGATTGAACCATTTCTAGAGCAACTGGAAGAAAGTCTATCAAAATTGAACCCAAAACACCAATTAATAATTACCGGAGATTTTAATATTAACTTAGTTGAAAACAAAAGCCAAAATCAAGACCTTAATGCCACCATGGAAAATTAATTAAAACAAATTGTCGTAACTTGAAGATGGTTCAACACGAAAAAACACCATGAAGGAAGCGATGTAAATTTTGGTTTCTTTATTTATTTCTCAACGTTTCAGGCGTATTTCTCAACGTCTAGGCGATCTTCATCAGGGGAACTTATCTTAACACCTACTCAAACAACTTTGAGATCTGAATCTACAATAGACCACATGTACACTAGCTCTGGCAATGTTCAATCATCAGGGGGGATTGAAAATTCTTCCTCAGATCATTTCCTAACTTATATGATGATAAAAAAAGTAGAACAAGCTATGTCAACAACAAATATTATGCAAGAAATATGAAAGGTTTAGATCAGAAAATACTCAATGAAATTCTTGCAAATCTGAATTGGGAAGATTTCTATCTGTGTACAGATCCAGGTGCTTGTTGGCCATTATGCTCGACTTTGAGCAACCGTCCCACCCTCTAGAGGGCGGAATTAGCCCACCTCTAAACCTCCTTATGTTGCCCAAACAATCAGTGTCATTTCCCTCTTATACAAGACTCGTACGTATGGCCCTGTTTTCTATGTATTCCCATGTAAATGGGCACCATTACATCATCTGAAAGGCAAGTCGTGTTCATCCTGATGCCTTTTTATTGGACGACTTATGTATAATATGGTAAAGGAAACTAGCAATTTTAAAAATAAAAAGTGGTGCCCAATTTGTTTTGAGTCCCACCCCTCCCCTCTAGTACACGCTTGTCTCTCTGCCTGCAAACAGTACCAGCCGACGGCAGTAGGCCTACTGTGTGCAGCAGGTATTACACACTAACACTAACAAGGAAGAGAGATTGGTGGAAGGAGGGTAGGGTGGTGGGCAGTCATTAAAAGTGAGACAACTATAAGAACAAAACAGAAAATAAAATGATACCTCTAGCGGGATAAATTTCTGGACAGTCGGCACCCTCCGCTTCTTCCCTGGAAGAAGTCAAAATAGCTATTTACAATCAAATTCGGTGCACAGACAGACTAGCATCCAATGAAATGTCTTTACAGGGCACTTAATCATGCAGTCGTTTTCAATATTTTTCCCGGTAAGAATTTGTCTGAATAGCTAAAACAGTTGTTTCAATGTCTTGGCTACACTTTAGTTTACTTCGATTGTGTAATCCGTTCTAATAATTTATACAGTCTGTAATAATCTATTGGGTGTTTCAATGCAGGTATCGGCATCTGCACCATGCTGTATCCTCCTTGCTCAACTCTTAGTTTGTCCCACTCACACCAGGAGCGCCAGCTCTCTGCCCTGCCTCCCACAGCAAATGTGCGGCAGGAGGCAGGGCAGTCACCAAAACAAATACATTTTGAATCATACTGATAGCTGGGCGGGTGGGTGGTAGTCATTGAAAATGAGAAAAACAAACCATACATATACAAGTAAATAGCCAAAGACTTCCCCTGAATCAATCTGTATACTAGTGGCCACACTTTCCCTGCATCCAATCATCCTTTATTTCGACATAATGTGCCCAACGAAATATTTCAGTAATATTATTAAAAAAGCCGGAATGGCTGACAAAGGATATAACCTCAATGATGAATGAACGAGACAAATTTTTCAGGTTCGTAAAAAGCCAAAAAACAATAAGGAAATGTGGCATTAGTCCTGTAAAGGCAATAAATAGCAATGAAATTCAACTATTGGACAAAAAAGGGAACCAAATTCCTGAAAATCAGGAAATGGACGAACTATAAATAATATCAAATGATTGTGGTAAACAAACCTATAAAAATATTAAAAATAAGAAATTGGAATTCAGAACAGTCTCCCCCAAAGAAATCATGAATATTCTAACAAGCATTGACCCACATAAGAGCTCTGGGGTTGAAAATATACCAGGAAAAATCTTAAAAGAATGTATTAAAACTCTGGTGTTTCAGTTTACCCACATCACAAACTTATTGTTGGTGACCTGTGTCATCCCTGAGGCATTTAAATCAGCAATAGTCACTCTGCTACATAAAAATGGCTCTAAAAAAAGCTCAAATAACTACACCCCCTTTTCTGGGATCCCTATGCCAGAAAAGATTTTAGAGAAAGTTATTCAAGATCAATTGTCCAATCATCTGGAAACAAACGATCTATATTATGCAAAACAGTATGGGTTTAGAAAAGGTAAATCTGTGAAACCAGCCCACGTTGACTTATTGCAATTTTTTTTTTTTTTTGGTATTATCATTGTTTTTATTATTACTGAAGGCCGTACATCATTTAAACTGTTTATAGAAAAATACGCATGTTCACATGGTGAATGTTTTGTCGCGTTGCCATAAATTCTAAAAGTGATTCTATTTCATATAACATCTCTAGTTTATACAGTTTATTCTATTTTTTTCGATATTACCACAATGTAGACGTACCTACATGCATGCTCATATAGGATGAATTGCTCCACAACAAAGGGATGAAACATGCATAATTATCGCTATAACGTTCATTCATTTCATTGTTATACAAAGCGCCGTTCTATCGTTTCTTTTGGGGTCAATAACGGGATAATATCTTGTACAGAGAGTGAGATGGAGACAATGAATGGGCCACCATTCCCTCCTATGGATAGCGCTATTCTCGGCTGTACCGACATCTGTCCATGCGTAAGTAGTATACGGAAAGTATACAATGGTTCGGGCAATGAGTAGTATTCAAGAAGGTACTCAATGCACTCGGTGAAGAATGACTTATTCTGATATGAAACAGGATCTGCACATAAACCTTTAACAATATCTTTAAATCACAATTGGTGACATCACCCTATTTTTAACAATGAAGTAGATTTGAACTTTCAATATATGCACAAGCATATTTAAATGAAAAATGCGCAAGTTGATGAGAGCATTCATTTCACTGTTCATATCTAAACAGCCCACATTGTCGATGACACATTATGCATAGTGGTATATTCCTCTTATGACATTTTAACGGGATGGTATTGATAATTATTGGACAATATGTGAACCTAGTACAACGGCAATAGTATTTTTTTTCGCGTGTAAGCTTTGTCATCGCATCAGTTTTGTATACAATTAATTCAATACAATTTGCTTATTTCAAATGTATAAATTACAGCAAGAGACACAGCTTTTGTTATCCTTTATATCAATATAATGTAACACAGACACAAGGTTGATTACCTTGGTGAAAACTCCCGTATATGATGGATGATTTAGCATTAAACGGTGACTTTTATTGGCCCCCATATTTCATATATGCTGAATGGAGAATCTGCTGCCACTGATTACAGAAATAAATAAATGTACGCGCCTCGCGTATGAGGAACAAAACTCCTAGAGTCCCTTTATCACAGTCTTCAATGGGAGTTCTCTATAAAGTGGCGGCTTTACATCCCCCAAAGTACAGATCATGCTTTCCTGTTTTTTTTGTTTTTTTTGAAACATGATTTTATTCAGCTTATCAACAAAACTTCTTCCTCACCTCGAGCTTATACATCTAAAATTACATAGCTCTTTCCTGCTTGTTCAAATAAAGAATATTTTGACCCAGATCTTTTGGGTTGCGAAATATACACATTGTTATCGTGTGACTCTCAATATGACTGACTCTTCGAGTTTCAACTTGTTAACAGGAACATTTTCATGTTTTTTTATTTTTAAGCGATTCGTACCTCAGTTTTGGCTTAGATCTTCACATGTAGAATTCAAATCAGCATTTAGCTTTAGCCATATTTCTTTGGTTTCGTTGCTTACATTTTGGGTCTTATTTTGATACAATATTATTTTACTCTTCATTGCCAGCTCAGATATTATCATTTTGAATGTTAACACGCCTTCGTGGAACAATTTTTGCCTTTGTATTATGGCCTTCATTTGTAATATAATCCAACCTATTACTCTGGCATTATTATTATCTGTTCTTATCCCAAAAATAATATCACTTGCATTTATATCCATTTTAGTATCATTTTTTTTAAGAATCATTTTGTCTCCATTTGTTCTATTCAGGTAACCTGTTGATTCAATAAAAAGGAATACTTCTTGCCACATTGCTTTTGTTTTCTTACATTCTACGAAGAAATGTATTATGTCATCATCGTATCTGCAGAAAGAACATTTTTTCTTCTCTATTATTCCCATGTTTTTTAGTTTGACATTGCAGGTAATAGTTCTATGTAAAACACGGTATTGTAATGCATGGATTCTTGATTCTTTGGTAACAGCATAAGGGTTATAGAACACTTTTTTCCAATCAATTGCATTAAACTCTTTATCATCTAGATTTAGAATTTGTTGCCATTCATATATCTTTTCCCATTTGGGTTTTCTTTTAGCAACTAGAGCATTATATAACATTTATGAACTCGCATTTTTTACATCGATCTTTTCATTTTTTATTTCTATTTCTATTACATCCTTAACAGGGTTTTGGATGTTGTTACAAAGTGTATTCCACCACTCTATAGGCACAGCTTTTTCTATGATATTTCTTGGTAAGTATAAATTGGTGTTGTATTCCTTTTGGAATTCTTTTTCTGACATTAATTCACCTCTATCATTTAATAAGTCTCCAATTACTTTAATTTGAAGATTTTCGCCTCTTTCCCATCCGATGGGGAGTTTTTTAACAACAATTAATTTGTTTCCCCATAGCCTTTCTTTCCTGATTTGATCCACACTAGTTGGTTTTTGTGAGAAATAGTATTTATTCCAAAAAAAATTTTTAAGTTGTCTCCTCCCTTTTCATCATAATTTATTCCAAATATCAAAGACTTCCTCATAAAATTTGTTCAATGCATGACCAGGTTTATTTCTTATCAAGAAAATATTTTCAATTGATTTTCCCTGATCTTGTTCGAGAATTTTAAACCATGATGAATTACTGTTCTCTATCATCCTTTGAACCCATTTTAACCTGTTCGTCTCAATTATTTCTTTTATGCATCTCAGGTTTAGGCCACCGTTCTGACAATTCTGTGCTAAGAAGTCAGTACTTATTTTATTAGATCCTCCTTTCCATATGAAAGTGGTGATAATATTTTCTATCTCTTTTTGTTTCTTTGGATCTGTATAAACGCATGATAACATATGTTGAACCAATGGTAGTACAAAAACATTTGAGACCAATATTCGACCCTTAATTGTCAAGGATCTGTACCTCCATGCATTTATTACATTTTTTATTTTTTGCACAAGATCAACCGTATTTATTAGGGACTTATTGCAAATTATCTATGACAACTTGAATGAATTATTATTAACAAAATTGGAAAAATATGGTATAACCGGTAATTCAAATACCTGGTTAAAAAATTATCTGACTAATAGAAAAGAAAGTGTAATGTCCATGAATGCCAGTAAAACTCAATACATTCAATTCAAAATAGGACGTCAAAAGAGGTTGGATGATTCAAACACATATAATCTCATGCTTGGACGGGAGACCCTAACCCAGGTTAATCAGTATGAATATTTAGGGCTAATTATCAATGAAAGATTGACATTTAATGACAACCTGCAAACTGTTATAAATAAGGTAAGGTGGAAAGTCAATCTATTAAGAAAATCAAGTTATATCCTTAGCAAAAAGTGAAAACAAACATTGTAAAGGTGGTAATTGTGCCAATAATGGACTATGGTGACATTTTCTATTCATCTGCCAACAAAAAATTATTAAAAAGACTACAGTCTCTCCTTAATTCTTCAATACAATACATGATGAAACTAGATAAAAGGACAAATGTTGATGATAGATATAATGAATTAGGAATACTAAAAAACGAGGCTAGAGCAAGTATTTATATCCTAAAGACTGCCTTCTACCTATCTCTATCTGACAAAAATTTAGATCAGAGACAATTATCAACCAGAAGCCATGCTAAAAATAGGAAAAGTTTTAAAATCACTGCCCCAAAAACAACCTTTTACAAAAATAGTTTCATCTATAAAGCAAAGACAGCTTGGAATTTGCTGCCCACTATTGCGCACAAACTCACCACTAGAACTTAGAAGTGAACTTAGAAACTATCTTATAAATACTGAAGGTCAGATATGATGGGTTGAAATATAGCTTAATTATTATTACCATTCACCAATGCTCCAACTTAGGCGTAGACCTGAGTATTATTGGGTATTGATATTTTGACAGTTTATTGCACAAAGTGGCAATTTGGGAAATTAGTGCATAGGGTGCTCTACTGCCCAGTCATGTGAATGGGTTGTATGTACAGCTGAGTGGATCAGGTGCTTAATCTAACTGACTAAAACTGTCAACATGGACCACCGCCTCCACCTCCTCCTCCTTCTTCTCCACCACCTCCACCTCCTCCTCCTTCTTCTCCACCACCTTCACCTCCTCCTCCTTCTTCTCCACCACCTCCACCTCCTCCTCCTTCTTCTCCACCAGCTCCACCTCCTCCCCATTTCTTCTCCACCACCTCCACCTCCTCCCCGTTTCTTCTCCACTACCTCCACCTCCTCCCCATTTCTTCTCCACAACCTCCATCTCCTCCCCCTTTCTTCTCCACTACCTCCACCTCCTCCCCATTTCTTCTCCACCACCTCCACCTCCTCCCCCTTTCTTCTCCACTACCTCCACCTCCTCCCCCTTTCTTCTCCACTACCTCCACCTCCTCCCCATTCCTTCTCCACCACCTCCACCTCCTCCCCCTTTCTTCTCCACTACCTCCACCTCCTCCCCATTTCTTCTCCACCACCTCCACCTCCTACCCCTTTCTTCTCCACCACCTCCACCTCCTCCCCCTTTCTTCTCCACTACCTCCACCTCCTCCCCCTTTCTTCTCCACCTCCTCCACCTCCTCCCCATTTCTTCTCCACCACCTCCACCTCCTCCCCCTTTCTTCTCCACTACCTCCACCTCCTCCCCCTTTCTTCTCCACCACCTCCACCTCCTCCTCCTTCTTCTCCACCACCTCCACCTCCTCCTCCTTCTTCTCCACCCCCTCCACCTCCTCCCCCTTTCTTCTCCACCACCTCCACCACCTCCTCCTTCTTCTCCACCACCTCCTCCTCCTTCTTCTCCACCACCTCCACCTCCTCCTCCTTCTTCTCCACCACCTCCACCACCTCCTCCTCCTTCTCCACCTCCTCCACCTCCTCCCCCTTTCTTCTCCACCACCTCCACCACCTCCTCCTCCTTCTCCACCACCTCCACCTCCTCCTCCTTCTTCTCCACCACCTCCACCTCATCCTCCTTCTTCTCCACCACCTCCACCTCCTCCTTCTTCTTCTCCACCACCTCTACCTCCTCCTCCTTTCTTCTCCACCACCTCCACCTCCTCCTCCTTCTCCTCCACCTTCTCTTTTTCCTGCACCACCTCCCCCTTCCCCTCCCCTTCTCGCTCCTCCTCCATCACCTGCCCTGTCCCTTCTCATCCACCATCTTCTCCTTTTCCCTCCTCTCTAATAGCCCCTGCCAGGACGAGATAAGGTACCTCATGAGATGTCTACACTATATGGGTCAGTGGGTCAGTCACAATCAGGGATTCCGCATGGCTGCCATAAGGGAGTTGTTCATCACAGGATTAGTGAGTGACATTGGTTATCAGCCAGTAAATTAATCAGAAATTGGAAATCACTGATTGACTCAAAATTCAAATTAGTTTGAGACTAAATAATAGTCTCAACTTCAAGATTAAAAGTTAAAACTTATATAGACAGTCCAATGTCTATGTTTTGGAGCTTTACTATTTGGGGCACATTATATGATTAGGAGAGGCCCGTTGTTTTTTTAGACATTTTTATTGGCTGATGGTCAAATATTTAATAAGTTAAAAGATGCATAACCAAGAAAGGTGTTTGTTTTAGTGTGTTACCATGAAAATATTAAGACAAATTTGACAAATTAAACAAACTAGCATACTACATAAATCAATGTCCTTAATATGACTAATATGACTAATAAACAAATCATTGAGATCCTTATAGGATAAGTGACTAACATTGAGGACAGGGACAGGGCTGTTATAAGGTTAATAGTAGTGACTGACATTGTGGACAGGGACAGGGGTGTTATAGTATTAGTGACTGACATTGAGGAAAGGGAGAGGGCTCTGTTATAGTATTAGTAATAGTACCTGACATTATTGAGGACAGGGAGAGGGCTGTTATAGGATAAGTGACTAACTTAATTGTATTGGGTGCATGGTTACATCCCCTATTGGCAGTATCAGTAAATCAATGATGTCCTGCACTGGGTGAAAGGTTTAGTGGGTCATGCACTAAATGTTGGTCCAGGTAACCTACTGCACCATAGCAAGCTGTAATACGCCTGAGAACCAGGTATGTTTATGTTGGTCACTGTTTATTGTTAACAAGCCACGAATACGTTCTGATTTTTATAATGGTTAATATAAAGCAGATTTGTTCTTAAGGATTTCATGTTAATGGTGATTAATGCATCGCTGTTAGGGACTACTCTGTTGAGGCCATTCCGCTCATATTGAAGATGGATGGAGGTGACACAAGGGGGCGGAACCATACGGTGATAAAGTTTACACAATCTAACACACTTATCCTGCATACTTGTGTTCTCATGGCAGATAGACAGTTCTAGTTTCATCAAGGGATTATATTATGTTTTGCATGTTTTTAGTGCATTATTACACATGTGAGGAGTTAGAAAGGTGCAGTTTGGGGGTGCAGTTCAGTTGATATGAATTGTTCATGTGAACAGTTCGGGCAAAGACGCAATCTCATTGGCGCAGCATAGGCCTGACCTACAAAGCGGTTACAAATGATGTTGTCCCGACCGTGTAACTTAGGTCTACAAATTGCAGTGAATCAAGCCTCCTCGAGCTAAACTATAGGCTAAACAAGTTAAATTTACATTTTAACATCCAAATAGAGTGTGTAATAAATAGGTTTGACCCGATTTGACCCGACGTCGAGATTAATTCAAAACGTACAGAGGGCCATTTGATATTTATTTCATACATAATCAAAAAGAGAAGACTATTTTAATGACATTTTATCTGGTTTCCTTATCGGAACTTAGCTTGAAAACTTCCGAAACGTGCAAGGCAGCGCTACACAGCAGAGCACAACGTCACCAAGTGCGCAACGTCGGCAAACCAATGAAATTGCGTCATATTGGTCACATGTTTATGCCCCGCTCAACACGTGTGCTATTTGACATTTCAAATAGCACCCCGAATAGCACCCGTGAAATCGCACAGGTATGTAATAAAAACCTGAACAGAGTGCCATTTGCTATAAAAACAGGGAAGAAGCAGGTTTCTAGGATTTGATTGACAGATGCCAATTCCTTGCTAAATGAAAAGCATAAGGGTGGAACAATGGTATTAATCAGTGGTGCTGTGATATTAATGCATGATTAACTAATTTATGAAATGATTTTATTGCTTACATGTAGAGTGTGTGGGCCTCATGTATATATAAAGATGGTGCCTAGTAACCCTTGCCCTGTGAGTCTCTCTTCTATTTATTACTAGTTACTATATTAGTACTGCGGCACGCCCACTAGACCAGTTATAGTGTATAAATGATTCACACACTTAACATCTTACCCTTAATGTGTTCAGCAGTGAATACTCCTTTCCTCTACATCTATACTACATTAATATCCACTAGTAAATACCCATGCTACGCAACTACGCAAAAACTATGCAAAAGTAGTCTGTAGGGTATGTGTTATGCTAAATTCTTTCTGATGTCATGATTGGTGAACATCATGATTGGTGAAGTTCAACGATGCATCGAGGAAGCGTGCAGACCTAGAAGTCTTGCATTCGCAAATTAGAGAAATAGATTGCAGATGCAAGGTATATTTTTATGATTAATTTGAATTACTAAATCGCCTGCGGCTAACATAGGGACCTTCAAAATGTATTTCCCCATTCTCATGCACCATGAGGAGAATAGGGGGATAAAAGAAAACCTAAAATGTTATGCATCAATGGGTATGCCCAGTGTTTATATGAATGTTCTCTAGAGTCCCCTGTGATCAAGTGGTTGGCATCTAAGACTGCCAAAATGGACATTGTGAATTTGAGTCCCAGTGCAGGCAACCTTTTAATATTTGTCTCATTTTCGAGTCATTTTATTTTTTAATTTCACTAATGTCTTCACATCTGGGACTCAGATTTCTTTTAAACTCACACATGTAATTATTGATGCAATTCCCTTTTGATTGGTGACAGCATGGGTGGCAGCACTAAGCTTGTGTTTATTTTTGGCGAAAATGATTTTCGTATGGAGCAACGATTCGTCTAGACATTGGAAGCACTGAAAGTAGAATTGGTTCAAAACAGACCTATGAGTCTATGAGCAGTGTTGAACCTCTATGAGTCATCCTGGCTGGTTGTCCAGTTACATTCTTTTGAAAAGTCAGACATAAACAGGTGGGGAAGAAGTGGGTGTAAATTTAAATTGAAACTCTTTTTGAACCCCTATTCCCTAGAAAATCGTACACAAAATATAGTGGAATGGCTTCCCACTATGACAAAGCAAATCATGGCAAACCCTTAAGCTGTTGCGGAATTGGAGAATCACAAAATTCTCTTACAGAATTAATATAACAAAAGTATAACAATCTGGAGGAGAACCCAAGCAGGGGGAGGGGTTTGGATGAACCATTGGTTGTTAACATCACTCATAACCTTGTGGTATTATCAGCAATACTTCATGGCTCCTCTCCCCATCTCTATATTAATCAGTACACATTCATGGTTTGATAATAAATGTTATAATAACATGATCTTATAATCTTAGAACAACATGCCCACATGTATATGTTCCAGAGACATGCAGAGAGTGGCAGTGATAGGAGCAGGGGCGGCAGGGTTGGCAGCACTAAGGAGACTGACTGAGCAACCTTCCATGTATACACCGGTGGCCTATGAGCAGGCACATGAGGTGGGAGGTACATGGGTGTACACAGACCGGGTAGGCAGAGATGAGGAGGGCTTCCCCTTACACTCCTCCATGTACCACAGCATGAGGTAAGCCCCCAATCTTACACTCCTCCATGTACCACAGCATGAGGTAAGCCACCAATTTTACACTCCTCCATGTACCACAGCATGAGGTAAGCCACCAATCTTACACTCCTCCATGTACCACAGCATGAGGTAAGCCACCAATCTTACACTCCTCCATGTACCACAGCATGAGGTAAGCCACCAATCTTACACTCCTCCATGTACCACAGCATGAGGTTAGCCACCAATCTTACACTCCTCCATGTACCACAGCATGAGGTAAGCCACCAATCTTACACTCCTCCATGTACCACAGCATGAGGTAAGCCACCAATCTTACACTCCTCCATGTACCACAGCATGAGGTAAGCCAGCAATAGGCAATCTTGCTGTAAGCCCTTAAATGCACAAATCAACCTTTTGCACAAATGGCCCTATTTTGAGAAGTTACAATCAACATCTGATTATTTTTATCATCTTAAGGTGCCCTGACCAAAGATCCAGCTCTTATATTTCCATTAATTCTATTGTAATATTTGTAAAAGTAAAATGCAATTAATACTGGATAAAATTTGTATTATATTGTATATTGTTTATTTCCGAAAACAGTACATGATAAAGATATAAGATAATTTACATCGGAAATGGATTGGTCCTCTTCTATGGCAGTCATAGCTCTTCCAGAGGGTCCCTTATACTAGATTTTAAGTTACAATTTATGGTATATAGATATAAAGATATAGATATAAAGCGACTAGTTACCTATTGTTGGGGCTTGTACAACAAATGGTTTTTCTGCTCCTCTCTGTTTTTGTCATTGGTATTTTTAGGACTTTACTCTTTGCCAGACTTTGCAGATTGATTTTTCTGTTGTCAAGGTATCTTTTGTCATGACTCATCTCATATGCTAGGTGGAGAAGGTGTGAGTCTCTACTTTCATTCAGATATTCCATATTTATCTCTGAGTGGATTTCCTTGACACTATCAGTTTTGTTGTATGCTAGTCTTCGAAATGAGTTTTGTATGGATTGTTTAGGTGTCTAGGTGTTTTTTCTGTGCTGGGGCATAGAACATATCACAAAAGTCAAATATAGGGCGGACCATGGTCTTATAGATTAGGATTGTGTTTTTTTACTCGAGAGGGCCTGATTGATTTTGGCAGTGGCTCTAAGTCTCTGTATTCCCTGTTAGATTTTTGAGGTTAGGTGCGGGTTGAATGTTAGGCCACTATCGATTTCAAGGCCAAGGTATTTGTATTGGGTATCATGCTCTAATTCTGAGTTGTTAAGGCTTAATGTATTTGTTTTTGACTTTGGTGTATGTAGGGCTGTGCTCATGGCTTTGAGTTGCATCTGTGACTGTGTGATAACTCTGTGGAGGTCATTTATATATAATAGGAACAGGAGAGGCCCCAACACCGTTCCCTGAGGGACCCCATATGTGACTTTGGCCCTGCCAGAGGTAACACTATTTGCTTGCACTCTTTGGTATCTGTTAGTGAGATCAATTTATTACTTTTGGTGAGAGGTGGAATGTTGTTAGTTTTTTAAGTAGTTTCTCATGGTCCTCCATATCAAAAGCTTTGCGGAAGTCTAGGTAGACTAGGGAAACAGGATCCTTTTTGTTTTTAAATTTGTATACATATTCAAAGAGTCTTCTGTGCACTTGTTCTAGTGAGTGACCTGCCCTGAACCCCATATTTGTATTTGTATAGAAGTTCATTATCCTCTAGATGGGGGCATATTGTGCCTTGTACTACTCATTCTAAAATTTTTGCTGGTAGTTTGACTATACTTATAGGTCTGTAATTTGAAGGGTTTGTCCTTGGTCCAGAATTATAAATAGGTGTTATCGTTGCCTTTTTGAAATCTTGGGGCACTTTTGGGTCTGTAGAGACAGGTTACATAGGTGGGTAAATTGGCTCGACAAGGCACTCAGAACGTGTTTCAGGACTCTTGTAGGGACTAGTGGTATCCCTGAAGATTTTGAGATTTTTGTTTTGCTCATGATCTTGTGGACAGTGCGTTGGGTTACCTCCGGAAAGACAAATTGATTCCGATTTTGATTGATTTGGTTTACTTGCTCTTCTTGCCCGCAGCTCAAACTGTTCTCTGTTACTTGGTGCTCTGGGTCTGCCTCAGTTTCTGGTATGGGTTTGATTTTGGCAGCTAGGTCTTGGCCTACTGAGGCAAAGAATGAGTTGAATTTCTCTGAGGTGTCCAATGTGGACAGAAATTCATCCTCTTCATCTTTGAGTCTGATATTCTCTTTTGTTTTTGTTTTGTTTGGTGTTAATAATGGCTTCAATATTTCCCAGAATTTGCTTGGGTCATTAGTTTTCCTTTAGCTGTTCTGATATGTATTCATTTTTTGCCCTAACCAGTTTGGAGTTCATCCTGTTGCGGATTAATTTGGCATTATCCCAGTCGTCCTGTTTCTTTGAGCTGCAGGCTTTTTTGAAAGCCCTATCTCTCTCCTCAGCTAAATGCCGCAACTCTCTCGAGTACCACGGTGGTTTGATCCTCGCCTCAGCAATGTGCCTGACAGGGCAGATCCTGTCCAGGAAGAAATGTATTTTCTCTGAGATATGTCCCCAACAGTCATCAACATTGTTTGCCTGGTATGTTACAGTCCAATCTTCATTTGTCAGAATTTCACATAATATTTTTGTGTCTAGGTTTTTCCAGTTTCTTGTGACTATTGGTGCTTTCTCATATGAGTTTCTTTCTTTCTTCCTGGTGATAAACATTGGTAGGTGGTCACTTGCATTGTTGTTTATTATGCCCGTTCTGTTAATGTATTTTACATTTGTGTATATCTGGTCTATGGTTTTTGCAGAATTTTTTGTGACTCTGGCTGGTAAGCTTATTTGTGGTAGGATGCCACTTTGTGTTAGGGTCGGTGTGATTTTGAATGTATCTTTATCTATGTCATGGTTGAAATCCCCATTATGTCTATGTCATTTTTCTATCTGATTTTTGTGATTGTGTTTTTATTGCTTCTACCGCCGCTGCTGGATTTGCGTTTGGTGGGCGATAGGCGTTTAGGACAGTTAATCATTTTGACTTTGGTTTCCCACATTTGACTACTTGCAATTCTAGGTCTTTGCTCTGTATGTTTAAGTGTGCATGTGTTTGGTCATCGACCATGTATTCTTCTTTTACATATATTAGTAGACCACCACCTTTTCTTTTGATGAGCCTGTCAGCCCTGTATTGCTTATACTGGGGAATGCTTATTTGGCCATCCAGGACATTGTTGTTTAACCATGATTCCTGTATGGCCAACAAATCAGCTTGTGTTGACCGTAGGAGGTCACTGATCTGATTGATTTTAGGGAAAGCACTTCTTATATTCCATGATATAAGAGTTGTATGTGTTTTGTTCCCTAGTTGCTCTGCCTCCAATTCTACACTGTTGGGCATACCCAACAGTCCCTTATGGATGCAGTAGTAATTTGCTTTAGATCTTACTTTGTTTCTATGTCTTAACTCTCAACAAATGGTGTATCATAAATGGCTTTGAGTTATAATAGGATTTTTGAATATTGTTTGTTTAGTTTTACGATTCACTTGATAATACATATGAGTAATTCTCCCAATCGGGTATCATTTGGTTTTCGAGGCTAGGGTCTCGACAACCTGTATTTGGGGTGGTCACACATGACTATAACCATTTTAATCGAGTTCCTAGGCAAAAATGAGGCTGTGGGAACCATACTTTCAAAGTTCTTAAGCCAGAATCTCCACCGCTATTGCAATAAAAGTGCTTTTTCAGGCAAGGAAATAAGTAATAATTATGGAATTTGAATACAATACACAGACGCATTTAGAAAATATATTCTTTCTGCTGAAGAAAATGATTTCTACACATGCACACGTGTTCAGCATCATAGAAAAAAACAATATTTATGTAATATCTAATTTAAACTGAGCTACACATGGAAAATATCATTTTGGAATATTTGTGTCGCGTTACGTCATCTATTAGCTTCAAAGTAATAAAATACTCCAAGACAAAACATTAGTATTACATTGCAATTAGTATTTGTTGACGAAAAGATGCCCATATACATATATTTTGATTAAAATAAAAGTTACTACCCTGCGATGTTTCTGAAACCTTTTATTCTCTTACATAAAATTCCTTGATCTGGTATGGGAATATTTTATGTCTCGTTACGACATGTGATATATCTCCTATATTTTTGTAAAAAAAACATTTTCATGTTATTTCGACCTTCCTAATAATTATTCAAGCCTGCTTGAAAACGGTGAAAAATATAAATAGGATTAGATATTGATGTTGTTCAATTCAGGAGAGCTTGTGTACCAATGTCGCCGTTACGCCATAGCGTCGCCATTACGCCATAATTAGTAGAAATATAGAGATCCTTCTATATTAGCACAGTTATTGTATAGAAATAAAATGTATATTTTGAGAAAAAAGGTACTCAAGCTTTGGTTACAACCAAGTCCTATGTTGGCGGCCATCATCGATTTCCTAGCTGTTATTTTGTAATTTAATATTGCTAGACGAATTAGTGAGTAATATATCTCATTTTTACACTAAGTCATTGGATAAATCGGGCATAATGTGCCCGAAATAAGGCAAAATAATAGGGAAAATATAGGTATCTGAATCATAGGTGTAGGAATCGAAATATTGGCCTCAGCCTTCCCAAACTTTACCTGCATTATGCTGATATCCCCTGCTATGTGTACACCAAAGCTTATACAGATTCAACGAATTTTATTTTTTCTAAAAAAATGGCCTTCTGAAACCAAATGCTGCCCGTTTGGGAGAATTACTCATATATATATATATATATATATAGTAATAAAATCTATATATATTGGACAGTATACATGAATGGGTAAGCTAACCTATGTACCCTATGGCACAGTAGGGTAGAAATGTACTTGTTATATAGTCAGTTTTATGTAGTTAATTCATTTACTTCTAGGCAGGTTTTTGTTTTACATCAATCTTATCTTAACATATATCATCATGCCAGATTTATATTTGTATACAGTTTGTATACAGTTTGTTGATCTCTCCTTGCTTTTTCTTTTTTCTTTTTTCCAGCTTCTTTCCTCCAGCTTCTGCTTTCACACACTATGTTGATTGGTTGATTGATTACTTGATTAATTCATTTATTTATTAATTTGTTTGTTTCCCCTGAACTGTACTTGTGGGCCGTAAGCATAGCCATTTCTTATTTTACACAGGCCCTGATTTTTATTGGCATATTTTTATAATTTTGCACTTATGGGGTTTCCCCACACTCATCTCATCACTCACTCTTTCCATATGTGGTATATGATTGGGTTGCATTCTGGCGAACACAGTTCCCGCTCTACCATGATAGGGGCCTTGACTGCTTGTGGGTTAGTGGCTTTGTTCTATGGGTTATGACTTTTGGAATAATTTGATTTTGTATTTACCCTTCACGTGTCCTGCATGGTTTTGGGTGCATTCTTACAAACACCGTCCCTATCCCATGCAAGGTGGTCTGAGGTTTGGTTTTTCCTTCTAGTTGATCGCCATCAATGCTCCATTGATGCCATTTGTGATCTTTCTCATGGCCATTTCATTGAATTCTCTTGTGTAGTGGCATCCGTCTGGGGCCATTTTGGAATAGGAGTGTAGGTACTTGAGGATTTTCTCCTATGTACTTGTCCTCCGATGCGAGGGGTCGGGATCCCTTGTGTTGCGTTGAGGTTGCCAACGATGTTGTTGTATGAGATAATGAGTTCATATAGGGTTTGCTGTGTGGTGTAGGGTGTGCTGTGAAATCTCTCTTGGTCTCTCCATTGACAGGCTAGGTGTTTGTTGTAGGTGTCTAGGTCTACACCTGTTAATGTGGTGAATCCCACCAGTGGGATTTCAGCTTGGCTTATCACCGCTCCTTTCAGAATACTTGCAACGTGTGTCAGTTTATTTGATATCTCTTCTTCAAAAATGGCAGTTGAATCATATCTGACTGATATCTGCAATCCTAGGTTTTTCCGGTGTCTTTGGGTTATATCACACACCCCTGCAAAGAAGTAAATGACTCTTGGTCTCCTAAGCCTTACTATTGTTTCTGCAGCTGCGACAAGGTCCATAATCCTCCCTCTTCTTATGCTGACGACCTTTACGTTCAGGCCTGGGTGGTGCACTGCAAGTAGTTGTTGGAGGCTGGTACCTCTAGAATCCATGAGAACTAGGGCTGTTTGCCTTGCCATCGTTTCTTTTCTTGTCTGGGGAGAATCAGGTTAGATTGTGGAAACTTTCTTTGGTGTTAGTTCCTGTTTTATTTTGGTGATGATTTTGCCGAAATTGTTGTCTCCAGTGCAGTCTTTTGAGGCTATTGTGTTCCGCGTGTTGTTTTTGAATTTGACTACTGGAAGTTGTAAGCCGGCTCCCCACTTCCTGCTTCCAGTTTTTCCTGCTTTAAAGTCAGCAGTTTCTGCCTTATTTCTTTGTTTTGCTCGAATTTATGCCTTACAAGCTCTTCCAGTAGTGACATTTCTTGTGTATTCCAGCCCTCTATCCTCTTCGTTATGATTTTCCGGCCGAGTGCTTTTGCGACAGCAGGTGATGCCGTTCATTGGATTTTTTTAGCTAGCATTTATTATACCCGGGTAAGAAAGAAAGGTAGAGACTTACTGAATATTAGTCAGTGAGGTATTTTGAGGGTTAATTCAAGATCTAGTACTAGAATAGTCCTGAATCAAGTGCAATAAGGAGTAAAATAATAGCTACATCCAAGTTAAGATGTGACATGATTATTACTGCTTTATGTTTACTTGCCAGGACTAACTTACCCAAGGAGGTTATGTTGTACCCTGGATACCCATTCCCAGAGGGCCCGCGGTCCAATGTAATGAGGGAGGAGGTGCTGCAGTACCTCAATAACTTTGCTGATGACTACAAGCTCAGGCAATATATCAAGGTAAGGCATTAAGTACCACATGTCACAAGTTTGATGTTAGCCTGACCTTTTCTCAATATGGGTTCTTTTAACCCATTCAAGGCGGGGCAGTTTACACATATTTTGCCTGGCTGACGGTGCCCTTTTCCCCCTTTTTTGGGCTTCAGGACGGGTGTCTAACATGAGGATTAAGGTTTAAAACACTTTAAGAATATTTTCTTCAGATAATATGTATCATATGTACATCGTTTAATAGATGTAAACAGTTATTGATCATATTTTTCCATAATTTCTAGAATTTTGTCTTCAATAATAAAAATAATGGGTGCCAATTGGGTGCAATATGGCGGCAACCTTGCTCCAAATTCACTTTTCAGCATTTACATATGTTAGTTATGACGTCATTATCAAGTCATCAAGTCGTTATGACTTGCAATGAATGCCTTGAGGCATTCTCCCACCCTGAATGGGTTAAAGTTTGTGCCTTTTGTGCTCTTACTGGGTAACCTTACATAGGTTTTACTTTTTTGGCATCTGGTCAGGGGGTGTTCTCTGAGATCTACACAGAAAGCAAGCTGCACATCCAAAGTGGGGGTATAAAAAGGAAAATACAACTCTGGATCCTGTCACCTGAATTCCAGACATTCAGGTGATGTATTGCGGGGATTAACATCCCTGTGAAGTAATAAAAGGAGCTGCCAACATGTTGAAACATCTTATAAGTTATTTATGGGATGTTCGGAAGAGCTGTGACAGTCACAGACAATATTATATATATTTTTATTTCTCTTTTTATACAGTTACATCAAAATTTTTCAAGAGAAAAAGGTCCTTTTATAATAATAATAATCTTTGCAACATTAGTACTGTAGTCTATGGCATTCCATATTACCCACTAAAAAGGTATCACATAAACAGCCAATGCTGTAGCCTAGGCCTATGGCATTCCATATTACCCACTAAAAAGGTATCACATAAACAACCAATGCTGTACCCTATGGCATTCCATATTACCCAAAACAAAGGTATAATAAACACCCAATGCTGTACCCTATGGCATTCCATATTACCCACTAGAAAGGTATAATAAACACCCAATGCTGTTGCATTCCATCTTTATATGTTTCTGTCTTCTTCCAGTTGAGGACGGCAGTGGTGCAGGTTGCACCGGTACAGCAGGAGGCAGGGCCAGAGAGGTGGGAGGTCACCACCCGGGAGCGGGGCTCACAAGTGGAGGAAACCCAGCTCTTTGATGCTGTCTTCATCTGTAATGGGTAAATACAAACAGACATATTAATGCATATCCAAGGTTATCCTAAGGAATATATTTAACTTACTACAGTGAGTCGCCATCAAGAAATATCTATTTTTTTCATACAACAATATAGAAGAACTTATCAGATGTCCTATATATCTATTGCATTTTTATTCAGAACAGACAATAACATTCCCAAATTGGATACTACTCTCTGCCTAAACAGGTCTTCCTGAGAGATCCATTTAACTAATGTTAAATGTTAATGTCCAAATGTTTACCTTCATTGGAATCAGCTTCGTCTCATCTTATGATGATTTCTCAACATATTTAAAAAATAAATCTCTTGCAACTGATCACTGATGTTTCTGTAATACATGACATATTGTGGTTTTACTTCAGCCATTACTCTGAACCACTGGTCCCTGAGATCCCTGGTAAAGAGACCTTCACTGGACAGGTGCTGCACAGCCATGACTACCGCTATGCTGAGACCTACAAAGATAAGACGGTGTTGGTCGAAGGAGCAGGTATATCTGGCCTTGACATCAGCCCTGACCTGGCAGAACACTGTACACAGGTCAGCCAAAGTATATTGTTCTTTCAGAAACTGTTAGCACTATATTAACCTTGTATTCTTATCCTTTGTACTTTTATACAAACCTCATCTCAGATATCTTAGCTCTCCAGTCTCTAGCACTCAATGTCCAGTTTTCCAAGTCACCTCACCAGTGAATGTTTATTGGAAAAATCCAATGGTCGGTAACTACAGAGGGAGATTTAAAATTAGGCTAATATAAGAGCTGCTAGATGTTGGTAACGTCAGTCCTTTTGGTCAAACAATAAACAAAATAGACACAAAAAGTAAATCTGTTGTCATAGTAAAACAGCCCGCTATGTTGTAAAGCCCATCCGCAGTAATTAAGCATGAAGGTTGAAGCATGTCCGGTGTTCCCAATGGAATAGCAATGAAATAGCTTCAAAATCACTTCCTTGAAAAAATGATTTGGGGGAAATCAATACCCAGGTAACATCACTTGAGATCTATGTAAGCCATCCTGAAAGTTAGAGCCCTGAACATGCAGCCAGTATAAAGTCTTTTAACTTTATGTGGAGCATTGAATGTTGTAAATCCACAATTAATATACTGTGGATGCTTCTCTTTCCTCACAGGTGTACTTGTGCAGCAGGAAACCACTGGATGGTAACAAGTTCCCAGCTAATGTGAGCATAAAGCCAGAGCTGGAGCGTGTGGTGGGGGAGGTGCTGGTACTGCAGGGCGGGGAGCAGCTGGCAGGGGTGGACGTCATACTCTACTGTACAGGCTACAACTACACCTTCCCCTTCCTCTCTCCAGGGTGTGACACAAGCATAGAAGGAGGTCGAGTGTACCCACTGTACAAGCACATCATCCATGCACTACACCCCACACTGTGCTTTATTGGTATAACCAAGACGAATGTACCGTTCCCTCAGATGGACCTCCAGGTAAAGTCATATATGTTATACAATTTACTTTTCTGGGGAACCAGAAGCTTAATTACTGATAGACATATTGCCTACTGAAAACAACCCCGTAAACCATTGGATAACAACCCCATAAACAATTGGATAACAACTCTGTAAACACTGTAACTCCCTATACATGATGACAGTCATGCTTGTTCCCATTTCCACGGGGATAGGGGGTCTTTGGGGGAAAGTTTGCATGTCCTCGAAAACCTAAAATAGGGGTATTTTTTCTGGAGGACTTGGGGGAAAATGGAAAAAAGTGGGGTGAAGGGAAAAGTTTGTGTGTGACATTGAAGCTAAGGAAAGTTATGATAGAGATAATCTGGGGACCAAATTCACTCTACTGTGTGGGTCTTGGTCATTTAATCTTGCCCATATAGGGGATTAAATCGCTCTTAACACAGGAAACTCGGAGCATCTATAACATCTGGGTTGGTCACTTTTGTTTTAAGTCTTGTTTCTGGGAAATATGAGTGTGGGGACCAGGGGTAACAACCACATATTTCTAGTCCCTTTATCATTAATATATAGCAGGCGTAGTGATCTCAGTGAGGGCGCGTGAGCGCACGAACTGAGATCATGTAGCCCGAGGGAAATATGGGACCCCAGATCGTCCCTCATGCGCTTTTGCATTTATTATCACCTTAATAGAGGTTGAAACGATATATTTTTCGACATTTTAGCTGGAAAATGGTTGGAATTCGATGAAAATCGATGGCAAAACATGCAGTTTACGCTGCCCCTCCCACCTGGATCTTGTTTATAGTTCCGGGTCTTTGCAATCAGTACATATCAATGCGCGTTGGCCTGCCGGGTTGTGACAAGTCCAGCAGAATGTAGTTCTATTTTGAATCGTTATTTCGGTTAATTTTCGGTGTATTACTATTATTAAGACATGGATATGATTTAAATTACTTAATAAGATAAATGTTGTTCAGTTTAATATTCAATTTCCTGTACTTTTTGCGTTTGAACTCAGCGATTTTCGCCGACTAGGCCTAGAGTCACTATCATCAACACGTCTCATATCATTTGTTGTCAGCCACACTAAGTCATAGGCACCTCAAATCAATTCCACAGCTTTAAATCATTGATATTCTTTAGCAAAATCGCATTTTTACATATGGTTCTTCGATTAAACTTTTCATTTGAAGTTCATAGGTTTATTATTTTGAGAGAAAATCGGGAAAACGATCGGGAGGAAGCGAGGCATAGGCAGCAGCCACACTATAGGCCTATGCACTTACGCACGCCGATCTATACGATCATTTTGTTGTCATGATCATTCTTTTCACAGCTTGAAATCTTTTTGAAATACAAGTAATGCTTCGGTAAAGGTTAGGCTTCGATAATCATGGAACAATCTTAGTGTATTTCCTTTATTTGATCAGAATTGTCCATGACAGTTCCTCAGTACCGTAACTAAGCACACTGATCTAGGTCCACCGATCATTTTGTTGACAGTTGTCTGCTCTCACAAGCTCCTATGGTGGTGGTTAGTTTCTACATACACCTATGATCGATTATTACATCAACTAAATAGAGAAAATAAGTTAACCGTTTATTTTCCTTTAATCATGGTCGATTAGATTATGTGTATTTTTGTGTACAGAAGGAATTATTTAAATACAAATATTAAAAAACCGATTGGGACTATTTTGTTCATTAGGTGCGGGTAATACGGCGGGGAGTGGGTAATACGGCGGCCGTATTACCCGCTCTCTTTGATATGACGATCAGTGCTTAAGCCAATGGGAGTATCATACCAACCTCTAGAAAGGTATAATAAAGTGTTTTACAGTTCTTAGAGGCAGGATTTCATTGATATTATGAGGCTGACACCATATTGTATAATTCCTGGAGGCCATGCTGTTGTTAGCTCTGTTTAATCCGTTTAGTCTCCAGCTATGCCAGATGTCATGATGATAAAGCACTGCAACTGGATGCAAGTGTTGTTTATAGTGATCCTTAGTCTCTCTTTCTGCCTCTTGGAAGCTTTTTGGAAGCTATAAAGCAATGGCAGATTATGCTAAAAAGGACCCTTGACCTAGATGGAAATACCTGACCTATTTAGGTAATTAGGGTAGGGGAAGAATCGCCTCAGTGTGTTTAGAAGGACTGTCAATCTCTGGTGTCCACCATGCTGAGGTTATTAATCCTTTAATAGCACAAAGTGGCACAGAAGTGCCATGCTTAAATGACAATGAATTCACAATTTATGGTTGAAGTAAAAGAAAAACTTTGATTCACAATCAAGCCATAAGGTGAACAAATCAGCAAGATTTCTTATTCTGTTAGCAAGACCACAGGGCCTTAAGTACTTTCAGGGTAGAAAGGTTACAGAACTAATTTACCACCATTATGTTGTCAAGTTATGGCCATATCTTTAATGATTTGACCATAACTTAATTAGTTTAACAATGCATCAGCCACACCATCCTATAACACTACCGGTAAACAGACAAGAGCCTTCCTCTTCCCACCACCTCCCATGTCCATGCATACTGACCAGATAAACATTGTTAACTTGGGGGAGGGGGGAGGGCAGGATGACCAGCAGGCCAGGGGGTCTGATTGAGGTGGGAGGGAGAGGGAGGGAGATTAATCAGCCAGTGGACAGGACTGGACTATGGAGTGTTGATTGACGATTGGCCTAGGCAGAAATGACTTTTGATTCTAGCCTCATGTTCAATTATCAATATGTGTAAGCTTGTTACTGATTGGTTCTGGATCTATTAGGATAGATAATTGGTAAGCCAGGACAAACCAATCAGCCTTAATCAATCTCATCTATTGTAAACAACTGGGTATAAATACTCTGAATAAAATTAATTCAGTCTCTTCTAAACTGCTCAGTTCTGAACTTGAAAGCAAACCCTGTTTGTGTTTGCATTGATTCAATTCCCGCCCAACCACCAACCCTATTTATTCATCAAAGAAAGACCAACATTTCTTCAATATTATATCATTAGGTTTTTGTGAAATACTTACATGATCACATGAAATATTCTACTGACAATTTTCCTGATAAATATCACATTCTAGCAGATAAAATAAACATACCCATCCTCTATCAATGTTGTACGTTGATTGAAATGTCGGAACCCTAATAAACCAAAGCCAATCTCACACACCCCATGTTCTGCTTTCACCTTGTTTTGGATTGATTTCTACATCTCGAATCTAAAATAAACATTCTTTGTCATCTTCACTCATTAGCTACCCAGATTATATTAGTTGTTCTGTTTTGCAGGTACATTTTATGCTGGCTGGTTTGTCAGGTAAGATGGCACTGCCATCACAGGATGCCATGCTAGCTGACATAGAGGAAAACTATGGGAAGTTGTTATCTCGGGGCCTGCTATCCCACCATGCTCATTCCCTGGGTAGGGGGCAGGCTGCGTATAACCGTATGCTGGCAGACATGTCAGGCACTGCACCCATCCCTTCAGTAAATGAGCAGATATTCATAGATCTCATAGGCTGCTTGGAAAATGGAGATCGTGACATATTAAAGAAGTATAACTTCAAGATCATCAGTGCTGAGGCATATGAGAAGACTGCGGTAGAGGGGAGCTGATGGGAGTGACAATAGATACAGGCTGTTGGGTGAGGTGAAGGGCTCTGGAAGTGGGAGTCTTATTTCTCTTGTCACTAACAAGAAATAGCAATAGACATTTGCCACTAAGAAAATTCTATTGATGTTTGTCGCTTAATTTTCGTAAAATGGCCAAATTTTTGTTGCTAAGGACTAATTAATGAGGTCTTTGTTGAACTATGAGGCTAAGGAAATGTGTTTTTATCATTTGTCCTGGGCTTTTAATTGAGAATTAAATTTTAGAGGATTTTATTTTTTCATGACCCTCATACCACTGGCCTGCATTCAAGATGGGCTTGTAAACATGTCCTGGCTTATAAACGGATCACTATGGTATCTTGCAATAGAGAGTTTTTCAAGATTCAGTAAATAAAATCAGAGTTAGCAGAATTGTTCAAACGTTCATTCCTCCGTAGACTTTCATCCATGGTGCTGGCCAGGAAGTCTACCTGCTTCTCAAAGGCAATGAGCTCATCCCTCCCCCATGACCTGCAGACCAACAAATGACCATTATATATATTTTTATTCTGACATTCAAGGGAAAACACATAAAAACAGGAAGGTACCTTCTGCAAAGTAATGAGCATTAAAGCTACACTCTAAGCTATAGTCTGTCCAAAAAGTAGTTGACAGGGGATTCTGTTGTCCCTCTAAGGAGAGAGAAAAGTGAGAGATGTTTTACTTCTAGTTATGACAAGGACCTGTCAACCCTTTGCCCAGCAGGTCACTCCTTGCAATCAACCATGGCAAAACAGGGTGAGTATAACCAGCTCTTCCTTCCTTTTAAGCAAAACAACAGCTGCTGCACATGGAACAGAGACAGCACAGTACATTACAACTGTATATTTGGCCATGGTTGATCGCAAACAGCAACTCAGGGGGCAAAGGTTTGAAGTCAAAAGTCCCCCTCTTTCCTCTCTTTTTAAAGGTGTGAAGCAATCCTGTGTCAACTACTGTTTGGACAGACCATACCAGTGGTAAAGTTCCATTCTTTTCCAACCCATCTAAAAGTTATTTGAGCAAAGTTTTGGGGAATTTTTTCTGGTTGTTTTTGCTACAGAGCTTCCAAAACATCATCTTTTGTATTTGGAGGACCCACCACAATCCTTTCCTATGATGATTACCTTTATTATCACTCACCGGCAGTGTTTTCTATTAGCTGGTTTGACTTCAAATTCTTGTATTTACATATAACAGCAGCAGAATAGTGTGTATTGTATGAACTTCAGTCCTATAAGACATAATACGAGTAAATCTCGAGATTTTGAATATGATAATAACTGAGATTGTAGCTTTCAGTGGCTGAACCTACAACTCTGCTCTATTCTGTTCTTACTATAGTAAATCTACATGTAAAACAACTTAGTGTAATAGTAAAGACTTGTCTAATTGTTGTGTGTAAACAACAGGTTTAAACCCTGCTTTAGTATGTAAGGCTTTGATGTGGAAGACCTGACATTGAGTCAGAATGTGTATAACTCATTGTACATTTTATTTGCAATAAAGAAACCGATCTATCTATATTTTGTTTGTATATATGCGATGTATTTATGTATTCACGAAGTTGAACAAGGTAGATAGAGTACTCTCATACAGGAAGTTTAACAAGATACAGCACTCTTGTCCGAGGATGGTTTTCATTGTGTCCTGAGATTAATACATTTTACAGATACAAAGAGGTATGAGTTGATGAGACTATATAAATTGTTCTCATATCAACAAATAATAAATACATTTAAGTAGATGAGATGAGATGAGTAGTTACAGTCTATTTAGTCTGGTTCAACATTCCAATATGTAATGGTGAGAGGTGATTCCCGAGTAAACATGTATGTGTGGGGGAAATTAGGAGTGTAAGCAATTACACCACAGGTCGTATAGCAGTTGTTTAGCTAGCCTACGCCTAGCACTATATCTAGCATGGGATAGATACATACATCACTAGTGGTAAGTAACTTACAACAAAGTTTAGAAATCGCAAATAATAAAATAGGTGCAGTCAGTCCAACAATATAGATGAATATAAATTAATCAGGCATGACAGGAAAATTAAAATCAACAAAAAATATGATGTACGGGCACCAGTCCATAAGTAATAGTATGGCCGTCATGTTAAAAATTAAACATACCACTCCTTATATTACAGTATCCATTAAAAGACCCCCTGGATAAAGGATTGAACCATTCCTAGAGCAACTGGAAGAAAGTCTATCAAAATTGAACCCAAAACACTTAATAATCACCAGAGATTTCAATATTAACTTCAAAATCAAGACCTTAATGCCACAATGGAAAAATTTCAATTAAAACATTTTATCTTAACTTGAAGATGGCTCAACGCGAAAAAACACCATGAAGGAAACGAGTAAGTTTTGGTTTCTATATTTATTTCTCAACGTTTCAGTCTAGGCGATCTTCATCAGGAGAAGTTATCTTAACACCAACTCAAACAACTTTGAGATCTGAATCTACAATAGACCACAATCATGTACACTAGCTCTGGCAATCCTCAGATCATTTCCCAACTTATATGATAATAAAAAAAAGTAGAACAAGCTATGTCAACAACAAATACTATGCAAGAAATATGAATGGTTTAGATCAGAAAATACTCAGTGAAATTCTTGCAAATCTGAATTTGGAAGATTTCTATCAGTGTACAGATCCAGGTGCTTGTTGGGCGTTATGCTCGACGGTCGGCACCCTCCGCTTCTTCCCTGGAAGAAGTCAAAATAGCTCTATTTACAATCAAATCCGGTGCACAGACAGACTAGTGTCCAATGCAATGTCTTTACAGGGCACTTAATCATCCAGTCGTTTTCAATATTTTTCCCGGTGAGAATTTGTCTGAATAGCTAAAACAGTTGTTTCAATGTCTTGGCTACACTTTAGTTTACTTCAATTTTGTAATCCGTTCTAATAATTTATACAGTCTGTAATAATCTATTGGGGGTTTTAATGCAGGTATCGGCATCTGCGCCATGCTGTATTATCCTTGCTCAACTCTTAGGTTGTCCCACTCACACCAGGAGCGCCAGCTCTCTGCCCTGCCTCCCACAGCAAATGTGCGGGAGGAGGCAGGGCAGTCACCAAAACAAATACATTTTGAATCATACTGATAGCTGGGCGGGTGGGTGGTAGTCATTGAAAATGAGAAAAACAAACTGTACATATACAAGTTAATGGCCAAAGACTTCCCCTGAATCAACCTGTATACTAGTGGCCACACTTTCCCTGCATCCAATCTATCCTTTATTTCGACATAATGTGCCCAACGAAATATTTCAGTAATATTATTAAAAAAGCCGGAATGGCTGACAAAAGATATAACCTCAATGATGAATGAACGAGACAAATTGTTCAGGTTCGTAAAAAGCCAAAAAACAATAAGGAAATGTGTCATTAGTCCTGAAAAGGCAATAAATAGCAATGAAATTCAACTATTTGACAAAAAAGGGAACCAAATTCCTGAAAATCAGGAAATGGACGAACTATAAATAATATCAAATGATTGTTGTGAACAAACCTATAAAAATATTAAAAATAAGAAATTGGAATTCAGAACAGTCTCCCTCAAAGAAATCATGTATTGACACATGTGTGGTGCAAAATTAACAGGATATCTATGAATGCCAGTAAAACTCAATACATTCAATTCAAAATAGGACGTCAAAAGAGGTTGGATGATTCAAACACATATAATCTCATGCTTGGATGGGAGACTCTAACCCAGGTTAATCAGTATGAATATTTAGGGCTAATTATCAATGAAAGATTGACATTTAATGACCACCGTCAAACTGTTATAAATAAGGTAAGGTGGAAAGTCAATCTATTAAGAAAATCAAGTCATATCCTTAGCAAAAAGTGAAAACAAACATTGTAAAGGTGTTAATTGTGCCAATAATGGACTATGGTGACATTTTCTACTCATCTGCCAACAAAAAATTATTAAAATGACTACAGTCTCTCCTTAATTCTTCAATACGATACATGATGAAACTAGATAAAAGGACAAATGTTGGTGATAGATATAATGAATTAGGAATACTAAAAAACGAGGCTAGAGCAAGTATTTATATCCTAGAGAGTGCCTTCTACCTATCTCTATCTGACAAAAAATTAGATCAGAGACAATTATCAACCAGAAGCCATGCTAAAAATAGGAAAAGTTTTAAAATCACTGCCCCAAAACAACCTTTTACAAAAATAGTTTCATCTATAAAGCAAAGACAGCTTGGAATTTGCTGCCCACTATTGCGCACAAACTCACCACTAGAAGTGAACTTAGAAACTATCTTATAAATACTGAAGGTCAGATATGATGGCTTGAAATATAGCTTAATTATTATTACCATTCACCAATGCTCCAACTTAGGTGTAGACCTGAGTATTATTGGGTATTGATATTTTGACAGTTTATTGCACAAAGTGGCAATTTGGGAAAATATTGCATAGGGCGCTCTACAGCCCAGTCATGCGAATAGGTTATATGTACAGCTAAGTGGATCAGGTGCTTAATCTAACTGACTAAAACTGTCAACATGGACCACCACCTCCACCTCCTCCCCCTTTCTTCTCCACCACCTCCACCTCCTTCTTCTCCACCACCTCCACCTCCGCCTCCTCCTTCTCCACCACCTTCACCTCCTCCTCGTTCTTCTCCACCACCTCCACCTCCTCCTCCTTTCTTCTCCACCACCTCCACCTCCTCCTCCTTCTCCTCCACCTTCTCTTTTTCCTGTACAACCTCCCCCTTCCCCTCCCCTTTTCCCTCCTCCTCCATCACCTCCCCTGTCTCTTCTCCTCCACCACCTTCTCCTTTTCCCTCCTCTCTAATAGCCCCTGCCAGGACGAGATAAGCCTCATACCTCATGAGATGTCTACACTATATGGGTCAGTCACAATCAGGGATTCTGCATGGCTGATATAAGGGAGTTGTTTATCACAGGATTAGTCAGTGACATTGGTTATCAGCAAGTAAATCAATCAGAAATTGGAAATCACTGATTCACTCAAAGTTCAAATTAGTTTGAGACTAAATAATAGTCTCAACTTCAAGATTAATAGTTAAAACTTATATACGCAGTCCAGTGTCTATATTTTGGAGCTTTACTATTTGGGGTTCATTATATGATTAGGAGAAGCCCGTTGTTTTTTTAGACATTTTTATTGGCTGATGGTCAAATATTTAACAAGTTAAAAGATGCATAACCAAGAAAGGTGGTTGTTTTAATGTGTTACCATGAAAATATTAAGACAAATTTGACAAATTAGACAAACTAGCATACAACATAAATCAATGTCCTTAATATGACTAATAATAAATAATTATAATTTATAACATGACTAATAAACAAAATCATTGAGATCTTTATAGGATAAGTGACTGACATTGAGGACAGGGACAGGGCTGTTATAGTATTAGTGACTGACATTGAGGAAAGGGAGAGGGCTCTGTTATAGTATTAGTAATAGTACCTGACATTATTGAGGACAGGGAGAGGGCTGTTATAGGATAAGTGACTTAATTGTATAGGATAAGTAACTTAATTGTATTGGGTGCATGGTTACATCCCCTATTGGCAGTATCAGTAAATCAATGATGTTCTGCACCGGGTGTAAGGTTTAGTGGGTCATGCACTAAAGGTTAGTCCAGGTAACCTACCGCACCATAGCAAGCTGTAATTCACCTGAGAACCAGGTATGTTTATGTTGGTCACTGTTTATTGTTAATAAGCCACAAATATGTTCTGATTTATATAATGGTTAATATAAAGCAGATTTGTTCTTAAGGATTTCATGTTAATGGTGATTAATGCATCGCTGTTAGGGACTACTCTGTTGAGGCCATTCCGCTCATATTGAAGATGGATGGAGGTGACACAAGGGGGCGGAACCATACGGTGATAAAGTTTACACAATCTAACACACTTATCCTGCATACTTGTGTTCTCATGGCAGATAGACAGTTCTAGTTTCATCAAGGGATTATATTATGTTTTTGCATGTTTTTAGTGCATTATTACACATGTGAGCAGTTAGAAAGGTGCAGTTTGGGGGTGCAGTGCAGTTGATCCAAATTGTTCATGTGAATAGTTTGGGCAAAGACGCAATCTCATTGGCGCGGCATAGGCCTGTCCTACAAAGCTGTTACAAATGATGTTGTCCCGACCATGTACCTTAGGCCTACAAATTGCAGTGTATCAAGCCTCCTCGAGCTAAACTATAGGCTAAACATTTTAACATCCAAATAGAGTGTGTAATGAATAGCAAATGGCACTCTGTTTGGGTTCAAACTGATCGCGACCCATCAGAAAACAGGAACTCACCTCTTCGGGGTTTGTCCCATTTTCTGATGGGTCTCAATCAGTTTAAACCTGAACAGAGTGCCATTTGCTATAAAAACAGGGAAGAAGCAAGTTTCTAGGATTTGATTGACAGATGCCAATTCCTTGCTAAATGAAAAGCATAAGGGTGGAACAATGGTATTAATCAGTGGTGCTGTGACATTGATGCGTGATTAACTAATTTATGAATTGATTTTATTGCTTACATGTAGAGTCTGTGGGCCTCATGTATATATAAAGATGGTGCCTAGTAACCCTTGCCCTGTGAGCCTCTCTAGAAGTCTTGCATTCGCAAATTAGAGAAATAGATTGCAGATGCATGGTATATTTTTATAATATAATAATATAATATATGGCCTGGAAGGCATTTGTTTAACGACGCTGGCACACCACTATTCGTGGATATAGGCCATAGTCCTTTACAATTACAGCTTTACGTCGGGGACCATGAATTTTGGAATTTCGAATTTCGAACATTTTCTGAATGCCTTTCAAGTGAGAAACCTTTGGGAGGGACCCAGGATGAAAACTCACTCTACTCGGCACCGGCCTGGGATTGAACCCCAGACCTCCCGCTCGCAGGGCATCATTGCTGAGTGAGAGTCCCACGCTCTCCCAACTAGGCCACCGCGGCAGTTTATGATTAATTTGAATTACTAAATCGCCTGCGGCTAACATAGGGACATTTAAAATGTATTTCCCCATTCCAATGCACCATGGGGAGAATGGGGGAATTAAAGAAAACCTAAAAGGTGATGCATCAATGGGTATGCCCAGTGTTTACATGAATGTTCTCTAGAGTCCCCTATGGTCAAGTGGTTGGCATCTAAGACCAAATCTAAGTGCCAAACTGGACACTGGAATTTGAGTCCCAGTGCAGGCAGCTTTTTTATATTTGTCTCATTTTTGAGTCATTTTATTTTTTAATTTCACTAATGTCTTCACATCTGGGACTCAGATTTCTTTTAAACTCACACATATAGTTATTGATGCAATTCCCTTTTGATTGGTGACGGCATGGGTGGCAGCACTAAGCTTGTGTTTATTTACGGCAAAAATGATTTTCGCATGGGGCAACGATTCGTCTAGATATTGGAAGCACTGAAAGTAGAATTGGTTCAAAATAGACCTATGAGTCTATGAGCAGTGTTGAACCTCTTTGAGTCATGCTGGCTGGTTGTCCAGTTACATTCTTATGAAAAGTCAGACATAAACAGGTGGGGAACAAGTGGGTGTAAATTTAAATTGAAACCATTTTTGAACCCCTATTCCCTAGAAAATCGTACACAAAATATAGTGGAATGGCTTCCCACTATGACAAAGCAAATCATGGCAAAGCCTTCAGCTGTTGCAAAGTGGATCACACAATTCTCTTACAGAATTGATATATCAATAGTATAACAATCTGGTGGAGAACCTGAGCAGGGGGAGGGGTTTGGATGAACCATTGCTTTGTTAACACCACTCATAACCTTGTGGTATTATCAGCAATACTTCATGGCTCCTCTCCCCTACGGTACATTAACACCACTCATAACCTTGTAGTATTATCAGCAATACTTCATGGCTCCTATCCCCTACGGTACAATAACACCACTCATAACCTTGTGGTATTATCAGCAATACTTCATGGCTCCTATCTCCTACGGTACAATAACACCACTCATAACCTTGTGGTATTATCAGCAATACTTCATGGCTCCTCTCCCCTACGGTACAATAACACCACTCATAACCTTGTAGTATTATCAGCAATACTTCATGGCTCCTATCCCCTACGGTACAATAACACCACTCATAACCTTGTGGTATTATCAGCAATACTTCATGGCTCCTCTCCCCTACGGTACATTAACACCACTCATAACCTTGTGGTATTATCAGCAATACTTCATGGCTCCTCTCCCCTACGGTACAATAACACCACTCATAACCTTGTGGTATTATCAGCAATACTTCATGGCTCCTCTCCCCTACGGTACAATAACATCACTCATAACCTTGTGGTATTATCAGCAATACTTCATGGCTCCTATCTCCTACGGTACATTAACACCACTCATAACCTTGTGGTATTATCAGCAATACTTCATGGCTCCTCTCCCCTACGGTACATTAACACCACTCATAACCTTGTGGTATTATCAGCAATACTTCATGGCTCCTATCTCCTACGGTACATTAACACCACTCATAACCTTGTGGTATTATCAGCAATACTTCATAGCTCCTATCTCCTACGGTACAATAACACCACTCATAACCTTGTGGTATTATCAGCAATACTTCATGGCTCCTATCTCCTACGGTACATTAACACCACTCATAACCTTGTGGTATTATCAGCAATACTTCATGGCTCCTATCCCCTACGGTACAATAACACCACTCATAACCTTGTGGTATTATCAGCAATACTTCATGGCTCCTATCTCCTACGGTACATTAACACCACTCATAACCTTGTGGTATTATCAGCAATACTTCATGGCTCCTATCTCCTACGGTACATTAACACCACTCATAACCTTGTGGTATTATCAGCAATACTTCATGGCTCCTATCTCCTACGGTACAATAACACCACTCATAACCTTGTGGTATTATCAGCAATACTTCATGGCTCCTATCTCCTACGGTACATTAACACCACTCATAACCTTGTAGTATTATCAGCAATACTTCATGGCTCCTATCACCTACGGTACATTAACACCACTCATAACCTTGTGGTATTATCAGCAATACTTCATGGCTCCTATCCCCTTCCATACATTAATCAGTAAATCTTATAACAACATGATCTAATAATCTTATAGCAACATCACCACATGTATATGTTCCAGAGACATGCAGAGAGTGGCAGTGATAGGAGCAGGGGCGGCAGGGCTGGCAGCACTAAGGAGACTGACTGAGCAGCCCTCCATGTATACACCGGTGGCCTATGAGCAGGCAGGTGAGGTGGGAGGTACATGGGTGTACACAGACCGGGTAGGCACAGATGAGGAGGGCTTCCCCTTACACTCCTCCATGTACCACGGCATGAGGTAAGCTAGCAATAGGCAATCTTGCTGTACCACAGCATGAGGTAAGCCAGCAATAGGCAATCTTACTGTAAGCAGGGTTGGGCTTCACAACTACTCATGAGGCCTTAAATGCTAATTAGTTATCAGACTTTAGGTGCCTGACCAAAGATCCAGCTCTTTTATTTCTGTTAATTCTATTGTAATATTTGTAAAAGTAAAATGGAATTGATACTGAATAAAATCTGTTGGTCATTTGTTTTAGAATGGTCCTGGGTAAGAGAGAAGGGTAAACACTCACTAAATATTAGTCAATGATGTATTTTGAGGGTTAATTCAAGATTTAGTACTAGAATAATCCTGAATCAAGTGCAATAAGGAGTGAAATAATAGCTACATCCAAGTTAAGATGTGTCTGAATACATGATTATTACTGTTTTATGCTTGCTTGCCAGGGCTAACTTACCCAAGGAGATTATGTTGTATCCTGGATACCCAGTCCCAGAGGGCCCGCGGTCCAATGTAATGAGGGAGGAGGTGCTGCAGTACCTCAATAACTTTGCTGATGACTACAAGCTCAGGCAATATATCAAGGTAAGGCACCACCAGGGACCACATGTTTGATGCTAGCCTGACTTTGCCTCAATATGGGTTCTTTTAAGGTTTGTGCCTTTGGTGCTCCTACTGGGAAACCTTAGGTTTTACTTTTTTGGCATCTGGTCAGGGGATGTTCATTGAGATCTACACAGGAAGCAAGCTGCACATCCAAAGTTGGGGTATAAATAGGAAAATACAAGACTGGATCTTGTCACCTGAATTCCAAACACACTCAGGAACACATTGCAAGGATTAACATCCCTGTGAAGTAATAAAAGGAGCGGCCAACATGTTGAACCATCTTATAATCTATGCAACATTAGTAATGCCCATTGATAAGGAGAAAATGCTTGACAATGCTTTTTCCCATGTGAAAACTAGAAAGTGTAATATACACCAAATGCTGTAGCCTATGGCGTTCCATAGTCCCCAAAACAAAGGTATAATAAACACCCAATGCTGTAGCCTATGGCATTCCATATTACCCACTAGAAAAGTATAATAAACACCCAATGCTGTGGCATTCCATCTTTATATGTATCTGTCTTCTTCCAGTTGAGGACGTCAGTGGTGCAGGTTGCACCAGTACAGCAGGAGGCAGGGCCAGAGAGGTGGGAGGTCACCACCCGGGAGCGGGGCTCACAAGTGGAGGAAACCCAGCTCTTTGATGCTGTCTTCATCTGTAATGGGTAAATACATCCATAAATATTGATGCATATCCAACGTTATCCTAAGGAATATATTTAACTAACATACTTTAGACTCGATTTGATGAGATTCTGGGATGTTTTTGTTCTCTATAGAACCCTGCTGACCTGTTCCGCCTGAACGAATCTTGCACTGTGATTGGTCCAACGCCATAGATCGGTAGTCGGCCGGGCTCTATAGCTCTTGGAGCCCACCCCTGTCGCATCCGGCGATTGCCATGTCATCAATGCACGGCATGTAAAACCTTTTTACCGTTACCGTTTTTAATATCACAAGTAGCCCAGAAAATGCAAAATCAAACAAACATGTCTACTTTCCCTCTGCTTCGTCCTTTATGCCCTCCTAACACAATGGAGACTTTTAAGCCGACTCACTAGCCCTGTTTACTGCTTCGCTCGCCATTGACTGGGTGTCCATCTGGTGGCAAACCAAGGTAACGCGCAATGCTTATTCTCGGTAAGTTGGTGGCGACATCTAGCGTGTGTCGGTAGACCGAATATGGGAGCCTAGTGTTGTACCGCTCTTGCTGCCGCTGCAGCGCGCTTTACGCGAGTCTAAAGATTTCAGTAGGATAGCTATGTCAATATATTTTTGTCACATGACCGGTGTCCCATGCCTAAAGCATTGCCTTGTCGTGGAAGGCGATGTTCGCCTGAGTATCTGCAAATTCCGGGTCCCCAAATTGGGTTTACTTATTTATAGCAGCGCGTTTGTCAAAATTCCCTTATTTTCAAATTCTGGCGATTGATTTTTTTTTTTTTGTTCTTTCTCTAATTTTGAAGTGTAATGGTTTCTGGTCCTTTCCTGTTCCAATATTTCTAATTTTGTCGATCAAGAGTACACTAAAACTTTTTTCAAACAATGGGAGTTTATCATAACATTTAGCATTGTAGAACTAGCCTGAATCTTTCTCTCGCAAAAAGTGCAACATTAAAAAATGAACAACTGTCATCCTGGTGACCGAGGGTGAATATAATAATTTGTAAACCAGCACCGATATACAATAAAGATACCAAGTTAATCCAGGACATAACTTGGACTTAACAATAGTGTGGGCACACCACTAAACAAATAACAGACGTGTCGAGTTACAACTGGAAGGAATACTAAATGTGTCTCTGTGAACACTATAGTTTGGTTTGCTTGTTCGTGTAAAAAAAATAATTAACTTTCATTAATCAGTGTCTCTGCCGCTTGCCTTTCCCTGAGTGTCTGTCTTGCGATTTATCCTACTTTTGACACGACGGTAACAGGGAATCAGTTTACTTAAATATAACAGTTACATTGCAATCTTTAAATGTGTTTCCTGCAAACAGGTCGTCACACATCTGGCTTTAGTCACACATCTGTTTGAGTTAGTTGAGTCTGGTTGCACAAGTAAAGGCTGTATCTGACGTCAAGTTAATGTTCCTCATAAAGGGTGGATCATTTAGATGTCTGTTTAGTGCCAAACGTATGGGCATAAGGGATGATATGCTATATTCTTCCAGATCTTTTTTCTTGCAAATCTAAGCATAGAAGTGCTGCAGCAAGCCAGCCAAATCCTCCACAGACAGTTGTTTGAATGATAAGTGCTGGCCACAAGCTTTCATCCAATCTGTAAATAGAAACGAAATAAATATCTTAGAAGAATAGCCCCACCAGAAATATTTCATAATAAATGAACGAAACGAAGGAACCTTTTTTTAAAAAGGACGTTTACCGTTTAATTTTGTTTCTCTGATATTAACCCTGTTTATTATTATTTTTTTTCATCAATCGTGATTAAGAGCGCAGACAAAGGCGGCACGATGGTCATTTGGTCGAAAGACGAATACATCGCTGAAGGTAACAGACAACTAGGGGACACCCAGTTTTACCTAGAACAACAGTCTGACCTGACACATTCGCATAATGTACTGATAAACCGTATCCTCACCAACTGTAACCAACATGGCGAGATCGATGATGAAACTCTAGCAATGTTGAACACTGATACCAACAAAACCCCCGAGTTCTATCTACTTCCTAAAGTACAAGAAAACAAGTCCCCCTGCCCGGGCAGACCTATTGTCTCAGGTAATGGGGCCCCACCGAGAAAATCTCCGGTTATATAGACCTCTACTTGGGCCCCCTTGTGCCCAAGATCAAGTCTTATATCAGAGACACCATGCATCTAGTTAATTTAATATCCAAATTGGATAAATTGAGACCAGAAACCCTCTTGGTCTCCCTAGATGTATCTTCCCTCTATACTAATATCCGTAACTATGAAGGGAAGAGGGCTGTCGAGGCGTGTCTACGCACCCACAGAAGGTGGGGAGAGACATGTTCAAATGATCTCCGCAACACCAGTATCATCAAGCTACTGGCGTTAGTACTGGAGAAGAACAACTTCAGTTTCAATGGCAAACACTACCTCCAGGTGGGGGGTACAGCCATGGGAACCCGCGTTGGCCCGACATATGCTAACATCTTCATGGACTACCTAGAAGAGAAGTTTGTGTACCACTACCGCCTACAACCACGTTTGTGGGCGCGGTACATCGACGACATTCTACTGATTTGGGACCATGGCCGAGAGGAATTGGACACCTTCATCCGATATCTCAACGAAGTCCACCCGACCATCAAGTTCACCTCCAAGATCTCTGTCACCAGAGTCAGCTTCTTGGACACCTGGGTCACCAAAGACCTGGTCTCCTGAAGCCTGTATACAGATCTGTATTGCAAACCAACGGACATGAACAATTTCCTCCACTACTCCTCCGCACATTGGAGGTCATGTAAGGAAAGTCTCCCCTACAGTCAGTTTATCCGTATACGCTGCATCTGCTCCAAGTATGAAGACTTTGTCAAACACTGGCTTGACAAATCCATACATTTCCTCAGACATGGCTAGGCGGACACCATCCTAGGTAGAGCATTCGCCCAGGCCGCCCTAAGAGACCGAGACACTCTTCTCACACCGAGGCCGAAAACACAAGCCGAAAAACTGGTCGCCATCACTAGATATCACCCGACCTGCCACACCTTCGCTACAAGCATCAGAGGCAATTGGGATATTCTAGGCCGATCATCATCAACTAAACACCTCTATGACAAAGGGGTTGTGGTGGCTTATTGCCTACCACCAAATTTGGGTGATAGCCTCATACGAGCGAAATTATCCCAATCGGCACCTCAGATGCCCAACGACAACCCTCCAGAACGCAGTAGTACCACTATCTGCAAAAGAAAGGGCTGCCCCTACTGTCCCAAGCTTGACATCAGATGCCATGTTGACGATCCCTCCTGCAAAACCTTGAGAGACAAAGTCGAGAACAAATGGATCCACCGTCTAAAGACATGCTCCCCTATGGGAATGAACGTCATGGACACTTTTCTCTAAACTGTAACACTCCATCCATGCCCTTCTCAGTAGTAGTCACCCACTAGCCACGTAAAACATTTTCATTTATTACCTGGGTGACACCTGCTGAGATAGGAATTGGATTGGAGACATACAGCTAAGAGACAGAGATATATATATACACATGTACATATATATATATACTCACATTACTCTAAGTATGCACACGGTGCACACTACAGTAATGTTAGATGGCATGGGGCCAGGTGGACACTTTCCACCATGATTCCATTGAACATCACCTACAGCCTACAATATTCAGCTAACCTCATTGTACACTAGTACTGTTACAATAGACTAAGCTGCCTATTAGGTACACCCATATGTTTGTACTTAGATCTACCTAGATCAAGTACATGAATATGTTAATCTTAAAACAAAACCCCCCACCTTTTCATTTTTATTTGTTCAATTCTGGATAAATAAATAAATGAATAAAATTCACTTAGATCAGTGAATACAGCTAATGCCTGATGAGGGTCCTAACCCCGAAACCATGTGGTGCCAAACACACTCAGCTAGAGTGTAGAAGTGTTAACATTACAGATCTAACCCATTGGTGGTGTAGTATTTAACAGTGTTATGCCCAAGGCAACGTTGTTGCCTATGACATAACACCTAGCAACTTGTTGCTACAACCAGCGCACCCTCTCGCATTGAAAGAAACCCTGTTTATTATAATGTTAATTATTCTTCAACCCTTATTATTAATTATTGTACGTACTTCTAAACACCTTAAGGCCCCAAGCTGTGTTGGCCACAGTTTTCTCTGAAGAGCATTGGGACATGAGAGCCTGTACCTCTTTGGGAGTCTTTGTTAGGAATTTTCTTGGTTCTTCCGTCTTTCCCTGGGACTTGGATTTTTTCCTCTGTTTTGGTGGGGTAGGAGCAGAAAGTACTGTATTTGCAACCTGAGATGTATTGGTTTCGTCGAACTCATCTGCTGAGGAGCATTCCTGAAACACACAATAATTATATTTCTATACTTGTTTGTAAAAGTATCACCTCAGGAAATATTTCTTTATTGAATCTATTGTGCGATACCCTTACTTGTTGTTAAATGAGAACATAAATTATTTTTAATGTCTGGATAAATAAATGCAAGAAGCCAAGAAATACCGACCTGATTTCAAGGTAGTGGTTTAGTTGATGAGGTATTCCTTGCTAGTGACATGGACACCATAGGCTTCTTGGTTGGTGTCTTGAATGGTCTTGGACAGTTTTTCTTGTTTAACGGACCCGATGCATTTGCCTCCTGTGCCTAAAGAAAGAGTTACACTACAGAACTACAGAATTAAAATATCACACGTTGAATAATAATATAACATTTCAACCTGTGTCAAAAAGGTGCCTGTAAACTTGTTTAAATTGTCAATCATGAAAGCATAATGGGCCGAAACCCTTACATAGCTGGTAAGTAGATCCAGTGAAATGACCGATAGAATGAATAATCCTAGCCTGTTCCGCATAGGCAGTCATTTAAAATCGATCTGTTCGTTCTAAATAGTGAACATGGCCATTTCCACCAATTTGACAACATTTGGGCCCCTAGACACCCCCTGAGTACCTAAAAATAATGTTTACATTTATCAGTTGATTTTTTATTTTCTATCAACCTTATATATATATATGCACATTAAACTGCCAAGTTTGGAACCATTCTGATTATTAGGAATTTTTTTACAGGGGGGTCGAAAATAGATCTCAAATATGAAAAAAATGCTAAAAATAGCATGACGAATAATGGTACATATTTCTACATAAATGAGGATTTAAATTAGAAATAGATAAAACAAATATGCACATAATGTATTGAACTATTTTGTACTTGATAGGTCTCGACATAAGGATCATAACACCGTTCATTTGGTGAAAATAACTAGAAGAAAACTTACAGCCAAATAACCATTCAGTAATGGTAATTATAATGGCAGCGGCAAGTGTGACAGGTCATTGACCCTCTGCCCACATTATAATGTATGTATACACATTATTTAACTCATTATATTTGGAATATATATAAGATTCATTACCCTTGTTTAATTGTTTAAGTTGACTCGAATACTTGAATTGATTGTTCCTGTTCTGTTTAAGTATTTAGAGGCAAAATTTTTAAGGATAAATGTTCTAATATCATATACATGTGTTAGGGATACAATTTCTGACATTTTGTGACGGCAGACGTGACGTAGACGACGTGACGAAGACGACAAAAGCGTGACGAAGGGTTTTTAAGCATTTTGCCCTAAGAATCATACAAAAACGACTCGGAAATTATTAATTTCAGTGTACATAGATTGCTATTAAGCAAGGTTAATAATAAATGTCAAATCTAAAGTTTATCATTAAATTCATGCCTTGTAAGGCTCTAAAACGGTAGGCCGCCCCTACCCACCACCTTTTGCCACCATGTTATTTCTCAGCTATGATTCAAGAAAAACTCAAATCAACACATTTGATATTCTATACCTATATAATCCCATGCACTCTATCATTATTCATCAAAATTTGACATATTTTTTTATTTTTTTAATTTATTTATTCCACCTTAGGCACACAGCGTGACGAAGATGACATGGGGGGTACCCACAAAAAAAAATGATTAATTTTGATTTTTGATGGCTTTTGGCCAAAAAATATTTTTTTTGCATTTTTTTTTACACAGATCATATTCACGTAACCTACTATCACAACATATTAAAAAAATGTTCAATTTTGAAGATTATTTAGAAATTTAGCAATTCCACGGACTAATGGCAGTTAAAAAAAAACGATTTTTGCCTCCAAAATGGGATTTTGAACTAAAAAAAAAAAAATGGGCTAAAAATGCCAAAAATGTTGTTCCACAGGTTGGTAGAACCATCCAATCCGGAAAAAAAATCAAATTAATGATAATTAACTTGATTTAAGTCCATTTTACCCCTTTCCACGGTTGGGGGCCAAATGTTGTCAAATTGGTGGAATTGGCCACTGTATGTGGATTACAACAGATAAAATTGATTTAAAACATATTATCGATGCTTACCATGGATAATTGTGACATTTTCGAAGCGATCTGAAAGAGGGAGACATCATCCTCATCTGTTGTCAAATCGGCTATGACCTCGTTCGACAAGTAATCCATTGGTCGGTCTGATGTAGAGTGTATTTTCCAAAGCGAATGACGGAAAACCCGAGTACTGTCAGTCGCATCTACTGGCCTCAGGTCGTACAAAACTTGTTTCCCCGCTTCCATCACCTGCCATATTTTTCCAACAATCCATTTACCACCGAGAAAAGCTTCGACACGTTCGCCCTCAATGAAACTTGTGTCATCCGCCATGCTCTTTGTTGATAATCGAGCAAGGCGGAAGTTGACAACCGGAAAGGCTGTAAATCTGGAACGATGTTTCCAAAGCAGAACGGGTATTCCAACTCTTCTTTAACGAAAAACAAAGCACAAGTTGAGCATAAATTGGAAACTATAGTTCAGAAAGTTCTTGAAAAAACGAAATACTGGTTTAAGACGGTTGAAGAGGAATGTCTTGACTGTATAATGTCCCCACATAGGTTTTTCTCCCCGGCTCAGCGAGAGTAGTACCGTTGTGCTTGCCTGACACGTAGTTTGTGGGAGTTGGCGAATCGAGAGTCATTCCACCTCCTTTGCGTTTTCAGTAAAATAGGGATCCATGAAAGCACTTCCGGGTCAGGTCTCGGAGAAAGTATGGTGACTCTCATGGCTTGTCATGTTGTTTTTTGGCCAGAATAAAGAAGGTTTGTCGATCTTTTTTTTCTCTCCCGTAAAGTGAATTTCATAAAATCACGTCTAAAAGCAATAATTCCCTCGTTTTTTTCTGCTTGCAGGTATTGTAGCCTAACGGAAGTTCTCGGGCAAGCCCTCGAACTTCCCTCAGGCTACAATACCCGCAAGCAGAAAAAAACGAGGGAATTATTTCTATAACAGTGAGTCGCTATCAAGAAATTTCTTTTTTTTTTCATGCATACAAAATATAAAGGAACTTATCAGATGTTCTAATGTTTACCTACATTGGAATCAGCTTCATCTCATCTTATGATAACATCTTAAGATAAATCTTCCGCAACTGATGACTGATGTTTCTGTAATACATGACATATTGTGGTTTTACTTCAGCCATTACTCTGAACCACTGGTCCCTGAGATTCTGTAATATATGACATATTGTGGTTTTACTTCAGCCACTACTCTGAACCACTGGTCCCTGAGATCCCTGGTATAGAGACCTTCACTGGGCAGGTGCTGCACAGCCATGACTACCGCTATGCTGAGACGTACAAAGATAAGACGGTGTTGGTGGTAGGAGCAGGTATATCTGGCCTTGACATCAGCCCTGACCTGGCAGAACACTGTACACAGGTCAGCCAAAGTATATTGTTCTTACAGAAACTGTTAGCACTATATGAACTGGCTATGATTTTTACACATACCTAAAAGATGACTTATTTCTTTGAATAAACAGTGCAAACACTCCTTTGAAACATACAGTGAAACGGTCTGAGTGGCAGGGAATACATTAGATATCATAATTATTAAATCATCATAATATAATAATTTTATAAACCTTCATGTTATGATGTACCATCATCTGTGCCACCCAGTGTGGGACAGTAGCAGTTATCCCTGACCAATACTCAAAGATAATTCATGCATTTTGTAGAATAATTCACAACTCCTACTCTTTCCTCTCAGGTGTACTTGTGCAGCAGGAAACCACTGGATGGTAACAAGTTCCCAGCTAATGTAAACATTAAGCCTGAGCTGGAGCGTGTGGTGGGGGAGGTGCTCATGCTGCAGGGTGGGGAGCAGCTGGCAGGGGTGGACGTCATACTCTACTGTACAGGCTACCACTACACCTTCCCCTTCCTCTCTCCAGGGTGTGACACAAGCATAGAAGGAGGCCGAGTGTACCCACTGTACAAGCACATCATCCATGCACTGCACCCCACACTGTGCTTTATTGGTATAACAAAGATGAATGTACCCTTCCCTCAGATGGACCTCCAGGTAACCTCATATATGTTATACGATTTACTTTTCTGGGGAACCAGAAGCTTAATTATTGATAGACATATTGCCCACTGATTGGATAACAACCCGGTCCCCGCACTCCGTACACATAATGACACGCATGCTCATTCCCATTTCTGCGAAGATAGGGGGTCTTTGGGGGAAAGTTTGCATGTCCTCGAAAACTTAAAAAAAGGTTTTTGTGGGGGACTTCACGGAAATGGAAAAAAACTGGTATTTTTTCTGGAGGACTTCATGAAAATGGAAAAAAAGTGGTGGTGAAGTGAAAAGTTTGTGTGTGACATTAAAGCTGGGGAAAGTTATGATAAATCCAGGGACCAAATTCGCTCTACTGTGTGGGTCTTGGTCATTTGATCTTGCCCGTAGGGGATTAAATCGCTCTTAACACAGGAAACTCAGAGCATCTATTACATGTGGGTTGGTCACTTCTGTTTTAAGTCTCGTTTCTGGGAAAGCGAATGTTAATGAATGGGCACAGGACAGTTTATAAATAAGGCCTATATATGTAGTAGCTAGTAACCTTCCTCCATGAATGTCGGGGGTAGTGTGGCCATAATGGTGTAGAAGAATTGATTATAAGTTTCCGTTTAATTCCTTTAGTCTCCATCTATGCCAGTTATCATGATGATAAAGCACTGCAACTGAATGCAAGTGTTGTTTATAGTGATCCTTAGTCTCCCTTTCTGCCTCTTGGAAGCTTTTTGGAGGCTATAAAGCAATGGCAGATTATGCTAAAAGGACCTTGACCTACATGGAACTACCTGACCTATTTAGGCAATAAGGGTAGGGGAAGAATCGCCTCAGCGTGTTTTGAAGGACTGTAAATCCCTGGTGTCCACCATACCTCAGTGAGTTTATTACTCCTTTAACTCATTAAGGACGGGATGCTGCCTCAAGGCAGCATTTTCAAAATGGCGTTGGGGACGGGATGCTGCCTGCAGGCAGCATGATGTCCTCTCCATCAAGGACGGGATGCTGCCTGCAGGCAGCATATTTTTATATAAATTGAAGGGGGCATAACTTAATAAAAAATAAACGGATTTTGATGAAATTTAAAATATATGTATACAAACACACTAGAAATATCTTTATAGGTATGTTGTCATGGAGACAATAATGATGACGTCATAACTAACATACGTAAATGCTGGAAAGTGAATTTGGAGCAAGGTTGCCGCCATATTGCACCCAATTGTGACCCATTATTCTAATTATTGAAGACCAAATTCTAGAAATTATGAAAAAATATGATCAATAACTGTTTACACCTATTAAACGATGTACATATGACACATATTATTTGAAGAAAATATTCTTAAAGTGTTTTTATACCCTAAACCCCATGTTAAACACCCGTCCTGAAGCCCAAAAAGGGGGAAAAGGGCCCCCGTCCACCAGGCAAAATATGTGTAAACTGCCCCCGTCCTCAATGAGTTAATAGCACAAGATGGTGCAGAAGTGCCATGCTTGAATGACAATGAATTCACAAATTATGGTTAAAGTAAAAGAAAAACTTTGATTCACAATCAAGCCATAACATGAACTAATCAGCAAATTATGTTAGAAAGACCGGAGGGCCTAAAGTACTTTCAGGGTAGAAAGGTTACAGAACTAATTTACCACCATTATGTTGTGAAGTTATTATTATTATGTTGTGAAGTTATGGCCATATCTTTAATGATTTGACCATAACTTAATTAGTTTAATTTATTTTATTAATCAACGCATCAGCCATGCCACTTACCAGTATACAGACAAGACCCTTCCTCTTCCCACCACCTCCCATGTCCATACTGACCAGATAAACATTGTTTTCTCGGGGAAGGGGGAGGGGCGGATGACCAGCAGGCCAGGGGGTCTGTTTAAAGAGCGAGGGAGAGGGAGGGAGAGGGAGGGGGAGGGAGGGAGAGGGAGGGAGAGGGAGGGAGAGGGAGGGAGATATTCAGTGGCCTGGACTGGACTAGGGGGTGTTGATTGACGATTGGCCTAGGCAGAAATGTCTTTTGCTTCTAGCCTCATGTTCAATTATTAATATAAGCTTGTTACTGATTGGATCCTGGATCTATTAGGATAGATAATTGGTAAGCCAGGACAAACCAATCAGCCTTAATCAATCTTATCTATTGTAATCAACTGGGTATAAATACTCAGAATAAAATTAATTCATAACGAGAGGCGTTGGTCATCGTTATATAGCGGGGATCCCAGTTAATCTCTTCTTAGTTGTATGTATAGTAGAGGAATAATCCCAAAGTGTGGGTTTTTGTGGGTTTTTTTATTCATACTAGCTTTCGAGCTATCTTGCTCTTCATCAGGTAATGTACATACGTTTCAAGGAGGTATAAGTGTGAAAAGATGTAGTTACAGTAAGGTGTACTTATTCAATATGGCTGCCCACACAGAATGGTAATGTGTGGGCGCAGTAAATGAATAAAAGTTGTTGTCTCAATGTCTTGGTAACAATTGTTGTATATAATACTGGTAACATTGGGTGATATTGGTTTTGATGGAAACATTTTTTTTACATAATAATATGATAGATACTGCTCATTTGGAGCAAATTGTTTGTAATCGGGATGATTGTCTAACTAATTTACATAGGGATGTAAAGGTATCCCTTTTGAATGAGATTAAAAGGCTAAAATTAATTCAGTCTCTTCTAAACTGCTCAGTTCTGAACTCGAAGGCATAACCCTGTTTGTGTTTGCATTGATTCAATTCTCCCCTGATTGCCAACCCAATATATTTATCAAAGAAAGACCAACATTTCTTCAATATTATGTCATAAGATTTTAGTGAAATTCTCACATAATTACATGAACTATACTACTGACAATTTTCCTGATAAATATTACATTCTAGCAGATAAAATAAACATACCGATCCTCGATAAATGTTGTATGTTGACCGAAATGTCGGAACCCTAATAAACCGAAGCCAACCTCACACACCCCATGTTCTGCTTTCGCCTTGTTTTGGATTGATTTCAACATCTCAAATCTAAAATAAACATTCTTTGTCATCTTTACTCATTAGCTACCCAGATTATAATAGGCATTCTGTTTCACAGGTACGTTTTATACTGGCCAGTTTGTCAGGCAAGATGGCACTGCCTGGACAGGATGCCATGCTCGCTGACATAGAGGAGAACTATGGGAAGTTGTTATCTCAGGGCCTGCCACCCTGCCATGCTCATTCCCTGGGCCGGGGACAGGCTGCATATAACCACATGCTGGCAGACATGTCAGGCACTGCACGCATCCCTGCAGTAAATGAGCAGATATTCATAGACTGCTTCCAAAATGAAGAGTGGGACTTCAAGAAGTATAACTACAAGATCATCAGTGATGAGGCATATGAGAGGACTGCTGTAGAGTGTTGATGGGAAGACCGCTGTAGATGGAAGTGACAATAGAGATGTACATCCATGATATGTTGGGTGCAGGTGAAGGGCTCCTAAAGTGGGCGTCTTATTTCTCTTGTTGCTGTTACTATCATTCATAGATATTGTTATGGTATAGACTACAGGGGTATGTTTTCCCTGCTATGTTAAAACAATAAACAGGCGATTCGCTCATGCTGACCAATCATCTGATAGTGTTTTCTTAAAAGTAATATAATGATGGCGAATGATGAATGGCAATTGACGATAGACGATTTGCTTATTCTTGTACTATACAACTGTACTATATAAACCCTTGTCATGACAATTCAAACACAATAAACCTGCGACCCGAGCTGTAAAGACCTCTTTGACTCCATTCCTCATGAACATGAAGAAGCGCTGAAATATCACTCGAACATCACTAATATCTAGTAGAAAGTAATACTAAGACAAGATCGACTCGATTCAATATCTTTATTATGGCTTACTCGACGAATTTGCTTGAACACGTGTGGGATGAGACCCTGAAAGACCAGGCCCACCGACTCATCAATATGGAAAAGGAAAAACCGTAACAATATGAATGCTGATCTGCTCAAGGCAAAGATAAAAAAAGCCATTAAAATCAGATACAAGGTAAATTAATTCATTCATATAGTTTGTACATGTCTACCGGCAACACTAATGTAAATAAATATTAGATTGTTACCGATATACTTTCATCAGGCACTTTTATCCATTAGGCAATCTGCTCACCAATGCAAGCAGATGAGAATAAAATATAAATAAATTTATTTTACAGTAGGGAGCTTTGATTCAGTAGATAAGATCAGAGTTGGCAGAATTGTTCAAGCGTTCATTCCTCCGCAGACTTTCATCCATGGTGCTGGCCAGGAAGTCCACCTGCTTCTCAAAGGCATGAGCTCATCCCTCCCCCGTGACCTGCAGACCAACGAATGAGCAGTATATATATTTTTATTCTGACATTCAGGGGAAAACACATAAAAAGAGGAAGGTACCTCTGCAAAGTAATGAGCATTAAAGCTACACTCTAAGCTATAGTCTGTCAATAAAGTAGTTGACAGGGGATTCCGTTGTCCCTCTAAAGAGAGGGAAAAGTGAGAGATGTTTTACTTCTAGTTATGACAAGGACTTTGCCCAGCAGGCCACTCTTTGCAATCAACCATGGTGAAACAGGGTGAGTATAACCAGCTCTTCCTTCCTTTTAAGCAAAACAACAGCTGCTGCACATGGAACAGAGACATCGCAGTACAATACAACTGTCTATTTGGCCATGGTTGATCGCAAACAGCAACTCAGGGGGCAAAGGTTTGAATTCAAAAGTCCCCCACTTTCCTTTCCTTTTAAAGTGACAAAGAAATCCTGTGTCAACTACTGTTTGGACAGACCATACCAGTGGTAAAGTTCCATTCTTTTCCAACTCATCTAAAAGTCATTTGAGCAAAGTTTTGGGGAATTTTTTCTGGTTGTTTTTGCTACAGAGCTTCCGAAACATCATCTTTTGTGTTTGGAGGACCCGCCACAATCCTTTCCTATGATGATTACATTTATTATCACTCACCAGCAGTGTTTTCTATTGGCTGGTTTGACTTCAAATTCTTGTATTTACATATAACAGCAGCAGAATAGTGTGTATTGTATGAACGTCAGTCCTATAAGACATAATACGAGTAAATCTGAAGATTTTCAATATCATAGTAACTGAGATTGTAGCTTTAAGTGGCAGAACTTACAACTTTGCTCTAATCTTGTCTTACTATTGTAAATCAATATATAAAACTCTAGTCTATGCTCTACTGTGTCTAACACTTTTCTAATTGTTGTGTGTAAACAACAGGTTTAAACCCTGCTTTAGTATGTAAGGCTTGGCTGTGGAAGACCTGACATTAAGTCACAATGTATATAACTCATTGTAAGTTTTATTTGCCGAATAAGAAACCAGTCAATCTATATTTGTTTGTACAAATTTATTTATTCAGGAAGTTTAACAAGATACAGCACTCTTGTCTGAGGATGGTTTTCATTGTGTCCTGAGGTTAATACATTTTACAGTTACCATGAGGTATGAGTTGATGAGACTATACAAATTGTTCTCATATCAACAAATAATAAAATACATTTAAGTAGATGAGATGAGATGAGTAGTTACAGTCTATTTAGTTTGGTTCAACATTCCAATATGTAATGGTGTGAGGTGATTCCCGAGTAAACATGTATGTGTGGGGGAAAAATTAGGAGTGTAAGCAATTACATGTATTACGACCACAGGTCGTATACCCGACACACCCCGCTGCTGTTTTAACCACAGTTTGCAACGCATCCAATTCACTGCAGTCATCGCGGGAAGCAAACAGCGGCAACCGTTACTCGTCGTGACGCGATCCCATTACCGCGGTCGCCGCGGCAACATGTGAACGCGTTGACTGCAGTAAAAGACTATAGGGACGTCACACATATGCTGCTATTGGACCGCGCTTAATTAATGGGACCGGGGGGGGATAATGTTGGCAGGGATTGCCCAATATTAGATAATAATTCATATTTATGCTTATTACTTATACTTTTATTCAACCTCAGAAAATCATCATTTCATCATTTGGGTTCATCCATCATTTTCTTTTTGCAGTAGCATATATTTCTTCATATCATTTTCGTGTTGCAATGCTTATTCATACCAGCATCTAAAAAGAATGAAATACAGCTATATTTAGTACAATTTATACACAATTATTTCTGTTCATTATCATGTCATGTTTCATTTCACATTTGACAATGTTAAGTACCGCAACCACACTCTGAAATGGTTAAAAAAAATCGCTTTATTACAGATTAATAGCAGATCTTTGGATTCTGCTGGGGTTCTGGATACTTATAAATTACTGTTTGGACAGGAAGTGGTCAAAACGGAAAACGGATGAAGTAAATTATTGTTCGGATTCAGGGGTTTATTTTGCGGATGTAGATTTATTTTGCGGATGTAGTTAAAATAAACCCCAGTCGGCGTTTCCGCTCAATCAGTCACTTACCTCATCAACTAGTTGTTTGTCGCCTAAATATCACTCCCAATAGCTCCAAAATCACCGATAATGTTCCAAATATCATTGTAGAAGGATATTCCGCTTGCTGAATGGTGGTGAACAACGAAATAGGGAATAATCGATTTGTCAATTCCTGCAAATCATCGTCATGTTCGCCACAAGCGGCCATGACAGTTCCAGGTTCAGGGTTCAAGGTCGGGTCTTAACTAGAGTTTTTTGGTTGTTTTTCGTCGATTCCGCGTTCAGTTTGGAACGTGTATAAAGTCCTGGTCACATTAAAGTCATTCCTCCACTGTTTCCGATGGAAATATTAGCCATTTTAAAGTAAATACAGCCTAAGCCTCGCTATAATATGACGACAGTAGACATCGTGCAAGCTCCGGTTTGTTGACGTGGGGGCACTTTCGAAGGAAATCCTCCGTGCGCTATATAGACTACGGTACACAATGCAACGCCAAGTGCATGGTGCACATGAGTGGGTATGCCGAAGGGTCTCCACATCTCTTCCGGTCGCACGTATGGGTTCTGAAATCGCCATTCATTGAATACTAGATTCCCGTAGACTAAATCTTCGCTATCGGGCTAAAACAACATTTAAAACATTTCCACCGATTCAAATCTTTTATTTCTTTCTTTTTTTAAGTCCCTAGACACACGCAACACGGCATTCGAGAACCGGAAGTCTCCTCTGCTTTGGATGGCAAGCAGCGGAACCTTGCGAAAACAGGCCGGCTCGCTGAACATAAACATAAGTGAATACGCCCCTCTGATTGGCTGTTGTAGCTGCAGCTTCATTCTGCCAGCCGTCGCGTTACCATGTAGGTTCCGACTTAAGCGTGCAAACTTGCGGGCGTGTAAACACATGGTTTCTGAACTCGCCATTCATTTATTACTTGATTTCCATAAAGGAAAACTTCGCTATCGGGCTAAAACAACATTTAAAACATTTCTACCGATTCAAATCTTTTATTTATTTCTTTTTTAAGTCCCTAGACACACGGATACGGCATTCGTAAACCGGAAGTCTGATGCTTGGTTGCATGCAAAAACTGGAAGCTTCGTTTGTTTCTGGAACGGAGAGTGCGGCTGACGCAAACGACATTGTGAAGTTATGATTACGTGTACATATGTGATATTGGTTAGAAAGAGGTAAAATAATCTAAATATTAGAATGTGATGGGTTAAAATGTGTAAAACATCATGATTTGGACGTTATAAAGGCTGCATTTGACTCGGTCCTTTCCATGTCAGATGTAAAATAGTAACCTATGTATTGGAGTTAAGGAGTTAAATTATTGGAGTTCTTCATGCTGTAAGTACATCTACAACCTTTTTTTGAGCCTAATATTTGTTAATATGTGTTTAAACAGTGTTATTGAATCCAAAAATCGGCTATTAAAGTGATTAATTCCCTCGATTTTGTGTCTTCGGCTTTTGCTTGAAAATAAACCCCTCGGCCCTCCGGGCCTCGGGGTTTATTTTCAAGCAAATGCCGAAGACACAAAATCTCGAGAAATTAATCACATATTATTTTTTTTTAGAAAAATTTTATTTGCGACCATTGTCAGGCTAACCTGATAATCCCATGATACACAAGTGAAATCTTATATACATAATTTTAACTCTAATGATTCAATCTTTACCGAGAATATAGTGGAGGGTTGCATTACCTTTACAATAAGCAGCTAATTATAGCGAATAAGCCTCCAATTTAATCTAGACAGAAAAATTTGTCTGATCCGTTTTTGGTGACGACACAAGATTTTTTTTTGCATTTTTCCTTCAAATACATTTTAAAAACATTCTAAAAATACATACGAGTATAAAAAATGAATTATCTTACTAAGTGTGCTTGCTTCTACCACGAAATATTATACAGGTGTGTATAGTCAATTCTTCTACTAAAGATTCGCTACTAGAACTTCATAAGAAGGGTATCGTCCCTCGTTGACAGCCCTTGTTTGTGTTCTAAGTAAATCGTTTCAAGATAGAACTTTGGTGACAATCAGTTCCAATGGATGTTATTTTTCAGGATTTTCTTTATTTGTACCCATTGCAAGTTTCTCACGTTGGCTGGCAGTTTATTCCACAGAGTCGGTCCTGAGTATTGGGGAGTGGTTTTATACTTTTCTCGATTAGGTCTGAGAATTTTCATTACGTAACTGTCAGCCAGACGAGTGTCTCTTGTCATAGGTTTCACAAATGAGGGGTCGTGCTTTTTATTGAACATTATCCCCAATAAAGCGATTTTGCTACGTTTACATAGACTGTCCACTTTGCATTCGTGATTCATTATCAATTATATAGAATGAGCTATCAAAAAAGGGAAAGTCTTGTCCTTCGAAAGAAGATTTCAAAGCCTTTATTACAGAAAATATACAATAATATTACATGTATTAAGTATATTCAGATGTGATACACTCATATATATTTTGATATGGCATTAATGTCAGATGAAACCCTAAGACGGTATGTAAATCTGTATGTAAGTAATGAAATAATATATTAGTATTATAAGTATTGCTGATAATAGAAATGTGAAGAATGTAGTAGTCTCTGGAGGGGCAGCAAACAACGATAGGAAGAAGCGGGAAAGAGGGTCTTGAAGCTCTTTTCAAGGCCTTTTTGAACGCCACTAAGGCGGATGGGATCGGCTCAGTAGTGGCGATTCTATGTGGCAAACCCATATATTCGTCTATCTCGAATAGAGAATGTTATACTCTTTATGTTAAAAGTAAAAGGTATGTTATGTAAAAGATAATACTAAAAACTCATTAACTCAGTTAAAAATCGAAACAAAATGAAACAATATAAAAACATCTATTATATTCTCTCTCGGATTCTAGGGAGACTAGGGAAACCTGTGCTAGCACAGATAGTTGTTGAACAGATTATATATACCTTTCTTTGTCCCTTTTTCTTGTCACTGCATTGTAACTATGTAAAATGTAAGATGGAAGTAAAGTTATTACATACATACATACATATGTAGTGTTTTTCCGTCTTACACTACCCAAGTTCGATATATCTATTCTCGCGAAGGGAAAGAAGACCAGACACACAGCTCTTTAGGTATCACAGACTTTATTCTCCACACAAACCATGTCCGATAGTGTTTATCGGACCCAACAGAGGTGACCAGGTATTGGCCTCAGAGGACAAGTGGCAATTATGGTACACGATCATTGCAGGTGTTGAGAGTCAAACAGTTAACATGGTTTTACATAGGAGTAACACAGTGAAACAACACAGAGTCTTACCGGAGCATCCGGAAGCACTCTAAGACACATTATGGTAAAAGAGTTGACTAGATTTAAGTTACCTTTGATAATGGTTTACTGGAACTCTGTCCAAGTAAGAAAAGGCGGGAATCCGAAAGGCCATTTCTGAGCCGGGAGGGCGTTCAGTTGAGGCGCGTGCACCCAATTATAGCAACACCCGGTCAGACCAATTATCTCGGATCTATTTAAAACCGTATTCACTACAATACCCCCTCCAAAATTTAAAGATTTTTACCCTACAGTAAACCAATCTTCCGGAGGCATAAATTATTAAAAGAAGTGAATAAGTAACATGTTCTAAGAAGTTATAAAAAGAGAATTCATATGGCAAACAAGTACAAGCAGGAGCATATAATTATGTGTCCTCACTAAATAGATAACAAGTCGCAACATCTCCGTAAGTAGAAGTAGAAGTCATAATATTAAGCTTTGAAAACATTTTTAACCATCCAGCGGCATCTCGACAACAAGGAGCTTCCAGAGTCCTATCTATGTACAAAACATGATCCAGCACAGGTTAAAAAATTTAGTTTCTACTATACCAAAATGTCTTTAGAACATCACAGCGTACAATCTTCCGCGAATCAAAGGGTTTTCCGGGGTCAAACGGGGTCAGCATCAAAGTCAATCCGAGCCGATCCGTGGTCTATCGCGGTCCAAGGGCGTTCCGCATCAGGTTTGGTTCAGGTCCGCCATGTCAAGTCCGTGTCCAGGTTCCAGAGTCCAGGGTCAATCCGATTCGTCATCTACAGCGGCTGCTGCTCGTCTCCGGACGTCTCATTGTGGGTGCTACCCGAATCCTCCATATCCTCTGGAGGGGCACCTTGAGAAGCCGGAGCCGGACCCCGCAATGGGCTTCCCATGTGTGCTAGGGAGGCCATCATTAACGGACTCATGCCGGGATTCCCGAAACCAGGAAACGATCCGGCCATGGGCAGGGACATAGGAGGCGGAGCACTCATTAATGAAGCCATCATCTGACCCATCCACAAGTAGCGATCCGTATCCGTCAACTGAGCGGGGGCAGTGGTCAAAGGATTTCTCCTGACCGGACTGCCAGCAGCTGCACTGCTGGGGCCTACTTGGACGGAGCCGGAGGGCTCACGATCCTCACTTGTGTCAGGCGCTGACACACCGTTAGCCTCAAAATCTGCTCGCAGGGAACTGACGGTTTCCTCAAGAGACCTAACCCGCAAGTCACTCCGGTGAAGACTTGCCTTCAAGTCTCTAATCAGGCGCGACTGGGTGCGATTCTCCTCACGGAGAGCAGCTAACTCTCTGATGGATTCTCGCACAGCCTCCAGCGCCTGTAGAGGTTTTGGGTCTCGACGTCTGTTAGGGCAGCCCGAGCCAGCTCGAGAGCCTCCCCAACATCCGCCCTAGACTGCTGTATCACATGGCACACGGCAGCTTGCTCCGGGAGCTTAGCTTCCATGTCCGTGACCTCCTGCTTGGCTACGGCAGTCAGGGTTTTCACTTTCTTGCTCTTCTTCGTGGGGACAGGAGAGCCTTCATGCTCGCTAGAGCCGGAGTGCGAGCGCGATCTCTTCCTCTTCTTCTTCTTTGACGGAGTGGAACTCAATGTGCTAGAAGTGGAGGGAGCCGGAGAAGAAGGGGCAGCCACGGCCTTAGGCTTCACAAACTTGTGTGTAGCCTTCCGCCGGATCACCTGAAGGTCTGTCGACATTAGGTAAGCCATCCGACTGAACAGATGGTTCACCTGGATCGACGGTGACAGCTTCATCACCTTCTCCGCAGCCACCGCGAATCCCATGTTTTGAGCCACCACTTCTCCGTACTGGAGATGGCGGACCAACTCGATCCGGCGGTCTACCTTCTGCTTACATCTTCTGGAGGGACACTCTCACACCATGTGATGGGGGGCATGCTCCTCACACAGATGCCGGAATAGGCGGGGCCTCGTTCGAAAGACACAAATCCCGTAAGGATTCATCCCTTTGTGACGGCAAATAGCAAAAGGACACCGGAATCCGGGTTCCCAGATGCTAGCGGCATCCCACACTTTCTGGTAAGTTCCTGGATCCAGAGCATCCTGCCGAACTAGGCTGGGCCACTGACGGGTCTCAAAGCGGTCCATCAGGAGATCGTCAGCAAACTCTGTATCCTCATCCTCACTCTCGTCAGCCAGGGGAACACAGACTCCCGGGTAGTCATCGGCCGGGTTGATGGGAAGGACCCCGGTGCCTGCAGTCAACAGGCCACGGATATCACACTGTGACTCCTTCAATGCGTACAACTCGGTCTTGTGCTCGATCCGCTGGCGATGCTTCTTCTTTCCGGCCTGAGTCTTGGACACTGTACCAGGGCTGGTACTGGTCCCGGACTTGCCAGAAGCGGAAGCAGGAGATGATGCATCAGCATCAGAGCTCTTGCTTGTGGAGGCAGTGTTCAGCAGAACACGCTCCACACTCACAGTTACTGTTCGGAGGTTGTGCTTTGTTGTGCTTACGCTCCAACTCCCTTCCACGCTCACCCGTAGTCCTAGCGGACTTACAGTAACACTGTAGCCGGAACATTATTTACATCATCCGAAACCGAAACCGAAACTAAAAGATCATCCAAAAGGAATGACGGAACATTTACTAGACAATCCTCTTGGAGGGATCTAGTTCTAAAATCACTACCCGGAAGTTTAGAACGTACCCAACAAGCTTACATAGGGATTTGCAACCCATGTGCGTGGCTCATGTTCAAATAGCCCACACGATGCAGAGCATGTGGGTCGTGGCTGTGGCGGTCTATCTCCAATGCAAAATAGAGAGAACCTACCAATAAATCAAACGACTTCCGTGCCTACTACTAGCGGTACATAAAACACATTTTCTTTACTTTGGCAAACTAACAGCAACATTTCATACGGTTCACACATACAAATCAACCAAATATGAAGAGCATCGTCAGAAAGCGTACTTACAGGTTGAAGTCCGGAAGCAAAGAGGGCTCCGTGAGGGAAGAGAACTAGTGAGCAGCGGTTGCAACTACCGCTAGTTACACCGTTACAACGCTAGTTCGCTCACGCCTCACTGCACACCTCAGCGCCATTGCCTCCGTGCATAACCCGCCTAACCTATGTTAGGGTTTTCTTCACGTTGGGTTAGTATATCCGTTCCCCTCCTGGGATTATTATGAACACGGACAACCAACCCATCTTCCACTAGAGACAAGAGTGGCAACACATTCTGTGGAATCTTTAGCATGACACCTCAGGCAGCATTTTCAAGCTATTTCAACCAAGATCCAGGACCAATAGCATTATGAGGTTAGAATCTCTATGCCCCATAGGCCTAGTCCAAGCCACATCACGGTTCTCATGCAATAAGTTATCAATCCGCCGGAATAACTTAGGTTGTTTCCCGGCCATACGAAACTAATAAAAGCTCCATACGCCGTTTGGGGACCCAGGGTGCATTCTTCCGTGCTGACACCCCGGTCGACTTCTCGTTGTGTTTTGATCCGGGGAATCAGACCTACATTCCCCGTATTGGTACACAAACAGCACAACAAGACTTCAGTTGTAATCGGTCTGGGGGACGGCGCACCCGTTTCCCCTTTACAACTTCGACAGGAGAGCTAACTCTATCCTTTCTGACTTTCTTCACCCGTGCTTTCTTTACGGTAGGTTTCGGCAGCGGATCAGCGACAACTTTACGAGGTCTACCCCTCCGTGGAGCTACAGCTGGAACAGGCGGGTCTGGCAACCGTAGCTTCCGTGGTCTTCCGCGTTTCCGCTTGACAACGTTAGCTTGGGGCGAGGGCGGAACGGGCAGAACAGCGGTCTTTGTGGCTTTCAAACTCCGTTTCCCCTTCTTAGGCCTTCCCCGTCGTTTCACACACACGGAGACTTTCTCTCTCTCTTTCAGATCAGGACATTCCTTGCCAGCTATTACTTTCCCACTTTCAAGTCTGAGGACGTCGCGGCCAGCCGTCTGCAATGCACGGAACTCCGGTGCTCTGTCAAGATTAACAACCTGCACGGGTCCGTCCTTGTCAAAACCTTGCTTAAGGTAGTTGACATGACACCTTACGACTCCTGCAACTGTTTCCAGCTCATAGGTTGTACCCCCTATAAACCGTTTTACTTTGAAGGGGCCATCCCACTTGGGACCGATCTTTTTACTGGCCTGCGGATGGTTGTAGCGGTATACAACATCCCCTACTTCAAAGCTCGCCGATCGAAATCCCGTTTCAGGTGGATCGCTGCCACTCCAAGATTCTCACGGACGAACTTATGCCCAAGCTTCAACCAATGCTTCAAATTCTCCACGAACGACACTCTGCATGGAAAATCAAGACCGCCTGGTTCTACCCCGTGGACCAAGTCCATAGGTGTTACCAGTTCGTCACCAAACACCACAGAGTTAGGTGTGCATAACGTACTTGCATGCACACTTGCTCTGTACGCATGAGCGACACATGGAGCCAACAAATCCCAATCCGTCGCACTATAATCCGTCAGACAGGACAGTTGTTCTACTAGGACTCGGTTCATTCTTTCCGTCTGACCGTTTGACTGTGGTCTATACGGTAAGGTAATGAGCTTTTCAACCCCTAGCATCTCCAACAAGCTCTGCAACAGGGTAGATCGAAACTCCGGTGCTCCGTCCGTTTGCAACGACATGGGACGACCAAACCGGAGGATCCACTCCCGGAAGAGAACTTCCGCACATCTCTCAGCGGTGTGGTCTGGCATTGGATAGGTCTCCGCCCACTTTGAGAAGTGATCCATCACCACCATGATGTAGTTATTACCTCTAGGGGTAAGACAGAATGGACCTATAATATCCAATCCAATACGACTCCAGCTTTCTCCATGCAATTCCTTCTTAAGAGGCATGACTCCGCCACCACACCTCGTCTTTCGCATGCTACATTCCGGACATGCCCTGAGCCACCTTTTCAGATCACTTCTCATGTTGGGCCAGAAGTACTTCTTCTTGGCTGTCCAACCAGTTATGAAAGATCCGAAATGCCCAACCGTCTTCGGTCCATGCATTCCCTGGAATATCTCATAGCGCAGTAGGAATTACTTTGCGCACGTACGTGATTCCTGTGCGAGGTCGAGTCCACGACAAGCACAACACACCATTCTTCATCGACAAACTCCCCAAGTTATGCATATAGGTACAGAATTCGTCTGATTCACCGGACAGGGACTGCTTGTCCGGAACCGAGACTTCTCCGTCCACTATAGCAATCACTCTTAGGATCTCTGGGTCGTCTTGCTGAGCTGTCCGGATGATTTCTCCCGTAGCAGCAAGGGTCACAGTGGTCGCAGCAACAACAGCGTCATGCGCCCCACAATCGACACAGTCAAATCGAGCACACTTCCGAGTCGGGACCCGGGAAAGCGCATCAACGTTGACATGTTTCTTCCCCGCTCTATGGAGAATCATTCGCTGATCCAGGCCATACTCCTGCATCTGGGTTAACCAGCGCGCCAGCATGTCCATAGGATCCTTGAAGTTCAGGAGCCAACGCAGCGAAGCATGGTCCGTCCGAACAAAGAAGTTCCGATTCCCTAATAAATAGTGCCGGAATTTCTTCAAATAGGTAAGCACAGCCAACAACTCTCATTTGGTCGCACAGTAGTTCCGTTGGGCTTTATCCAAGCTATTACTAGCGTACCTACCTCCTTACCATCTTGGACCTGGGACAGAATCCCTGCCATGCCATACCCACTGGCATCCGTGTCTAAGATAAACTCCCCCTCTTCCCGAGGGTATCTCAACAACGGAGCCCGGGTCAACAATTCTTTCACGCTCCGGAAGGCAACTGCACACTCCAGGGTCCAGTTTATTGCTTTTGTGTATCGTTTTTCTCTTCCGGCTGCCGTTACTACGTCCTGCAACGGGGAGACAACTGCAGCGAAATTCGGTTGGAATTCCCTGTAGTAGGACGCGAATCCTATAAATTGTCTAACTTCCCTCACAGTCTTCGGAACGGGCCAGTCACGGACCTTCTGTATCTTCTTCGGGTCCGCCCGAATTCCTTTTTCCGATACCAATCTCCCCAAGTACTCCACTTCTCGGCGGAATAGTTCACATTTCTTGGGTTTCAGCTTCAACCTGTATTCCCGGATTCGTTCAAGAACCAATCGCAGATTTAGCAGACAACCATCAAATGTCACGCCAAATACACCTACTCAAACAACCCAGGCCCATCGAGCGTGCAGTGGTAAGGTGGGCGCGAAGAGGACGTCGCTGTAAGGTATTGGCGCGACTAGGTATAGGACCCTATGTCAACAACAAATACTATGCAAGAAATATGAAAGGTTTAGATCAGAAAATACTCAATGAAATTCTTGCAAATCTGAATTGGGAAGATTTCTATCTGTGTACAGATCCAGGTGCTTGTTGGGCATTATGCTCGACTTTGAGCAACCGTCCCGCCCTCTAGAGGGCGGAATTAGCCCACCTCTAAACCTCCTTACGTTGCCCAAACAATCAGTGTCATTTCCCTCTTATACAAGACTCATACGTATGGCCCTGTTTTCTATGTATTCCCATGTAAATGGGCACCATTACATCATCTGAAAGGCAAGTTGTGTTCCTCCTGATGCCTTTTTATGGGACGACTTATGTATAATATGGTAAAGGAAACTAGCAATTTTAAATATAAAAAGTGGTGCCCAATTTGTTTTGAGTCCCACCCCTCTCGGACCTCCTCCCCTCTAGTACACGCTTGTCTCTCTGCCTGCACACAGTACCAGCCGACGGCGGTAGGCCTACTGTGTGCAGCAGGTATTACACACTAACACTAACAAGGAAGAGGGAGTGGTGGAAGGAGGGTGGGGTAGTGGGCAGTCATTAAAAGTGAGACAACTATAAGAACAAAACAGAAAATAAAATAATACCTCTAGCGGGATAAATTTCTGGACAGTTGGCACCCTCCGCTTCTTCCCTGGAAGAAGTCAAAATAGCTATTTACAATCAAATTCGGTGCACAGACAGACTAGCATCCAATGAAATGTCTTTACAGGGCACTTAATCATCCACTCATTTTCAATATTTTTCCCAGTAAGAATTTGTCTGAATACAAAATACACTTGTTTCAATGTCTTGGCTACACTTTAGTTTACTTCGATTTTGTAATCTGTTCTACTAACTTATACAGTCTGTAATAATCTATTGGGTGTTTCAATGCAGGTATCGGCATCGGCGCCATGCTGTATCATCCTTGCTCAACTCTTAGTTTGTCCCACTCACACCAGGAGCGCCAGCTCTCTGCCCTGCCTCCCACAGCAAATGTGCGGGAGGAGGCAGGGCAGTCACCAAAACAAATACATTTTGAATCATACTGATAGCGGGCGGGTGGGTGGTAGTCATTGAAAATGAGACAAACAAACTATACATATACAAGTAAATAGCCAAAGACTTCCCCTGAATCGACCTGTATACTAGCTCGACCTTTATAGTACGAATCATCCTTTATTTGGACCAAATGTGCCCAATGAAATATTTCTGTAATATTCAAGTATTTAAGAAACAGGGTTAATATTCTGTGCAGAAATAAGAAAAACCACTTGACAAGAAATAAATTGGAATTAAACAAAGATAACCCAGGAGCTTCATGGAAGTTGATTAATAGTGTCATTAGTCCTGAAAAGGCAATAAATAGCAATGAAATTCAACTATTGGACAAAAAAGGAACCAAATTGCTCCCAACCAAGTTCCTGACACATTTGATAATTTCTTTGTAGACATTGGACCAACTTTGGCTGGCCAGATCAAAGAAAATCAGGAAATGGACGAACTATAAATAATATCAAATGATTGTGGTAAACAAACCTATAAAAATATTAAAAATTAGAAATTGGAATTCAGAACAGTCTCCCCCAAAGAAATCATGAATATTCTAACAAACATTGACCCACATAAGAGCTCTGGGGTTGAAAATATACCAGGTAAAATCTTAAAAGAATGTATTAAAACTTTGGTGCTTCAATTTACACACATCACAAACTTATTGTTGGTGACCTGTGTCATCCCTGAGGCATTTAAATCAGCAATAGTCACTCTGCTACATAAAAATGGCTCTAAAAAAAGCTCAAATAACTACAGACCCATTTCTGGGATCCCTATGCCAGCAAATATTTTAGAGAAAGTTATTCAAGATCAATTGTCCAACCATCTGGAAACAAACGATCTATATTATGCAAAACAGTATGGGTTTAGAAAAGGTAAATCTGTGAATCCAGCCCACGTTGACTATTGCAAATTATCTATGACAACTTGAATGAATTATTATTAACAAAATTGGAAAAATATGGTATAACCAGTAACTCAAATACCTGGTTAAAAAATTATCTGACTAATAGAAAAGAAAGTGTAAGGGGTCTCTTCCAATCAAGAAATATTAACTTTTGGCGTACCCCAATTAAGAAACTATTTTATGACCGATTCTCTTTTTCAATTTATATAAATGATTTACATAGTAAAGAATTTACATAGAAATAGTAGAAAATTCAATCATTCACCACTACGCTGATGATACAGTTATTGTTAATAGCAATGACAATGAATGAAAACATTTTTCAACAGTTACAAACAAATTTTGACTGTATTGACACATGTATGGTGCAAAATTAACAGGATATTGTTATACAGTCAGGTGGCGGCAGCACTCAATAAAAGAGTGGCTGCTACACCAGGTGGCGCCAGGGTAACGGCAGGGACCCTGGAGGAGAGAACCAAAATAAACAGAGTGAGCAGCCCTACGGGGCTCACTCCGAGATAGCAGCTTAGCCATACCACTTGTGTCATCCTTGAGACTCCAGAGTTAAAACTTTTAGATTACTATTATAGTATACATTTAGGAAGATTATACCCCCCAGGGTATAACAATATCCATGAATGCCAGTAAAACTCAATACATTCAATTTAAAAGGGGACGTCAAAAGAGGTTGGATGATTCAAACACATATAATCTCATGCTTGGACGGGAGACCCTAACCCAGGTTAATCAGTATGAATATTTAGGGCTAATTATCAATGAAAGATTGACATTTAATGACCACCGTCAAACTGTTATAAATAAGGTAAGGTGGAAAGTCAATCTATTAAGAAAATCAAGTCATATCCTTAGCAAAAAGTGAAAACAAACATTGTAAAGGTGTTAATCGTGCCAATAATGGACTATGGTGACATTTTCTACTCATCTGCCAACAAAATATTATTAAAAAGACTACAGTCTCTCCTTAATTCTTCAATACGATACATGATGAAACTAGATAAAAGGACAAATGTTGGTGATAGATATAATGAATTAGGAATACTAAAAAACGAGGCTCGAGCAAGTATTTGTATCCCAGAGAGTGCCTTCTACCTATCTCTATCTGACAAAAAATTAGATCAGAGACAATTATCAACCAGAAGCCATGCTGAAAATAGGAAAAGTTTTAAAATCACTGCCCCAAAAACAACCTTTTACAAACATTAGTTTCATTTATAAAGCAAAGACAGCTTGGAATTTGCTGCCCACTATTGCGCACAAACTCACCACTAGAAGTGAACTTAGAAACTATCTCATAAATACTGAAGGTCAGATATGATGGGTTGAAATATAGCTTAATTATTATTACCATTCACCAATGCTCCAACTTAGGCGTAACTTAAAAATTGGGTATTGATATTTTGACAGTTTATTGCCCAAAGTGGTGATTTGGGAAAATATTGCATAGGGTGCTCTACAGCCCAGTCATGCGAATGGGTTTTATGTACAGCTAAGTGGATCAGGTGCTTAATCGAACTGACTAAAACTGTCAACATGGACCACCAACTCCACCACCTCCCCCTTTCTTCTCCACCACCTCCACCTCCTCCCCCTTTCTTCTCCACCACCTCCACCTCCTCCACCTCCTCCTCCTTCTCCACCACCTTCACCTCCTCCTCCTTCTTCTCCACCACCTCCACCTCCTCCTCCTTCTTCTCCACCACCTCCACCTCCTCCCCCTTTCTTCTCCACCTCCTCCTTCTTCTCCACCACCTCCACCACCTCCACCTCCTTCTCCTTTCTTCTCCACCACCTCCACCTCCTCCTCCTTCTCCTCCACCTTCTCTTTTTCCTGCACCACCTCCCCCTTCCCCTCCCCTTCTCCCTCCTCCTCCATCTCCTCCCCTGTCTCTTCTCCTCCACCACCTTCTCCTTTTCCCTCCTCTCTAATAGCCCCTGCCAGGACGAGATAAGGTACCTCATGAGATGTCTACACTATATGGGTCAGTGGGTCAGTCACAATCAGGGATTCTGCATGGCTGATATAAGGGAGTTGGTTATCACAGGATTAGTGAGTGACATTGGTTATCAGCAAGTAAATCAATCAGAAACTGGAAATCACTGATTCACTCAAAGTTCAAATTAGTTTGAGACTAAATAATAGTCTCAACTTCAAGATTAAAAGTTAAAACTTATATACGCAGTCCAGTGTCTATATTTTGGAGCTTTACTATTTGGGGTTCATTATATGATTAGGAGAGGCCCGTTGTTTTTTTAGACATTTTTATTGGCTGATGGTCAAATATAGTGTGTTACCATGAAAATATTAAGACAAATTTGACAAATTAGACAAACTAGCATACAACATAAATCAATGTCCTTAATATGACTAATAATAAATAATCATAATTTATAATATGACTAATAAACAAATCATTGAGATCCTTATAGGATAAGTGACTGACATTGAGGACAGGGAGAGGGCTGTTATAGGATAAGTGACTAACTTAATTGTATTGGGTGCATGGTTACATCCCCGATTGGCAGTATCAGTAAATCAATGATGTCCTGCACTGGGTGTAAGGTTTAGTGGGTCATGCACTAAATGTTGGTCCAGGTAACCTACCACACCATAGCAAGCTGTAATACGCCTGAGAACCAGGTATGTTAATGTTGGTCACTGTTTATTGTTAACAAGCCAAGAATACGTTCTGATTTATATAATGGTTAATATAAAGCAGATTTGTTCTTAAGGATTTCATGTTAATGGTGATTAATGCATCGCTGTTAGGGACTACTCTGTTGAGGCCATTCCGCTCATATTGAAGATGGATGGAGGTGACACAAGGGGGCGGAACCATACGGTGATAAAGTTTACACAATCTAACACACTTATCCTGCATACTTGTGTTCTCATGGCAGATATACAGTTTTAGTTTCATCAAGGGATTATATTATGTTTTGCATGTTTTAAGTGCATTATTACACATGTGAGGAGTTAGAAAGGTGCAGTTTGGAGGTGCAGTGCAGTTGATCCGAACTGTTCATGTGAACAGTTCGGACAAAGACCCAATCTCATTGGCACAGCATAGGCCTGACCTACAAACCTGTTACAAATGATGTTGTCCCGACGGTGTAACATAGGCCTACAAATTGCAGTGAATCAAGCCTCCTTGAGCTAAACTATAGGCTAAACAAGTTGAATTTACATTTTAACATCCAAATAGAGTGTGTAATTAATAGCAAATGGCACTTTGTTTGGATTCAAACTGATCGCGACGCAACAGAAAACAGGAACAGGAGAATGGGGGAATTAAAGAAAACCTAAAAGGTGATGCATCAATGGGTATGCCCAGTGTTTATATGAATGTTCTCTAGAGTCCCCTATGGTCAAGTGGTTGGCATCTAAGACTGCCAAACTGGACATTGTGAATTTGAGTCCCAGTGCAGGCAGCCTTTTTATATTTGTCTCATTTCCGAGTCATTTTATTTTTTTATTTCACTAGTATCTTCACATCTGGGTCTCGGATTTCTTTTAAACTCACACATATAGTTATTGATGCAATTCCCTTTTGATTGGTGAAAGAATTAATTACAGAGTTACCGAGTTTTAGATTGAATTAAGGGAGAAAAATGTGTTAGACGGGGTCTGGAGATACAGGTTCTCTGTAATAGAGGCATGGGTGGCAGCACTAAGCTTGTGTTTATTTACGGCGAAAATGATTTTCGTATTGAGCAACGACTCGTCTAGACATGGGAAGCACTGAAAGTAGAATTGGTTCAAAATAAAGTCTATGAGTCTATGAGCAGTGTTGAACCTCTTTGAGTCATGCTGGTTCGTTGTCCAGTTACATTCTTATGAAAAGTCAGACATAAACAGGTGGGGAACAAGTGGGTGTAAATTTAAATTGAAACTCTTTTTGAACCCCTATTCCCTAGAAAATCGTACACAAAATATAGTGGAATGGCTTCCCACTATGAAAAAGCAAATCATGTCAAAGCCTTCAGTTGTTGCAGAGGGGATCACACAATTCTCTTACAGAATTAATATATCAATAGTATAACAATCTGGTGGAGAATCTGAGCAGGGGGAGAGGTTTGGATGAACCATTGCTATGTTAACACCACTCATAACCTTGTAGTATTATCAGCAATACTTCATGGCTCCTCTCCCCTTCTCTATATTAATCAGTACACATTCACAGGTTGATAATGAATCTTATGACAACATGACCTTATAATCTTATAACAACATGCCCACATGTATATGTTCCAGAGACATGCAGAGAGTGGCAGTGATAGGAGCAGGGGCGGCAGGGCTGGCAGCACTAAGGAGACTGACTGAGCAACCTTCCATGTATACACCGGTGGCCTATGAGCAGGCACATGAGGTGGGAGGTACATGGGTGTACACAGACCGGGTAGGCACAGATGAGGAGGGCTTCCCCTTACACTCCTCCATGTACCACAGCATGAGGTAAGCCAGCAATCTTACACTCCTCCATGTACCACAGCATGAGGTAAGCCACCAATCTTACACTCCTCCATGTACCACAGCATGAGGTAAGCCACCAATCTTACACTCCTCCATGTACCACAGCATGAGGTAAGCCACCAATCTTACACTCCTCCATGTACCACAGCATGAGGTAAGCCACCAATCTTACACTCCTCCATGTACCACAGCATGAGGTAAGCCAGCAATAGGCAATCTTGCTGTACCACAGCATGAGGTAAGCCACCAATCTTACACTCCTCCATGTACCACAGCATGAGGTAAGCCACCAATCTTACACTCCTCCATGTACCACAGCATGAGGTAAGCCACCAATCTTACACTCCTCCATGTACCACAGCATGAGGTAAGCCACCAATCTTACACTCCTCCATGTACCACAGCATGAGGTAAGCCACCAATCTTACACTCCTGCATGTACCACAGCATGAGGTAAGCCACCAATCTTACACTCCTCCATGTACCACAGCATGAGGTAAGCCAGCAATAGGCAATCTTGCTGTACCACAGCATGAGGTAAGCCACCAATCTTACACTCCTCCATGTACCACAGCATGAGGTAAGCCACCAATCTTACACTCCTCCATGTACCACAGCATGAGGTAAGCCACCAATCTTACACTCCTCCATGTACCACAGCATGAGGTAAGCCCCCAATTTTACACTCCTCCATGTACCACAGCATGAGGTAAGCCACCAATCTTACACTCCTCCATGTACCACAGCATGAGGTAAGCCACCAATCTTACACTCCTCCATGTACCACAGCATGAGGTAAGCCACCAATCTTACACTCCTCCATGTACCACAGCATGAGGTTAGCCACCAATCTTACACTCCTCCATGTACCACAGCATGAGGTAAGCCACCAATCTTACACTCCTCCATGTACCACAGCATGAGGTAAGCCACCAATCTTACACTCCTCCATGTACCACAGCATGAGGTAAGCCACCAATCTTACACTCCTCCATGTACCACAGCATGAGGTAAGCCAGCAATAGGCAATCTTGCTGTACCACAGCATGGGGTAAGCCACCAATCTTACACTCCTCCATGTACCACAGCATGAGGTAAGCCACCAATCTTACACTCCTCCATGTACCACAGCATGTGGTAAGCCAGCAATCTTACACTCCTCCATGTACCACAGCATGAGGTAAGCCACCAATCTTACACTCCTCCATGTACCACAGCATGAGGTAAGCCAGCAATAGGCAATCTTGCTGTACCACAGCATGAGGTAAGCCACCAATCTTACACTCCTCCATGTACCACAGCATGAGGTAAGCCACCAATCTTACACTCCTCCATGTACCACAGCATGAGGTAAGCCACCAATCTTACACTCCTCCATGTACCACAGCATGAGGTAAGCCACCAATCTTACACTCCTGCATGTACCACAGCATGAGGTAAGCCAGCAATAGGCATTCTTGCTGTACCACATCATGAGGTATGCCAGCAATAGGCAATCTTGCTGTACCACATCATGAGGTAAGCCAGCAATAGGCAATCTTGCTGTACCACATCATGAGGTATGCCAGCAATAGGCAATCTTGCTGTACCACATCATGAGGTATGCCAGCAATAGGCAATCTTGCTGTACCACATCATGAGGTATGCCAGCAATAGGCAATCTTGCTGTACCACAGCATGAGGTAAGCCAGCAATAGGCAATCTTGCTGTAAGCAGGGTTGGGCTTCAGAACTACTCATGAGGCCTTAAATGCATAAATCAACACAACCTTGTTTTTGTGCTACCACTCCCGCTCCCGCTTATATCAAACATGTTTGATTTGAAGCGGCTGCTACTTTGTAGGTAGGGGGACGTAGTGGGAGCTGAAGTGGGGGGATAGCAGATGCTTAGATTTCTGAGTAGCGTTAGAAGTAGCAGGGCACTAGCACCCATTCCGGTATACCTTCAGCTGCTTGCACCCGCTTATAAAGAAGCAGGAGCAAAGAAACAGGAAGAGTAGCGGGAAGAGTAGCCGGCCAGTAGAACCCAGCCTTTACCCAGGACCATTGTAAAAACTAATGACCAACACATACATTTTAGTAAAATAATAGCTACATCCAAGTTAAGGTGTGACTGAATACATGATTATTACTGCTTTATGTTTGCTTGCCAGGGCTAACTTACCCAAGGAGATTATGTTGTATCCTGGATACCCATTCCCAGAGGGCCCGCGGTCCAATGTAATGAGGGAGGAGGTGCTGCAGTACCTCAATAACTTTGCTGATGACTACAAGCTCAGGCAATATATCAAGGTAAGGCACCACCAGGTACTACATGTCACAAGTTTGATGTTAGCCTGACTTTTCCTCAATATGGGTTCTTTTAAGGTTTGTGCCTTTCGTGCTCTTACTGGGAAATGTATATATGTGGTGTCTGGGGTCAGTAATGCTGGCTGGCCTTGGTACAACTCCTTCCCTATATAGGCACCAGGTGTAGTGACTGTACTATCCACTAGGGATTTGCAGGACAGTGCTGTATATGGGTCAGTTTTTTCAAGTGTGCTGTTTTCAAATTCATTGAGCTTGGGTAATGGTCAAAATTAAATTAAATAGAAATCATCTTTTCTCTGTCAAATCAAAATATTGTCGTTCTAAGTTTTCAGGAAAACTTTATTCCAACAAAATCCGACCAGTTGTTGGGCTCTTCATGGACCATTAAAAATGACCTACATGAAAATCTCACGTACCATGCCCCTCTATAAGTTGGAAAAATGTGAACTTATGATTTTGATAGAAATTATTGACCAAACTGTGAGAAAAATCGGTCATATATCATTCATGACACTTATCATGGGATCCTAGATTTTTGAAAGCCTACACAATACCTGTGCAGAATGGTAATAATTATAAAAATCGGTTTTCATTGATTATTACATAAATTTCAAGATTTCATATATCACTTCCTTTACAAACAAACTCACGGACTTAATGTGCATAATTTTGGTCCATTATTACAAACACACTTCTTGACATCTATTACCATCAGTTGAAGACATTATTTTGGGTATGAAATGTCCATGCCCTTCATCAGGCTATGGAGAAACTTGTTTAAATAGGGACCTCTTACGTGAGAATTTCACCTAAAATTTCCAACTTTTATTTTGTATGTTAATAATCTTGTTGCTGCATCTTTAGCAACTCTAATATCACTTAAAAGGCTAAAGTTCCATCACCTCGTGTTAATCAAGCAAATAAAGTGAGGAAATATGCAAATTTACCATTTTTTACTCGATTTTTAAAAAAAGTCAAATATCACATCATGAGAAATATCACTATTCTACAAATTGAACCGAAAATGAAAATAATTTGCCCAAGTGAAATGATCTAATATGAAACAGACGCATGTCCAAGGGCTAGAAATCCATTTGAAACATTATATTATGGTCAATTTTGTAGAAAAGTGATAAATCTCACGTAAGAGGTCCCTACTGGCAGGTAGTATAATAAGGGCATTTTGCTCTAGTTAACTACATTTTACTGTTGTTTTGAATGGACCTCTGGCCCTTTGAAACATGTAGTTTATATAATAGACCGATTCCACTTGGGTAAAAATATATTTTGGGGTTTTTTTTGGAGAAAAAGAGATAATTCTCACGTAAGAGGTCCCTATCTTGAAGTGGCAAATTAGGCATTTTTCATTATCAAACTATGTTGTATTGTTATTTTGAATGAATTCAAATGTTGGACACATGGACATTGTATAATTAGATTGATTCCACAAGGAGAGAAATATATTTTGGGTCAATTTTGAAGAAAAATCATAAATCTCACGTGCAAGGTCCCTACCGGCACTAAGCATAATAACGCCATTGTTTCTATCAAACTACATTTTACTGTTGTTTTAAATGGATTTCTGATACATAGACAACTATACGCTATATATTAGATCAATTCCACTTCGGTAAAAAAAAAATTTTAGTTTATTTTGCAGAAACGTGATAAATCTCACGTAAGAGGTCCCAATTTTGAAATGGCATATTAAGCATTTCTTCAGTATCAAACACTGCTATATGGTTGTTTTGAATGAATTGATAGCTTTAGCCACATACACATCATATATTAAATCGATTTCACTTGCAAAAAAAAATTGGGGGCCAATTTTGTATAAAAGTAATAAATCTCACGTACAAGGTCCCTACTGGCAGGAAGTATAGTAAGGCCTTTTTGCTCTATCAAACTACAGATTATGTTTTTTCCCTGAGTGAAAGCGATCTTTTATATAATGTTTATGTGTCCAAAGCTAAGAATCCATTTAAAACAACAATACAACATAGTTTGATGATGAAGAAAGACCTAATACTCTACTTCGAAATAGGGACGTCTTACGTGAGATTTTTCTTTTTTCTTACAAAATAGACCTAAAATATATTTGTACCCAAGTGGAATGGATCTAGTGTATTATGTAAAGATATCTATGTGTTGCAAATACATTTAAAACGACAGTAAAATGTCGTTTGATGGGACAAAAGGGCCTTATTGTGCTACCTGCCAGAAGGGACCTTGTACGTGAGATTAATGACTTTTCTTTAATATTGACCAAAAATATATTATCTCCAGAAGTGAAATTGACCTGATATTATGATACACATGTGTCCAAAGCTTAGAATGTATTCGAAACAACAATTCAACATAGTTTGATAGTACTAAATGCCTAGTTTGCTACTTTGAAATAGGGACCTCTTACGTGAGAATTATCTCTTTTCTACAAAATAAACCAAAAATATGTTTTTACCCAAGTGGAATCGATCTAATATAAAATGTACAGGTCCCTATGTGTCAGAAATCTATTTACAACAACAGTAAAATATAGTTTCATGGAATAAAATGACCTCATTATGCTACCTGCCAATAGGGACCTAGTACGTGAGAATTATTATTTATCAGCAAAAAGGAACAAAACTAAATGTATTCCGCAATTGGAATCAATGTAATATAGATTATACATGTGTTTGAATATTAGAATAACATTTAAAACAATGAAACATTATAGTTTGGTGAAGTACCAAAGCTTTTATTCTGCTACCTTCTAACAGGGACCTCTTATGTGAGATTTATTATTTCCACCATAATACCTCAAGAGATGAAGCAGATCATGTTTGAACAGCTCCAATCATAAAGTATCAATACTTGCAAATAGTTTCAAAAGGATTCCAAACGCTTCAAGTAGTAATATCAAAACGAGATTCTGTCTGCAATGTAATATTTGCAGTGAACATACCTTTATATTTTGTTGGGACTTGTACGTGAGATTATTGAATATTTAGCAATATTAGCATTTCTGTGGATAATAGGTACATTTTTTCAAATGAAAAGATGGTTGTGTCAATGTAGGGGCCAGAGGGATTAGGGAATGCCTGTATGAATACTTTTTATTTATAACTGGAATAATTATGACTAATTATGAATTACTCACGTAAGAGGTCCCTCCTTGTTGGAAAAATGAGTTTTGGACATTAAGGTAATATACAGGCAAAAGTTGACAAACTAGAACATTTAAATTTTAGGATACGATAGAGCATATATACAAGAGTATGTTAGGGTAATTTCATGATTTTTCAAGAAATATAACTATTATTGCGACTGGATATAAAAACGGGTCATCCTACGTGAGATTTATGGTTGGAATTATTTAAATTGATCCGGTGTGAGGTGGTTCATTAATATTAAGGTAAAAAACAATTGGGGGAGACAGTTTAGATACAGGACTATCCAATAGGAGCAAATTAATGTGAATGGTTAACGTCTAGAACATATGCTACACGTTTGATATCCTGGTTAATAATTATTTCATTAGAAAAATGAGGAAAAAATGCATTTTTTACATTTTTGAGGTGTAAATATTAATCAAAAGTTGATTAAAGTATATTTGGAATGAACGAGTCGGGTGAGAAGAATCAAATGGCACTAAGATCATGAGTTTCCATGAATTATTAAAGAAGATATCGACGACAATGCAATATTTGGGCAAAACAGCACACTTGAAAAAACTGACCCATATATAGACCACTAGTAGAGGTCACTCTTATGCACTGCAGTCTTGTATGTGTGATTACTACTGTATTGTCTTATGTTATGTGTACTCTGTGTTCTCTGTGTAACATGTATATTGTGATGTGACACCCTATGTGTGGTGTATATGTTGTTTTATACACTAGTCTCTCTGAGGCTAGTTAGTTGTAGGTTCAGTTTGCAGTACTGACCACCTGGGTCAGTACTGAGGTGTTGGAATGTTTGTTGAATAAAGATGGAAAGCAAAAAAAAAAAGAAATAAAGATGGAAAGCTGGCAAGGACCAAGGACCTGAGTTGAGTGTCATTATTGCTATGAATACGATCACGCATTATAGCAGACACTACACATAAGTTTTACTTTTTTGGCATCTGGTCAGGGGATGTTCATTGAGATCTACACAGGAAGCAAGCTGCACATCCAAAGTTGGGGTATAAAAAGGAAAATACAACTCTGGATCCTGTCACCTGAATTCCAAACACACTTGTGAACATATTGCAGGGATTAACATCCCTGTGACGTAATAAAAGGAGCGGCCGACATGTTGAACCATCTTATAATCTATGCAACATTAGTAATGCCCATTGATAAGGAGAAAATGCTTGACAATGCTTTTTCCCACGTGGAAACTAGAAAGTGTAACATACACCCAATGCTGTAACCTATGGCATTCCATATTACCCACTAGTAAGGTATCCCATAAACAACCAATGCTGTAGCCTATGGCATTCCATATTACCCAAAACAAAGGTATAATAAACACCCATTGCTGTAACCTATGGCATTCCATATTACCCACTAGAAAGGTATCCCATAAACAACCAATGCTGTAGCCTATGGCATTCCATATTACCCAAAACAAAGGTATAATAAAGAGCCAATGCTGTGGCATTCCATCTTTATATGTTTCTATCCTCTTCCAGTTGAGGATGGCAGTGGTGCAGGTTGCACCAGTACAGCAGGAGCCAGGGCCAGAGAGGTGGGAGGTCACCACCCGGAAGCGGGGCTCACAAGTGGAGGAAACCCAGCTCTTTGATGCTGTCTTCATCTGTAATGGGTAAATACAAACATAAATATTGATGCATATCCAACGTTATCCTAAGGAATATATTCAACTAACTTACTACAGTGAGTCGCTATCAAGAAATATCTTTTTTTTTCATGCATACAAAATATAAAGGAACATATCAGATGTTCTAATGTTTATTAGAATCAATTTGATGAGATTCTAGGATGGTTTATTTCTCTATAGAACCCCGCTTCTACTCCTACATCCGGTCGGCCGGGATTAATTGTTTTTGGAGCCCTCCCCTAGCACTTCCGGCGATTCTCATCTTGTTGGCCAGCCAAGCGGTGACCGTATTCGAACGTTGATATAAAAAAAGTGGGACCTTGTATAAGGTCTGAAATCTTCAGGACATCTTAATCAATATGATTTCTTATGACATCTGAAATCTTGTTGTCTTCCCATGATTCCTTCATAGAGAAATGTTAGTAGGAACATCGCGAGGATGAAAAAAAAAAGCTGCCCGGGCGAGGCTTGAACCTCTAACCCTTGGCACTGAAGGCGAAGGCTCTGCCCCTGAGCTATGCATTTTGGTTGGGGGAGGATGACAGAATTTTGCTATTTAGCTGTGAGTGTTTTTGCAGGGAGGACCATTCATTATGTGTTCATAGGGGAGATACAAAGTCCTATCCTTTAGATATTAGTACTTCGTGTGTTATATAACCGCAAAATTGGGAATCATGGAAATCAGAAGCAATTGTACATTTCTAGGTGACCTGACTCATATACCATACCTGAACCCAGTCCAAACATAAAATTAGCCCTCCCCTTCCTATACATGATGACCAGCACAGAGAGGTGTGCTTGCCAGGGGTGACGGGTGTGTAGGCTATGGCTTTAGCCCAGTCCACTTCCGGGTCAAGTCACGTAGACAGTATGGCGACTTCATGGCGTGTGCTGATGTTTTTCGGCCGTAATAAAAAAGGTTTGTCTATCCTTTTTTGTCTCCCAGAAATTGAATCTCATCAAATCACATCTAAAAGCAATAATTCCCTTGGTTTTGTCTGTTCTTGGGTTCCATTGCCTCAAGCCCTCGAACTTCCCTGAGGCAATGGAACCAGCGAACAGACAAAACCGAGGGAATTATTGCTTAACCTACATTGGAATCAGCTTCATCTCATCTTATGATAACATCTTAAAATAAATCTCTTGCAATATATGACTGATGTTTCTGTAATACATGCCATATGGTGGTTTTACTTCAGCCATTACTCTGAACCACTGGTCCCTGAGATCCCTGGTATAGAAACCTTCACTGGTCAGGTGCTGCACAGCCATGACTACCGCTATGCTGAGACGTACAAAGATAAGACGGTCTTGGTGATAGGAGCAGGTACATCGGGCTTCGACATCAGCCATGAGCTGGCTGAACACTGTACACAGGTAACCCAAAGTATATTGTTCTTACAGAAACTGTTAGCACTATATGAACTGGCTATGATTTTTACACATACCTAAATGATGACTTATTTCTTTGAATAAACATTGCAAACACTCCTTTGAAACATACAGTGAAAGGTCTGAGTGGCAGGGAATACATTAGATATCATAATTGTTAAATCATCATAATATAATAATTTTATAAACCTTCATGTTATGATGTACCATCATCTGTGCCACCCAGTGTGGGACAGTAGCAGTTATCCCTGACCAATACACAAAAACAATTCATGCATTTTAAGAATAATTCACAACTCCTACTCATTCCTCACAGGTGTACTTGTGCAGCAGGAAACTACTGGATGGTAACAAGTTCCCAGCTAATGTGAGCATAAAGCCAGAGCTGGAGCGGGTGGTGGGGGAGGTGCTGGTACTGCAGGGCGGGGAGCAGCTGGCAGGGGTGGACGTCATACTCTACTGTACAGGCTACCACTACACCTTCCCCTTCCTCTCTCCAGGGTGTGACACAAGCATAGAAGGAGGCCGGGTGTACCCACTGTACAAGCACATCATCCATGCACTACACCCCACAGTGTGCTTTATTGGTATAACCAAGGCTGTGGTACCCTTTCCTCAGATGGACTTGCAGGTAACCTCATATATTTAAATTTTTTGTATTACTGAAGGCCGTACATCATTTGATTTGTTTATAGGAAAATGTGCATGTTCACATGGTGAATGTTTTGTCGCGTTGCAATATATTCTAGAAGTAACTCTGTTTCACATCTCTAACTTATTCATATCAAGCCTGAACTAATTAAATGAATTCATGTAGCAATTGCAATTGTATAACAAAATATATCATATTGGTATTGTGTCCTATTATACCAAACTAACATTATATAGCTATTGCATTACTTATACTGATATAATGTTTTGATGGACTGTAAATCCCTGGTGTCCACCATACCTCGGTCATTAATCCTTTAATAACACAAGGTGGCGTGGAGGTGCCATGCTTATACATCAATGAATTCACAAACTATGGATAATGTTGCAAAATTAAAAACAAAAATCTTTGATTTACGGTCAAGCCATAACACAAACAAATGGGCACGATTTCTTAGGGGGTGGGACATGTTGGCCCAAAACCAAGTCAGCCATTGTCAGGACAGCCCACTTGCATGGCAGCTCGGCCCACTCAAAAAGGCAGGTTGGCTAATACCCAAGGCCAGCTCGGCCCAATCCCATGGCCAGCCCAACCCAGGGCCAGAATCCGCTACTCATTTCATTCATTTCAGAAGTGGCCTTTATATATATAGCACCTGACCCAAGCGCCAGTCTGACTTCACTGTGAACTGATTTCTTACTTGCATTCTTCACATGCATTCTAGCAGAATATTAGATTCTTTGTCATCTTCACTGATTAGCTACCTGGGTTAGAAAAGGCATTCTGTTTTGCAGGTACGTTTTATGCTGGCCAGTCTGTCAGGCAAGATGGCACTGCCTGGTCAGGATGCCATGCTAGCAGACATAGAGGAGAACTATGGGAAGTTGTTATCTCTGGGCCTGCCACCCCGCCGTGCTCATTTCCTGGGAAGGGGGCAGGCTGCATATAACCGCATGCTGGCAGACCTGGCAGGTACTGCACCTATCCCTGCAATAGAGGAACAGATATTCACAGAACTCACAGGTTTCATTGAAAAAGGAGATCGTGACAAATTAAAGAAGTATAACTTCAAGATCATCAGTGCTGAGGCATATGAGAAGACTGCTGTAGAGGGGAGTTGATGGGAGTGACAATAGATACAGGCTGTTGGGTGCAGGTGAAGGGCTCTGGAAGTGGGCGTCTTATTTCTCTTGTTGTCTCTAACAAGAAATAGCAATAGTCATTTGCCACTAAGAAAATACTATTGATGTTTGTCGCATAATTTTTGTAAAATGGCCAAATTTTTGTCGCTAAGGACTAATAAAGTCTTTGTCAAATTATGAGGCTAAGGAATTGTGTTTTTGTCATTTGTCATGGGCTTTTAATTGAGAATTAAATTTTAGAGGATTTTATTTTTTCATGACCCTCATACCTGGCCTGCATTCGAGATAGGCTTGTAAACAGGTCCTGGCTTATAAACGGGTTACTATGGCATCTTGCAGTAGAGAGTTTTTCAAGATTCAGTAGATAAGATCAGAGTTGGAAGAATTCCTGGGCAGACTTTCATCCATGGTGCTGGCCAGGAAGTCAACCTGCTTCTCAAAGGCAATGAGCTCATCCCTCCCCCGCGATCTGCAGACCAAATGAGCATTATATATTTTTATTCTGATATTCTGATATATAGTGTGTATTGTATAAACTTCAGTCCTATAAGACATAATACGAGTAAATCTGGAGATTTTCAATATCATAGTAACTGAGATTGTAGCTTTAAGTGCCAGAACTTACAACTTTGCTCTATTCTGTTCTTACTATTGTAAATAAATATATAAAACTCTAGTCTATGCTCTACTGTGTCTAACACTTTTCTAATTGTTGTGTGTAAACAACAGGTTTAAACCCTGCTTTACTACGTAAGGCTTTGATGTGGAAGACTTGGTATTAAGTCAGAATGTGTATAACTCATTGTAAGTTTTTTTTGCAATAAAGAAACCGGTCTATCTATATTTGTTTGTACATATTTCTTTATTCAGGAAGTTTAACAAGATACAGCATTGTGCCCTGAGTTTAATACATTTTACGGATACAAAGAGATATGAGTTGATGAGACAAATTGTTCTCATATCAACAAATAATAAAATACATTTAAGTAGATGAGATGAGATGAGTAGTTAGTCTATTTAGTTTGGTTCAACATTCCAATATGTAAAGGTGTGAGGTGATTCCCGAGTAAACATGTATGTGTGGGGGAAATTAGGAGTGTAAGCAATTACATGTATTACAACCACAGGTCATATAGCAGTTGTAAAGCTAGCCTACACCTAGCACCATATCTAGCATGGGATAGATACATACATCGCTAGTGGTAAGTAACCTACAACAATGTTTAGAAATCGCAAATAATAAAATAGGTGTAATCAGAGACTAAGCTTAACTTCAATAATCACTCAAATTATTTCAATATAGATGAATATGAATTAATCAGGCATGACCGGAAAATAAAGAAAAAAGGAGGTGGTATATGTATGTATGTCAACAAAAAATATGATATACTGACACCAGTCCATAAGTAATAGTGACATCAAACTTATGGTAGTCATGTTAAAAATTAAACATACCACTCCTTATATTATAGTATTCATTTATAGACCCCCTGGAGGAAGGATTGAACCAGTTCTAGAGCAAATGGAAGAAAGTCTATCTGTAGTGGGTCCGCCACCCGGAATACATCAACACTGCCGTCCATCGCCAACTACCAATGAGGCTACGACAGTGGGGGCACTTCTACTGGAGCCGGAGATGACCACCAGTTCCGACTGCTTCCATCAGAGGGCGACATACGTCATCGTGTCAACAGCACTTCAGACACCCTCTGACGGGCAGTAGGCGGAGGATACTACTACCTCCGCAAGGGGATCCAGGCTTCGCTTAACACTACGGACTCAAGCTGTGCGGACCGAGATACTTCTGTTGTTCAAATTAAGCACCCTTGTTCAGAGACAATACCTTTGTAACTGTATACCTTTTGGTAATAAAACACGGTTCAAACGAGTTTCCTCATATTTGTGATTCTTTCCCGAATTTCGCAACTCGTGCCCATGAATCTGCGGTTCACTACATATCAAAATTGAACCCAAAACACCAATTAATAATCACCTGAGATTTTAATATTAACATACTTGAAAACATAAGCCAAAATTTTTGAATTAAAGGAGACTTACCTTGGTAAAGGTGACCTTTGATTCAAAGTTTATGATGTTAGTACCGATTGCTGGGTTGAACAACAGAGATACGCATATCCGGTCAGGTGGTCAGCTTTGAAAGTCAAATAGGATAGGAATCGAGAAACCCTCAATTTCCACCTAAACGACTAGAACAACAGAAAAAACAGTGAAGTTTTTTGCCCAGCCAAAAAAGAGAACTGAATAAACCCAGGGAGGGAATAGTTCTACCGGGCGGGACTGTTGTTCAACCCAGCAATCGGTACTAACATCATAAACTTTGAATCAAAGGTCACCTTTACCAAGGTAAGTCTCCTTTAATTCAAAAAGTTTATTTCATGTTAGCCGTTGCTGGGTAACAACAGAGATTTGAAAGCCTCGATTCCGATCCGAAGGCCCCAAACCCCTGTTAACAAATGAAACCTGGAGGGTTTCTATTAGTTAAACCACCAGAAGAAGGGTAAGTTCTTACCAAAATTATTTGGAAAGGACCGCCGACTGGAAAACCGTCTCGGGGTCAATCTTCTTCTTGTAAAACCTAGCAAAGGTTTTGGCATTGGTCCATCTCCCTCTCTTCAGGATAGAGTCTATGGGGATGTTCATGTTGCTGGCTTTAGACACGCTAGCGCCCCTAGTAGAGTGCGCTTTGTACTTAGAGGTGTCGATGCCTGTCTCTGCAAGAGCCTCCTTTACCCATCTCGAAACAGTGTTCTTAGAAACAGGAATGGGAGTTTTCTCCAGGGAGAGCCAGAGGGTTTCCCCCTCTATGTTGAACTTATTGGTTCTCTCACAATACTCCCTCAGAGCTCTGAAGGGGCATTAGTCTTTATCATAATTTATTATTATGTTTAAGGAGATTGTCCATTTGAATCTGAACATCTTCTTTACCCCAGGTAATGTTCTTCCTTTTTATGGAATGGATAGTTTGCATCCTCTGCGCAGTAACTATAGCTAAAAGCAAAACTGTCTTATACGTTAGACGTTTAATAGAAAGTTCCCCTAGGGGAGTCCATTTCCTCAGTTGACGTAGCACCGTGTTGACGTCCCAGGTTTCGTTATATCTCGGGCCTGGGGGTCTGAGGTTTCCTACACCTTTAATGATTTTAGAAATAATGTCAGTGCAGCCCGCCGTGAGCCCATCAAAATTATGGACGTAGGACGACAGGGAGCATCTGGCAGAGTTCAAGGCTGAGTAGCCTAAACCTTCCTTGTAAAGTTGGACTAGGAAGGAAACTACCTCGTTGAGTTCAGGTTGTCTCTCAGAGACTTTATTGGTAGCGCAGAAGGAGGTCCACTTCTTTAGATAGGAATCGTACTGCTTCAATGTGCCTGGCCTCCATGACGCCATGTAGAGTTCACCTGCTACGGGGTCTAGGCCTTGATTCTCGAGATCCAAGGCTAGATCACCCATCCTACAAGGTTGAGGTACCAGGTTTCTCCCGTGATGGGGTTGTGGAGGGGGACATTGGGCAGGAACATTCTCTCCGAGCACATTCTGTTCAGCAGCCCGTAGAACGGCTGAGTACTCCAATTGGGCGTCACCAGGTAACCCGAGGTCTTGTCGTGGATCATCTTCCTGGCTGCCCGAAGCGCTACACTGAAAGGAGGGAAAGCATAGATGGTTTATTTTCCCCAATGAAACGAGAAGGCGTCTGTAATCGAGGCACCTGGATCAGGCCCCCAGCTACAGTAGTTGGGGAGTTTGTGCGCCACTCTAGAGGCGAACAAATCAATGTCAGGCTTAGTCCTGTTAAGTAACAAGTGGTTGAAAACATCATCAGGTAGGCTCCATTCAATGAAGCCTTCCTTGCGAGAGAGAGCATCTGCTTCAATGTTATCTACGCCCGGAATGTGAGCCGAGTAAAGGTATAAGTTTCTCTGCTCGCAAAAGTCCCAAATCATTTTTGCTATCCTATCACACATAATACTGCGGGCTCCTCCCTTGTTATTAACATAAGCTACAGCAGTCATGTTGTCAGTCAGGCATTTCACTTGAATGTTTTTGGAATCTTTGTAAAAGGTTCGAAGGCCTAGTAAGATAGTAAAGGTTTCCTGAGCGTTAATATGCCAATCTTGTTCAGCAATGTCCCAGAGACCACTGGCTACCCTACCTTCGGAGACACACCCCCAGCCTGAGTTAGAGGCGTCGGTCGTAAGAACTGAGTCAGGGGAGAAGACTCTAATGTCTTTTTTCCCTTTTTTAACTCTGGATTTCCACCATACTAAGTCCTGATGTCCGTTGAAAGAGATTTTCATTTTTGAATCAAAGTCGCCTGCTTGAGATTTTAGAGCTTTAATTTTGTCTCACTCAAGTCTCCTGTAGTTGGCTTCCCCATATTCAATACCCTTGGACATGTCTACCATTAGGCCCAGTCACCTCTCTAATGGAGGGGGAGGGGTTGTTTTGTAAGTCAGAGATAGCTCTAAGCATTTTTTCCCTTTTATCGTCGGTCGGTTGGACAGTCATATTTTCCGAGTTGATACGATATCCTAGGAAAACCAGGTCTTTGGTAGGAGAGAAGACACTTTTCTGTTCATGCACTTTAAATCCCAGGTCTACAAAAAGCTTAAGCAAGAGATTCACTGTATCTTGGCATTTCTCGAAGGTTTCCCAGACAATAAAAGTATCATCGATGTAACCTATACAAGAGTGCCCCCTTTCGTTAAGATAGGCGAAAATTGGTTTAAGCAGCTTGGTAAAGTCCCTTGGGGCCTGTGCCAGGCCCATAGGCATGCCTGTGAATTGGAAAAGTCGGTCTTTCCAGAGAAATTTCAGGAATTTTCTATCTTCTTTTAAGACAGAGACCGAGAAGAAAGCATCAGAGAGGTCTAGAGAGGCCATAAAGCAGTCTTTGTGCACCAGGTGGAGAGCTGTCTGGAGGCTCTCCATTTTGAAATGTTTGTACTTGACATTAAAGTTAAGGTCCGAAAGGTCCAGAATCAAACGAAATTTTCCATTCGGTTTAGGTCTCAAGAAAACATTGGAAATAAATTCCCCCTTCTCATGTGCCGAAGCTTCGATTATACCTTTATCAAGTAATTCATTCAGTTTCTCTTCTAAAGAATTAGAGGCAGGTCTTGACCTGAAGTAGGGAGTTAAAGAGTTTCTCTCGGGTGGGAAATCTTTCCAGTCTATACTAACACCCCTAACTTTGTTCAGGATAACCGGGTCTGAAGTTAATTTAATCCAGGAATTAAGGTGGTAGCGGATCCCTCCTGCTACAAACAGACCACAATTGGAAGGAGGACTCACCTGGTTTACTGGGCCTCCTTGTTGTGAAAATTTTTGCCTCCGCCTTTTCCTTTCTTGAAGGATTTGTTGAAGGATTTTCCTCCGCGTCCTTGGTTTCCAGAGTTCTGGTTGCCCTTCTTGTTATTATTATTGTTATTATAAGGGTGAGGACGTTGCTTGTTCTGAGCGGCCCACGATTTTCCTTTCATAAGGTTCTCCGACATAGTAGCCACCTTTTTGGCTTTCTCCATGGCAGCCCCTAGATCATCTCCCGCGATGAAGCTAGTGGTCGGAGGGTTACGATCCGTGAGCAGAGAAGTGTAGGGGTAAGCGACCCCTTGTTTAATCACTTCCCTCCTAGTCATCATGACATCGTGCATGGCACGAGATAGGAGGAGGTTAGCTTGCATAGTATCCATGTAAGACTGATAGAACTGATGCTGGAATGTTTTAATGTCCTTACCTCCTGCTTTAGCGAGGTTATTAAGGTCATAAGCAACTGAAGCCTGCTTGGCGACCGCGGTCATGGCAGCGGCCATGTTCTCCTGCACGTGACGGAGCTTGGACTCAACCGCTTTCATCTCCTTGCTAGCTTTTTCTTCCAAAAGATCATTAAGCTTAGGGATCTTCAGACCCTCAGCATTGGAAGGACGGGGGTAAAGGTTACGTTTGTCCAACACTACCTTAACGTCCACAGGTTCCCCGAAAATCTTTTTGAAGGGGAGAAGAATCCTCTCAGGTAGGGCCGGGCCCTCCGTCTTGTCCGCCAAGAGGGAAGAGAGAGATTTCTCGAAGGCGTCACAGTCGAATGCACAGGCGTTGTCCTGCTTCGGTGGAGCACCTCCTCCTGAAATAGGGTCGTCAGAATTAGGATTAGAGTCATCACCGTCACCTTGGTCAGACTCGTCACCCCTGTCTTCCCCGTCTTCCTCATTCTCTGCCTCCTCCTCCTCGGTGGGTTTAGAGGCTGCCATGGCTAGGGACGCCATGTTCTCCGCCGCCTTGACTGAGGTTTGGAGAGGCAAGAGCTTTTTGTCCACGATCTGCACCATCAGGTTACTGATCTGGTCTAAGGCAGCTTTAGTAAGAGCTCCTTTCCCTGCTTTCTTAGCAGGTTTTAGTTTATCAGCATTGTCATCTTTAGATCCTCCGGGATTAGCGCCCCGAGTTCGCACTCCCTCGTGTTCACTCTCGGCACCGCTCTCGGCGTCTGACATGATGAGCTGAAAAACACTCCACAGCCCTCTGTACTAGTGGAAAAGTGTCCAAATGGTTCCTAAAGGAACCTTTATCATACAAACAGCTGAGATGCTACGTAAAAAGCACCTCGGAAGGTCCGATGTCCGCGATTTAAAGCGATGAAATCTGGACGAAGGAAAACTGCCACCATGGAGGTTTACCAAACCGGAAGCTGACTGACCACCTGACCGGATATGCGTATCTCTGTTGTTACCCAGCAACGGCTAACATGAAATAAACTCAAGACCTTAATGCCACCATAGAAAAATTTTAATTAAAACAATTCATCTTAACTTGAAGATGGTTCAATGCAAAAAAACACCATGAAGGAAGCGAGGTTCAAACGAGTTTCCTCATATTTGTGATTCTTTCCCGAATTTCGCAACTCGTGCCCATGAATCTGCGGTTCACTACATATCAAAATTGAACCCAAAACACCAATTAATAATCACCTGAGATTTTAATATTAACATACTTGAAAACATAAGCCAAAATTTTTGAATTAAAGGAGACTTACCTTGGTAAAGGTGACCTTTGATTCAAAGTTTATGATGTTAGTACCGATTGCTGGGTTGAACAACAGAGATACGCATATCCGGTCAGGTGGTCAGCTTTGAAAGTCAAATAGGATAGGAATCGAGAAACCCTCAATTTCCACCTAAACGACTAGAACAACAGAAAAAACAGTGAAGTTTTTTGCCCAGCCAAAAAAGAGAACTGAATAAACCCAGGGAGGGAATAGTTCTACCGGGCGGGACTGTTGTTCAACCCAGCAATCGGTACTAACATCATAAACTTTGAATCAAAGGTCACCTTTACCAAGGTAAGTCTCCTTTAATTCAAAAAGTTTATTTCATGTTAGCCGTTGCTGGGTAACAACAGAGATTTGAAAGCCTCGATTCCGATCCGAAGGCCCCAAACCCCTGTTAACAAATGAAACCTGGAGGGTTTCTATTAGTTAAACCACCAGAAGAAGGGTAAGTTCTTACCAAAATTATTTGGAAAGGACCGCCGACTGGAAAACCGTCTCGGGGTCAATCTTCTTCTTGTAAAACCTAGCAAAGGTTTTGGCATTGGTCCATCTCCCTCTCTTCAGGATAGAGTCTATGGGGATGTTCATGTTGCTGGCTTTAGACACGCTAGCGCCCCTAGTAGAGTGCGCTTTGTACTTAGAGGTGTCGATGCCTGTCTCTGCAAGAGCCTCCTTTACCCATCTCGAAACAGTGTTCTTAGAAACAGGAATGGGAGTTTTCTCCAGGGAGAGCCAGAGGGTTTCCCCCTCTATGTTGAACTTATTGGTTCTCTCACAATACTCCCTCAGAGCTCTGAAGGGGCATTAGTCTTTATCATAATTTATTATTATGTTTAAGGAGATTGTCCATTTGAATCTGAACATCTTCTTTACCCCAGGTAATGTTCTTCCTTTTTATGGAATGGATAGTTTGCATCCTCTGCGCAGTAACTATAGCTAAAAGCAAAACTGTCTTATACGTTAGACGTTTAATAGAAAGTTCCCCTAGGGGAGTCCATTTCCTCAGTTGACGTAGCACCGTGTTGACGTCCCAGGTTTCGTTATATCTCGGGCCTGGGGGTCTGAGGTTTCCTACACCTTTAATGATTTTAGAAATAATGTCAGTGCAGCCCGCCGTGAGCCCATCAAAATTATGGACGTAGGACGACAGGGAGCATCTGGCAGAGTTCAAGGCTGAGTAGCCTAAACCTTCCTTGTAAAGTTGGACTAGGAAGGAAACTACCTCGTTGAGTTCAGGTTGTCTCTCAGAGACTTTATTGGTAGCGCAGAAGGAGGTCCACTTCTTTAGATAGGAATCGTACTGCTTCAATGTGCCTGGCCTCCATGACGCCATGTAGAGTTCACCTGCTACGGGGTCTAGGCCTTGATTCTCGAGATCCAAGGCTAGATCACCCATCCTACAAGGTTGAGGTACCAGGTTTCTCCCGTGATGGGGTTGTGGAGGGGGACATTGGGCAGGAACATTCTCTCCGAGCACATTCTGTTCAGCAGCCCGTAGAACGGCTGAGTACTCCAATTGGGCGTCACCAGGTAACCCGAGGTCTTGTCGTGGATCATCTTCCTGGCTGCCCGAAGCGCTACACTGAAAGGAGGGAAAGCATAGATGGTTTATTTTCCCCAATGAAACGAGAAGGCGTCTGTAATCGAGGCACCTGGATCAGGCCCCCAGCTACAGTAGTTGGGGAGTTTGTGCGCCACTCTAGAGGCGAACAAATCAATGTCAGGCTTAGTCCTGTTAAGTAACAAGTGGTTGAAAACATCATCAGGTAGGCTCCATTCAATGAAGCCTTCCTTGCGAGAGAGAGCATCTGCTTCAATGTTATCTACGCCCGGAATGTGAGCCGAGTAAAGGTATAAGTTTCTCTGCTCGCAAAAGTCCCAAATCATTTTTGCTATCCTATCACACATAATACTGCGGGCTCCTCCCTTGTTATTAACATAAGCTACAGCAGTCATGTTGTCAGTCAGGCATTTCACTTGAATGTTTTTGGAATCTTTGTAAAAGGTTCGAAGGCCTAGTAAGATAGTAAAGGTTTCCTGAGCGTTAATATGCCAATCTTGTTCAGCAATGTCCCAGAGACCACTGGCTACCCTACCTTCGGAGACACACCCCCAGCCTGAGTTAGAGGCGTCGGTCGTAAGAACTGAGTCAGGGGAGAAGACTCTAATGTCTTTTTTCCCTTTTTTAACTCTGGATTTCCACCATACTAAGTCCTGATGTCCGTTGAAAGAGATTTTCATTTTTGAATCAAAGTCGCCTGCTTGAGATTTTAGAGCTTTAATTTTGTCTCACTCAAGTCTCCTGTAGTTGGCTTCCCCATATTCAATACCCTTGGACATGTCTACCATTAGGCCCAGTACCCCCGCCACCTCTCTAATGGAGGGGGAGGGGTTGTTTTGTAAGTCAGAGATAGCTCTAAGCATTTTTTCCCTTTTATCGTCGGTCGGTTGGACAGTCATATTTTCCGAGTTGATACGATATCCTAGGAAAACCAGGTCTTTGGTAGGAGAGAAGACACTTTTCTGTTCATGCACTTTAAATCCCAGGTCTACAAAAAGCTTAAGCAAGAGATTCACTGTATCTTGGCATTTCTCGAAGGTTTCCCAGACAATAAAAGTATCATCGATGTAACCTATACAAGAGTGCCCCCTTTCGTTAAGATAGGCGAAAATTGGTTTAAGCAGCTTGGTAAAGTCCCTTGGGGCCTGTGCCAGGCCCATAGGCATGCCTGTGAATTGGAAAAGTCGGTCTTTCCAGAGAAATTTCAGGAATTTTCTATCTTCTTTTAAGACAGAGACCGAGAAGAAAGCATCAGAGAGGTCTAGAGAGGCCATAAAGCAGTCTTTGTGCACCAGGTGGAGAGCTGTCTGGAGGCTCTCCATTTTGAAATGTTTGTACTTGACATTAAAGTTAAGGTCCGAAAGGTCCAGAATCAAACGAAATTTTCCATTCGGTTTAGGTCTCAAGAAAACATTGGAAATAAATTCCCCCTTCTCATGTGCCGAAGCTTCGATTATACCTTTATCAAGTAATTCATTCAGTTTCTCTTCTAAAGAATTAGAGGCAGGTCTTGACCTGAAGTAGGGAGTTAAAGAGTTTCTCTCGGGTGGGAAATCTTTCCAGTCTATACTAACACCCCTAACTTTGTTCAGGATAACCGGGTCTGAAGTTAATTTAATCCAGGAATTAAGGTGGTAGCGGATCCCTCCTGCTACAAACAGACCACAATTGGAAGGAGGACTCACCTGGTTTACTGGGCCTCCTTGTTGTGAAAATTTTTGCCTCCGCCTTTTCCTTTCTTGAAGGATTTGTTGAAGGATTTTCCTCCGCGTCCTTGGTTTCCAGAGTTCTGGTTGCCCTTCTTGTTATTATTATTGTTATTATAAGGGTGAGGACGTTGCTTGTTCTGAGCGGCCCACGATTTTCCTTTCATAAGGTTCTCCGACATAGTAGCCACCTTTTTGGCTTTCTCCATGGCAGCCCCTAGATCATCTCCCGCGATGAAGCTAGTGGTCGGAGGGTTACGATCCGTGAGCAGAGAAGTGTAGGGGTAAGCGACCCCTTGTTTAATCACTTCCCTCCTAGTCATCATGACATCGTGCATGGCACGAGATAGGAGGAGGTTAGCTTGCATAGTATCCATGTAAGACTGATAGAACTGATGCTGGAATGTTTTAATGTCCTTACCTCCTGCTTTAGCGAGGTTATTAAGGTCATAAGCAACTGAAGCCTGCTTGGCGACCGCGGTCATGGCAGCGGCCATGTTCTCCTGCACGTGACGGAGCTTGGACTCAACCGCTTTCATCTCCTTGCTAGCTTTTTCTTCCAAAAGATCATTAAGCTTAGGGATCTTCAGACCCTCAGCATTGGAAGGACGGGGGTAAAGGTTACGTTTGTCCAACACTACCTTAACGTCCACAGGTTCCCCGAAAATCTTTTTGAAGGGGAGAAGAATCCTCTCAGGTAGGGCCGGGCCCTCCGTCTTGTCCGCCAAGAGGGAAGAGAGAGATTTCTCGAAGGCGTCACAGTCGAATGCACAGGCGTTGTCCTGCTTCGGTGGAGCACCTCCTCCTGAAATAGGGTCGTCAGAATTAGGATTAGAGTCATCACCGTCACCTTGGTCAGACTCGTCACCCCTGTCTTCCCCGTCTTCCTCATTCTCTGCCTCCTCCTCCTCGGTGGGTTTAGAGGCTGCCATGGCTAGGGACGCCATGTTCTCCGCCGCCTTGACTGAGGTTTGGAGAGGCAAGAGCTTTTTGTCCACGATCTGCACCATCAGGTTACTGATCTGGTCTAAGGCAGCTTTAGTAAGAGCTCCTTTCCCTGCTTTCTTAGCAGGTTTTAGTTTATCAGCATTGTCATCTTTAGATCCTCCGGGATTAGCGCCCCGAGTTCGCACTCCCTCGTGTTCACTCTCGGCACCGCTCTCGGCGTCTGACATGATGAGCTGAAAAACACTCCACAGCCCTCTGTACTAGTGGAAAAGTGTCCAAATGGTTCCTAAAGGAACCTTTATCATACAAACAGCTGAGATGCTACGTAAAAAGCACCTCGGAAGGTCCGATGTCCGCGATTTAAAGCGATGAAATCTGGACGAAGGAAAACTGCCACCATGGAGGTTTACCAAACCGGAAGCTGACTGACCACCTGACCGGATATGCGTATCTCTGTTGTTACCCAGCAACGGCTAACATGAAATAAACTCAAGACCTTAATGCCACCATAGAAAAATTTTAATTAAAACAATTCATCTTAACTTGAAGATGGTTCAATGCAAAAAAACACCATGAAGGAAGCGAGTAAGTTTTGGTTTCTATATTTATTTCTCAACGTTTCAGTCTAGGCGATCTTCATCAGGAGAACTCATCTTAACACCTACTCAAAAAACTTTGAGATCTGAATCTATAATAGACCACATGTACACTAGCTCTGGCAATGTTCAATCATCAGGGGTTATTGAAAATTCTTCCTCAGATCATTTCCTAACTTATATGATAATAAAGAAAAGTAGAACAAGCTATGTCAACAACAAATACCGTATAACCTCCAACAATAGCCAGGGGTGGCTAGTAAGTCAAACCCCCTCTTACCTCAGTGTTTATTAGAGCCCCAGGCGTTTATTAGAATCCCAGCATCTATTAACAAGTGGCCTGAACTCATACTCAGGATATCTTGTTTTATTACAAACATATAAGATAAGGTAGTATTGGGTAGTAGCCATTAGCAACTGTATTGTATTATAGACATATAAGATAAGGTAGTATTGGGTAGTAGCCATTACCAACTGTATTGTATTATAGACATATAAGATAAGGTAGTATTGGGTAGTAGCCATTACCAACTGTATTGTATTATAGACATATAAGATAAGGTAGTATTGGGTAGTAGCCATTACCAACTGTATTGTATTATAGACATAATAAGATAAGGTAGTATTGGGTAGTAGCCATTACCAACTGTATTGTATTATAGACATAATAAGATAAGGTAGTATTGGGTAGTAGCCATTACCAACTGTATTGTATTATAGACATATAAGATAAGGTAGTATTGGGTAGTAGCCATTACCAACTGTATTGTATTATAGACATATAAGATAAGGTAGTATTGGGTAGTAGCCATTAGCAACTGTATTGTATTATAGACATATAAGATAAGGTAGTATTGGGTAGTAGCCATTAACAACTGTATTGAGAGAAAAGCAGGGACTAAACTGACCCCACAAGGACTACCACATAGACCGAGGGACTATTAGAATCCCGGCGACTATTAACAAATATCACTGATACCCCGGCGGTAATTAGATCCCTGGACGTTATTGGAATACCGGCTATTATTGGAGGTTATTTGGTACTATGCAAGAAATATGAAAGGTTTAGATCAGAAAATACTCAATGAAATTCTTACAAATCTGAATTGGGAAATTTCTTTTTTTTTAAAAAAAGCTTTTAATTCAGTCTGTCAACAAGTGGGCATCATCTCTTATGGGGTAGATAACACAATTTTACATCTTACCCTCTTCTCATCTGTGTATGTTTCTGAAGTATAGATTTTCACCTTATAAAAACACATTTAGATAAGGTTGCGATATATTATAATCATATTTGTCATTCATTTATACAGTGATATAAAGATGTTTTATTTTGGTTTGACATTTCACTCTTGTAGACTCTTGAGGTCCGTATGAACTTTTTTCCATGCTTTGCCGTTTTCTTCCAACATGTTTGCCATTTTATTTTGGTATAATACTGTTGAACATTTATTCACCAATTGTGCGACCAAGTGTTTTAGAGTGATATTTCCTTCATGGAAGAGTTTTTGTTTGTATAAGAAAAACTTAGTATCTAATATAATCCAATTCATTATCTTCATGCTTGTATCATACATAGGTATACCAAAGATTATATCTTTCATTTTAAAATCAATTCCTCCATTTTTAGTTTTGAATAGGGGTTTGTTATCCCTAGAGGAGTTTAAATGCCCCATTGAGCAGACCAGTGCAAGTATATCTTTACATAATTTATTCGTTTCATTACATTCAGCTAGAAAGTGAGTTATGTTGTCTCTGTTCTGACAAAAGGAACACTTTGGGGAATTAATGATTTGATAATTTTTTAAAACCTCATTACACGTTATTATTCTGTGTAGAATTTTATATTGGAAAGCTTGCAGTTTGGTTTCACATGTAGTTTTATAGGGTCGTAGGAATATTTCTCCCCAGTTGACCTCCTTTGCTTGTTGCTCGTTTAGAGATAGAATACGAATCCATTTGTGAATTTTTGAATATTTTGGGGTTTTTTTTTAAACTAACGCATTGTATATTGTTTTTGTGTTTGCTTTGAATACATCGATTAGGGTGGAGCCTATGTTGATATTGATTGAGTCGTCGTCAGGGTCATTTCTTTCCTGTTTTAGAATTAGCCACCATTCTTTTGGAATCGGTTTTATTAAATTATTCCTGGTAGCGTGTAAGGAATCTAGATCGTATTCTTTCTGAAGGTCGAGCAATGACATTAACTTACCATTTGGATTTATTATATCACCTACAACCGATATTCCCTTATTCTCCCATGAGGAGTAGACGAACATTTGTCCCTTGCATCTTATATGCCTGTTATATCACAATCTTTCCTTATATGCCTGTTATACCACAATCTTTCTTTTCTCACTTGAGATGCATTTGTTGGCTTAAGATTGAAATAGTATTTGTTCCATATGTTGAATATTTCTTTGTAGAACTCATTAAGCTATTTTACAGGTTTGCTCCTGGATAGGAGTATGCTTTCTATATTTCGCCCCATGTCTGCTTCAACAGCTGCTAGGTGATTACTATTTTTCTCCTCCATAAATCTTTGGACCCATTTAATCCTGTTTGTTTCTATAATCTCTTTTATGTGTCTGAGATTTAGTCCACCTTTCTCTATATTTTGAACAAGAAAGTCGGTGCTTTTTTTATTGGAAGGGCTCTTCCATATGAATTTCGTGATAATCTTGTCAATTTTTTTTTGCCGTTCATCCGGGATAGATACACAGGCTAGCGTATGTTGAAACAGAGGGAGCACAAAAACATTTACAACCAAGACTCTACCTTTTATGGTAAGAGGTCGTTTGTTCCAGTCATTTAGAACATTTTTCATCTTTAAAATTAAATCATTTACATTTGTTCACGTGAGAATTTTCTCATTCCTAGGGTAAAAGAGAGTAACACCTAATACCTTCATTTTCTCTCCCCAGCAAAACTGGAGGATTTCTCTGTTTGTTAAGACATTTTTCCCTATATTAAAACCTTTAGTTTTACTTGGGATTTAGTTTAAGACCTGATGCTAAGTAGAATTTATCCAATAATCTTATTGTTTGGACTAAAGAGAACTCGTCTTTCAAGGTAACCGTCAGGTCATCTGCAAATTGAACAACTTTTGTTTCAATATCTCCGAACTTAATACCTTTAATATTTTCATCTTCTTTAATGCTTTGTGTCAGTTTTTCTACAACTAGAGTGAACAGGGTGGAGGAGATAGGATCCCCTTGTTTAACGCCTCTCTTGATGTTGAACCAATCGGATATGAAACCATTGTTGCTGAAGGAGGCTTGAGAATTCTCCAACAAAATGTTTATCCATGATCTATATTTTTCACATACGTTAAAAGACATCAGTGCTTTGTCCAAGAAGGACCAACTCACAGAATCATAAGCTTTTGTGAAATCGAATGAAACCACTAGACCATTTTGAGTATGTTTTTCGAGAAAGGAAATAGTGTCATCAATCTTTCTGATAGCTGTTCCTATATACCTTTTTTTAACAAAGCCAAATTGATCGTTGCTAATAATATCGTGTAAATGGAACTCAATGCGAGTAGATATAGCTTTCGACATGATCTTATAATCTAGGTTTAGGAGAGTATAATGGGTCTCCAATTTTGAATCATATTTAAATCCTGGTCCTTCTTGGGCAAAACACTGATTATTCCCCTATTCTGAGTTTCAGAAATCTTTCCTGTTTCTAAGCAATACTCCACCATTGATATGAAAATATGGCTGATGGCGTACCAAAAGAATTTATAAAATTCAGAGGTTTTTAAAATGTTGTAAAAATCTCAAGTAGTCACCGAGATATATGCATATATATTCACTGCATTCAGTTACAATGATATTATTTCGCTGAAAGGTGGATTATTTCAGCCTTGTCAAGTATACATTACAATAGTGTACTGGCGATTAAGACAACCAGTAGAAATAATATTCATGTAACCTTTAAATGTATTTAGAAATGAGGAGGGCTTTCTTAGGAATATATACACACCATGTGTAGGTTCATACGATCAAAATTGACAAAACTGTCACATAAACAAAAAGCGTGAACAACATCAAAATTGCAGTTAAATTTCATGAATCGATCCTATACAATATGTATGGGTTTGATTTTGTTGGATGTGGAATTGGCTATATATAATAATACCCTTCATTCCGTTGTTCGCTGTGTGAGCACACCTCATGCCATTGCTTTAATTCTTATATCATTACGAAGAAAACAAATTCCTCTTTCAGGAAATGTATACTTTTACATAGCTATTACTATTACTTTTGGCGCCAGTGTGCGTGAAAAATACGCACAAATGTCTGCAATGTGTGTGCGTGAGTTTTCTACACAGAAACAATCTGGTACAATAGGAGATCATGAGGAGATGCTTTGAGGCCCCCCTATTGTTCCCTCTTATATAAATCGGCCCAGATTTACGCATGAATCAAAGGCTAGGCAGAACCGCAAAGGGGTTCTCTACCGCAAAGCGGGCCGCCATTTACGACATGAGCGCTACATTACGACAATGACGTCACACTGTTTATGGGATCTTCCCCCATGGCCATGGGACTAGCACAAATGCCAATCTTTCCCCATAGGCCTGTGCATCACCCCTGACCCCTCAGGAGTGCAAATTTTTTTCCATGAAACTCTTATATCAGTCATTCTCATCTCTCCTCTCCCTCTCTTCTCCTCCCCCTCTCTCTGTGTCCCTCTCTCTCTCTCTGTGTTTGGATTCATAGAAGAAGTAGAAACACAACTGCCTCTACAATCCAAGTGCCGAATGCACTTGTTTCAATGAAGATGGCGTAGAAATACATCATAGTACATTTGGGTGAAAAGGAGTGGATATTTGGAAAAGGAGTGGATATTCAGAAAAGGAAAAGGATATTCCAAAAAGAAAAAGATATTCCAAAAAGGAAAAGTATATTCCCAAAAGGAAAATGATAATCCAAAAGGGAAAAGGATATTGGCAAAAAGTAAAAGAAAGTTGAAAAAAGGTGTTGGATATTCCGAAAAGAAAAGTCTTGGATATTTTGGATTCTTCCTATTTCACGTTTATATCCTTTCAGATTGGTGACAAAACATCATCCCTGAGGCATTTAAATCAGCAATAGTCACTCTGCTACATAAAAATGGCTCTAAAAAAGCTCAAATACCTACAGACCCTTTTCTGGGATCCCTATGCCAGCAAAGATTTTAGAGAAGGTTATTCAAGATCAATTGTCCAACCATCTGAAAATCTGAAACGATCTATATTATGCAAAACAGTATGGGTTTAGAAAAGGTAAATCTGTGAATCCAGCCCACGTCTACTTATTGCAAATTATCTATGACAACTTGAACAAAGGTAATTCCACCTCTGCTGTTTTCTGCGATTTCAAGAAAGCTTTTGACACTGTCCACCACTGTAAATTATTAACAAAATTGGAAAAATATGGTATAACCGGTAACTCAAATACCTGGTTAAAAATTATCTGACGAATAGAAAACAAAGTGTAAGGGTTAATGGACTCACTTCCAATCAAGAAATATTAACTTTTGGCATACCCCAAGGAACTATTTTAGGACTGATTCTCTTCTCGATTTATATAAAAGATTTACATGAAATAGTAGAAAATTGAAACATTCAGCACTATGCTGATGTAACGATCCTGTGAAGTATATATGACGACTCTATGAAGCTGCGGGCAACCTCCGGGAAAGCTCCGGGCAACCTCCGGGAAAGCTCCGGGCAACCTCCGGGAAAGCTCCGGGAAAGCTCCGGGAAAGCTCCGGGACCCCCCGTGGTACCTCCGGATGCCACTAGGGGCTACATGTTCAGGACTGCTGCTATTCTCTGCTTATATTAGTTCATTATGTTATAAAGGAGGTTTAGACACTTGGGTTTAAACTGTATTAACTCAACTCCCCCTGGCCACCAGGGCGCGCGGCACTCAGCTAGTGGACTGGTCAAGGAAGCTAGTGCAGCACTCGCATCTCAGCAGCGCGACGTGAAGGGTCACTAACAGCAGCAGCATGGATGAGTTTGACTTCAGGCAGTGGATAGCCAAGCTTGGCTTGACTGGCAAATCTGTTGGGATCCTAGAGAAAGAGGACTGTAATACCTGGACAGTATTGATGAAACTCACCACCGGTGGTGTGACCAGATTAGGGCTTACAGTGGGGCAAGCTGCCCTGGTGACCGACGCCCTGCGAGAAATGCTCAACCCTAATATGCCTGAGATGCCGGCACGCCGCCCCCCGAAGCCACAGCCCGCCCAGCCGCCGCACCAGCCCGGGGAGAAGGAGGGTGGTGGCGGCCAGAACACCGCCAAGATGGGAAGCATGGACGTGGACGGCCTAGAGGCCGACTTAGACCACCTCATGGGCGGAGGATCTGGAGAGACAGGCCGGCCTGAACCAGCAGTTGGAGCTGCTATGTATGGGTCTGATCCAAGAGTGGCCCTGACACTGAAAGCGGTAGCAAAGAAGGCTCTCAAGATTATTAACTTTGTTCCTGACAAGGTAGCCCAACGCCTGGCCGCCAAGCGAAAGGAGAAAATGTCTCTTGTGGAGGGCAAGACGGGCACTTTCACCATCCAAACCGATGACCAGCAGCAGGCTTACATAACACTGGCGGAATGGGGGGCTGCAAACCTGTGGCTCCTCCATCAGCTCCTGGAGACTGGGGACATGGCCCGAGGAGATGTGGAGTATTACCACGCCTACACAGTTAGCATTTACGAGTACCTGGATCAGTATGAGTGGAGTTCGATATTGGATTACGACACCAGATACCGTGAACTGCAAGCGCAGTATGGCTTTGCTTGGGGGACACCAGTCCTATCTGTGGCCTCCTCCCTCCTCACAGCAAGGAAGGCAGTGATAAAGGAGAAGGGGGGAGATCGAGCAAAGGCTGGCAAAGGCCCCAGAGCCACCAAGAATGAGCTGTGTCGCTTATTCCGCACCAAGGAAGGATGTTCATATGGTGACAAGTGTGTTTATATTCATGAGAAGGCACCAAAGGAGGGTGCAAAAAACGGGGAGTAGTCTGTGGAGAAGGAGCCTTGCTTCTCTCGGCCTGAGAGAAGCATCTAGCCACCACAGACAAGGACAGGGATTATATTCTGGCAGGTGTGAGAGACGGATTTCGTATCACCAACTCATCAATTCCCCCGGAGGAAGCCTTTATGACTAATTACTTGTCCTGTACACAGGCCAACGTGGCTTCGACTGTAGAAGCACAAATCAGAACTGAAGTGGAGAACCATCGCTTCATTTGTGTACCTGAGCCCATGACAATTACCTCTGCCCTGGGGGCAATCCCCAAACCTGACAGTGCAAAAGTACGCCTGATACATGATTGTAGCAGGCCGCTTGGAAAATCAGTAAATGACTTAGCTATACATCAGCCCTTCAGCTACCAGTCATTCGACGAGGCGCTGACCATGATAACCCCACATTGCTGGCTAGCAAAAATGGATCTACAGAGCGCCTACCGATCAGTAAAAGTCCACCCCGCTGACCACCCAGTGCTTGGATTAAGCTGGCAGTTTGAGGGTGAAAGCAGTATAAGATACATGTATGACTCACGACTACCTTTCGGGGCGCGGTTATCCCCGGGTATCTTCAACACCTTAACACAAGCTATACGCAGGATAATGGCTAGTATGGGGTTCAGGGACATCATAGTATATTGTGATGATTTCCTTTGTATTGGCCAGACCCACGAGGAGTGTATCTCAGCCCTAAATACACTTATTGGACTGTGCAGAGAACTAGGCTTCGGCATCAATTATGGTAAAGTCATCGGCCCCACGAGGTGCCTGTCTTTTCTAGGCATTCAAATTGATACAGAATCCATGTGTCTGGGATTACCTGCCACCAAAGTGATGGACTTATTATCTATTCTACGAGAAACACTATCCAAGAGGAATGTGGCTAAGAGATATCTCCAGAGACTGGCAGGCAAGCTGAATTGGGCGAGGCGGGTGTTTCGTGGTGGGAAGCATTTCGTCCACAGCATTTACGACCGCATCAAACAACTCACAACCCCTTGGCATTGGTGCAGGGTTACTCAAGCGCTTAAATCTGATATTATGTGGTGGGTCGATCAGGCCGAAAACTTCAACGGTTCCCTACCCATAAGCGATGCGTGCTCATACACGCCTGTCACCATTGATGCTTGCCAGAGGGGAGGTGGGGCTTATCACCTTGGGGAATGGATGTAAGTGCGTTGGCAAGACTGGCCGGGTATGGCGGATAAACATATAAATTACAAGGAGGTGCTAATGTTGGAACCTGCCGCCGCTATCTTTGGGCCCAGATGGCGTGACAGCAATGTAACGGTCCACTGTGACTCTAAAGCAGCGGTGGGCATGATAAACAAGGGCAGGGCCCCAGATGAAGACATTAACAACTCATTAAAATGCATATTCCAGATGTCCATGGCCTACAACTTCCGCCTGACAGCCATTTATTATCCGGGGCGGTTTAATGTCATTGCAGACACTATCTCACGCCTGGAGGAGCCTGGGGGCGTCCAGAGAATGCAGAACACTCTGGCCGCAGTACAGACGGGCGATGGAAGCTACCCTCCAGGCGGAGGTTACACAATACCAAGATCAAGCATGGGCCCCCAATACCAAGCGGGCCTATTCAACCCATCGCCGAGCATATCTACACTTCTGCAAGACATACAGCAAAACACCAGTGCCCGCAGCTTCTCACACGCTGTGCCTGTATGTAGCATGGCTAGCTAGGAAGCTAACCTTTAACAGCATCAAGCAATATGTCAACATGATACGTATACTACACGAGGAAGCAGGGTATCAAAACCCTCTACCACATGATTATCAGCTGAGGCTAACTCTGAGAGGAATTCAGAGATCTATCGGGTCGACTGTGCATAGTAAACCCCCGATAACACCTGAGCTTTTGTGTGCTATTAGGAACCATTTATCCATCACCAGCAGCAAGGATGCTGCAGTGTGGGCGGCCTGCCTCATTATGTTTTTTGGATTTCTCAGGAAGTCTAATGTGTTTTATGATCCTCTCCAACCCCCAGAGCGCAGACCCATATCCATTGGGGATTTTGCTCTCACCCAAGAAGGCTATGTTGTTTCTATCACCTGGTCTAAAACCAACCAGTTTGGGGATAACGCCCATAAAGTAGCCTTACCAAGGATCAGAGGCCACGCTCTATGCCCTGTGAGGGGTGTGTATACCTTATTCAAGTTGTTACAAGGAACCCCGCCATCTACGCCTGCGGTGAGCTATATAAGTGACAATACAGTACTACCCCTATCGGCTCCAGTTTTCATAGAGACGGTACGGCACGCACTGCAGGGAGCAGTGCAAGACCCGTCTATTTTCAGTTGCCATTCCTTTCATCATGGGTCAGCCACATGGGGACACAAGTGTGGGCTGAATGCGGATTCGATTCGTCTGCTGGGACATTGGCGATCAGCTTGTTACCAGAAATACCTGGCCCCGGACATTCATGATAGGATGACAGCAGCAAAAACTATGATCGAGGGCCTCCCTCAACTACTTACTACTGGGGTCTTGGGGTCAGTGAAGCCTCAGTCGGACTTACAGCAGGAGATATAACTCAGACATTTCTTTTATTGATCTGCACTCTCAACTTCTTTGACTGTTGATTGGTTTCTTTAATTGATCTGTAATTGATTTGTACAACTCTAGCATTGTTATTACTTCTGTAATTGCTTCTATTGTTTCTTACATATTATCTCTATTACTCATTATGTACTGGTGCGCGCGCTTCACCTTAGTTGAGTTGAATAAAACTCCTTTACCCAACTTACTCTTGAGTTAACTAATTATTGGTTAATGATAGAGCTTCCAGACTTCGACCATCTCTTATGTTATATATTACTCTAATTTATGATGAAGGTTATACTTATTTGCTCATTGTATTTATTTATATATTCCTCATTCATATTGTACATACCTTATGTTACTTGCTATGATATTCATGACCTTTGCATTGAGCTTCATGTATTGTCAGGTTGGGAACAAGGACCCAACCTCACCTCAAATATTGATCAGGAATAAAACTGGACTTGCAAAGTATTCTCTCTTTACTTTATTCTTTCCGGAGGGATTTAAAACATAGAATATTATTCACCCTAGGCCTTTGACATGGACATAGTTCTTTCCTCCACTATCCTTGCTAGAGATATCATTAATATTTATGCGGAGAAGTAATCTATACGATCACGAATATATATTATTATTAAATATCAATAGTATTTAAGCCTGGAAGAGATCCAGAGTCGATACACAGAAAGTACAACACTGGCAAATCATCTCACTGGAAAGAACATAGGCAAGATTCACAACACTGATGATACAGTTATCGTTAATAGCAATAAAAATGAATTAAAAGGTTTAATATATATAAAACAAAAGCAGCCCCACTGACAGCTCCAGCAGCAGCAACACCTCTGCATCAGGAAGCTGTTACTCTACCTCCACCTGTGCATCCAAACCACCAACCCAGAAAGAAACCGCACAACCAGAGCCTATAGAAAGGAAACAAGACCCAGAAACAGTAAATCTGGATCACGAGACGAAACAGAAGACTGAAGAATACATACCGGAAACGAAGGAAGGAAAAAACCATAAACACCCCGAGTACAAGCCAACCCCCAAGAACCATTTGAATGAGACCAGAATGAATAACCAGAGGGAGAACCGAGACAATTCGCGTCTCCGTTCTGTAAGAACGAGTGAAATCCTCATAGACTTACACCGCATGGTCGACAAAATCGATCAATTTGTCGGCAGAGCCATGTACGACATGATGGTACATAGAGGCTTTGTAGCCCCTCGCAAACATTGAAACATACAATCTCTCTCATACATCGTATGCAAATGAAAATTTTTTAATCTGCCCTGAATTGTATTTATTAACGAAATTGATGATTTTAGAATTTTTGTACTAAACCAAATTGGACAACAATCGACTTACTGCTAACTCTGCATGGTAAATACCAAACTAATGTAAATACGTCCAACTCTGTATATTGTACAATTTTGCTCATTTTTTAATGTAAGGTCTAAGATATTACCAAGTCGGCACCCCTGATGAAGCCAAACTAACGGCGAAACGCGTCGGGTCGCGATTCAATAAACAGCTGAACAAAAAATACTGTGAGATGTTTTCAGTTGAGTTGTCTCCTCCCTTTTCATCAAAATCTTGGATTAATCAGATGAGTTGTTATTTTTTATGAACCTTATTATGTGTATTGAACTGCCAAGTATGGAACCATTCTGATTATTAGTTATTTTTTTACAGGGGGGTCGGAAAATAGCTCCAAAATAGGTAAAAAGGGCTAAAAACAGCATGAAGATTAACGACATATCATGTAAATAAGAACATAAAATTTAAGGAAAGTTAATATTTTCATTTTATTTAGCACCATATCATAAAATTTGTGTAGGAATAGACTGCAAAATTATTATAAAATGAACAATGATAGTTAATGTATAAAAATCTATCAAAAATTGAGTCTGGAAACAAGGATATATTTTCTGCCTCATTTCTGTGCAGAGCCCAACAAAGTAACAAAAATATAAATATAAATAGAGTAGAAAACCATTCGATTTAAAAAGTGATAACATCTTACTAGACACTAATGTTTTTTTTCAGTAAGGACTTGTGTCTTAAAGTTCATGATATATTAATTTTAAATGTTATAAATACAATATATTAATTTCAGGATACTCTCATATACAGACATTGCTATGGGGAGCAAATGAAGATTAACGACATAATATCATGAAAAATTAGCAATTTTAGAGCTTTTTGCTGTGGACTATGTAATCTTAGCATGCCATAAGTTTGTGCGTTTTAAGAATAGAGACAATCTACATATACAGATGCATCGGCCAGAGGATGATGATTTATGCCATTATACTTTCATCTATCTAATGTCAATATTTCAGAAATTATCCCCCAAAATAATGTTACTTTAGACAAAAATGTCTTATGCACTGCATATCGTGACCATTGCATATTTTAACATTTTTAAAAATAAAGATGCATTTACTGGAGCCATAGTCTCATCAATTCTAATCCGATTTGAATAATTCAAAATTCACTGTGATGCTGACATCCTTGCGGTTTAGAAATAGTTCTCCTTCTACGATGGTTACGCGCAAGTAGTTGTCACTCATTTTCCTGTGACACATCACATTTATATGTCGTTAATCTTCACATATATGTCGTTAATCTTCACATATGTCGTTAATCTTCAAAACCCATTTTCCTGTAATAACCATGTAAAACCTAGTCGGAAATTCTAAGTATTGATATTTATAGATTGATATTACTCATAATTAATAATAAATATCAAATTTAAAGTTCATTATTAAATTGCTTCCTCAAAAAACCATAAAATCCTTAATCTAGGGATGTCGTTAATCTTCATCACCCTGGGTTCCCACATGAGGCTGGCACCATGCATTTTGTCTGCTAGGGTCCAAGAAAAACTCTAACCAATACTTTTAATGGCAATTACCTATCAAATCCAGTGAGTTTTATCATTATTTGTGATTATTGGATAATTTTCTTTTTTTTTTATTTTTAAATTCCACCTTATTTGACAAGGATGTCGTTAATCTTCACCAGGGGTACCCACATTTTTTTTTTCATTATTTTGATGGCTTTTGGCCAAAAACATATTTTTTTGCAATTTTTTTTTACAAAGATCATATTCACATAACCTACTATCACAACATATAAAAAAAAATGGTCAATTTTGAAGATTATTTAGAAATTTAGCAATTCCACGGACTAATGGCAGTTAAAAAAAAGATTTTTGACCCCAAAATGGGATTTTGAAATAAAAAAAATAAAAAAATTGGGCTAAAAATGCCAAAAAGGTGGTTCCACAGGTTGGTAGAACCATCCAATCAAAAAAAATAATCAAATTAATGATAATTAATTTGATTTAAGCCCATTTTATCCCTTTCCACGGTTGGGGGCCAAATGTTGTCAAATTGGTGGAATTGGCCATCTACATTTATATTAAATTTAAAAAATATTCATCAAACAGTTTTTTTTAAAAACGCTGATTGTCATCAGCCGAAGTCAATTTTGCTAGTGCCCCGTACTGCCACTAGGGGGCTTCCAGGGGGCTAACTCAGGATCTGAGGAAAAAAACATTATCTGATGATAAGTATATATATGTTGAATGTCTGGGTGAAATTTGATGTCTGAATTCATGTCAGAACCATTTTAAACGAATTATGTTAATAAATCCCTCAAATGTAGTAAAATTACTCAAATATGATTCATTATTTCTATCTCCATACTGCCATAGCATGAAAACTAGCCTGGTGACCTATGGTTTTTTTTCACTCGATAATGATTATTTCATGTCAACTATCATTGGTAAAAATTTTAGAAAAATTCATCAATAATCAAAATCACTACTGAGTCACCTTAAAGGTAAGTGACTGACATTGAGGACAGGGACAGGGCTGTTATAGGATTAGTGACTGACATGGAGGACAGGGAGAGGGCTGTGTTATAGGATTAAGGACTGACATTGTGGACAGGGAGAGGGCTGTGTTATAGGATTAATGACTGACATTGTGGACAGGGAGGGGGCTGTGTTCTAGTATTAGTGACTGACATTGAGGACAGGGAGAGGGCTGTGTTATAATATTAGTGACCGACAGGGAGAGGGTTGTTATAGGATTAATGACTGAGTTTGAGGACAGGGAGAGGGCTCTGTTATAGGATTAATGACTGACTTTGTGAACAGGGAGAGGGCTCTGTTATAGTATTAGTGACTGACATGGAGGACAGGGAGAGGGCTCTGTTATAGGATTAATGACTGACCTTGAGGACAGGGAGAGGGCTGTTATAGGATAAGTGACTAACTTAATTGTATTGGGTGCATGGTTACATCCCCTATTGGCAGTATCAGTAAATCAATGATGTCCTGTTTATCTGCACTGGGTGTAAGGTTTAGTGGGTCATGCACTAAAGGTTAGTCCAGGTAACCTACCGCACCATAGCAAGCTGTAATACACCAGAGAACCAGGTATGTTTATGTTGGTCACTGTTTATTGTTAATAAGCCCAGAATAAAGGCTTCCTTAGTTTGTGATTTATATGATGGTTAATATAAAGCAGATTTCTTGTTAAGGTTTTCATGTTAATGGTGATTAATGCATTGCCATTAGGGACCACTAATCCTGCATACTTGTGTTCTCATGGCAGATAGACAGTTCTAGTTTCATCAAGGGATTATATTATGTTTTGCATGTTTTTACGTGCATTATTACATACATGAGCAGTTAGAAAGGTGCAGTTTGGGGGTGCAGTTCGGTTGATCTGAACTGTTCATGTGAACAGTTCTGCAAAGACACACTCTCATTGGCGCAGCTTAAGCCTGACCTACAAAGCTATTATAAATGATGTTGTCCCGACGGCGTAACTTAGGCCTACAAATTGCAGGGAAACAAGCCTCCTCGAGGTAAACTATAGGCTAAACAAGTTAAATTTACATTTTAACATCCAAATAGAGTGTGTAATAAATAGCAAATGGCACTCTGTTCGGGTTCAAACTGATCGCGACCCATCAGAAAACGGAAACTCACCTCTTTCGGGGTTTGTCCCATTTTCTGATGGGTCTCTATCAGTTTAAACCTGAACAGAGTGCCATTTTCTATAAAAACAGGGAAGAAGCAAGTTTCTAGGATTTGATTGACAGATGCCAATTCCTTGCTAAATGAAAAGCATAAGGGTGGAACAATGGTATTAATCAGTGGTGCTGTAATATTGATGCATGATTAACTAATTTATGAATTGATTTTATTGCTTACATGTAGAGTGTGTGGGCCTCATGTATATATAAAGATGGTGCCTAGTAACCCTTGCCCTGTGAGCCTCTCTAGAAGTCTTGCATTCGCAAATTAGAGAAATAGATTGCAGATGCAAGGTATATCTTTATAATATAATAATATAATATATGGCCTGGAAGGCATTTGTTTAACGACGCTGGCACACCACTATTTGTGGATATAGGCCATAGTCCTTTATAATTACAGCTTTACGTTGGGGACCATGAATTTTGGAATTTCGAATTTCGAACATTTTCTGAATGCCTTTCAAGTGAGAAACCTTTGGGAGGGACCCAGGATGAAAACTCACTCTACTCGGCACCGGCCTGGGATTGAACCCCAGACCTCCCGCTCGCAGGGCGTCATTGCTGAGAGAGAGTCCCACGCTCTCCCAACTAGGCCACCGCAGCGGTTTATGATTAATTTGAATTACTAAATCGCCTGCGGCTAACATAGGGACATTCAAAATGTATTTCCCCATTCCCATGGACCATGAGGAGAATGGGGGAATTAAAGAAAACCTAAAATGTGATGCATCAATGGGTATGCCCAGTGTGTACATGAATGTTCTCTAGAGTCCCCTATGGTCAAGTGGTTGGCATCTAAGATCAAATCTAAGTGCCAAACTGGACATTGTGAATTTGAGTCCCAGTGCAGGCAGCCTTTTTATATTTGTCTCATTTTTGAGTCATTTTATTTTTTAATTTCACTAATGTCTTCACATCTGGGACTCAGATTTCTTTTAAACTCACACATATAGTTATTGATGCAATTCCCTTTTGGTTGGTGACGGCATGGGTGGCAGCACTAAGCTTGTGTTTATTTACGGCGAAAATGATTTTCGTATGGAGCAACGACTCGTCTAGACATTGGAAGCACTGAAAGTAGAATTGGTTCAAAATAGACCTATGAGTCTATGAGCAGTGTTGAACCTCTATGAGTCATGCTGGCTGGTTGTCCAGTTACATTCTTATGAAAAGTCAGACATAAACAGGTGGGGAAGAAGTGGGAGTAAATTTAAATTGAAACTCTTTTTGAACCCCTATTTTCTAGAAAATCGTACACAAAATATAGTGGAATGGCTTCGCACTATGACAAAGCAAATCATGGCAAAGCCTTCAGCTGTTGCAAAGTGGATCACACAATTCTCTTACAGAATTAATATATCAATAGTATAACAATCTGGTGGAGAACCTGAGCAGGGGGAGGGGTTTGGATGAACCATTGCTTTGTTAACACCACTCATAACCTTGTGGTATTATCAGCAATACTTCATGGCTCCTCTCCCCTACGGTACATTAACACCACTCATAACCTTGTGGTATTATCAGCAATACTTCATGGCAAATCATTGAGATCCTTAAGGTGACTCAGTACTGATCTTGTGTATTCAACACATATAGCTCAGTACTGATATATGTGTATTCAATACATATAGCAGGGAATATCAGCATTATGCAGACGAAGTATGTATGTTAAGTCTTGATATAAACATTTCAGATAGAAAATTTATGCTGATTTTTGGTGTGGGAGTTAGTATCTACGATCCCTATACATCCATATTAAATTTCATTAAAATTTATGGAGCCATAATGTGTATAAATCAAATAATTATTAAGAATTTTCTCATTTTTAGCCAATTTTCTCATAATTAAGTTGTAACACAAAAAAATCGGCCTGGAAATTCATTCTGATTTTTGGTGTGCGAGTTAGTAACTATGATAGCTGTATCCATATAGAATTTCATCAAGATTTATGGAGCCATTTTTGTTCAAATCAAATATTAATCAGGAATTTTTTTTTTTTTCCCAATTTTTCTCATAAATAAGTCGTAATATAGAAAAATTTAGCCTGGAAAGCAATCCTGATTTTTTGTGTATGAGTTGATAAATACGGTATCTGGCCATTTCCACCAGTTTGACAACATTAGGGCCCCTAGCCCCCCCCCCCCCTCAGGGCCCCCAAATAAAATCTTGGATTAATCAGATGAGTTGTTGTTTTTTATGAACCTTATATGTGTATTGAACTGCCAAGTATGGAACCATTCTGATTATTAGTTATTTTTTTTACAGGGGGGTCGGAAAATAGCTCCAAAATAGGTAAAAAGGGCTAAAAACAGCATGAAGATTAACGACATATCATGTAAATAAGAACATAAAATTTAAGGAAAGTTAATATTTTCATTTTATTTAGCACCATATCATAAAATTTGTGTAGGAATAGACTGCAAAATTATTATAAAATGAACAATGATAGTTAATGTATAAAAATCTATCAAAAATTGAGTCTGGAAACAAGGATATATTTTCTGCCTCATTTCTGTGCAGAGCCCAACAAAGTAACAAAAATATAAATATAAATAGAGTAGAAAACCATTCGATTTAAAAAGTGATAACATCTTACTAGACACTAATGATTTTTTTCAGTAAGGAATTGTGTCTTAAACTTCATGATATATTAATTTTAAATGTTAAAATATATATTACAATATATTACAATATATTAATTTCAGGATACTCTCATATACAGACATTGCTATGGGGAGCAAATGAAGATTAACGACATAATATCATGAAAAATTAGCAATTTTAGAGCTTTTTGCTGTGGACTATGTAATCTTAGCATGCCATAAGTTTGTGCGTTTTAAGAATAGAGACAATCTACATATACAGATGCATCGGCCAGAGGATGATGATTTATGCCATTATATACTTTCATCTATCTAATGTCAATATTTCAGAAATTATCCCCCAAAATAATGTTACTTTAGACAAAAATGTCTTATGCACTGCATATCGTGACCACTGCATATTTTAACATTTTTAAAAATAAAGATGCATTTACTGGAGCCATAGTCTCATCAATTCTAATCCGATTTGAATAATTCAAAATTCACTGTGATGCTGACATCCTTGCGGTTTGTTTGGTATATAACATACATGTATACTGTAAATAGTTCTCCTTCTACGATGGTTACGCGCAAGTAGTTGTCACTCATTTTCCTGTGACACATCACATTTATATGTCGTTAATCTTCACATATATGTCGTTAATCTTCACATATGTCGTTAATCTTCAAAACCCATTTTCCTGTAATAACCATGTAAAACCTAGTCGGAAATTCTAAGTATTGATATTTATAGATTGATATTAGTCATAATTAATAATAAATATCAAATTTAAAGTTCATTATTAAATTGCTTCCTCAAAAAACCATAAAATCCTTAATCTAGGGATGTCGTTAATCTTCATCACCCTGGGTTCCCACATGAGACTGGCACCATGCATTTTGTCTGCTAGGGTCCAAGAAAAACTCTAACCAATACTTTTAATGGCAATTACCTATCAAATCCAGTGAGTTTTATCATTATTTGTGATTATTGGATAATTTTCTTTTTTTTTTATTTTTAAATTCCACCTTATTTGACAGGGATGTCGTTAATCTTCACCAGGGGTACCCACATTTTTTTTTTCATTATTTTGATGGCTTTTGGCCAAAAACATATTTTTTTGCAATTTTTTTTTACAAAGATCATATTCACATAACCTACTATCACAACATATAAAAAAAAATGGTCAATTTTGAAGATTATTTAGAAATTTAGCAATTCCACGGACTAATGGCAGTTTAAAAAAAAGATTTTTGACCCCAAAATGGGATTTTGAAATAAAAAAAAATAAAAAAATTGGGCTAAAAATGCCAAAAAGGTGGTTCCACAGGTTGGTAGAACCATCCAATCAAAAAAAATAATCAAATTAATGGTAATTAATTTGATTTAAGCCCATTTTATCCCTTTCCACGGTTGGGGGCCAAATGTTGTCAAATTGGTGGAATTGGCCATCTACATTTATATTAAATTTAAAAAATATTCATCAAACAGTTTTTTTTTAAAACGCTGATTGTCATCAGCCAAAGTCAATTTTGCTAGTGCCCCGTACTGCCACTAGGGGGCTTCCAGGGGGCTAACTCAGGATCTGAGGAAAAAAACATTATCTGATGATAAGTATATATATATGTTGAATGTCTGGGTGAAATTTGATGTCTGAATTCATGTCAGAACCATTTTAAACGAATTATGTTAATAAATCCCTCAAATGTAGTAAAATTACTCAAATATGATTCATTATTTCTATCTCCATACTGCCATAGCATGAAAACTAGCCTGGTGACCTATGGTTTTTTTTCACTCGATAATGATTATTTCATGTCAACTATCATTGGTAAAAATTTTAGAAAAATTCATCAATAATCAAAATCACTACTGAGTCACCTTAAAGGTAAGTGACTGACATTGAGGACAGGGAGAATGCTGTGTTATAGGATTAATGACTGACATTGTGGACAGGGAGGGGGCTGTGTTCTAGTATTAGTGACTGACATTGAGGACAGGGAGAGGGCTCTGTTATAATATTAGTGACTGACAGGGAGAGGGTTGTTATAGGATTAATGACTGAGTTTGAGGACAGGGAGAGGGCTCTGTTATAGGATTAATGACTGACTTTGTGAACAGGGAGAGGGCTCTGTTATAGTATTAGTGACTGACATGGAGGACAGGGAGAGGGCTCTGTTATAGGATTAATGACTGACCTTGAGGACAGGGAGAGGGCTGTTATAGGATAAGTGACTAACTTAATTGTATTGGGTGCATGGTTACATCCCCTATTGGCAGTATCAGTAAATCAATGATGTCCTGTTTATCTGCACTGGGTGTAAGGTTTAATGGGTCATGCACTAAAGGTTAGTCCAGGTAACCTACCGCACCATAGCAAGCTGTAATACACCAGAGAACCAGGTATGTTTATGTTGGTCACTGTTTATTGTTAATAAGCCCAGAATAAAGGCTTCCTTAGTTTGTGATTTATATGATGGTTAATATAAAGCAGATTTCTTGTTAAGGTTTTCATGTTAATGGTGATTAATGCATTGCCATTAGGGACCACTAATCCTGCATACTTGTGTTCTCATGGCAGATAGACAGTTCTAGTTTCATCAAGGGATTATATTATGTTTTGCATGTTTTTACGTGCATTATTACATACATGAGCAGTTAGAAAGGTGCAGTTTGGGGGTGCAGTTCGGTTGATCTGAACTGTTCATGTGAACAGTTCTGCAAAGACACACTCTCATTGGCGCAGCTTAAGCCTGACCTACAAAGCTATTATAAATGATGTTGGCCCGACGGCGTAACTTAGGCCTACAAATTGCAGGGAAACAAGCCTCCTCGAGGTAAACTATAGGCTAAACAAGTTAAATTTACATTTTAACATCCAAATAGAGTGTGTAATAAATAGCAAATGGCACTCTGTTCGGGTTCAAACTGATCGTGACCCATCAGAAAATGGAAACTCACCTCTTTCGGGGTTTGTCCCATTTTCTGATGGGTCTCTATCAGTTTAAACCTGAACAGAGTGCCATTTTCTATAAAAACAGGGAAGAAGCAAGTTTCTAGGATTTGATTGACAGATGCCAATTCCTTGCTAAATGAAAAGCATAAGGGTGGAACAATGGTATTAATCAGTGGTGCTGTAATATTGATGCATGATTAACTAATTTATGAATTGATTTTATTGCTTACATGTAGAGTGTGTGGGCCTCATGTATATATAAAGATGGTGCCTAGTAACCCTTGCCCTGTGAGCCTCTCTAGAAGTCTTGCATTCGCAAATTAGAGAAATAGATTGCAGATGCAAGGTATATCTTTATAATATAATAATATAATATATGGCCTGGAAGGCATTTGTTTAACGACGCTGGCACACCACTATTTGTGGATATAGGCCATAGTCCTTTATAATTACAGCTTTACGTTGGGGACCATGAATTTTGGAATTTCGAATTTCGAACATTTTCTGAATGCCTTTCAAGTGAGAAACCTTTGGGAGGGACCCAGGATGAAAACTCACTCTACTCGGCACCGGCCTGGGATTGAACCCCAGACCTCCCGCTCGCAGGGCATCATTGCTGAGAGAGAGTCCCACGCTCTCCCAACTAGGCCACCGCAGCGGTTTATGATTAATTTGAATTACTAAATCGCCTGCGGCTAACATAGGGACATTCAAAATGTATTTCCCCATTCCCATGCACCATGAGGAGAATGGGGGAATTAAAGAAAACCTAAAATGTGATGCATCAATGGGTATGCCCAGTGTGTACATGAATGTTCTCTAGAGTCCCCTATGGTCAAGTGGTTGGCATCTAAGACCAAATCTAAGTGCCAAACTGGACATTGTGAATTTGAGTCCCAGTGCAGGCAGCCTTTTTATATTTGTCTCATTTTTGAGTCATTTTATTTTTTAATTTCACTAATGTCTTCACATCTGGGACTCAGATTTCTTTTAAACTCACACATATAGTTATTGATGCAATTCCCTTTTGGTTGGTGACGGCATGGGTGGCAGCACTAAGCTTGTGTTTATTTACGGCGAAAATGATTTTCGTATGGAGCAACGACTCGTCTAGACATTGGAAGCACTGAAAGTAGAATTGGTTCAAAATAGACCTATGAGTCTATGAGCAGTGTTGAACCTCTATGAGTCATGCTGGCTGGTTGTCCAGTTACATTCTTATGAAAAGTCAGACATAAACAGGTGGGGAACAAGTGGGTGTAAATTGAAATTGAAACCATTTTTGAACCCCTATTCCCTAGAAAATCGTACACAAAATATAGTGGAATGGCTTCGCACTATGACAAAGCAAATCATGGCAAAGCCTTCAGCTGTTGCAAAGTGGATCACACAATTCTCTTACAGAATTAATATATCAATAGTATAACAATCTGGTGGAGAACCTGAGCAGGGGGAGGGGTTTGGATGAACCATTGCTTTGTTAACACCACTCATAACCTTGTGGTATTATCAGCAATACTTCATGGCTCCTCTCCCCTACGGTACATTAACACCACTCATAACCTTGTGGTATTATCAGCAATACTTCATGGCTCCTATCTCCTACGGTACATTAACACCACTCATAACCTTGTGGTATTATCAGCAATACTTCATGGCTCCTCTCCCCTACGGTACATTAACACCACTCATAACCTTGTGGTATTATCAGCAATACTTCATGGCTCCTCTCCCCTACGGTACATTAACACCACTCATAACCTTGTAGTATTATCAGCAATACTTCATGGCTCCTATCCCCTACGGTACAATAACACCACTCATAACCTTGTGGTATTATCAGCAATACTTCATGGCTCCTATCTCCTACGGTACATTAACACCACTCATAACCTTGTGGTATTATCAGCAATACTTCATGGCTCCTCTCTCCTACGGTACATTAACACCACTCATAACCTTGTGGTATTATCAGCAATACTTCATGGCTCCTATCCCCTACGGTACATTAACACCACTCATAACCTTGTGGTATTATCAGCAATACTTCATGGCTCCTATCTCCTACGGTACATTAACACCACTCATAACCTTGTGGTATTATCAGCAATACTTCATGGCTCCTCTCTCCTACGGTACATTAACACCACTCATAACCTTGTGGTATTATCAGCAATACTTCATGGCTCCTCTCCCCTTCCATACATTAATCAGTAAATCTTATAACAACATGATCTAATAATCTTATAGCAACATCACCACATGTATATGTTCCAGAGACATGCAGAGAGTGGCAGTGATAGGAGCAGGGGCGGCAGGGCTGGCAGCACTAAGGAGACTGACTGAGCAGCCCTCCATGTATACACCGGTGGCCTATGAGCAGGCAGGTGAGGTGGGAGGTACATGGGTGTACACAGACCGGGTAGGCACAGATGAGGAGGGCTTCCCCTTACACTCCTCCATGTACCATGGCATGAGGTAAGCTAGCAATAGGCAATCTTGCTGTACCACAGCATGAGGTAAGCCAGCAATAGGCAATCTTGCTGTAAGCAGGGTTGGGCTTCAGAACTACTCATGAGGCCTTAAATGCTAATTAGTTATCAGACTTTAGGTGCCTGACCAAAGATCCAGCTCTTTTATTTCTGTTAATTCTATTGTAATATTAAAAGTAAAATTAAAAGTAAAATGGAATTGATACTGAATAAAATCTGTTGGTCGTTTGTTTTAGAATGGTCCTGGGTAAGAGAGAAGGGTAAACACTCACTAAATATTAGTCAATGATGTTTTTTGAGGGTTAATTCAAGATTTAGTACTAGAATAATCCTGAATCAAGTGCAATAAGGAGTGAAATAATAGCTACATCCAAGTTAAGATGTGTCTGAATACATGATTATTACTGCTTTATGCTTGCTTGCCAGGGCTAACTTACCCAAGGAGATTATGTTGTATCCTGGATACCCATTCCCAGAGGGCTCGCGGTCCAATGTAATGAGGGAGGAGGTGCTGCAGTACCTCAATAACTTTGCTGATGACTACAAGCTCAGGCAATATATCAAGGTAAGGCACCACCAGGTACCTCATGTCACAATTTTGATGTTAGCCTGATTTTTCCTCATTATGGGTTCTTTTAAGGTTTGTGCCTTTGGTGCTCCTACTGGGAAACCTTAGGTTTTACTTTTTTGGCATCTGGTCAGGGGATGTTCACTGAGATCTATGCAGAAAGCAAGCTGCACATCCAAAGTTGGGGTATAAATAGGAAAATACAAGACTGGATCTTGTCACCTGAATTCCAAACACACTCATGAACATATTGCAAGGATTAACATCCCTGTGAAGTAATAAAAGGAGCGGCCAACATGTTGAACCATCTTATCATCTATGCAACATTAGTAATGCCCAGGAGATAAGGAGAAACTGCTTGACAATGCTTTTTCCCAAGTGAAAACTAGAAAGTGTAATATACACCAAATGCTGTAGCCCATGGCGTTCCATATTACCCACTAGAAAGGTATAATAAACACCCAAAGCTGTAGCCTATGGCGTTCCATATTACCCACTAGAAAGGTATAATAAACACCCAATGCTGTAGCCTATGGCATTCCATATTACCCACTAGAAAGGTATAATAAACACCCAATGCTGTAGTCTATGGCATTCCATATTACCCACTAGAAAAGTATAATAAACACCCAATGCTGTAGTCTATGGCATTCCATATTACCCACTAGAAAGAGTATAATAAACACCCAATGCTGTAACCTATGGCATTCCATATTACCCACTAGAAAGGTATAATAAACACCCAATGCTGTAGCCTATGGCATTCCATATTACCCACTAGAAAGGTATAATAAACACCCAATGCTGTGGCATTCCATCTTTATATGTATCTGTCTTCTTCCAGTTGAGGACGGCAGTGGTGCAGGTTGCACCAGTACAGCAGGAGGCAGGGCCAGAGAGGTGGGAGGTCACCACCCGGGAGCGGGGCTCACAAGTGGAGGAAACCCAGCTCTTTGATGCTGTCTTCATCTGTAATGGGTAAATACAAACATAAATATTGATGCATATCCAAGGATATCCAAGGATAATATATTTAACTTACTACAGTGAGTCGCCATCAAGAAATATTTATTTTTCTCATGCATACAAAAATATAGAAAAACTTATCAGATGTCCTAATGTTCATCCTCGTTGAAATCAGTTTGATCTCATCTTATGATGATAACTCAAAATAAATCTCTTGCAACTGATGACTGATGTTTCTGTAATACATGACATATTGTGGTTTTACTTCAGCCATTACTCTGAACCAATGGTCCCTGAGATTCCTGGTATAGAGACCTTCACTGGTCAGGTGTTGCACAGCCATGACTACCGCTATGCTGAGACGTACAAAGATAAGACGGTGTTGGTGGTAGGAGCAGGTATATCTGGCCTTGACATCAGCCCTGACCTGGCAAAACACTGTACACAGGTCAGCCAAAGTATATTGTTTTTTCAGGAACTGTTAGCACTATATGAACTGGTTTTGATTTTTACACATACCTAAATGATGACTTATTTCTTTGAATAAACATTGCATTACTGTCAAACGGTCTAAGTGGCAGGGAATACATTGGATATTATTATTATTAAATCTTCAAAACATAATATCTATCCTTCATGGTATGATGTACCATCATCTATGCCACCCAGTGTGGGACAGTAGCAGTTATCCCTGACCGTATTGGTCACAAATCCTACTCTTTCCTGACAGGTGTACTTGTGCAGCAGGAAACCACTGGATGGTAACAAGTTCCCAGCTAATGTAAACATTAAGCCAGAGCTGGAGCGGGTGGTGGGGGAGATGCTGGTACTGCAGGGCGGGGAGCAGCTGGCAGGGGTGGACGTCATACTCTACTGTACAGGCTACCACTTCACCTTCCCCTTCCTCTCTCCAGGGTGTGACACAAGCATAGAAGGAGGCCGAGTGTACCCACTGTACAAGCACATCATCCATGCACTACACCCCACACTGTGCTTTATTGGTATAACCAAGATGAATGTACCCTTCCCTCAGATGGACTTGCAGGTAATGTCATATATGTTATACGATTTACTTTTCTGGGGAACCAGAAGCTCAATTATTGATAGACATATTGCCCACTGATTGGATAACAACCCGGTCCCCGCACTCCCTACACATAATGACACGTATGCTTGTTCCCTTTTCTGCAGAGATAGGGGTCTTTGGGGGAAAGTTTGCATGTCCTCGAAAACCAAAAAAAAGGTTTTTGTGGGGGACTTCATGGAAATGGAAAAAAACAGGTATTTTTTCTGGAGGACTTCATGAAAATGGAAAAAAGTGGTGGTGAAGTGAAAAGTTTGTGTGTGACATTAAAGCTGGGAAAAGTTATGATAAATCCAGGGACCAAATTCGCTCTACTGTGTGGGTCTTGGTCATTTGATCTTGCCCGTAGGGGATTAAATCGCTCTTAACACAGGAAACTCGGAGCATCTATTACATGTGGGTTGGTCACTTCTTCAAGTCTTGTTTCTGGGAAAGCGAATGTTAATGAATGGGCACAGGACAGTTTATAAATTAGGCCTATATGTAGCAGCTAGTAACCTTCCTCCATGATGAATGTTGGGGGTAGTGTGGCCATAATGGTGTAGAAGAATTGATTATAAGTTTCATTGTACATTGTGCATTGCTTGTTTGAAACTCATTAGTCATTTACAGAGTATGAATATGAAGGAATTATTGACTACTAAATGGGTTAGTTTTATGTCTTCTATGTCAGCGTTTTTAAGAAAAAGGGTTAATTCATAAAATGTCAGCGTTTTTAAGAAAATTTCTGTTTAATTCCTTTATTCTGTGCCGTTATACGTGTTGTTTATAGTGATCCTTAGTCTCCCTCTCTGCCTCTTGGAAGCTTTTTGGAGGCTATAAAGCAATGGCAGATTATGCTAAAAAGGACATTGACCTACATGGAACTAACTGACCTATTTAGGCAATAAGGGTGGGGGAAAATTAAAGTAAAAGAAAACTTTTTTCTGATTTCTTTTTTCCCATTCACAATCAAGCCATAACGTGAACTAATCAGCAAGATTTCTTACTTCTGTTAGAAAGACCAGAGGGCCTAAAGTATTATTCTTCAGGGTAGAGAGGTTACAGAACTAATTTACCACCATTATATTGTGAAGTTATGGCCATATCTTTAATGATTTGACCATAACTTACTTAGTTTAATTTATCTTATTTATCAACGCATCAGCCACACCACTTACCGGTATATAGACAGGACCCTTCCTCTTCCCACCACCTCCCATGTCCATACTGACCAGATAAACATTGTTATTGCGGGGAAGGGGGAGGTGAGGCTGACCAGCAGGCCAGGGGGTCTGATTAAAGAGGGAGGGAGAGGGAGGGAGATTAATCAGCCAGTGCCCTGGACTGGACTATGGAATGTTGATTGACGATTGGCCTAGGCAGAAATGTCTTTTGATTCTAGCCTCATGTTCAATTATTAATATGTGTAAGCTTGTTACTGATTGGTTCTGGATCTATAAGGATAGATAATTGATCCAGCCAGGACAAACCAAAAACTTTAATCAATCTTATTTATTGTAATCAACTGGGTATAAATACTCTGAATAAAATTAACTAAGTCTCTTCTAACCTGCTCAGTTCTGAACTCGAAAGCAAACCCTGTTGGTGTTTGCATTGATTCAATTCTCCCCCAACTGCCGGCCCTGTTCATTTATCAAAGAAACAAATTTCTTCAATATTATATCATTAGGTTTAAGTGAAATTCTTACATGATCACATGAAATATTCTACTAACAATTTTCCTGATAAATATTACATTCTAGCAGATAAAATAAACATTAGTTGTCATCTTCACTCATTAGTTACCCAGATTATATTAGTTTTTCTGTTTCACAGGTACGTTTCATGCTGGCCAGTCTGTCAGGCAAGATGGCACTGCCATCACAGGATGCCATGTTAGCTGACATAGAGGAGAACTATGGGAAGTTGTTATCTCAAGGCCTGCCACCCTGCCATGCTCATTCCCTGGGCCGGGGGCAGGCTGCATATAACCACATGCTGGCAGACATGTCAGGCACTGCACCCATACCTGCAGTACAGGAACAGATCTTCATAGGTCTCATAGACTGCTTGGAAAATGCAGAGTGGGACTTCAAGAAGTATAACTACAAGATCATCAGTGATGAAGCCTACGAGAAGACTGCTGTAGAGGGGAGTTGATGGGAGTGACAATAGATACAGGCTGTTGGGTGCAGGTGAAGTGCTCTGGAAGTGGGCGTCTTATTTCTCTTGTTGCTACCAAGAAATAACAATTGTCATTTGCCACTAAGAAAATATTTATCGTTTGTCACATAATTTTTGTAAAATGGCTGAATTTTTGTCACTATATAAGGACTAGTAAGGTCTTTGTCGGTTCATCAGGCTAAGGAAATGTTTTTGTTGTTTGTCATAGGTTGCCTTTGTTGATTAATTGATCATAAGAACATGCCATGTTGATTTGTTGATTTAAGGCCTCAAGTGTGCCAGGTGATCATCTCCACCTCTCTGTCCCTCTGGTGTATGGCCTTCCCATGTGAGGATGAATGATTGAGTGAAGTGTGATCATACTCTCTCTATATATTCATTATACTGATCATGATAACACACCAGTTCCAAATTACAAATCGTGAATTAATCTTTTCCTATATGAGATTTTTATTGAGTAGAGGCCAATATACTGCCAAGTTGACTGATGGTTATATTCTGGGCTCTAGAGAATAGTCACTTAAAGCAATCAGTTTTATACAAATCTCGCATTCTGATGAAAAATAATCTCTATACATAGATTTCACTGACGTCAGAAGCTGAGGAGAGCAACGCATTTTCCTGGCCTCATTAGACGTCTATGTATGCTGCGATACCTGAAAATATTGTTTTCTGGCTGTTTTAACCCTTACTTTTTATGTGCTAACAAAAACCCAGGTTAGATCATCTTTCTTTTGTGTAGTATTACTCAAGTATCCACCATTGTGAGGTTTATCAGCTTTGTTTTGATAACAATGCTATAGATGCAAGGAAAGCTCTAGCCACCCAAGATGGTAGCTAGTGGTATTCCCCAGCCACATGTGTGACATCATGTGAAATCTATGTATAGATCTACCTGAACATCAATTGCAGTTCTGATCAGCAGAAAGTTCCGATTAAAATGGAGACAGAACTTACTATCATTTATAGATATTGTTATGCTATAGACTACAGCGGTATGTTTTCCCTGCTATGTATTCTTTATTGTTAAAACAGGTCAATCACCTGGTGATTTGCTCATGCTGATGAATCATGCTGATGAATCGTCTGATAATGTTTTCTTAATGATGGTGACAGGTGAATGACGAAAGGTGAATGGCGAATGGCGAATGACGACTGGCAATTGACAATAGACGATTCGCTTATTCTTGTACTATATAAACCCTTGTCATGACGAATCAAACGCAATAAACCTGAGACCCAAGCTGTAAAGACCTCTTTGACTCCATTCCTTGTGAACGTGAAGAAGTGCTGAAATATCATTCGAACATCACTTATATCTAGTAGAAAGTAATACTAAGATAAGATCGACTTGATTCAATATCTTTATTATGGCTTACTCGACAAATTCACTTGACCACCTGTGGGTTGAGACCCTGGAAGACCAGGCCCACTGACTCATCAATATGGAAAAGGAAAACCGTAACAATATAAATGCTGATCTGCTCAAGGCAAAGATAAGAAAAGCCATTAAAATCAGATATATGGTAAATTAATTTATTCATAAATTTGTACATGTCTACAGGCAATACTAATGTAAATAAATATTAGATTGTTACGGATATACTTTCATCAGGCACCTATTGGGGGAACTTCCCTTGCTGGTTGCTGCCGTTGTTGGCCTGGTATTACTGCTGGAACATTCAAAGGAAGAAAAACAAACCCGGCTGGGGCGGGGTTATCTGGTGTCACATTTTCTTGTCCCCATTGTCTTTTTGCTTGATGAGAATAAAACATAAATCAATTTATTTTAACAGTAGGGAGCGTTGATTCAGTAAATAAGATCAGAGTTGGCAGAATTGTTCAAGCGTTCATTCCTCCGTAGACTTTCATCCATGGTGCTGGCCAGGAAGTCCACCTGCTTCTCAAAGGCAATGAGCTCATCCCTCCCCCGTGACCTGCAGACCAACAAATGACCATTATATAATTTTATTCTAACATTCAGGGAAAAATATGTTAGAAGGAAACATTAAAGCTACACTCTAAGCTATAGTCTGTCCATAAAGTAGTTGACAGGATTTCTTTGTTCCTTTAAGGAGAGGAAAAAGTGTGGGATTTTTTGCTTCTATTTATGACAAGGACCTGTCAAGCCTTTGACCATTGAGCCGCTCTTTGCAATCAACCATGGAGAAACAGGCCCAGTATAACCAGCTCTTCCTTCCTTCTAAACAAAACAACAGCTGCTGTACATGGAACAGAGACAGCGCAGTACAATACAGCTGTATATTTGGCCATGGTCAATAGCAAACGGCAACTCAGGGGGGAAAGGTTTGAAGTCAAAAGTCCCCCACTTTCCTCTCTTTGTAAAGGAACAAAGGAATCCTGTGTCAACTACCGTTCAGACAGACCATACCATTGGTAAAGTTCCATTCTTTTCCAAACATCTAAAAGTCATTTGAGCAAAGTTTTGGAGAATTCTGTCAGGTTGATTTTGCTACAGGGCTTCTAAAACATCATCTTTTGTATTTGGAGGACCCACCACAATCCATTCCTATGACGATTACATTTATTATCACTCACCGGCAGTGTTTTCTATTGGCTGGTCTGACTTCAAATTCTTGTACTTACATATAACAGCTGCAGAATATCGTTTATTGTATGAATAAGACCTATGGTAAATATCATATGTCCTATAAGACATAATGTGAGTAAATCTGGTAAGATTTTGGATGCCATAATACCTGGGAATATAGCTTTAAGTGGCCTAACCTACAACTCTGCTCTATTGTGTTCTTACTATAGTAAATCCATATAAAACTACTTAGTCTAATAGTAAACACTTGTCTAATTGTTGTGTGTAAACAACAGGTTTAGTATGTAAGGCTTTGATGTGGAAGACCTGGCATTAAGTCATAATGTGTATAACTCATTGTACGTTTTATTTGCAATAAAGAAACCGGTCTTTTTATCTATGTATCTTTAGAACAAATTTAATGGAAAACCTTTAATAAATGAATGAAATATATTCTATCCAGAGAGAAAGACAAGGCGAGCAGTGAGAAACGTAATAAATCTAAGGAATGAGATCTAACATAGCAGACAATAGCAGATTGATTGCCATTATTCTCATGGGTTGATGTGTGGTTTTCATTTTCCAATTAATACATAGTATTCACTGATATGTTGATGGATCAGATGCTTAGATAGTTATTTTAGTTTGGTACAAAGGTAAATAAGTGCAATCGCCATGTTTTCATCTGCTGCCTACTGCTCTTTGTGTGGACACACAAAATGGCTGCCAGTGGGTTTGCCCATGGCTTGTGTGGTGTCATGTGAGTACTATGGAATGTACATTACTCACCGGTAGCCTCTGAGGACAGCAGTATGGGGGTTGTCTACGGCATGAGGGTTGGCAGTTTTATACTTGAACTCTCGCCGCGTGATGACTGGAATCTTCATACCATTAGGCAGGGGTACCATGTCGTTACCATGACGATCTATCCAGCCATCACCATGGTTACATCTGACATCTACAGCGTCCTGCAGAGACTGGTCCCTGGCTTTATCAAGGTCAGTAATGACACGTTCAGGATACGTCTGCCCTGGAAACAATACCAACAATTACCAAATAATAGCAACCAATGTTAATGTTGGTCATATGTCTTTACATTGTGTATCAATACAATCTTTTGTTCCTATGAAGCCATCTACATGTATTTCGTCCTTTTGATACTTATTTTGGTGGGGCAAAACACCAGTTGTTGGCTGAAAAGTCTTAAATTGACAAATGTATTTTTTTATTTAGTCACAAATGGGATTTTGACCTAGTAGGGTCAATGGTGTGACAGAATGTTCCTTTCCACTGGCTCTCCAGTCCGGTGAAAGTTCTAAAGTTTTAGCCATGTCTGAAGAGATACTTAGAATATCAAACTTTGTGTCAATGAAAGTATTAATCATTTCACAAATGCTTTCTATATTTGGGGAGGATTGAAGTTCAAAAGTTTAGTATGGGACTTGCACCTAATACCACTCAAGTCTATTCTAGAATACTGACCTAGCTGGACGCCGGCACGCCTGAGTATGGAAGGAGGACACTTCCAGGGCTGGGCTATGAACTCATTGGGGAGTGCGGCCAGCTCAGGCACCCAGCGCCGCATGTAGTCACCCTGCGGGTCGCATGTCAGCGCAGCATCCACCGGGTGCATGACAAAGTTCCAGTGGTCCAACCCAGACATGCCTCCATTCTGCCACATCATGGCATTAATAGCAACATCAGCATCAAATAGAGTGTCCTAGAATAGAGCGGAGATATATAGCACTTAGCGAGTGCATCAAATAGAGTGTGTCCTAAAAAAGAGTGGAGATATACAGCACTTAGTGAGTTAATAGCATCAAATAGAGTGTCCTAAAATAGAGTGGAGATATACAGCACTTAGTGAGTGCATCAAATAGAGTGTCCTAAAAAAGAGTGGAGATATACAGCACTTAGTGAGTGCATCAAATAGAGTGTGCTAAAATAGAGTGGAGATATACAGCACTTAGTGAGTTAATAGCATCAAATAGAGTGTCCTAAAATAGAGTGGAGATATATAGCACTTAGTGAGTGCATCAAATAGAGTGTCCTAAAATAGAGTGGGGATATACAGCACTTAGTGAGTTAATAGTATCAAATAGAGTGTCCTAAAATAGAGTGGAGATATATAGCACTTAGTGAGTGCATCAAATAGAGTGTCCTAAAATAGAGTGGAGATATATAGCACTTAGTGAGTGCATCAAATAGAGTGTCCTAAAATAGAGCGGAGATATACAGCACTTAGTGAGTGCATCAAATAGAGTGTCCTAAAATAGAATGGAGATATATAGCACTTAGTGAGTGCATCAAATAGAGTGTCCTAAAATAGAGTGGAGATATATAGCACTTAGTGAGTGCATCAAATAGAGTATCCTAAAATAGAGTGGAGATATATAGCACTTAGTGAGTTAATAGCATCAAGTAGAGTGTCCTAGAATAGAATGGAGATTGGAATAAGTTGGGATACCAAAATTGTGTCATGTTTCAGTTTTATTTTGCTTCACTTGGTTTGGACCGACTAATACCTTTTAAAACTTTTTAAACAGCATAAATGTTCTGATATAAATTGTATTATCTAGACCTTATAATGTGTTAGTTAGTTGAGAAACATATATTTATTGATGAAAAAAATATTTTTCCTATATGATCCTACCACTTAGCACTACTCATTAGAATTAAATAGACTCTGAATCTCTTCTCTCTCTTTGATTATAAATTTTTTTTTTACTCTAGTCCAGGAACATACTGGAACACCAGAAAGGTGTTAGCCAATAGTATGGCTCTGAATTGAATAAATCTAAAAAAAGTTTGCATCATTTGGGTCACATGTTACATATGTTGGAAAAAAGGCAGAAGGTCCCCCAAATGGTAGAAACTGATCAAGTATGTGATGAGTTCTATCAGTGATTATTGAGAAGTTACTATGTATCTGACCTGGAACCATTTGTAGCCCACAACCCAGTGCAGATGTAGGTAGGAGATGAGGAAGGAGGCGACCACGTGCCTCATGTAGTTGTTCATCCAGCCCGTCAGCCACAACTCCCGCATGGCTGCATCCACCAGCGGGTAGCCTGTCCGCCCTCGCTGCCACGCCTTGATGTGAGACACATCACTGCTCCACCGCTGTAACTGTCATAATGATAATATGAGATATAGTATATTATAATTATACAAACTGTCAAACATAATAATACAAGATATAGTATATTATAATAATACAAGATATAGTATATTATAATGATACAAGATATAGTATATTATAATGATACAAGATATAGTATATTATAATGATAATACAAGATATAGTATATTATAATGATACAAGATATAGTATATTATAATGATACAAGATATAGTATATTATAATAATACAAGATATAGTATATTATAATGATACAAGATATAGTATATTATAATGATACAAGATATAGTATATTATAATGATACAAGATATAGTATATTATAATGATACAAGATATAGTATATTATAATGATAATACAAGATATAGTATATTATAATGATACAAGATATAGTATATTATAATGATAATACAAGATATAGTATATTATAATGATAATACAAGATATAGTACATTATAATGATACAAGATATAGTATATTATAATGATACAAGATATAGTATATTATAATAATACAAGATATAGTATATTATAATGATACAAGATATAGTATATTATAATGATACAAGATATAGTATATTATAATGATACAAGATATAGTATATTATAATGATACAAGATATAGTATATTATAATGATAATACGAGATATAGTATATTATAATTATACAAACTGTCAAACATAATAATACAAGATATAGTATTATTATAATAATACAAGATATAGTATATTATAATGATACAAGATATAGTATATTATAATGATACAAGATATAGTATATTATAATAATACAAGATATAGTATATTATAATGATACAAGATATAGTATATTATAATGATACAAGATATAGTATATTATAATGATACAAGATATAGTATATTATAATGATAATACAAGATATAGTATATTATAATGATAATACAAGATATACTATATTATAATGATACGAGATATAGTATATTATAATGATAATACAAGATATAGTATATTATAATGATAATACAAGATATACTATATTATAATGATACAAGATATAGTATATTATAATGATACAAGATATAGTATATTATAACGATACAAGATATAGTATATTATAATGATACAAGATATAGTATATTATAATGATACAAGATATAGTATATTATAATGATACAAGATATAGTATATTATAATGATACAAGATATAGTATATTATAATGATACAAGATATAGTATATTATAATGATAATACGAGATATAGTATATTATAATTATACAAACTGTCAAACATAATAATACAAGATATAGTATATTATAATAATACAAGATATAGTATATTATAATGATACAAGATATAGTATATTATAATGATACAAGATATAGTATATTATAATGATAATACAAGATATAGTATATTATAATGATAATACAAGATATAGTATATCATAATGATACAAGATATAGTATATTATAATAATTGTCTGGATGTACAAGACTTACTTGTTCGTTGATGTACATCCTTGATTCTTGCTCTGCAGTCAGCCGTCGGTGGTGAGGACATGAGAAGGGGAACGAGGCTAAGGCAGGGTTTAACCGGGAGCGGAGCTTGCAACAGAGGAATTGTAATAAAGTGCATGTTCTTGAGACTCTCAAAACATGTCTGGAATAACAGTCAGACGACAACCCGGTGGTAGGACCAACTTTGCAGCGGGTGTGGAGGGCATGTCCTCACCACCGACGGCTGACTGCAGAGCAAGAATCAAGGATGTACATCAACGAACAAGTAAGTCTTGTACATCCAGACAATTCTTGTCTGCAGCCACCATCAGGTGGCAGCCCATGAGAGTTTTAACCAACAATTCCTCCGGGATAGCCATCAAAGTTTGGCAGCAAGCCAATTCCTCTTAATACTGAAGAAATGTAACTGAAGTAACACACCAAACAGCCAAACATGTTTGGATTTTGAACAGTTAACTTATGTATATATAACCCAAGTAGGCAAACTAAACAGTCTTCTTGCGAGACTTAGCCTTTGGGGTTTTCTTCTTATTTGCAAATGAAGATAACAGATGTGTAGACGTAGGAGTCGTAACATTAATCGGTTTTTGATAGAACCTCCGAAAGGTGTTCTCATCTTTCCACATGGCTTTAGCCATAATTTGCTCCACCGGAACGTTCATAGAAGCTAGCTTAGAAGTAGTGGCCCCACGAACACTGTGGGGCCTGAAAACGTTGGTGTCCACACCACTCGCTGCCAACAAGCAACGTACATACTTTGCAACAGTGCAATTTTGTACTGGTTTAAACGGGGCAGAGTGGCTGATAAACAAAGGTCCGGTTATGTTTCCATAAGCATCTTTAGGACGAAGGTCTCTGGTCCTATATAAGTAGTGTCGAAGACAAGTAAGGGCACACACACTTTCGTTGTCTGGAAATGATTCTATTACAATAGAACCTAGAGATCTACCCACAGACGAAGTTTTGATCACCTCAGAGAGCATGATGGTCACTTTATCCTTGTTAGAGAAAACAATGTCTTCACATTTCAAAGTACGAAGAGTTTGGACTCTCTGCGAAGTAACTAGCATCATCAAGGTAGCTGTCCTTTGAGTCAGTTGAGGAAGATTCAAGTCTGCCAAAGGGAATAACGTTGAAATATAGTTCAAGGCAATATCCGGATCCCACGTCTCGGAATACCTTGTTTTTGGAGGTCTTTGGGTAAACATACCCCCGATGATCTTAGAAATGACAGTACAAGTGCCAAAAGTAGTATTTCCAACTTTAGGCATAACAGCTGACAAAGCTGAACGTGCGGAGGCAATGGCTCCAAACCCCAATCCATCATCAAATAAATCACACAAAAACTCTACACCTTGTTGAAACGAAGGAATGGTGTAAGGAATGTCCATGTCATAGCAATACTGTTTCCATTTGCGATGATAAGTGCGATAAGACTTTCTAGTATTTTTAGACCAGCTGCGAAAATAATGTTTCTTAGCTCTAGAAGACAGGTCTAAGTTGTCAACAAATTGTTTCAGAATAGAGCGATGAGTAGAGAGCACATGGAGATCTTTAGATCTTGACGTTTTCCTTTTTGAGGAACTAGATTTCCTTTGTTTTTCCGTATGAAGAGAAGCTGTCTGCTTCTTCGTTTTAGCTGAGGATACCATGGTTGACTGGGCCAATCGGGGGCGACTAGAATCGCTCTGATACCCTCCATTTCTATCCTCTGAAGGCACCTTCCGACCAGCCTAAAAGGAGGAAAAATAAAAGGGCGTGAAAATTGGTTCCAATGAATGGAGAAAGCATCCACAAACGAAGCAAAAGGATCTGGGAACCAACTAGCATAGATTTCTACTTTGAAATTATGTCTAGAAGCAAACAGATCGACATCAGGTGAACCAAATTCAGCACAGATATGATCAAAAATCTCTTGATTGAGGGCCCACTCTGTATCGTCAGACAGATGTCTACTAGCAAGATCTGCTCCTGTATTTTCAACTCCTGGAATATGTGAGGCAGAGATCCAATTCTCTCTTTCTTCCGCCCACAGCCAGATTTCCTTGGCTACTGCGTTACAACTGGGGGACTTAGTTCCTCCACACTTATTGATATACGCCACTGTTGTAGTGTTGTCAGAGCGAACCACGATGTGAGTATTGCACACATCCCTTGCAAGGGAAAGAATACCCATCTTAACAGCCAACATCTCCTTGGTGTTAATGTGGTATTGTTCCTCATAGTCGTCAAAGTAACCTTGAGCGACATCTTCACCAAGAACAGCACCCCAGCCTTCATCACAAGCATCGGCGAACAGAGTGAGGGTAGGAGCAAAAGTTCTGATTTTTCTCGCTCTCCAAGGAAGGTTTGTTTTCCACCACAACAAATCTTCATGGGCCGCTTGCGACAAGAACATCTTTGCAGAAAAATCACCCTTGTGATACACTAAGGCGGCGATCTTATCCTTTTCCAAACTCTTATAGTGAGCCAGACCATAATCAACTCCACGGCACAAATCAACTAAAGTGCCCGTGATCGAAGACACTTGTTGAATGGAGAAAGCTTTCTCCGGATTGTTAAGGAACACATCAATTTTCTCCGGGTAGCCGTCCTTTTTGCGTCTGGAGGAAAAACAATCATTTCATGAGAGTCAATGAAGAAACCTAGGAACTTCATAACTCGTGAAGGCACTATTGTTGACTTCTGGGGGTGCACCAAAAACCCCAACTTACACAAAAGGTTCAAAGCCAGACACACAGAATTCGCACATTCTTCTTCTGTCTGACCCCACAGAAAACAGTCATCAATGTAACTAAATCCGAAACCCCCCTGTTCATGAACAGAGGAAAACACTGGTTTCATAACTTTGGTGAAATTAAAAGGTGCAGGCGAAAGTCCAAAAGGCATCGCCACAAACTTAAAGATTTTTCCTTCCCATGGAAAAGCAATAAAGGGTTGAGTATCCCTATGGAGGAGCAGAGAGAAATAAGCTTCTTGTAGATCCAACGATGCCATGTAGGAATCCGGTCTGAGCATTTCTAGAGCTGATTGTAGATTGTCCATCTTGAAATGAACTGGCGGAATAAGCTTATTCAACTCAGTTAAATCAATGATAAGTCTCCATTTGCCTCCTGGTTTAGGTGTAACGAAGACATTCGACAAGAAAGAAATCTCTGACATGTCAGCAGCAACAACAACTCTTTTCAGAATCAACTTCTGAACCTCCTCGGTAACAGCTGACTTCCTTTCAGGACCAAAGGCATACTGATGAGGAATAAATTGTTGTGATGGAGGTTTGATAAAAGACACTTGAACTCCTCGCACAATACTCAAAATCTCCGGGTCCGAGGTGATCTTTTCCCACTCAGACAAATGATGAGAGATACTTCCTGGAGTGAACGATAATACAGAGGGGCCCTCTGGCAACAAAGTAAATGCAGAAGGTGAAACTGAAGAAGGTATAGCATCTAACTGAGATTGTACCTCTAATATCTGCGATATTCCCGATCGCGATGGTGATAATCGCGTTGATGGTAATAATCGTCTTGGGGCTGACGTTCCCTCGACCTGCTGTAACGCCTGGACGATTGGGACCCCCGTCCTCGTTGATTTCCCCTTGAACCCCTCCCACCCCGGCGGGAGAAGTTCTGTTGATAATCGTCGTTGTTCTGTTTCTTCTGGCCCCCTCCCTGAGGGCAGTAAGGAGGCCGATCGGAGTTTTTTTGTTGTTGTTGCTGTGAACCCTTCTTATTGGCATTTTGCGTTTTAGGCTCAGCTACAATGGCAATCTTCCTACTCCCTTCCAAAGACTTTATGTTAGCCTCTAGGTCGTCACCCAAGAGATTAGCAGGGGACGAAGGGAAGTGTTTAGCATTAGACGCCAATTCCTTGTAGGTATCTTTCAAATGCTTAGCCATTTCAGTACGACGTTGCTTAGTAGAAATAAACATATTGTAGAAACCAGCAATCGCCAAGGCATCACGACAATGGACAAAACCTTTGTTTATCTTTGTTAGGATATCTTTATCAACGACATGAGTCTTAATGTCAAAGAAAACATCAGCAGCATAAGTCACAGCGGTGGCTTGAGCTAACAACATCACCTGAAGTTTCCTGTGAGTTGAATAAAAACGTTTTGGATCGTCACCTAAGGCCGACCAGACCAGATGAGAAACATCCGGAGTCTTGAGAACCTCAACATTGGACGGACGTTTGTTCCTAGCTTTCACCTCATCAAAGACATTCCCAGTCGGAGGAGAAGAAAACACTTGTTTTAAATAGCGCTGTAATTCCTGACTCACAATCGGATTACCCTCATTGCCCTTCTCATTCATCTGTTTGACGAACTCATCAAAGATACCAGAACAATCCTCGATGAGCTCCCCATCCTCTATCTCAGGAGTAGCAGGCTCCGGATCATTCACAGTGTTATTGTTATTCCCGGAAGCTGTCTGACCGCCATCTTGAAAGGTTACAACGCCACTTCCGGCGGCACGAGGTGACCTGGATCTCCGAGGTGACCTAGATCTCCGAGGTGACCTAGATCTCCTACGGGGAGCTCTGGTTGAACTTCAACTAGATACTGAATGAGTGCGCTTACGTTTGCGAGTCCTCCTCTGCCTCCTAGGACTAGGAGAGGAAGACGAAGAAATAGATGAATAAAACATTGGGCGGCGATGAGAGTGTCGAGGAGAATCCCTGTAGAAATCCTCTCTTCGAGAGCAGTGACCCGACGGACGAATGTAAGGTGACCTAGATCTGGACTCACGTGGAGTACCATTGTCACCAGGTTTCGCAGACACCTTTTTTGATTCAAGAGCGCCCTGTTCAAGGGAAACAACCCTCTTATTAACGCTGTTCACAGCCATATTAACAATGTCAATCTTAGAGTAGACACCGTTGAGTTTTTTGAGGATATCTCCCAAAGTTGGCTCCTGCGGCAGAACCGCGGCTTCCTCAGGGGGATCCTCGGCCGTCTTGTCCTTAGCGAGGTCAATGTCCGACATCTTGGAATTTGGACGCGAGCCACGTGCTGACCAAATAAGTTCTCAATATACAGAAAGGGAAGCAATAAAGTTCACCAAACTGGTTAAGAAGGGTCACAATGTCAAATGGAACAAGTTTGTCGCTTGAAAGTTGGTAGGAAATTCGTCGAAAGCAGAAAATTAGGTGAAAAATGCACTGAGGACTTGCTCCCGAACTGCACTTGATGCGTAAATCCCTAAACTGCCTTAGCCTCGTTCCCCTTCTCATGGGCTGCCACCTGACAGTGGCTGCAGACAAGAATACAAGATATAGTATATTATAATGATACAAGATATAGTATATTATAATGATACAAGATATAGTATATTATAATGATACAAGATATAGTATATTATAATGATAATACAAGATATAGTATATTATAATGATAATACAAGATATAGTATATTATAATGATACAAGATATAGTGTATTATAATGATACAAGATATAGTATATTATAATAATACAAGATATAGTATATTATAATAATACAAGATATAGTATATTATAATGATACAAGATATAGTGTATTATAATGTTATAGTATGTGTACAATACAGATATAATTAATGCACCCCTCATGCAGCATGTAATAAGGTAAATACCCGGTAATGTGGTCTCAAGGGCACACTGTCCATGGTAGGAAACATGTGCAGCAGGAAGTAGGACAAGTCCCGCCAGGCCAACTTGCGCAGGAACTTGGGGCACTTGCGGTGTTTGGCCTCAGCCAGGATGGTGTGTGGGCTGATCTGGCCAAAGTGGAGGTAGGGTGAGATCTTGCACGTGTTCAGCTTGTCAGATCTTCCTGATTCCTTCTCATAGTGACGGACACCTGACAAAATAATAAACATGGCACCATGAAGGCATCTGTATCAGACAAAAGTTTCAGAAAAAATAAAATCCCTGTCATAACATTAGACTTTTTAGGTAAAAAGTTAAAGTTTATAGTAAACAGCCTTGCCTAGACGGGGAACCGAACCCCAGACCTTAATATTCATGTTACAATGCTCTTCCTACTGAGCTATCCAGGCTGCTGTACACCAGATCCTACCACCCAGGACACTACTGAGCTATCCAGGCTGCTGTACACCAGATCCTACCACCCAGGACACTACTGAGCTATCCAGGCTGCTGTACACCAGATCCTACCACCCAGGACACTACTGAGCTATCCAGGCTGCTGTACACCAGATCCTACCACCCAGGACACTACTGAGCTATCCAGGCTGCTGTACACCAGATCCTACCACCCAGGACACTACTGAGCTATCCAGGCTGCTGTACACCAGATCCTACCACCCAGGACACTACTGAGCTATCCAGGCTGCTGTACACCAGATACTACCACCCAGGGCACTACTGAGCTATCCAGGCTGCTGTACACCAGATCCTACCACCCAGGACACTACTGAGCTATCCAGGCTGCTGTACACCAGATCCTACCACCCAGGACACTACTGAGCTATCCAGGCTGCTGTACACCAGATACTACCACCCAGGGCACTACTGAGCTATCCAGGCTGCTGTACACCAGATCCTACCACCCAGGACACTACTGAGCTATCCAGGCTGCTGTACACCAGATCCTACCACCCAGGACACTACTGAGCTATCCAGGCTGCTGTATTCCAGCTGGTCCTACCACCCAGGACACTACTGAGCTATCCAGGCTGCTGTATTCCAGATCCTACCACCCAGGACACTACTGAGCTATCCAGGCTGCTGTATTCCAGATCCTACCACCCAGGACACTACTGAGCTATCCAGGCTGCTGTATTCCAGATCCTACCACCCAGGACACTACTGAGCTATCCAGGCTGCTGTATTCCAGCTGGTCCTACCACCCAGGACACTACTGAGCTATCCAGGCTGCTGTATTCCAGCTGGTCCTACCACCCAGGACACTACTGAGCTATCCAGGCTGCTGTATTCCAGCTGGTCCTACCACCCAGGACACTACTGAGCTATCCAGGCTGCTGTATTCCAGATCCTACCACCCAGGACACTACTGAGCTATCCAGGCTGCTGTATTCCAGATCCTACCACCCAGGACACTACTGAGCTATCCAGGCTGCTGTATTCCAGATCCTACCACCCAGGACACTACTGAGCTATCCAGGCTGCTGTATTCCAGCTGGTCCTACCACCCAGGACACTACTGAGCTATCCAGGCTGCTGTATTCCAGCTGGTCCTACCACCCAGGACACTACTGAGCTATCCAGGCTGCTGTATTCCAGATCCTACCACCCAGGACACTACTGAGCTATCCAGGCTGCTGTATTCCAGATACTACCACCCAGGACACTACTGAGCTATCCAGGCTGCTGTATTCCAGCTGGTCCTACCACCCAGGACACTACTGAGCTATCCAGGCTGCTGTATTCCAGATACTACCACCCAGGACACTACTGAGCTATCCAGGCTGCTGTATTCCAGCTGGTCCTACCACCCAGGACACTACTGAGCTATCCAGGCTGCTGTATTCCAGATCCTACCACCCAGGACACTACTGAGCTATCCAGGCTGCTGTATTCCAGATCCTACCACCCAGGACACTACTGAACTATCCAGGCTGCTGTATTCCAGATCCTACCACCCAGGACACTACTGAGCTATCCAGGCTGCTGTATTCCAGCTGGTCCTACCACCCAGGACACTACTGAGCTATCCAGGCTGATCCTACCACCCAGGACACTACTGAGCTATCCAGGCTGCTGTATTCCATATCCTACCACCCAGGACACTACTGAGCTATCCAGGCTGCTGTATTCCAGATCCTACCACCCAGGACACTACTGAGCTATCCAGGCTGCTGTATTCCAGCTGGTCCTACCACCCAGGACACTACTGAGCTATCCAGGCTGATCCTACCACCCAGGACACTACTGAGCTATCCAGGCTGCTGTACACCAGATCCTACCACCCAGGACACTACTGAGCTATCCAGGCTGCTGTATTCCATATCCTACCACCCAGGGCACTACTGAGCTATCCAGGCTGCTGTACACCAGATACTACCACCCAGGACACTACTGAGCTATCCAGGCTGCTGTACACCAGATCCTACCACCCAGGACACTACTGAGCTATCCAGGCTGCTGTACACCAGATCCTACCACCCAGGACACTACTGAGCTATCCAGGCTGCTGTACACCAGATCCTACCACCCAGGACACTACTGAGCTATCCAGGCTGCTGTACACCAGATCCTACCACCCAGGACACTACTGAGCTATCCAGACTGCTGTACACCAGATCCTACCACCCAGGACACTACTGAGCTATCCAGGCTGCTGTACACCAGATCCTACCACCCAGGGCACTACTGAGCTATCCAGGCTGCTGTACACCAGATCCTACCACCCAGGACACTACTGAGCTATGCAGGCTGCTGTACACCAGATCCTACCACCCAGGGCACTACTGAGCTATCCAGGCTGCTGTACACCAGATCCTACCACTCAGGACACTACTGAGCTATCCAGGCTGCTGTACACCAGATCCTACCACCCAGGACACTACTGAGCTATCCAGACTGCTGTACACCAGATCCTACCACCCAGGGCACTACTGAGCTATCCAGACTGCTGTACACCAGATCCTACCACTCAGGACACTACTGAGCTATCCAGGCTGCTGTACACCAGATCCTACCACCCAGGACACTACTGAGCTATCCAGGCTGCTGTACACCAGATCCTACCACCCAGGACACTACTGAGCTATCCAGGCTGCTGTACACCAGATCCTACCACCCAGGACACTACTGAGCTATCCAGGCTGCTGTACACCAGATCCTACCACCCAGGACACTACTGAGCTATCCAGGCTGCTGTATTCCAGCTGGTCCTACCACCCAGGACACTACTGAGCTATCCAGGCTGCTGTATTCCAGCTGGTCCTACCACCCAGGACACTACTGAGCTATTCAGGCTGCTGTATTCCAGCTGGTCCTACCACCCAGGACACTACTGAGCTATCCAGGCTGCTGTATTCCAGCTGGTCCTACCACCCAGGGCACTACTGAGCTATCCAGGCTGCTGTATTCCATATCCTACCACTCAGGACACTACTGAGCTATCCAGGCTGCTGTATTCCATATCCTACCACCCAGGACACTACTGAGCTATCCAGGCTGCTGTATTCCAGCTGGTCCTACCACCCAGGGCACTACTGAGCTATCCAGGCTGCTGTACACCAGATCCTACCACTCAGGACACTACTGAGCTATCCAGGCTGCTGTACACCAGATCCTACCACCCAGGGCACTATTGAACTATCCAGACTGCTGTACACCAGATCCTACCACCCAGGGCACTACTGAGCTATCCAGACTGCTGTACACCAGATCCTACCACCCAGGACACTACTGAGCTATCCAGACTGCTGTACACCAGATCCTACCACCCAGGACACTACTGAGCTATCCAGGCTGCTGTACACCAGATCCTACCACCCAGGGCACTACTGAGCTATCCAGACTGCTGTACACCAGATCCTACCACCCAGGACACTACTGAACTATCCAGGCTGCTGTACACCAGATCCTACCACCCAGGGCACTACTGAGCTATCCAGGCTGCTGTACACCAGATCCTACCACCCAGGACACTACTGAACTATCCAGACTGCTGTACACCAGATCCTACCACCCAGGGCACTATTGAACTATCCAGACTGCTGTACACCAGATCCTACCACCCAGGGCACTACTGAGCTATCCAGACTGCTGTACACCAGATCCTACCACCCAGGGCACTACTGAGCTATCCAGACTGCTGTACACCAGATCCTACCACTCAGGACACTACTGAGCTATCCAGGCTGCTGTACACCAGATCCTACCACCCAGGACACTACTGAGCTATCCAGGCTGCTGTATTCCAGATCCTACCACCCAGGTCACTACTGAACTATCCAGGCTGCTGTACACCAGATCCTACCACCCAGGACACTACTGAGCTATCCAGGCTGCTGTACACCAGATCCTACCACCCAGGACACTACTGAGCTATCCAGGCTGCTGTACACCAGATCCTACCACCCAGGACACTACTGAGCTATCCAGGCTGCTGTATTCCAGCTGGTCCTACCACCCAGGACACTACTGAGCTATCCAGGCTGCTGTATTCCAGCTGGTCCTACCACCCAGGACACTACTGAGCTATCCAGGCTGCTGTATTCCAGCTGGTCCTACCACCCAGGACACTACTGAGCTATCCAGGCTGCTGTATTCCAGCTGGTCCTACCACCCAGGGCACTACTGAGCTATCCAGGCTGCTGTATTCCATATCCTACCACTCAGGACACTACTGAGCTATCCAGGCTGCTGTATTCCATATCCTACCACCCAGGACACTACTGAGCTATCCAGGCTGCTGTATTCCAGCTGGTCCTACCACCCAGGGCACTACTGAGCTATCCAGGCTGCTGTACACCAGATCCTACCACTCAGGACACTACTGAGCTATCCAGGCTGCTGTACACCAGATCCTACCACCCAGGGCACTATTGAACTATCCAGACTGCTGTACACCAGATCCTACCACCCAGGGCACTACTGAGCTATCCAGGCTGCTGTACACCAGATCCTACCACCCAGGGCACTACTGAGCTATCCAGGCTGCTGTACACCAGATCCTACCACCCAGTACACTACTGAGCTATCCAGGCTGCTGTACACCAGATCCTACCATCCAGGACACTACTGAGCTATCCAGACTGCTGTATTCCAGATCCTACCACCCAGGGCACTACTGAGCTATCTTGAAATAAAAGATTAGAGTCGTAGCATACAGCTTCACTCCTTGATTGAACAGCATCCTGACTACTCGTGTCTTTATTGTGACTCCGATATTTAAACTTTTGGATTATTAAAATAGTTATTATTTGGTAGATTATGCCCCCGAGGGTGTAACATTACCAGGCTGCTGTATTCCAGATCCTACCACCCAGGACACTACAAACTCATGTTGCTCACCATCAGATAGGAACAGCTGGAGGGCATCATAAGCAGCATCTTCACTGAAGTCCCATGAAGCCACCATCGGTGCAGCCCAATCAATCTGAAGGTATCAACATGAGAACAAAGCGTATAGTCAACCATTATGCTAGAGGTACAGAGTTAAGAGTTTCTAATGTCACATCACGAACACAAGCATGCATCAACCTTTCATTAATCAGAAATGTATATACTTCATTACATAGAATTAATTAGAATTAGATATGAAATCAAATGTACATAAGCAAAGTTTGAGCTACTGGCCAAAAACTGTAACTATTGGAAAAGGCACTATTTAAGATCATTACCAAAAATGCTGTTTGACGAACAAATAAAAAAAAACCTATTGCCAATCACATCCATACAAAGTATAATAGACACACACTATAAACTGGTCAGGCCTTCAATATTACATCCATACTACTGGTCAGGCAATCTAAACTTCTCTAAACTATTCTAGTATAGAATAGGGTTAGTGTAATTTTAAGCTATTTAGCTCATAAATATTTTCATTTCTTGGTCATATAAGTTCAGGGCCGAGTTGGTCTACCCCTTGGGCCAACATGGCATTGGGTCGACGTGTCTATGAACCTTGGATTGTTGGTAGAGAACTTACAAGTTGACCATTCTTCCTCCTGGGCATCTTGTGCAGCTGTAGTTGGTCTAGTGTGTGTGAGGGTGGCCAGGTGGCAGGCAGGGGCAGGGCAGGGGGCGTGTCCACAGGCAGACGTATAGACGTGATGCTAGACTGGCGGCACGCCTCCATGAAGTGCGTCACAGACCCTATACCTGACATAGAAAGACAAAACATGGAAGTGTATTTGTTTTGTTTTTTTTACAGTCGAAGGGGAAGGGGCTCGCTGTATATCGGGTTGGCCGAAGTATTTTTAATAGATGTAACTTATGAAGAACGTAATAAAGTTGGTGTTGATTTTATTAGTTTCTCAAGCTTTCGGGCATATGTGGCCCTTCATCAGGAGGATGGTAGTTTGTTTGTTTTAATAATTTTTTTATTTGACAAAAAATTCACAGTTTGTGATAGTCTCATTATGTTGTTTGAAGACATCTGTTCGGTTTTGATGAACTGTATCTCAAAACTCATGAGCATATCTGTGTCTTAAATTAACGTTATTCAGGAGAATCGGTGAAAGTGAAAAATTACTTCAACTTATGTCAACGACTTATACTTATACACTGTGATAAGTGTTTATTAAAATGGTTGGATCTTCCACTGGAGCTTCATTAAACATAGACATTTGTCTGTGGTTATTTGTCTCCTTCTCCTAAATTATCATTACACATATATAATATATTGGCCTGGTCTCCCCAGCTAACTGAAGCACCTTACCTCTCATGCCTATAGACTCCATGTTGACAGCACTGGGTTCATACAGGAGGTAGGAGTGGAAGCACCTTACCTCTCATGCCTATAGACTCCATGTTGACTGCACTGGGTTCATACAGGAGGTAGGAGTGGAAGCACCTTACCTCTCATGCCTATAGACTCCATGTTGACTGCACTGGGTTCATACAGGAGGTAGGAGTGAAAGCACCTTACCTCTCATGCCTATAGACTCCATGTTGACTGCACTGGGTTCATACAGGAGGTAGGAGTGAAAGCACCTTACCTCTCATGCCTATAGACTCCATGTTGACAGCACTGGGTTCATACAGGAGGTAGGAGTGAAAGCACCTTACCTCTCATGCCTATAGACTCCATGTTGACAGCACTGGGTTCATACAGGAGGTAGGAGTGAAAGCACCTTACCTCTCATGCCTATAGACTCCATGTTGACAGCACTGGGTTCATACAGGAGGTAGGAGTGAAAGCAGCTTACCTCTCATGCCTATAGACTCCATGTTGACAGCACTGGGTTCATACAGGAGGTAGGAGTGGAAGCACCTTACCTCTCATGCCTATAGACTCCATGTTGACTGCACTGGGTTCATACAGGAGGTAGGAGTGGAAGCACCTTACCTCTCATGCCTATAGACTCCATGTTGACTGCACTGGGTTCATACAGGAGGTAGGAGTGAAAGCACCTTACCTCTCATGCCTATAGACTCCATGTTGACTGCACTGGGTTCATACAGGAGGTAGGAGTGAAAGCACCTTACCTCTCATGCCTATAGACTCCATGTTGACAGCACTGGGTTCATACAGGAGGTAGGAGTGAAAGCACCTTACCTCTCATGCCTATAGACTCCATGTTGACTGCACTGGGTTCATACAGGAGGTAGGAGTGGAAGCACCTTACCTCTCATGCCTATAGACTCCATGTTGACTGCACTGGGTTCATACAGGAGGTAGGAGTGGAAGCACCTTACCTCTCATGCCTATAGACTCCATGTTGACAGCACTGGGTTCATACAGGAGGTAGGAGTGAAAGCACCTTACCTCTCATGCCTATAGACTCCATGTTGACGGCACTGGGTTCATACAGGAGGTAGGAGTGAAAGCACCTTACCTCTCATGCCTATAGACTCCATGTTGACAGCACTGGGTTCATACAGGAGGTAGGAGTGAAAGCACCTTACCTCTCATGCCTATAGACTCCATGTTGACAGCACTGGGTTCATACAGGAGGTAGGAGTGGAAGCACCTTACCTCTCATGCCTATAGACTCCATGTTGACAGCACTGGGTTCATACAGGAGGTAGGAGTGTAAGCACCTTACCTCTCATGCCTATAGACTCCATGTTGACAGCACTGGGTTCATACAGGAGGTAGGAGTGGAAGCACCTTACCTCTCATGCCTATAGACTCCATGTTGACTGCACTGGGTTCATACAGGAGGTAGGAGTGGAAGCACCTTACCTCTCATGCCTATAGACTCCATGTTGACTGCACTGGGTTCATACAGGAGGTAGGAGTGAAAGCACCTTACCTCTCATGCCTATAGACTCCATGTTGACTGCACTGGGTTCATACAGGAGGTAGGAGTGAAAGCACCTTACCTCTCATGCCTATAGACTCCATGTTGACTGCACTGGGTTCATACAGGAGGTAGGAGTGGAAGCACCTTACCTCTCATGCCTATAGACTCCATGTTGACAGCACTGGGTTCATACAGGAGGTAGGAGTGGAAGCACCTTACCTCTCATGCCTATAGACTCCATGTTGACAGCACTGGGTTCATACAGGAGGTAGGAGTGAAAGCACCTTACCTCTCATGCCTATAGACTCCATGTTGACGGCACTGGGTTCATACAGGAGGTAGGAGTGGAAGCACCTTACCTCTCATGCCTATAGACTCCATGTTGACAGCACTGGGTTCATACAGGAGGTAGGAGTGAATGAAAGCACCTTACCTCTCATGCCTATAGACTCCATGTTGACTGCACTGGGTTCATACAGGAGGTAGGAGTGGAAGCACCTTACCTCTCATGCCTATAGACTCCATGTTGACAGCACTGGGTTCATACAGGAGGTAGGAGTGGACCCGCTTCACCTCCACACCACACTGCTGCAGGGCCTTGTCGATCTCATCGTCTCTGATTGATTGATTGATTGATTGATTGATTGATTGAAAACATTTACATTCAGGAAAGGACATAACATTACATTCGATATCATTCTAAGACACACCTCGTTTATTCTTCTTTACAGAAATATTTAGTTTATACATCTGATTGATTGATTAATTGAAAAAGTTTACATTCAGGAAAAGACATAACATTACATAGAAGAATAAGTTGGTCATTGTCCCACACCGGACATAACTATTGAAACTCTGTATAAATGTTGACTTTATATGGTACTGCCATATATGTTCTTATCTCTTATAAGAGAGAGTTGTACTATTTCTGTTTACAGTAAAAGGTATGTAATGTAAAATGATGATATTTCTTAACCCATATGTATGAGTTTGGAACCGAAACAAAAGAAAACGAATCATTTACAAGTCAATTAATATCTCTCTAAGGATATAGGGAGACTAGGAAAACCTGTGCGAGCACAGATAGTTTATGAATAGATTATTGTCTTTCTTTATCCCTTTTTCCTGAAACTGCATTATAACTCTGTAATTATTCTAGAACAGATGTAGCTCAATTATAAACAGCAGTGACTTCGAGTATTTAATTCATAAGATAAGATAAAAAGTGACCAGGTCGCTTAATCTAATCCAATTTTTATCATAAATTTTCTGATCTACTTTCTTCATTCATATTAAGTTAGATTACTGAAATGTAACCGTCCCCGGACGTTAGGGCCCCAAACCGGTTGGTCCCAGACGTTAGGGCCCAGGGCCCCGACGTTAGGGCCCAGGCCTTGGACGTTAGGGCCCCCGCCTTGGACGTTAGGGCCCCGCCGGTAGGGCCCAGGCCTTGGACGTTAGGGCCCCCGCCTTAGACGTTAGGGCCCCCGCCTTAGACGGTAGGGCCCACGCCTTGGACGGTAGGGCCCCTCAGAGTAGGAGTAGTACATACAGTTAGCCAACAGAGGACAGCACTGGGGACTTGTTGTTTGGCTTGGTAGCTAGTCACTTTTGAAACCTAGGGCCCCTCAGAACAGCCTACAGAGGGCAGCACTTGATAAGTTGGTAGGCACATAACAAACCTATGACAAATGTGTGCGTCATTGTAGGCCTACATCACGCTTTGCTATGTGCCTAGGCCTATATCAAGAAGAAATATTAAGTTATTGAGTAATTCTCCCAAACGGGGAGCATTTGATTTGAGGAGGGCATTTTTTTAGAAAAAATAAACTTCGTTGAATCTCTACAATATTTGGTGTACGTATAGCAGGGACTATCAGCATTATGCAGACGAAATTTGGGAAGGCTGTGGCAAATATTTTTAGTCGTCCACCTATGCTTCAAATACCTCCATTTTTGCCTATTTTTGCCATATTTCAGTCATATCAACGTATATTTATGAATAATATTGTGTAAGTCTGAGATGAAGTACCCAGTTATTATCCCAGCGAAATTAAATGACTAAATCAAAGCTAGGGAATCGATATTGGCTGCCAAAATAAGGCCTGGTTGTAACCAGAAATTTAAATACCTTTTTGTGAAAATATCAGTTTTATTTCATACAATAACTGTGCTGATATATAATGATATCTGTATTTCTAATAATTATGGCGTAACGGTGACACTATATTCGTAACGGCGACATTACATCCAATGCTCACTGCAATTCAACAGCATCTGTATTCATTCATATCTATATGTTTTACCAAATTCAGGCAGGCCTGAACAATTATTAGAAAAGGTGAAATTGCATAAAAATATATTTCATTTAAGATATGGGAGTTCTTTTACATGTTGTAACGCGACATAAAACATTCCCACATCAATTCATTGAATTTTATTTGAGGGAATAAAAGGGTTTTTAAATGTCATGGGCCAATAACTTTTATATTTACTGATATATAAATACCTATAGATCTTCCCTCCCCCAAAACCTAATACAGTATAATATTAATGATTAGTTTAGGGACATTTCATTCTTTTGAAGCTAATATATGTCGTAACGGCGACACCAATATTCCAAAACAATATTTTCCAATTATAGATTAGTTTAAATGTATGATTCCGTGAATATTGTGTTTTTTCATAATAATGAATGTGTGTGCATGTGTAGAAACCATTTTTCCTCAGCAGAAGTAATATATTTTCTAAATCAGGCTGTGTATTACATTCAAATTCCATAATCATTACATATTTTCTAGCCTGAAAATGCTATTTTATCACAATAGCGGCGAAGATTTTGGCATTAGAGCTTTGAAAGTGGGGTTCCCACAGCATTATTTTTGCCAGAGAATTCAAATAAAATGGTTATAAGTATGTGTGATGATCCCAAATGCAGGATGTAGACACCCTGGGCTGAAAAACCAAATGATGCCCGATTGGGAGAATTACTCTATTATATAATTCTAATATATTATTAACTTGTTAGATTTGCAGTAAGATTTAGGGGAAGTATCAAGAAGAAATATTAAGTTATTATATAAATCTAATATAAGAAATATTAAGTTATTATATAATTCTAATATATTATTAACTTGTTAGATTTGCAGTAAGATTTAGGGGAAGTATCAAGAAGAAATATTAAGTTATTATATAAATCTAATATATTCGCTGGTTAAATTTGCATTAATATTTGGGGGAAGTAGATCTATATAGCTAAAAATAATAATAAATAGGCAATACAGAAGGGTTATGATAAAAGGGCAAGAAAGAAGGATGAGGCCTCTTCCACCAAAGAATGGTGATGTGGAATGCGCGCTCTCTAGTTGCCTTTAGCACTGTGATAGCCAGTCTCTTTGTTGCCCTCTGGTGTGAAATACACTTAGTACAACAACAAGCGAGGTCAAGGCGGGGGCCCTAACGTCCAAGCCGGGGGCCCTAACGTCTAAGCCCGGGCCCTAATGGCAGGGCCCTAACGTCTAAGCCCGGGGCCCTAACGTCTAAGCCGGGGGCCCTAACGTCTAAGCCCGGGCCCTACTGGCAAGGGCCCTAATGACCAAGGGCCCTAACGTCTCGGGAGCAATGTAACTAACGGCATAAGTATAAAATCACTGTGAGTTTTGGGGTTTTTTTTAAACATATACGATGTACAAAGAACAAATTGCCTGTATACATTGGTTTGGGCGTGCTCTTGTCTTAAAAGGTCAGATTTTCAGAAAATGCACAATCTACAGTTCTACACATCTATCAAATTCTGCTAAATTAGAGTGACAAATGATAAATACTAGGTATACTTGAGTATATTCTGTATTGTATTCATTCAATAAATATGTCTGGTTATGTTGAACTGTATTTTAACCTAATTTTCTTCTTAAATTTGGGTTATTTGAGAGGATTGGTGAAGGTCAATTGTACATTTTCTGACGATCTGACCCTAGAAACCTATCATTTTATGTATCACATGTATGTATACTCGTATACTCATTAGCATAAGCATAAGTATTAAAAAATACTAGCAGTAGCATTAGTGAATAGCTAGACACAGCAGTGGGCAGAATAACCATGGCAATGTGTATATGAATTAAACCCGGGAGCCTATGTCACAATTATCTTTCACTGTATTGTTTGACTTGCTGTATAAATATCCTAAATAGTTTGTTTTTTAAAGATTTTTATTGCATACAATTTCGTGGACAAGTCCCGATATTCTCATGCGGTGCAAGTAAATATTCAAAAAGTATCGATATTGTCCTACGGAAAAGTTTCACTTAGTAGTACAAAAAATATGATATAATAAAAAAATTACCTTTTCTTCAGGGCCGGTTCGTATTGGTCACTCCACACCACACTCCCAGCCCCAGTCTCCCCCACCAGTCGCCTCAACTCCTCCACACAACACGATGAAGCCTTATAGAACATGATCTGTGAGCCTAGTGTAGTCTGGAAGCTATGGTTGAGGGACGTCAGTGCGTGATGCAGCCAGAGTTTGGTGGCTCCCCCAGCAGCGGCCGGTCCCTCTTCCCTCTCAGACCAGATAAATACAGGAATGACCGGTGCACTGGACATACAGGCCTCCACTAGTGCAGGGTTGTCGTACAGTCTCAGGTCTCTCCTTAACCAGTAGATCACTGGTTTAGTACTGATCCGCCGCTCAATGGACATGTCAGTATATTTCTTATTATTTTTCTTATTTTTCTTCTTTTTCTTTGGTTGATTAACCTCTGTACTGTGGTTGTTAGAGGGTGAGGCATTATTTGTGTTTACAATCAATGAGTTGTGATATGTAAGTTGTTCATCGCGCTCTTCCATATGAACTCTTGGATTTGGGAATTTTAACATATCTAAAATACTTTTAGAGGCAAAGTCAGAAACAACTGATTTTTTAGCGCTTTTAAGCTCGTGTCCATTGTGTTTCTTGGTCTGTTTTTCAAATACAAAGTTGCTAGAACTGGGTTTACTTAGAATAGATTCTCTTACAGCATGTGCTCCATCACCCGCCTGCCTGTTATGTGGGTCTGTCCCCATCACTTGTCTTGTTTCCCACGCATTCACACGTTTGTTCTTGAGTTTTTGAGCTCTAGACTTCACTCCATGACTGGTGCTTGTGTTGCAGGCTAGGGTTGCCGCTGTGGGGTGAAACAGTAGGTTAATTTAATAATAGTAATAGAATAGAATAGAAAAACATTTTATTCAGTCAATGACTGCAGTCAAGGGAATGTCTCCAGCAGAAGGGAGGTATTCTTGCCCCTCGTGCTATCTTACAGTTTATGCAGTAGAGAACAATACTGCAGCGTTCGATGAAAGCTGTCAGCTCCCTACTATTCTTAGTCATTTTCTTAATAATCTATTACGATATTGTTGAATATGGTCTAAACTATTAATAATAGATTTTTATTTCCAATTTTTATTTCCAATCATATGGCTCTGTTTCAAATGAAATTCCATATCACATTTACAACAATTGTCATACAATGTAGAATTAAAAGAAAGAAACCTATAGAAAGAGGAATAATCTTCACCTTTAGTTGTTCTGCTCTCGGCGAGTCCATTAAATACTATAGGTTCGTTCCCTGAGTGTGTCTGCAGGTGTTTGGAGGCAGAGGGTGCAGTCGTCCACCCAGCATAGTCCACTAAATCCGCTTCTGCAGGTTCATATATATCCGACCCACCCCCGACCTCCTTCAGTGACAACTGAATGGCCAGTTCCAGATCTAGATCAGCAGCTAGTTCACAGTCAGGCTCGGGTATACCGTGATGTGTGTCTGATTTATTCACAACTGAATCATTTCCACGACGAGGAGGAGGAGCGGCAGCGTCGACTTGGCTCTGGGCATAAAATGTTTCGTAACACTGCGTGAGTTGAGCGTGCAGTGAAGGGTTAGTCAATGAAAACTCCTGCACTAAAGCTGGGAAACACACAAATGTCCGTTCATAACCGTATAATGATAAAATACAACACAGGTACTCATCGGGAAGTATTTTCTGGTTGATAAGGTCCTTCTTACACGTCTTTTCTTGCTGTAGAAGCTGGACCTCGTCTAACGTGTCCGCCATGTTGGCCTGTTTACATAATAGTGAGTGCGTGCACGAGAGAGTGAACTCAGTCCCCTTTTACCTCCCTGACATGGGGAAAGTTCGGTTAAAGTTCCATTCTGTTTTATCTATTATTTTCTCTGTCTTCGTATTTCGTAATTCTTTCATTTCCTTATATTCTTTTCATCTATGTTTGTTGCTTTATTTCCCTGCAAACGGCTAGTATGAACGTTGCGTTGTTTTCTAGTTTATCATAGACAGGTCCACACTTTACAGTACCCGTCACGCACTCCCATCACTTAAGCTCTCGTCGAATTTCCGAGTAGAAGCATTTATCAAGAACCGTGCGGTAAGTGTCACATTGGAGGACATATTGAACCATTTCCCAATAAGTGTTACCCTGAGATGCTGAACTGGTTCAGTCCCCAACTAAAGGTGGCTGCAATGTCTTCTCTGTCTTTATTTCCTGCCTTATTTCATAGAGTCCCGTATTATCGCCCGACCTTGTTGGCCCAGGGCCAGGTCGGCCTACTTGCGCGCCAGTTCAGCCCACCACCAAAAGGCCCACAAGTCGGCCCACACCCTCTGCCAGCTCGGCCCACGGCCAACCTCCTCTACTCATTTCACTGACTTAGGACAACCAATTTTAGGGTTAGGGTTGGTTTTGGTATGGAATAGGGTTGGTGAGATTTTACTTTTTTAGGCTAGTTTAGCTCCTAAATATTTTTATTTCTTGGTCAATATGTAGGCTTATGAGCTCTGGGCCGAGTTGGTCTACTCTTTGGGCCGACTTGGTTCAACTCCCTGGTCCGACTTGGCATTGGGTGGACTTGTCTATGAACCCTGAGACGTTAGCCGGTTAGGGCCCCGGGCAGTTGAGCCCCGGCCTGGTAGTCGTAGCATACAAATCCACCGCCTGTCTACGACAGGCGTAGGCCTAGGCTATGTACAGGTGTTGGGCGTCCAAACTACGGCCTGGATGAGGAGGGAGGTGTGATCGAGTTAACGCCCAAGCCGGGGGCCCCAACATCTGCAGTCCCTATGGACCTCTAGGCCTATAGGCCAGACCATTGGGCTGCCATCTGCGCTGGAAATTTGGGCCCAAGGTATTAAAGTGGCTAAGATAGTTAAAATGAATAGTCATGGAATCGTGTGAAACTTTGTCAGTGTAATCATATATGATAGGTATAGCAATATCTGAAGTATTGAGTATCAGCATTGCGTTTTCATTCAATGATTAGTGAATATGTGTAATGAATGGGTCAGAACCTAAACCCATGTCAAATCCATGAGGAAATGGCTTTGGAGACCAGGAGGTACTGCCAGATTCAGCCCTGGTAGCAGTAATGGAACTAGTGTCCTTTGTACTGACCAGCACCGACCTGGGGGTTACATAATTCCAGATGTCATGCCAACTGACAGTTTGAATATCAGGTTGGAGTGCAAAAACGATTTTGCTCTCTATTTTACCAAATATCTGATATGATATGAATGTTAGAGTTTTGATATCCACAGGAGTTATTTAGGAGGATAAGGTGAACCAAATACTAGAAAATGAAGTAGAAATTCCGTTACTTGATAATCTAGCCCTCAACAGTGAGAAGTGTCACTTTAAAAGGGGGCGCCACCATGGCTTGGAATTTAATAATTCCTACAAGATTCTAGTTCTAAATGTTTATATCCTTCCTGGATTGCTTTTAATTACGATTAGTCAATGCAAGATGAACGCGGCGAAGGCCTGACAAGGTTTCAGTTTTGAAACTGCAGGAACTGGGTCGGAATGTCGCATGTACATGGGACGTCACAAAAATTGATGCATGCCTCTGTGGTCGGAACCATGCTTTTATCTATTTGTTGTCTATGTTTAAACCTATATAAACGTCTATAGAATACTTCCAATATGCCTATTCGCGGCAAGGTATGCATCCCACAGACTTTGGCAGATCAGATACACAGAGAGAGAGAGAGAGAGAGAGAGAGAGAGAGAGAGAGAGAGAGAGAAGGCTACGGTAATGCTTGGTTTATATCATGACGTTCCCTCCAATGATGCATCAATGACGGTCGTCACAGAATGTGCGTGCGTCATTGGTACATGCGTAACAGCCGCCCTGTACTCGGGTTATATTGGTCTGACAGACCAATATAATTTTCAACAAGAAGATTTGCAAAATACCAAAGAAATATGCGTTTATATGATCAAATCAGGAAAGCCATTGTACTCACTTACTATATCTTTGACCAAACTCTCATAAATGAGTTCTGTGATCGGCAAGTGCCACTTTAATGTAGACTCTTCTCACTGATTAGGGCTAGAATCATGAGTAACTGAATTTCTTTCCAATATTCTAGTATAATATTCATACTTTAACAGATATTTTACCATAAAGAGAGTGAATTTATTTATAGCTGCCGTTGCAAATTTGGGTGGGCGACCGTTGTGGTTAGTGTGGTTGTCATGCGCAGTAGGTCACTGGAGAGATTCCTCCAGTCAGTGCCGAGGTGACCTGGTTTGGCCAGTGTAACCACATCATGACTGGGAGAGTGACAATGTTTTGTAACGCATTTTTCAAAGTTAGGAAGAAAGTCCAAATAATACATTTAATGTAAAAGTGAATCAGGAAGGGAGAGAGCTAAGTTAGTGCCAAAAAGTATGTATGACACTGGCCATTTTGTGATTTGAGGTAGATTGACAGTTCTCCTGAACCACAATGTGACCCAGTTCTATGAATTCAAACTGTCATGGGGGCAGTGCAGAGAGAAGCAGGCAACAGTTACAAAACGATTGTATTTTCACAGCAAATGGGAAAGCTAAAAGAAAAATAAGATCATGATAGGAATAAGAAGCTTTGATTTAGTTGTTTGGGGTATTTTCAAGGCGATTCTTGACTACTCCCAAACGTATCTTTTTAACTATCTTAGCCACTTTAATACACCATATAATTATGTATATACCAATGCTTCAAACTAAGTAGCTGTAAGTTCAATGTTTGTTGACATATATGTGCCGAGTAGAGTTGACCAATCAGACCTAGTGGGCCAGTGACGTCATCAATATGTCTAATAAGACTAATTTTCTCATGCTTTTGCTGGTAAATAAGGATGTCGATCACAATAATATACTTCATAATTACTCCTAAGACTATAATGTTTCTGCTATTTGCATAAGAAAATCTTTGGATTCCTACACTGTGTTTTGGCTTTAAAGATGAAAATATAGGTACCAGCTTACTAGAACAAAGTATCCAGTATAAGCACTGTGAAGCGATACTGTTTGATGAAATCTAAATTCATGATGTTGCACACACTGTGTTCAAATAATTCAGAAATAAATGGGCAAGGCAAAAGTTTTCGCCAAACCATATCATTAATAATTTAAGACGGGCCTTTTTTTTTACCTTGTTTGTAAATAAAATTGTGATGTAAACTGATTAACTCTCTCTACCTTGCAGGGTTTAAGACTCATGGAGGCAGGACAGGCAGAAAATACCACAAGTATGACTTGTGCACCTACTGTACTCATGGAGACAGGACAGGCAGCAAATGCTACAAGTGTGACTAGTGCACCTACTATAATGATGGAAACTATCCGGATGTCAGAAGGCATGGTGCATCACAGTGTGACTCATAAAGGAGAGACAGGACAGGCAGCAAATGCTACAAGTGTGACTTGTGTACCTACTGTACTCATGGAGACAGAACGGGCAGCAAATGCTACAAGTGTAACTTGTGTACCTACTAATGACAATGTGACCCATGCAGGAAATAGGAAGCTTACAGGCAAGAGTAGTACTGAGAAGAAATATAAATGTACTGTGTGTGACTTTATGGCAGCACAGGCTGGGGACCTGACAAGGCACATGAAGACCCACACTGGAGAAAAGCCTCATGAATGTACTATGTGTGACTATAGGACAGCACGGCCTGGAGCCCTGAGGAACCACATGAAAACACATACTGGAGAAATTCCTCATATATGTATTGAGTGTGACTATAGGGCAACAGATGCTGGAAAACTGAGGAGGCACATGAGGAAACACACAGGAGAAAAGCCCTATAAATGTACTGAGTGTGACTATGCCACAACAAGAGCTGAATACCTGACAAGGCATGTGAGAACACACACTGGAGAAAGGCCTCATCAATGTACTGAGTGTGACTATAGGTCAGCAACTGCTGGGGCCCTGAAACGCCACATGGCAACACACACTGGAGAAAAACCATATGAGTGTGCTGTGTGTGACTTTAGGGCAGCAAGTACTGGAGACCTGACAAGACACATGCGGAAGCATACTGGGGAAAAGCCATATGGATGTACTGTGTGTGACTTTAGGGCAGCACAGTTTGGAGGCCTGAAGTATCACATGACAACACATACTGGAGAAAAGCCTCATATATGTACTGAGTGTGACTATAGGGCAACAGATGCTGGAAGGCTGAAGAGGCACATGAGAAAGCACACTGGAGAAAAGCCCTTTACGTGTACTGAGTGTGACTATAGGACAGCGCGGGCTGGATACCTAAAGAGTCACATGAGAACACATACAGGAGAAAAGCCTTATGAATGTACTATGTGTGAGTATAAGACAGCTAAGGCTGAATACTTGAGGGATCACATCAAAACACACACTGGAGAAAAGCCTCATGGATGTACTATGTGTGACTATAGGGCCGCACGGGCTGGAACCCTGAGGAAGCACATGAGAACACATACTGGAGAAAAGCCTCATATATGTGTTGAGTGTGACTATAGGACAGCAGAGGCTGGAAAACTGAGGAGGCACATGAGGAAACACACTGGAGAAAAGCCCTATAAATGTACTGAGTGTGACTATAGAGCAGCAGAAGTTGAATACCTGACAAGACATGTGAGAACACATACTGGGGAAAAACCTCATGAATGTACTGAGTGTGACTATAAGGCAGCACAGGCTAGAGACCTGACTAAACACATGAGAAAACATACTGGAGCACTATAGATGTAGCACTATAAAGGCAGGACTGAAGACCAGAGATTTCACATGAGAACATACACTGGACCTCAGGGTTCATCAGCCAGTGTCCAAGTCTAGCCGCACATAATAGGGGATTTGCATAGCCGCCATTTTGAATCTTGATTCGCATGGAATTATGGGACTAATGGTACAGTCTAAAAACTAAAGAAAACATGCTATGTTCAGCATGGAATATTTACTAATGGTCTAATGTCAATATCCATGTGTTATACATGTTTCCATTCCACAAGTCCCCATCTTTCCCATCATGCATTTGGTTTTCAGAGATCATTTATACAAGCTCTGATATTGGTGAAAACATTCTTGCAAATTCTGATAAAAATGTTGCCAAATATTTGTATGTCAAATTTCAACAGAATCCATCCCAGCATGCACTGCAGTAGACATGCGCATTGAGATGTGCAACTCCCCTATTATACAGTTTGATATTCAACTTTCAGACTCACCAAAAATCAGCAATTTGTGTTTGTGACATCCATCCTCTACATTTTCTTTTTTTAAACAAATGGTATTGGCAGATTTTCACAATTGTGAAATGTCTCATCTCCAACTCCAAATTATGTACAGATTTAATGTATTTCACATATTACATCAATACAAATCATTTTCACCTTTCAGCTAGGAAGGAATATAATATATTATACTTCTAGATGGAATCATTTCACAAGAACATGGAGATGTAGCAGTAGTAGAATTGATGCAATAACTAAGTGCCAGAATGGTGGATTTAACAGTTGATATTAATATGTAGTGCAGAAAGCGCTCTTTCCCTCTACTACTCACACATACAACCTTATGAGTCAGATCGTCAGAAAATGTATAATCGGCAGCCCTACACAATTAGCAAATTCTGCTAAATTAGACTGGAAAATGGTCAACACTAAGGTATATCTGAGTATATTTGGTATTATGTTGATTTAAACGATCCGTTCAGTTATGTTGATCTGTATTTTGAACATAATTTCTGGCTTAAATTTGGGTTATTGGAGAGAATTGGTGAAGGTAAATTGTACATTTTCCGAGCATCTGACCCATATCTCTGCTGTAATGTAACCAAGTGCAATACATATTATTTTATTGCTAACTGAGAAAACCTTCTTGATCTGTGAAAGCTATGTTTTCTTTGCGAATAGTGAAATGTACTAGAGTGAATAAAAGTTGGCATTAAAAAAGTCTTTTCATAAATTTATTCTAGAATAATGTAAAAGCTTTAGTCTTGATGAGAGGAACAATCCAACTTGGATTCCTAGTTTGCTGGAAATGCTATTTGTCAATTACAACCCAGAGAAGCAAGACATAACAAGAGAAGGGGAAATATCATTATCCAGGTGATGCCGTGTGGCATATCTTTCCAATCTTTTTAAAGCAATTTCTGTTTTAACTGGCCTGTAGTAACCCTGTACAGTGCTGCCACTCAGATTCTCTGGGAAAAAAGAAGAGAAGCCACCAAAAAAGTGGATCTTAAAAAAAAGTATAATATTCAATCTCATACCACTGTTTCAAAAGGCATTTTCATTCACAAAATGTTTTAAAATGTTGCATAGTAGCCGGGCAGCTGAGAAAAATAGGCGAGTAATTAGACCTGAGTGCTTCAGAAATAAGCAAGGGTTTACATGTTCATTGCAGAACTATTTAAAAAGAATCAGATAAAGTATTAAAGATCGAATTTATATACACATGTCGGTATGAAAATGGTTTGCCCGATTCCCCTACCATAGCATTTGCTTGTTTGAGGTAAATGGGTGACCGCATTTAGTCTTGTGTGACCTAGTTCTATAGTATGTGTCCAGTAGGTGGAGGTATGGTCAATATGCTGTTGTTTTGACCATGTTACATGTATGACACCCCTGTCACTCCTCCATGGGGCTATATGGTGCAATCTTCAGTCACAATACCTCAGTCCAAGCTGCCTGAGTCATTGCCCCATGTGCTTATACTACTCAAGGATGTAGTACACAACACATGGCCAACATTGACAGGATCTCAAGCAAATGTTTAGCAAGACATTTAGCATCCCAAGTTTATAGTTTCCAGTGGCGTAGGAAAGCGGGAGCCCGGGTGTGGGAGAGAGTATGAGGGAGAGTTAGATATTAAATGTATTTGAAAGAAGGGGCGGGGCACGTACATGCCCACAACACAACATAGACCTGCCCATACACACAACTCATGTTGAGCTACCCCCCAGCCCCCCCCCCCCCAGCCCCCCTCCCCCACTCTCGCCCCCTTAGCCTTGCTTCCTTGAGTTCCCTCAGCTGATTTTATTTATTTTTTATTTTCTCATTTCTCTAGAATTATACAGGTGATCACATCAATTATTTAAAGCGTTTTAGATTAATCAAATTGCTCCCCTTTGATTTTTTTTATAATCGTTTTTCCTATGAGTCTAAAGTAATTTTTAAAGTACCATTTCATTTTATGATGCAGTTTTTTTTAGCCTTCGATTTCCCCCAATACTTTGGAATTATAACATTTCATGGCATGTGATGGGTTTGATTTTTGATTATATTATTTCCCCGAGGGGAGTGGGCCGATCCCGGAGGTACTGCAGTACCGGGCCAACCCGTGGTGGTAGAGGAGTAAACCCCTGAGCTACCACCCAGTTCCAAAAATCAGTTTAATATCGAAGCGGTGCATGCACCGCATATCAGATATTAAGCTGATAAGAACAGATACTACACTTTGATCTTAGCCAAAAGGCCGAGAAGCGATGCCCACCCACGGGACAGAACCTGAGCTATCCAATTCAGAATTTTACTAAGAAAGGTGTTAGCACCGGAAAGTACCCATGGGGAAAAGTTCCAACCACAAAATTAAAGTGAAAATAGATAAAATAGAAAGAATTTGTACTCTTGTAATATTGTTGACAACATTATTTCATAATGTTGGATATTAATTAAAGAAAGTTGATATTCTTGGTCATAAATGGTAAATACTTCGGGTAAGCGTAGTACAACAAATCGCCATACGTGGCGCTGTGTTTATGGCGCAGCATATATGGGCGCAGTATTGCTCGTTGTGAACACTAGATGGCAGCATGGAACGTCTCATATTACACCAGGCACATGTATGAGTGCGTGAATATCAGACATGTTAATCACTTGAAATATTCAAATTGGATTGCTATAATTAATGAGATATAATATATTATTTGCTATAGGTCGGGTCTGGCCAACATATTATATTACTGATGAAATTGGGGAATGCAGATCTCTGTACATAGTTTGGAAGACCACTTAGACATATCAGCTACTCTAAGAGCAACTGAAAGTGTATTAATTAATATTTGCCAAATTAGTATTTCCCAAACCCATAGACTATGGATATTTAATGAGGGGAGTTGCATTAGTCACTGCATATCTCAGAAAGAAAGGAAAATGAGATTGTTTGTATAATTCGTTTTTGTTTTGTTTTTGAAAGGTTTTATTCAAGCATAACCTGCCATCGTGGCTCATACAAATCTACGGTGCAATTATGTTGTGTCCCTTATATTTTGTAGTTTTTTTGGTATTTTCTATATTTTCTTTCTCTCTCTGCAGACAAAAATAACCATGAGATAGAATATTCAAACTTTAACATTAAAATTTAATACCTCATCTTCTGCTATAACAAATGAGCCTGAATACGTAGATAAAAGACAAATTTCTGACTTCTTCAAGCAGCTTTCGCCAGAGCTTTGTATGTTTTTTCTCTAGACCTTGTACAGTTGTATTATACTCTAGAATTCTCAGATTCAGGCTGGCCTCATTCAAAAAAGCAGCGAAAACCACTTGTACTCGGCCTACCAGCGATTTAATGCCTACAGATGGGCTAGTCTGATCTGAGGGTGTACATCCATTTCACACGAAATAAATGATTATAAACTAAAGAGTACCTTTATATCTTTGGGTGTACCTTTTTAAATTGATCCAAACCAATGATTTCACTGTTAATTCAGTGTATTTCTAAACAAATCGAGTGACGAGATGGAGGCCATTTTCAAATCTTGGACTTTTCTGGATTCATGAATAATTCATCAGCCCTTTCATCCAATCACTGGGCCTGCGTCAAGTCACGTTGTGGTCACTTCTCCAGGCCCTCTCAGACCCTCTTCAATAGGGGGCTTGCATGTACCACTGCACAAGTCTGGGAAAGATGGAGTTCTGTGCTTTGGAAACATGTAAAACCTATGGATATCAACGTTAGAGCATCAATAAATATCCCATGAAGATGTTTTTACATGGAATTTACATTGTATCATAGGTCCCATAATTCCATTTGTATCAAGATTCAAGTAGGCGGACATGCAAATCCCCTATCTCCTCGGTCCCATCAAGTTAAAGAGACCAGATGTGCTCAGCAGGGGGACTGCAGCTGAGTGTAGCAGGGCTAGATTCTCGGGAGCAGCTATAGTTGAGTTTCCAGTATAAAGGCTATGGACGGCTCTTTAAAATAACATAGGAACGTCCAGTCAATTCGTTGTACATTACTAAAAACAAGTACTAAGTTAAGAAATTATCAAGTTAAGTTTGGTTTATCTATTTAATATTACAATTAGTGTCAACTTAATTTATATACCTGGCGTTTCCAATGGAAACGATTCTCAGGCCGAATTACTTGTGTCCGATGTCAATTTATTAACTTGTTGTCCAGGCGGAGAGCGTGAGGTCATTTGAATTTAGTTAGACATTATTAATGTGCATTCATAGCAGATTTGAAGGAGGCTTAATTTAAATAGATAAATAAAATGCAATATGGAAATCAATGGTATAGGAGGAGAAGATGCCAATGTAATTTGCATATACACCCAAGGGGAGGACTGGGCAGATAAACAGCTGAGAAATATGAGGAGAGAGAGGGGGTTGGGCAGAGTAGCACCAGTAAAGGAGGAGGTGATGGTGGTTGCAGCTGGGGTGGGAGTGGGGGTAACATGGGCCACCCATCCCCCTTCTGTGTTGGGAGTGGGCTGTCCAGGTGGAGGACAGAGGGTGAGGCGGGAAGGTGGGGGGAGGGAGGGGGGTGAAGGGGCTGAGGTGTTGGCATAACATCTAAGTGCGAAATGTATCACTGAACAGTGAGTTAGATATGGCATGCTCCCCTGATGTCATATCTAAGCTCTAACACCTTACATACAGCTACACATATTATTAGATGAAGAATGATTGGCACATTTAGTAGTGACTCATATGATCTCAGGCCTCTTAAAGGCCTGAGATAAAAAATTGGACCAGTCTGAGGGATTGGACAAGAACTTTAGTCCTGATTTCGCAAGTTGGCGATTTTTTACCATATCTGTAGATCCCTTTCTTTGGTTAAACATGGCACAACGGAAAACAATGAAAATAATTATGATAATGGAATGATAATGCATTAAATTATGAGGCAGTCAAAAACATTCATTTAAATATCATGAGTTTACCGACGGAGATATAGGCCTAACCAGAAATTAGGCATAACACACAAATTGAAAGATACTGTGTCACAATAATTTTCATGAATAATGACAATAATCACTGAATCTCAAATATATCATATCAGATATAAATAAGTGACCAACCAGATAAACAGGAGTATGTTGTGACATAAACAAAGAAAACTGATCATAGACTTAGTCACGTTTGATGCACTGGCTGTGATCAACAGAGGGAGCCACATTTATCCTAAGCAGATAGTCAGCCAAGCAGTCCTGCAAATAGCTCAGGAATAGCCAGGCTGGAATGTATTCCATCGTAATGAGACCCATTATGTTGAACCTGTAGTGTGAATAATCCCAGGGGCAAGCGTTGAACTGTCTGAGAATGAATCCTGTGGTAAACTCCCAACTGAAAATTATGAGTACGTACAGAGCCATGCGTACACTGCGAGGAATTCTCTTCTTATACCATAAATATACATAAAGCCTTTCCAACAGGAAACTGCCTGTGCCATAGATGAAGAAGGAAGAGATGGCTGAATGTCCCTTCAGGGTCCAATCCCCATACTTGAAGAAAAAATCGAAGAATGAGGTGAAGACGATTTCAGCAGCGAAGCCTTGAATGCCATAGATGTAATACCTCACAAGTGCAGGCAGTGGGTGCATGTGTACGGGTGGTGGGGAATGCTTACCGTTGGAAGAAATGTTAGTAGATATATCATCTTGTTCTTGTGGACTTGGACTTGGAGACATGGTTAAATATAATTAATGAGTTTAGACCAGGAGGTGTAGTGGATGTAGATAATGCCACAATGAGAGGATGGTAATCACTGGCGGAGGGATGGTGTTAGATGATGTAGCAATGTAGTCACACCCTTAGCTTAGCATGGTACCTGTAAATATATTATTAATATCATCATTATTACTTAAGCAAGCCATAGTGCCCCTAACTAAAGTGAGCCTAATTTAGAACAGGGACTTTCTAGTGCAGCCAGACTCCTATAAATTCGTTCCCCACCTTAGATATATTAATTATAAAGTACCTTTAATGGTCAACATTGCGCAAAGAATAAGAGCAACAGTAGGCTAATGATAAGCTAGTGGAAGCAAATGGCTACTCTGCCAAATGTTATGATAAGCTATTTGTGAATATATAGTTCAAATCTATATACTCTGGATATTAAAGGCAAACCTGACTATTCAATGCAACACCAACCCCTGTATAGGCTACAAATAAGGGCGTTTTATGTACTATCCCTTTATAGCCCAGTAGAACTGGGGTGGAAGCATGACGTGAGTACTACTACGATTTTTTTTGCTGAAATGGATTTAGCGGGTTTAGAATTTTACATCTCGGGAAATAAAATGTTACCTGGGTCACACTATCAGATGAACACACAACCAAGGTCAAGGTAATTGTAAGGTCATTTTTTCCAAGATGGCCACCATTTGAGACCAGAAAATGCTATTTTTGCCACAGAATTGGCTAAAATGGCCACCATTTGAGACCAGAAAATGCTATTTTTGCCACAGAATTGGCTAAAATAGTCTGATTTGAATGATCTTGATGCTGAATTATGTTTTTGCTAATGTAGAGGTCATATTGTACTTGCCGAACCTAACCACTTAACACTGACCAGAAATGTATTGAGACCAAAAAGGTCGAGAAGCTGAGTAACTAGAATAGATATAGTTTATAACTATAAAGGTGCAGTTACTATTGTATTTTATCCGCGAACTTGCATATATATGTTTTAACAGGCCACAAAAAAATTACAAAAACTTGTACCGGTAATCATGTAATAATTGTATTAAGCGGAATTGTTTTGTATGAAACGACTCGGCGAGATATATTAAATTGTAGTTGAAGATCGTAGAATGTAATAAGTAGAAAATAACAGATTAAACAAATTAAAGTATAATGTAAGGTAATTGAGATGATCGAGATGTAATATTATAGTAGAGATTGTTAGGAATATTGTTTTCAATTGGCAAATGAGAATTATCATGGTATGAAACTTTGACCAATAAAATTTAAAAAAAAAAAAAAATATTTGTATTCCTTATTACATGTATGTGATTTTGAGTGTGTGATTCAGGGGTGCTATTTGAAAAGTCAAATAGCACCAGAAGGGCTGCAAGTCGCTATGCAACACCTATGTGCTATTTGAGCGGGGCATCAACATGTGACCCACAGGAGGCATCATTTCATTGGTTTGCTGTGTAGCGCTGCCTTGAAGTTTCGAAAGTTTTCAAGCAAAGTTCCGATAGTTTGGCAAGAAATACAGTAATAATAAGGTAAATATAACAGATGAATCTACAAATCAGTATGTAATAAATACCAAATGGCACTGTTCGGTTTGTAATCGGGTCTCAACGAGCTGCAAACCAAAACTCTTCCCTTCGGGACTCGTTCCATTCTGCAGCTCGTCTCAACCAGATTAGAAACCTATAGACATCTTGCCATTTGGTAAAAGAATTGACTAGAATAGTCTGATTTGAATGATCTTGATGCCATATGATATGTATTTACTTATATAGAGGCAATATTTGCATTCCTGGGACAAATTTCAAGATGACCATCATTTTGCAAGATGGCCACCAATTGTGCCCCTAAAATGCTATTTTAGCCATAATATTGGATAAACTTGTATCCCTTGACTCTTTTGAATGATCTTATTTTTAAATTATGTTTGCTAATATGGAAGTCAATTCTGTATTCCAGATCCACTTAAAGTGAGAAGACAGTTGCTGTGTTTCAAAATGCACAATATTTTCGCAAATGGCACTAATTTTTAAAAAAAAAAAAACATATTTTGTTAAAAAAAAAGGTTTGTATGAATCATTAAATTTTCATATCAATATTCACCAGCACAGCCAAAATTCTTCATATATACAAAGAATATAGTTTATAGTTTATGTAATACTAGACAGCAAATTCCTTGAAATACCAGAAAATACTGATGAGTATTACAATGAAGATCATTTCCAAAATAATTATCTATAATCAGAGAGCTAGGGAAGATCCCTGTGCACAATGTTCTCAAATCGAAATGCCTAGACCACAGGTGGTAATGTTGTCCAAGGGACTTGCCACTGACCATCAGCATCCATTCATCCCAAATCATCATGGCTTGGCATTTCTGGTCGGCAATTTAGACTAAAATTCATTCTTCTGTGACACATCGCATATGGGAATGAGCCAGTGGTTCATATTGATGGCACTCCTTAGAATTAAACCTTTTATATATAAATACACGAGTTAATTGTTTTTAATAATGCAACAAACTCACCTTCTCCTGATGTCAATGGGGCGTTAAAAAATGATAAGAAGGGTTGCAAGAATCTTCAAGTCTCCCTTGCAACTCCTCTATATATCTCAATGAAATAATGAGTAAAGCTGTTATTGTGAAATTGCCCATTCTGATGGCTATCCCCACACTACTGGTATATACCAAACTAACATGTGCTCCATTATGCAACCATGTGCACGGATGGCATGTTGAAACTGATGAAGCAAGGTATTTTACAGAGTTTTGTAATAAAAATCAATTGTTTTTATGTTCCATGTTTCTGCCTGGTTGTGCTATTTCTCATGGGTGTTAATGCATGGGTGCCTAGCATATGGCAATACAGATAGAAAGGGATGAACACAGCAGCTTGTTGGCCATAACTTGCATAATTACATACAGTCACAATGGAAATGTCTGGATATTACTTTGGCATAAGTAGGCTATTCATTGGCATTAAACAAATTTTGATGATATGTTTACAATAAGTATAAATATAAATATATATCTAAATATGGCATATTTAAATAAATATATTATGATAAAAATGTTAGCTTCCTGCTTTGATGTTTTAACAATGTACTTCACCGAACATGTTTCGGCTTCAATGTTGATCTGTTTTCAATGATGATCTATGATGCCCCTTGTGTGTCAATTGTGTCAGTTGGTATTGTAACCTGATAACCGCATTACGTCCATCAATGTATTTACTCATCTCATCCCCATGTTAGCATTAAGAATTCAGTTTCAAACTTTCTTGAACATTCAACAGTAACAGTAACTTTCAAAGACAAAACCTTAAGTCTGCAGTCATAGGAAGAACTGGCCGGCCGAGCACAGAATTGACCGACCAATTGTAAAAAAGATCAGCAATAAAGGATTTTTGTTTTCTCAGCTATTTATAGCTGAGAAAACATATGAGTCACTATGAAATGTGCCAATCACTGATACTGGATCTACATCTGATAATATTCTTTAGCTGTCTGTGAGGTGTTTAAGGATGCCTTATCTAATCCTTTCGATCAGGTCCTATATTTCACACTTCACTGATTCAATCAGTCATAGATTTCACACCTAGACGTTATTGAAGGCTGATTGACAGCCTTCCTAGGTTTAGCCAAGGGAGTTGATTGGCTGTTAGTTAGATGCTTCTCCAACCATGATAGGTCTGCAGAAGGCCCTCCCACCTCCCACACCATCCCTCTGCCCACCACCCCCCTCACCTGCCTCAGGTGCTCAAATGGACACTGCTGCCCAACACATTTTCTAAATTTTAAAAGTAAGTTACCAACTATTTAGCCTAGCCTAGCTTACTACTTTTTTATACAACCAACTTTTTTGTTTACGACCAACTTTTTTTTTACGACCAACTTTTTTTTACAACCACCTTTTTTTTTACGACCAACTTTTTTTAACAACAATTTTTTTAACGACCAACTATTTTTTAACAACAATTTTTTTTCAACCAACTTTTTACGACCAACTTTTTTTTAAGACCAACTTTTTTTTATGACCAACTATTTTTTAACGACAATTTTTTTTACCGACCAACTATTTTTTAACGACAATTTTTTTTCAACCAACTTTTTTTACAGCCCTGGCTATGGTTTCCCTCTTCAAGAATCAAACTACTGTATAACTATAAGTTGACATCAGGCACAAATGATTGTGGCTGAGAAAATCGTTTCCAGTGGAAACGCCAAGAATATGAATTAAGTTGACACTGATTACAAAGTTAAATATGTTAACAGTTGATCAAATCGGTGCATAACTTGATAATTAGTTAACTTAGTACTTGTTGAATTTGAATTTGAAGTCCTTTATAGAAGCTTAATTACAGCCCTTGGTGCAATCCCTGGGAACCCTGGAATGTGAGCAAGAGCTCTTGGTTGTTTCACAATATAAATCATTGTCTCAGCTTGATTAACTGCGTCAGCATAAATACATTTCAGAGTAATACATATAAGTTCATTAATAAATTCATGCTTAATATTAGGGTAATAAAACATGTTAAATCAATAGCGGACATTGACAATTACCAGTGAAATAATTTAGTTACTCCATAGGATGACCTTAGAAACACAAGAATATATTTATTAGTAAACTGTCTTGCAATTTGGTGCATGTATTGATATATGGGTCAAATTCTCAGAAAATTTAATGTACAATTTAACTTCGCCAATCTTCTCAAATAACCCAAATTCCAGACAAAAATAAAGTTCAAAATACAGTTCAACCTAACCAAACAGATTGGTAGAATCAATGCAATGCCCAATATACTCGAATTTACCTAGTATTGACCAAATTGCAGCCAAATTTAGCAGAATTTACTAAATGTGTACAGCTGCAAATTGTAAATTGTACATTTTCTGAAAATCCGACCAACAGCATGAAGCATTAAACCCTCCTAAAGTGAGAAAGAACATTCCAACAAAGAGATCTTGTATATAAATCACCTTGAAAATAAATTAATTTTGCGACTTGTGACTCATTTGACTCAACACATCACTATTTAGAGGGTGCTGACACGACAATAAATAACCCATAGGGAGAGACGGCCTCCGCTCATCTGGTCACGTGACAGTGCATCCACACTTCTAGGAACGAACTGATTTTGTGCAATTTTGAACAATTAATCATATATAATATTAAAATCCATATCATAGAATATATTCATAATGAACATGAGCAACATTTCCGCAACGTTTATTGCCTAAAATCGACAGTAATGCTGAGATTTCCCCCATTGCTTACTTTCACCCCACTGCCGGGCAGTGGGCCGGTACTTGGGGGACTCTGGCCCTTGACGACCATAGCAACCAAGCTTAAAATCTCCAACTTTCCCCCTTGATTTCTAAAATTATACACAATTGTCGGAAAAACGGAACCAGCGACTGCAATCTATGAACAATATTTGATATATACATGTATGCTCATAGCATTTTGACCCGTTTATGTATGGTTTCAAAGGGGTTGAAAACAGGTATTTTAGCGTCAGCGCCTATGGCACTCAGCTGGTGTATTCACCAGAGTTTTTGCTGCCGATCGTAGCGCCACCTGTAAATACCCGGATTCTCGTATCAAAGAATCTTCATCATGTAACCTTAGGTAACCCCAGGTAAGCATAATATCATACCTCATAAATACATCTGTCAGTTATTGATATTCCATGTTAATACAGTAATGTAGTTATGTAAATTATTGAGTCCAGTTCCGTTGCATTTTACGATGGTAATCTCATGGAGCCCAGTTGGAACACAATTCAATAATACATTTGTTAGGATCTGTCAATTTAATCTTTAACATCGAAGTACCAGAAAAATTAAACTTTATCATAGGAATATAACATGAATATATATACAATATCTCAATTTAATAATTTGTTTTTGTTTTTACCTCTGAACAGGGAAAAGCTACACGAACTATAAAACCAACGAAGTTCATTGCAATGTTACCTTCATGGTTTAAGTATAGACATTCGTTACATGCGACCCTTCATGAATACAAATATTTATGTGAACCAATCGTTATTGTTCTTAAGAAATGATTTCATAGCAGGCCATCGTAGCATGAGATTTGTGTACTATCTCCAAAGCTGGTCTCATTGCTTCACACATGGTTAGATTTTGATTTGATTTGAAAATTGTTTATTCATCACCAAAGAAATTATTAAATTAATGTGATAAACGGGGTTATTACATTATAGTCAGTTTTGGTATTATCTGTTTTATAACTTGTTTTATTATGTAATAGTTTGTTTTAGGAATTTATCTTGTTTAATTTCTTGTTAATTTGTACTTATTAGCTCCCTTAGTATAGACATCTTTTCAATAGAGGTAACGGCTTCGTCCAGCTGGTAGGCCTAAGCAACACATTTTCAACTGTTCATTTTGTTATGTCTGTCTACATGATAAAAGCATAGAAGATATATGAAATTATATATATGTTAATTGTTACGACACGATCTTGTGGGTCTTATAATTAGCGGTGATTCAGAGTAGGGCGATGTCAATAGGTTGATCTTGTTGTTGCATGATAATTGGATAGTAGGCTTATATGTCGGTCTTCCTAGGATTAGGGTCTTCCCTGTATTCCTATGTGGCTTCTATGTGGATTCTTATGAGTGATTCTTATATGTGTTAGAGCTCTAAGTGATATGTACTTCGCATTGTATCCATAGTCAGCAGTACAGTGACTCTTCAGTAGGAGATATCCAGTAGATGTAGTGGTATACTAGCCTCCTATGGTGGGAATCCAGCATCCCTATAGCACTATTGCAGCTACACAGAAATGAAGGCAACTCAAGGAAGCAACACAACACAAGAAGCTTAGTTATGAGCTCAAACTGTATTCCTCTTGTAGAACATGATGTTATATAGTTGTGGTGTCAGGGCTGGAATTGGTTTCCCTCCCCTGGGCCTATCCCTCCCTTCCCTTAGTGTTGGTCCCTCCCCCTTTAGTCCATTTTGGGTCAGATTTCGCGTCCACTAATTGTACTACAGACCGCGTTGGTCTAGTGGCGCCACCTGACGTGTTCCATCATGGACTAAAATCAATATACAACTCGGATTGTAGCGTTTGAACGGTCTGTACTCCCATAGACGTCCCTCGGCCTTGGGACATCTATGGAGTACAGACCGTTCTCACGCTAAAATCCTCGTTGTCTATTGCTATACTATATTCTATCCTGGTCCTATTGGCAATTTAGTATCCTACTACCGTCCCCTGCTGCCCTCTGGTGTAAACTACAGTTACTACACTGTCTAGTGTAGCTTTCAGTTGGTTAGTTCTTATAAACAATAGATGGCACCACTGGAGTGTCAGTATTGGGATATACAAGCTTGTCAACACACAAAAAGGTAATCAATAGTTCGTTATCATACTGCACATAAATACAACAACAGTCTCTTCAAATCAATATATTATATATAAAAAGTCTATATAGGCCAATCAAGGTGTAATCCTCAAAGGAGTCCTAGTATCAGTAGTAGGCCTATGGCTACATGTGATAGTGAGCGATAATACCAGATTGTTTATCTCTGCTGATCTACATGAGGTTTGGCAGGTAGATCCACCATACTGGTTTCTCTTTCCAAATTCTCTGTGAAGATAAGCGTAAATGTTCTCAATTTTTCACTGTGTATATTCCCAATGGTTTCATAGTAAACTTCTGAAATGCTGAAGTGCTTGGCAAAATCCGGAATCTGAAACAAAAGAAGGTTTAGGGGAGCTGACTGCACCCACGTCTTTCTCGCTGTTCTTGCGATGGGAAAATTCAACTCATCGTAGACTTAGTCACTTTTTTAGTCACTTTTGATGTACTGGCTGTGATAAACAGAGATGGCCACATTTATCCTAAGCAGATAGTCAGCCAAGCAGTCCTGCAAATAGCTCAGGAATAGCCAGGCTGGAACGTATTCCATTGTAATGAGACCCATTATGTTGAACCTGTAGTGTGAATAATCCCAGGGGCAAGCATTGAACTGTCTGAGAATGAATCCTGTGGTAAACTCCCAACTGAAAGCTATGAGTACGTACAGAGGCATACATACACTGCGAGGAATTCTCTTATACAACAGTGATCATTCAAGCATGTTAAAGCTTTGTAGAGCTAAGAGGTTCATTCAAGCATCACCCTTGGACGCCACTAGGTGTCTCTGCATCACAATTGACGGCCATTTTTGTCAGATATTTTTAAAAAGTCTGAATGTTCGTCCTCCATAAGATTTGCATTTAAATCCATATGACAACTCTAAAAACACTAAAAAATGAAACAATGGAATCAATACATCTTTCAAACTATTGGTCCCAACTTCTTTAACCATAAACCCACTCACTATCAATTAAATACATTTATAATGTACAATAAAATTTGGAGTTTAAATGCTCCAGTCTTACAGGGTATATTTCCTGTAGCTATATTTAACATGGTAGGTAATTAAATCCATTAATAACCAATAATTATGATTTATAGTTTAATACTCAGCCAAAACATGGCTGTCATATAATATTATTCATTTCTAAGATAATAAATCACAATCATACATAACAAGAGTCAACCGGATATTTTATCCTATGCCCATACTGCATTACTGAGGTGTAAACACAGGGTTGTGTATACATACACATCTTTTGATTATGCTATGCTTTTATACTAGGCCAGAACAAAGACAATAATATTATATAGATTCCTACACTCTGGTAATCAAGCCATATAGCCCATATAGAGCAAACTACTGTTAATTGGTTAATAATCAACATTAAGGGGCTGTAGGTGCACTGGTTGATGTATAGTCCTGGGGCAAAGCCGGGGAATTATGTACATACAAACAGTGCACTAGCAGGCCGTAATGGAGGTTATTAAAGTTAATATTTATTGCCTGCAATACAAAAGTTCATAGGATTGGTTACATCTAGTTAATTTACCCACTGCCACCATGACCCTTAGGCTCACTATTGCATGGCCCAGTGTAGAAGTATTTATGAATGTATATGAATATCATCAGTGCTTGTTGCTTGAATGCCTAAGTTCATCTGTGTTTAGTCAGTGCTTGTTGCTTGAATGCCTGAATACATGAGTCTCCATGCACGGCCAGTAACTGGTAGAAAGCACCTGATGTATCTATGAGCAGGTCCTGAGCTGCTCCATATTGTACCAGTTTACCATGATCCAGCACCTGTAGAAACAAGAGGGAGACATATAAAGACTTTTATTCACATGCTGACATATAATAAATGAATGCACATGAATAGGAAACTAATCCTCTGGAGCCAGGTCTTCCTGACATGGTCAGGAAATATACAATTGACTAATTGACAATTGACCAATCCTCTCAAATATCCCAAATTCAAGTCAGAAATGAGATTAAAACAGTTTAACATAACCATAGATTTCAATTCATAATCAACTGAATACAAATATAACCAGATATACAGAGGTTTATCATTCATCATGTGTTGCAGCCTAGTTGAGTAGAATGTACTAAATGTGTAAAGCAGCTGATTGTACATATGCTGGTGAGTTCACCCAAGAGTGTATCAGGTTCATTACATACACACTTGGTGCCTGTTATCATCTTACTCATTTTTAAACTTTGACCATTCTCTAAAAAATGGTTATGTTTCCAGTTTGAACCCCCTCCCAGACCTCCTACCTAGATAAACCTTGTCCTAGAAGGCAAAACAAGCTTCTATTTGTATTTTCTTTGAATATTCCAAAAAAAATTGACAAGTTTACTTTTGTATTTGTCTTCAGTTATTAAGGTACTGTATTTCCTTGTTCATAATCCTGGGCTTATATCAGTTTCAAATGGTGATAGGCCAGGCTTATATTCACACGGGCTTATATTTGAGGTAATAGTGCTTATTTTACCATAAGAATGTGTTTACTCCCAGGCTTATTAACGGTGCAGGCTTATAAGCGGGGAAATACAGTATATTCCAAAATATACAATATTATGTAATAATTGTAGTAGTTTACTACTTATGTGTAGTAGTAGCATTTAGTATGCAATGAAAGTCCCCCAAGCCCAATGATTGATGCTCCAACATTCAACAAGCAGCAGCTGCTATCAGTACTTGGAGGACACCAACCAGCCACAGCAGAGGGACTGCTGCACCACGGGTGATGTTGTCACTGAAGCGACATACGGCCGCCTCTTCATATGATGTAGCAGAAATGGGACTATCACGCAGAGCCTTATATATGTTGTTGCTACACTAAAGTGTTAAAGTTAGCCATGATGATTTGCAATCCTGTGTAAATAACTGTGTGAGAGTAACGAACTCTGATCTCGAAAGCATTCATGCTTTTATCTTCCTTTTTTGTGCAAATCCTTTAATATCCACCTGACCCGGGTTCATTAAATATGCAATATCTGGCTACTGTCTATCCCAGGGGCAAAATACATGAAATCTACTTAATTTTCCAACATATTGAGAATAAGTTACCAATATTTTATCTGCTGTAGTCAGGGTGTTAAGACGGTGAGCGATGGTGATCACAGTAGCATCTGCCAGATTTGTGCGCATCATTTGTTGTATAATAGAATCAGTCCTGTAACATGAACATACAAACTATATTAGATGTGTGTGCATTGTGTGTTGTATAATAGAATCAGTTACCATATCTCTCTGTTTATAAGCCCAGGCTTATATTAATTTTAAAAGCTGATATACCAGGCTTATATTTGAGGCAGGCTTTTATCCGGGGTAAGGGTTATAGTGCTTATTTTATATGTTTCTCCCCCCCCCCCCCCCCCGCTTATAAACGAGGCCGGCTTATAAACGAGGCCGGCATATAAAAGGGGAAAAGTACGATATATGTAACATTCAAAATAGATGGGTGCATAATCAGTTGACCAGGTTCTGTTGTGGAGAACCTTTTGGTTGCTTTGCACTGCTTGAAACTGCTTGACTGTTCATTCCTGATCTTACCTGTTGTCCACATTGGCAGTAGCTTCATCAACTAGGATGACTTTACTTTTCTTCAGCATTGCCCGTGCAAGACATAGCAGCTGTTTCTCCCCGATACTAACATTGCTTCCACCCTCGGTCATCTCAGTATAGAGTCCACTGGGAAGCTGTCTCACTTTCTCCATCATTTCTACCTGCAGTTACAGAAATATTATCTTTGATCATTTCCTTTATGCAGGTGTTGTTGGTTGCCCTGGTAACAGGTTATATCAGCATTGAGGGAGGGAATATACAAACAAGTTTTACCCACGCTTGTCCATCTCTTTTTGATCATTAGAATTAGTTTTTTATGCATATCAATATAGATTGGGCAATCTATGTGTTCACCTGCATTGATAGCCACTGATAGACTAGGTGCTCTAAATGGATATCATCTTAATTCTTGTGACGTCTTTGAGGAATAAATGAACAGTAAATAGATGTGACTGCAATGCTGAGTGTATGGGAAGTATTGTAATTCCAGCCTCCCAAAAATCACCGCAGCCATGCCTATACGTGCTATGATCAGATCCCAATGGTTCAAAACAGGGAGTGCATTATTGAAATAGTGGAAGAACAGTCCCAAAATGGATGTTGTTAATTCTTTTAGTCATTGCTGGAACACATTCCAACATCTATCTTTTTAAGCATTATTTCCCTCCATGTTTTGCCTCAGCATGTACTATGGTCCAGAAGGTTACGAGGGCCGCAGGCCCGAGGGACCCACTGGACCAAATTACATGCAAGGGCTTAACATGGAGGGAAATAAGGTTTTTAGTCTTTGTTGTTCTTGTTTCTTCCATCGACTAACATTACCAAGTGTATTTTCACCATACCTGCATGTGTAACTACCTACAATGCTATACTGTGTTCAGATTTACCATTTTGGCATTGACAAACGGTTCAGTGGTAAACGTTCTTTAGTGATGCAGCTTTTCAATAGCTGGCACTTCTGTTTGTGCCACACCATACCATATAAGGACTGGTGATTACTGCAATACTCGCTAGGTGCCACCAATGTTGCTTTTGACCTATAATAACCAGACATTGGTGGTTTTGTGCCAGCTGCCACTCTGTGTTAAACCCAGTGTCCATAATATAGTTGATGTATCAGTCTTACAGTCAGCCAAACACGCTTGATATGGTCCAGCCAGTGGACACGCATGGCAGCTTAGAATCTCACTACTCTTTTCAGGCACAAGCCAGTCCAGCAGACAAGAATGGATGAATCCAATAGTCTTGGAGGCTCATGACCTACTGGGCCAGTCCTCCGTCTCCCTTGTGTCACAGTGACCAGTGTGACTGTGATTTTTCACAGTCACACAGACCAGGCAACAGTGAACATTGACCTGTACAATACACCAGCATAACATGACATGGCTTGTAACAATGCCAATAATTCCAAGGAACTGTGGACCCTGCATCTTAGATTTAGATTTTTAGATTTAGAAAACCTTTTATTAGCATACTCAGGATGCTGTTAAGGAAGGGGAGATCTCTCCTGCTTGGTGGGAGGTTTTCCGCCCCTTCTGTTTGCTTACAATCGACGTTGTAGAGTAACAATATCGCCTTCTATCAATGACCGAAGACGATTCTCTACAACGAGTACAGTTGATGGTTATTATAATGTATTACAATATGGCATGATAATATAATCTAATCTTCTCCATCTCACAATCTCAACAAGTGGTTTCATCATGGGTAGCATGGGGTGACAAGCACCAGAGCAAAGAGTTAGAATTATTGTTATTAGTAGTTTGGTGTGACATACCTTCTCTAAAACAGACCAGAGTTCTGCATCACAATACTTAGTAAATGGATCAAGGTTGTATCTGAACGTGCCGCTGAATGTCACAGGATCCTATAAGAGAACAGACATTACAATCATAAGAGTTCTGAAGATTGAAAAAACAGCTGTCCTCATCTTACTACCACTCAACGGTGGATGATGTAAAATTGAATCTTTGTATAAACATATCATTACAGCAGAATATTGATATATTCAGTGCTATAAGTCCCAATTAAAGACATATTTTGTAAGATTTTTGTTGTCAAAACCCATTTTGTGCAACAATGCAACATATTTTGCTGTAAAGCCCCACCTGTGGGATTACTGCCATGGCAGACCTAAGGTCAGCTAGTCCTATTGTCTGTGTGTTGATGCCATCAATGTGGATGGAGCCAGAAGGTTCAACCATCCTCATTAACCCAACCAGTAATGATGACTTGCCTGCACCTGTCCTGCCGATAACTCCAACCTGTAACATCAACAACACAAGGTTCCACCTCATTAACCCAACCAGTAATGATGACTTGCCTGCACCTGTCCTGCCGATAACTCCAACCTGTAACATCAACAACACAAGGTTCCACCTCATTAACCCAACCAGTAATGATGACTTGCCTGCACCTGTCCTGCCGATAACTCCAACCTGTAACATCAACAACACAAGGTTCCACCTCATTAACCCAACCAGTAATGATGACTTGCCTGCACCTGTCCTGCCGATAACTCCAACCTGTAACATCAACAACACAAGGTTCCACCTCATTAACCCAACCAGTAATGATGACTTGCCTGCACCTGTCCTGCCTATAACTCCAACCTGTAACATCAACAACACAAGGTTCCACCTCATTAACCCAACCAGTAATGATGACTTGCCAGCACCTGTCCTGCCTATAACTCCAACCTGAAATATGGTATGGTATCAATTTTATTTTCACAGTTTTCTATGAAATTGTCTCTCAGGTGGAAAAGGAGGTATTTCTGCTACTTCCGACCACTCCTCATTCCTACTTACCCGTTCTATACTACTTCAAGTTTATAAATACATTCTTAAATAGTACAATAACTAGAAATGCTGTAACAAATTAACACTTTTTGGTTCACATTGATGGCTATTGCCTGTGGTGCGGCATTACAGGCCATGGTCAAATGGTTGGTACACTACAGTAATGTATAACATATTTTTTTTTACTGTATAACATTTTACATATTGCTTAACCCATTCGTGGCAGCCGGAATTCATTATCAATATTGCATTGGGGGCAGGTGAATGCCTGGATGATGTGAATGCCTACAGGCATTCACCCACCGTGAATGGGTTAAATTATGTATTGTCTAGTATTTAACTATGGTCACATAAGTTCTTTAATTACAAATTTCGAAATAATTGCCATCTTAAAGATTATGTACTAAATTATCTCAACCAGGAAATGTATTCTTCCGAGCAGCTCAGATTTATGAGCAAAACAGCTGGTGTACTCTTAAGATCTGTTACAGAGAAAAGGGCGCGTATACTGAGGAATAAGGAGATGAGGAGGGGGGACCGTCCCTGACTCCATTGTGGGGTAACATACTCAGCTTACAAGGAAACAAAAGTCCTATAAGGATCCAAAATGAGAGGCCCATTAAATTATTGATTATTTCCTTAATCACTTAATTAAATAGGTTTAATAAGTAAACCTACTTACAGTATAATGAATTTTCAACCATTATGTCTGTAAGATAATAGCAATAATGTATCTAGCATAAATTGTATGGGCCACATTTGTGGGATATGACCATGTCATAACCAAGATATACAATATATAATATGAGGGAAATACAGACCTTCTCTCCAGCCTGTATGGTGAGGGTTAAAGGACCTAAAGCAGGCTTGGGTTGGTCCTTGTATGTCAGCACCATGTCATTAAACTCTATTCTGCCATGGAGAGGCCATTCAGCGGGTGGTCTCAGCTCCTCGTGGTCAGGTGCTTCTTGTTCTAGCTTAGAGTACTGCTGAATTCTCTCAACACCTGTCATCTGTTGATGAATTATATATATATACAGGTTAGCTTATGAGTGGATTGAAGGGGCATGATCACACTAGTTGTGTATTTAAAGGTGAACTATTTATAGCTTAGTAACATGATATTGCTGAAATTGTTTTTTTACATTTGTACCATTTATTCAGATTTTGATATATTTAAACATCTGTACATGAAGAAATATAACAAAAATTGACAAAACTCACATTAGTTTCTAAATCAGAGCCGAGTCGCAATGTATGTTGCATGGTGTGGAGAGCGGCCACCAGGTAGACCATTGCCAGTGCATGGGAACTGGCAACACCACCTGCTGCATAGTGTGTCAATGGAAATAATTAACATAATTAGGTGCTAATATGTCATATGCTACACACAAAAATAAGTCAATTTTGAGATATCATCATATCTGAAGATACATTGAACAAGTACTTTAATAATGGATATATGGTTTAATACAAGAGTCACTCTTATTATTGTTTTAGCATTGCGTTCAGGTGTGCATAAATCATATTTGGAATCGAAACGTTCATGCTGCGCCAATGTCGGGTGTGAATTCGCTACCAATGAAGCATGAAGGCAGAATGGTAGCAGGAGTACGGCCGCACATTGCCATGGGTTTAGCCGCGAAAATTAAAAGATCAGCTTTATTTAAAAATTGTTCAGGACTGCAATTCTGTTGGAGTGATAAAGGTCATAGCTTACTATCTGAAGATATCTCAAAATCCTTTTTTTGCGACTTGTGACTTATTTTCCTGTAACACATCACATTTATCTAACAGCTTGACAAATAAAGGACATTTAAATGTTGATTTAAATCCACCTACCATCTGTGAAGCCGAAGGTGAGTATAAGGACAATGCAGGGGAGTGTGATGGCGCACACAGAGGCTATATAGAAGGCCATCAGTCTCTGTGTAGCAATGAAGAGGAACCAGGCTGACGTCTGTTTGTCCATGTAGTTGTGGGCTTCTGTGATGAACTTATCCTCCTTCTTCATGGCCCTGATCACACTCAGTCCATCCAGTGTGGTGGATATATGGGAGAAGGTGGCACTGCGTACTGTACAATAAATGTATGGGTGGTTAGGGTTAGGGTGGAGATATGGGAGAACGTGGCACTGCGCACTGTACAATAAATGTATGGGTGGTTAGGGTTAGGGTGGAGATATGGGAGAATGTGGCACTGCGTACAGTACAATAAATGTATGGGTGGTTAGGGTTATGGTGGAGATATGGGAGAATGTGGCACTGCGTACTGTACAATAAATGTATGGGTGGTTAGGGTTATGGTGGAGATATGGGAGAATGTGGCACTGCGTACTGTACAATAAATGTATGGGTGGTTAGGGTTAGGGTGGAGATATGGGAGAAGGTGGCACTGCGTACTGTACAATAAATGTATGGGTGGTTAGGGTTATGTCCATATATGTGATGTGTCTCCAAAAATAAGTAAAACAAAGTGTCGATTTTGAGATTTATTTTTTATTATTTAGTATTTTTATACAACACATCTTGTGTAATAAGGATAGTTGAGTTATCAACAAACAAGTACATTGTACAATGAAGTTCTAATAATCAATTGAGGATACCATCCTATTTGAGCAAATGAGGTCAAGGGGATTCCAATGAATTTAACCATTAGGACATAAGACACAGGATGAATCTATATGTAAAATATGAGTGAAAAAGGTTTTCTGGAGGGCAATCACTAGTAAAGTAGGTTATGGGTGGATCATTACTAGTAAAGCAGTTAATTGTATTACCTCAATATGGCAATCGATTTGCATGAAAACTTTCAGTCTTGAAATCTTTCGACTTTCGACTCAATTTTCCGTCACATATCACATATTTGTGATGCATCCCAGAAGTATGATGAAACTTGGCTTTATAACGATGAACAGGCCATGTTTAACATGGGCGGAAGAAAGTATTGGATATAAATGAAATTGTCATTTTTTTCTCTGTATGAAAACTGGAAAAATTAACTATGGCTACAAATTTCAGCCATAAATCTCACAAATTGTGTGATCACCAATTGTCACTATTTGTAAAAAATATATGTATACATGTTTAGAAAATGTGTTACAAGGCACAGCATAAAACACCCCTGTGGGGAGAGTGTTAAATACCTTAGAAAAATGATGTACTGTCATTTCCTTGTTTGGGATTGAATCCATTACCTTTGAATTTATTAAAAGAAACAAAAGAACTCACAGCTTGCTTCCAGGCGTTTGGTAGATGTGACAGAAGGCATGACTAGTTTGAGGATGATGTAGAAGGTGACCCCAGCACATGTTAGCGGTATAAGGCTGGTGTAGTCGATGAAGCACACAAACACAACATCAGGAATCGTGACAAACATTGACTGCATGAAATGAAAAAAATGTCTTTAGAATGACTTTTCTCATAAAAGCTGCACTCGCAGCTATTATGAACAAAAAATCTTACTAGACTTTGGGCAACCGACCCGCACCCTAGAGGGCGGATTTAGACCACCTATAAACTTCCTTACGTTGCTCAAATACCCCTGGTCTTCTCACTTATACAGAACTTGTACTCCTGGTCCTGTTTTTTTATGTATTCCCATGTAAATGGGTACCATTACATCGTGTGTAAGGCAAGTCGTGTTCCTCCTGATGCCTTTTTATGGGACGACTTATGTATAATGTGGTACAGGAAAGTTGCAATTTTAAATATAAAAATTGGTTTAGACTCCCACCCCTCTCGGACCTCCCACACACTGCACCTTCACTCACTCACATAGCTTCACACACCCCAGTACCACACACTGCCCCTCCCGGTGCCTGCCACTGCCTGCCACTGCCTGCCACTAGTGTGTGTAGCCTTGAGGCAAGGTATCAAACACTAACACTGGATTCTAATGTGATGGGAGGGGTGAAGGATGGGTGGGTGGTTGGCATGCAGTGTCATTCAAGGTGAGAAAAACGACAACTATAAGAACAAAAACATAAAATAAAATAAGTACAGCAAGCAAAAGTACTAGTGGGTAAAATTTCTGGATTTAGTCACATTATGAATTATAGAGCTGAATATGTCATTATCATGCTGCTATTATATGTTTATACAAGAATTATTAGTTGAATTGGGGAACTGAGGACAAACAGCTAATGCTGAGTGATAATAAGTGAAGTAATCATGTGATGACAGGGTCTTGAGATGGAACAAGGACAATAAGTAATGACCCAAGCCAGAGTTACAGCAGGCATTATACCAGAATACTGTCTAAATCAGAATACAGAAACTATAGCTGAGTTCTGTTTGGGAGATTAGGTCAAAAAGTTGTTCTGGGCTCTTTGAAGTTCGGTAAGAATTTTATTTGCGCTACCAAACAAACTTCCACAAAACAAACATCAGACAATATCCTCTCACTAGCAAACCAAACCACCATAACACAGGACGCAGAACCTCTACTACCAAAACAGCTCACTCACTCTTACCATTAATAATATGAGTAATATGGCGGCCCTTATAAGGATGCACTAACCTTCCTGTAAAAAAAATAAAGCATGCTACTCACAGACAATATTGTTATGGCGGGATAGACCATCTCTATATCCATGAATGATGTGTCTCTTGTAAAGCGATTTAGAACTTGACCTTGAAAGCGAAAATGAAAGTGAATGCTAGTTTGAACATTCTCGGCAGACACAAACAAATAAATCATAATTATTTGAACAGATGAGCTCAAGCTGGTTCCAATGATAGTAACATTTTCATATGAAGGGTATCTAGTGCATCTGTATTATTTTTCACATGAAAAGAAGACCACTTTTATTACGGGTCAATCAGTAGTAAAATAGGTAAATATACTGCTTGGGATGACCTCCGAAACCCATAGACACATTTAACACAAAGTCTGGGAATTTGGTACAACTGCAAAGAATGCTTAACTGTCAAAAAGTGAAAACATTCATATAAGGAGTTCTTGTTATAAAGACATTTGAAAGAGACTAGTTTTGCAACACTCATATTTGGAAAGTTTGAGTAGTGTTTGAGTAGTGTTTGAGTGAGACTGTTATCCTTTTACCAGCAGAATGCTGTGTTTCTTTACAATTTCATTTACTACTGTTTGTCACCAATATTATGCTCTTGTGTTACAACCCAAAGTTCTATGTGAACTGTGTTCCTTCCTTTATCATTCAACACTGGTATTTCCTGTAGCTGTACATACCACCCATTCAAGTGACTGAGCTGTATAGCGCCCAATGCAATAATCTCCACAGTTGGAGTTTCCCCAATCTTCTCCAATAACCCAAATTTCAGACAAAAATAAAGTTCAAAATACAGTTCAACCTAACCAAACAGGTTTCTGAAAATCTGACCCATATGCATTTGTTTGGACCAGCAGAATTAGGAACCAGGGGAATACCACGGTCTAGGTGACCACGTACATTGATATATGGGTCAGATTTTCAGAAAATGTACAATTGCCAGCTCTACTCATTTAGGAAATTCTCCTAAATTAGGCTGAAAAATTAAGAATACCGGGTATATCTGAGTATATTTGGTATCACATTGATTTAAAGTATCAGTTCTGTTATGTTAAACTGCATTTTGAAGCTCATTTTCGTCTTAAATGTGGGTTATTTGAGAGGATTGGTGAAGGGGAATTGTACATTTTCTGAAAATATGACCCATATATGTGTTATCTTGTGTACAGCCATCCTGCATACACAATTAATTCAAATAGCCAAATTGATATTACTTACCCACAGGGTTGATATCAAAGAACCAGACAGGAGCCTTAAGCACCCTGTAGAACATGGCATTGTAGAGGCGGTAGCTGGCAATGACTAACAGACACAGCACCACCACCATAGCAGCCATATTGCCAAAAGCATTGATGCATAGTGTCACTCCAAAGTACTTCAGGTGCCAGCTCTCACCTAGAAATTGGATTATTACAAGTTAAAGTGTTTTAGTTTTTAGCAGACTGCTGATTTGATGTCTGAAACTGATGGTAACAAACTTGGATGACTGATGACTCAAGTCAGGAAAAACAAAGCAAATAATAGATAGTAGATTATCAGGAACATATGGAAATGGCAATTACTTTACAGGGTTCTCAAGCTAGTACCATCCTTTACACTATTTTAGCTTCAAATATATAATATACATTATATGGGTCAAGTGCACAACCATCTCAAATATCTTACAACAGAAAGGCGGTTCAAAATACAGATCAACTTAAGCAAACAGATATGTAGTGAACCCTAAGTGAGCCTATTGTAGTTGCTACGTCTTAAATAGGAATGGGGAGAGAAAAATACTCCTACATCTAGCTTTAATTATTCCTAAGAGCCACAGGTGCTGGTCGAAGGTTAAATAGAAATAACCCCCAGACAAGGTGGATAGGCTTGTCTGGGGATAATCAATGCTAGCAGACACTACTATACAGTGAGAGAATGGGACGAGCCGGCAATAATCGAAAATTTATAGGACGAGAATCGTCCACATAAGCACGATGTGGTAGGCAGAGTGTGTCATGACGAGGCCGTCATTACAAACTATACGGTAAAGAGGTGTGCCAAGCCAAAGCATAGAGGTGGAGCGAGGATCTTGGATCCATGCCACTAGCACAGGCTGCGCATGTCGTGATATTAACATATGTAAAAGGGGAGGCCCTGTGCCTCTCCCTAGAAACCAGAAAGATATATATATGTAGGCCACAAACAAATAAAAGGGGAGTCCACTTGTAGCTTGCAACTAGCAAACAGCTAGTAAGAAATATACCTGAGTGTTGAGTCTTATTGCTATATAATATAGGAGCTCTGGATATAGGTATATGTGCCTACTGGTATAGTGCCACTCCGTTATAGGGATAAGCCTATACATTATATGCTACTGCATCTCCAATTCTAAGACTATAAGATCTACATATACAAAAGGAACAAAGACGATATCTATTAAGTGCTTATGTGGACGAATCAAGTCCTATAAATTTTCGATTATTGCCGGCGAGTTCCATTCTATATTTATTACATGTGCATAAATTTGATCATATGTTATCAGATATCACTGAAAAAATATTAAAGAAGTCTCAGAGAGCCCCGCTGCCCCACTGACAGCCCCACTGACAGCCCCGCTGACAGCCCCGTTATTAGCCAAGTTATATTGTTGACTTAAAACGTTCATATCGCAGCCATTTCTTGAGCTACATTAATAAAACGTATATCATTCAATAGAGAATTTAATGCTCTATTGAATGATATGATTTTTATTATGTATTTCTCTAATCATAGTACCAGAATCACAGGTGGATTACCGATCGCGGGGATTTGTTTACATCCGTCGCGGAGAGCCAAAGCTCTGCGAAGCATATAAACAGAGCTATTTCTAGACAACTACATTCATATAGGACGCGTCCTATATGACTATTTTTATAGCACCCCACTTATAGCACTTCTCATATAGCATGCGCGTATAATAATGTAGATAAATGAAACAGTGGGATCAAGGTATTGATCTACCGGATCTTGGCAGTTGCCAACAACGTCCGCCTTGGTTTCCTTACAATGACCTCCATGTCCTGGCTCCAAGAGCAGACATCCTCATTTCATCTGAAACAGGACGCCTGGTCCTGCAGACTGTAGGATCCCAGCAAGAGAGTCACTATTTGCTTCAATACTACAGTTCTCGTGCCTAACTAACCACAAGCATTTATTGTTGTAAAGGCCACAATCAGTGCAAGCCTGAGATTCACTAGAACAAGGTTCACTACTGAGGTTCACTTAAGTCGCAAGAACATGAAGTAATGAGCAGGTATTAATTCCAATCTCCAAGATGCAAATTAGATCAAAAGTGATTACAATAATCTATGCTTACCTTGCGATCCTGTATTCAAAATTGACCAAAATTTATCAAGATTGACCATTGCTTTAGTATTATTTAGGAGGTCAGGTAGTGCAGAATCAACATGGCGACTGTCCCTGAATGTGACAAGTTATGAATTGAAATATAGTTTACACACAGACAGCTAGATTAGTAATCTATCTGATATTTAGTTCATGGTTGAAATCGCCAGAAAATGTACATTTTTCTAAGAGAAAATCAAAACCAAACTTAGGTTCAAAATATTATTCAAGATAATGAGAGAGTTTTAAAATCTACACAATAAAGATATATACTCAGAAATACCTAGAATGTATCATTGTTCTGCTAGATTTAGCAGAATGTACTAAAAGTGTAAAGCTGCTGGTTGTACATTTCATGGTTACAATATATATCTTTACTCCGAAAATTGAAAGTATAAGAAAAGAATCAGTTCTTACCAACTTGCAATATTCCAGTCAAATAGAACTCCTGCCAACTAATGAAATAATTCACAGATATATTAGGAATTGAATAAATTATAGCACAGTCAAACTACATGTTAAATCTCGTTCTGAACCAATAAAAGTTCCAACCTGGGTGAAAAAAGCTGGTGAACCAAGCAAGGGTGGAAGTAACAGTAGTCACATAAAAACGTTGGCCATGATGTGAAAACGTTGATAAAAGCCTTGTTTGAATCCTAATGAACAGGGAATGGGTTAAAGAACGCTTCCACACTGAATTCTAACCAGGGAATCTCCTGTACCAAACCAATGATCACACTTTCATGGCACCATCTTTTATAATACCAGCGAAATACTAGTTTCAATCATGCCAATTCTCCGACGACTGTGAAGGGAGCTAAATACACATTTGACACTTGTTTGGCTGCAATGTACGCATTTGTTGAGAATATATATATCATAGTTCTTTTTCCTTTACAATTATGTAGTCACATAATTATGATGTAAATGTTATGTAAAAGAAGTGATATGATAAAATGGGAAATAAGGTATGAGAGACAATAACACTTGGAAACAACATATTGGTAGTTATTCTGGTTGCCATTAGGGCCCTGGCATACATACTGACCAGTGGTGACACCTGATGGACGTTAGGGTAAGTAACAGGTAGTGAATAACAACATTCACTTAAGGGTTGGATCCACTACATACATATGTAATATTCACTCGTGTTTTGTCCCGAACATGAAAGGATATTTATGTGAAACAGAAAACATCCAAAATAGTTTTCTTCCCAATCAGTACGGATATCAAAGTGTCCTGGTAAATATCCAACACATCCACCACTTTTCTTTTGGGAATATTTCTTTCCTTTTCTAAGATATTCCAACACATAATCAACAGTAGTTATTGATATCTTTACATCCAAACAGATACTATCTTGGATATGGGATATTCTTTCTGTCACAAAGACATCCATATATCCAGAAAATGACCGCACAACTATAGTATAGGGAGCGTTTTGCAGGGTTAGTTTAGTAAGATTATGTAATTGTTATCATACCCCCCTCCTCCCTCCCCCCCCCCCCCCCCCGCCCTCCTACCTGGTGTCCTGTATACACCACCGCCACTGGCGTCGCGTCTACGGGACTCTCTGTGTCTGTGCCTGTATGCCTGTGCCTGCGGGAGTGTAGGGTGGTTGAAGCTATGTAAACATGGTGGGAGTGAGTGACCACAGGTAGAGGGTGAATGAATGTTTTCAAAACAACATTGGTAGACCATGAATGCAGTAGGTTTTCTAGACAAAAGGGTAGCTAACTAAGTCAAGTTTCTCTCAGGCGAATTACAGGTCGCCACTTTCAGGGGATAACATTAAAAATAAGGCCAGAAGGACGGGTCATGTATATATAGGGAGTGGATGATGCTGATGGGATGGCTTATCCGCCCACAGAGGGCAGGTCAGTCACATCTCGTCAAGATATCTGAATTTCTGGGGGGGAGGAAGAGATTCACCTCTTACACCTCGATATTTGAGATGAGGTACCTTTCCTTAATATCCCAAGGGACCATGATTGTGATATCTTCGCACCCCCGATATCAACATACACACCTAGTTGACTGGTTACACTTTCAAAATTTGTTGTTTGATGTTTGTTGCTAATAAAGGGAAGCTTAGGTAAAACCTAAGAATTCTCAAAGCCCACTCGCTTCTCTATATACTACTTATGTTTAGCCAGAACCAGCCCAGGAATCTACACATAACAAAGCTACTATTGCCATTAGCAGAGAAGGGGAAGGAGTGAACGATCATGGTAATAGTTCAAAGGGATGAGCTGGGAGCGGTAATAAGGCAGATGCCATAGGACATACTATGTGGGGGAGTGGTAATAGTAATATAGACCCTTGCAATCGCTTCCTGGTGGTTGCAATCCAACTATTTGTTCCAGAAATAGGAAACTCAGTAGGTCGGCAATATTCCTTTTCGAATATTCCTTTCTTTCTTTAAGATATTCTCATATGAATTTGGGATATTCTGTCTGACACAGAGATATCCAAATATCAAGAGATCCAAGATATCCAAAATCTGTTACTATTCTCTCTCCTTTTCAGCTCAATAGCTTTCACTGTATTTCTAGGCCATCATAGATACGTGGGAGAGGGATAACTAGAGAGGCAGAGAGAGTACAAAAGGAGGGGGGGTGTGAGTGTGAGATGGTGATGAGGGGAGAGGGAGAGAGGGACGGGACCTCTATCACTCCAACCAGGGATTGCAGTGATAGAGGTAGTTAGACAAGGCAGTGGTAGCCGTGGGAGTGACCATGGATAGAGGTAGTGAAACATGGCAGAAGTCATAGCCAAAGGTTCCCCCCCCCCCCCCCACCTGAATTCTGATATGTAAGTAATTACTTACCATTCCCAGTGTTGATACCACCAACAGTAAAGGTATAAGGTAGATGCCTTTCCCTGCTTGCAAATACTTTAAATACACGCTACCACTAATTGTCCCAGTTTCATTCTCATCTTTGCTTTTTTCTGGGCCTGGTGCATTGTCCAACTGTGGAAGATAAAAAATCAGTAGATAGTCATCCAACCACAAAATATCATAATCAAGGTGCTAAACATTTACTTTAAAGGCCAAACAAAATAATAGGTGTCTTTCCGATTTATCTGGCTGAGAACTAGGTAGGGGGGGTGGTAACTTTTTTTTTGTTAATTTTTTTTTGTTTGGAAACCACCTCCGGGGAACTGAAAAAAATGTCTTTTTCATAAGAATAGTTGTTTTGAACATGGGAAATGTGCTTTTTGACAGTTTTGGGTTAGGAAAACCCATTTTCCTGCTTTTATAAGCCTTTTTTGTCAAAAAATCCAAAAAAGTTAGACATGGGGAAAAAACAGGTATGGTAAAAAAAATTTTAGGTAGGGTAAGGTTTTTCTAGGTAGGGGGGGTAAATCGGAAACACACCTATTTTTTTTTTGGCCTTACCAAATACATCTGACAGGTACATGTCTGTGATAATATTGTTATGAAGGGACATAAAGAACATGGCGGTTCCTCTTTAAACATTTCCAGCCTTCATGTTTCCTCTAGTTTTTTATACTGACATACAATTCCCATAGTTCAATGCAAGTCCAGGAAGCGTGCAGAACTAGTCCTCCATTCGTTTATTATAGAAATAGAATGCAGTTGCAAGATATAATTTTATGATTAGTTTGAGTTATTAAGTCAAACAGAAGGATTTTCAAAGATAGTGTATTTCCCCCATTCTCCTGAATCCTCATGAGGACAATGGGGGATTAAAGTAAACCTAAAATGTGATGGATCAATGTAAGTGTTTATATACATGACCCTTCTATATTTCCCTATAGCCTAGTGGTTAAAGCTTTGGACTTGCAAGCAGGATTGTGAGTTCAAGTCCCAGAGCAGACAGCCTTTTTACATTTGTTCCATTTTCAAGTCATTTTATATTTTAATTTCATTAATATCTTTACATCTGGGACTCAGATTTATTTTTTTAACTCACACATGTATTGTAGTTATTGATGCAATTCCCTGTAGATTGGTGAAAGAATTAGAGAGTCTAACATCAAATTAAGGGAGAAAAGTCTGTTGGTTGGGGTTTGGCTGTATATAAGGTTCTCTGTTATAGAGGTATGGGTGGCGGTCATAAGCTTGTGTTTTATTTTCGGCGAAAATGGTTTTCGCACGGGCCACAATATGGCATGGTTCAAGATGGTGGACATGCAAATCCCCTATTGAACATGTTTACCTTTACATAGCTTGTCTCTGGTTCTACCTGCTCCTCTTCCTCTATGATACCAGTCAATACTGGATTATCGCTCACTGTACCTTGGGCAGTGTCCTCCTTCACATAGGCTTGTACAGTGTCTGCTATATCTGGGTATGGTCCATGGCAAATTTCTTCTCCCTGGTAAAAGAATTTTTATTACTGTAGTAAGTGGTACTTTTGAAATGGTTCCCGGTGCATGCTGTCAAGAAAGTGGACCAACAGTCTTGTTCTGAAATTGCCGTATTATCCAATGAGATTGAGTCTTTCATAAAGCGTTTGGAATTCATGCTAATGGCAGAATGTAAACAAGTGTCGGCGGAAAACCACAAAAGGTTCTGCTCATTGGGATTTTAGACACTCATTGTTGAAATTAGCTTGTTTCAAATACTTGTGCATATGTTCCCAACTCACAGAACAACTTATTGTTGCATTCCGTCTAAGTATTCACAAATGTGATCCGTTTTAAGGAAATGAGTCATAAGTCGGAAAATATTGATTTTGAGATATCACCATATTCGAAAAGGGGAGGTCAAACTGATTCCAATGAATGTAAACACTAGGATGTTTAATAAGTATTTCTATATTTTAAGTTTGATATTTTTATTTTTGAAAAAAAAAAGAAGTTTGCAATATTTCTGGATGGGTAATCACCAGTAATGTAACTAAATATACTCCATACAAGGTCTTCAAAACGCAAGGATATATTTAATATAATGTCCCGAAATTTGTTACTTGGATACACATGACTATCATAAAAATCAGAAGATTTCAATAAAGAGATCTTGCAAAACAACACTTGGAAAAATTTCAATTTTGCGACTTATGACTCATTTTCTTGAAACACATCAGAAATATTTACCTTATGAAGTAGAAGTATTTCATCCATTAGTGGCAGAAAGTGAAGCTGGTGGGTGACTAGCAGCCTCACTTTGTCATGTAGTAGTCCACATATACAGCTAAGGAAAGGAAAACACTTATTAATTACATTTAGTTAACTAATTCAATAAAGGGATTGTATATAAAACTAATTGTACCCCCTTAAAATAGTTATATTCATTCAAAATTACTATGCATTTGTTCACATATTTAAGTAAGTACCAACCGAAGACTTCCCCTTACTATTGTGGGCACATTTCTGGTCTTACTATTATTTAGAAACAGTGTAGGTTCCATTGGCATGTTACTACTCCCACTGCTGCTCCCATCACTATGACATCCTATTGTTGTTGTTTCTTTAGAAGCAAGTTACTGAATTAACTGAGATGGGATGGGTTACAAGTTTTTACATTGTTTCTACCATTACCCAGAGATATTAACAGAAAACATTCTCAACTTCACTTGAGAATGGATGCGTCAAGTTGTGTGAAAAGTAACATAGAGTGGTCCCACTTAGCTCCCTCTATTCCCTAGTACTTCAGCCTCAGTTTAAGTAGCGCCTCAAATCAAACATCGTTGATAGGAGCATGACCACTCATTAAAAGTATATGCCAAAAGAATATTAGAGGTAACATGGCAATGTTGAAGAATTCAGGGTCATTCTCCGATGAATATCCCCTCCCCTCTCCCTCCCGCTCTTAATCAATACCCCCTCCCCTCCCTTCCCACGTGATCAACTTTGAGAGAACGATAAGACATGGACAGCGACCTGTACTTTGGACTATGGGAAGTGACCCATGAGTGTGTGGCGGGAAGAAAGTTAGTTAGCCTATGAGTAGGTAAGGGGCGTGGCAGATGTATGTCTGAATGAGACTCATAAAAATAAATCCTCTAAGTTTGTATCAGGATTTTACAATGTAACAGGAGCCAACAGCACCCATGCCCATTAAACCCTTGTTACTGCTCCTGCTTCTGTAATCAAATAACAGGAGGAGTACAGGAATAGTATGGAACCCACCCATAACTGTATTGATAAAACTATATGTAGCAAATGAAAGAGACTGAAAAGAGAAAGAAAAACCTATTTACAGAGTGACTTCTGGCAAGATCTGTACATTCAGAACAAGTGAACGGGTTCTCATACAATCAAGCCTCTAATACTATGTTTGTACAGCTTGGGGTTGTTTAACTCAGCCTTTACAGTGGTGCAAGACAATAAGTGTTTACCTGTGAAACAGAGCCTTGGCCACCTTGCCATCCACAGCTGATAGCGGGTCATCCAGCAGGTAGATGTCGGCATTCTGGTACACAGCCCTGCAAGATCCACTCATTTAATCATTCAGCCATCAAACTTATAATAGTATATATGCATTCATTCAGAACATGTACAATTCACTTTCACCAATCTTCCCAAATAACCCAAATTTCACACGAAAATAAAGTTCAAAATACAGTTCAACCTAACCAAACAGATTGCTAGAATCAATGCAATGCTGAATATACTCGAATTTACCTAGGATTGACCAAATTTCAGCCTAATTTAGCAGAATTTACTAAATGTGTACAGCTGCCAATTGTACATTTTCTGAAAATCTGACCCATATATTCATTCATTCATCCTATCCATTATTCAATCATTCATCAAAGCATAGTATAGTATTTTTGTATATGTTCAAACAAAAGCAAATGGAGACTTACTGTACAGTCTACACATCACCTTGGCCCCACAGAACTAACCCCGAAAAGGGGAGTCGGTAACCAAGATTAAATAAAATCTTAAGAAATAGAATAGTCTCCACTCAAGGCGAGTAAAGTAGAATAGCTTAATCTTAATAATTTTTCGTTTAGTTTATAAATATGTTTATTCACAAATTAACATTACATCATTTTCAAGAAGTTTTTCCCAATTAATGCTGATGTCACAATCTAAAGTTACATCTAGATCTACATTGATATTTATTATTGGCTATTGGTGATAATAATGTAACGATGTTCCCAAAGGGAATAGATGTGTATTGTTATACCACCAGGTGGACAGACATGATAGTATGTGGACTACACCCGCTTCCTTTGAACAACAACCCGATGATCCCATGATCGCCTCACATGCTTCCTTAGCTGGTAAATTTGAATACTTAGAACAAGGCAAGTGACTGTGACTCAATATTGAAAAACAGGAAGACAAGGATGGAAGATAGGCATTAATAGGGGAGTTGCATAGCCGCCATTTTGAATCTTGAATCGCATGGAATTATGGGACTAGTGGTACAGTATAAAATCTATAGAAAACATGTCATGTTAAGCATGGAATATTTATCAATGCTCTAATCTCAATATATATGTGTTATACATGTTCCATAACATAAGTCCCCATCTTTCCCATCATGCATTTGATTTTCATAGATCATTTATAAAAGGTATGATATTGGCGAAAACAGTTTTCAATAAAAATGTTGCCAAATATTGGTATGTCAGATTTCATCAAAGTCCATCCCATGATGCACTGTAACAGGCATGCGCAGTGGCACATGCAACTCCCCTATTGGAAGCCCTCTGTTTGAGAAGACCATGACTTTTCTCAATGTATCATCCCAGAGGCAAAGAAGGAATTATCTAATTTAATTTAAGGATGAATGACTGACAAGCAGGAAGAGGGGTTTTGTTGTTGATAATGCCAAGACAAATTGCTCATAATTGTCAAGTATTAAAATGGACTGAGACAAATTTAAGTTTTAGTCCCTTTACAACAAGACCCACAACACTGCAGAATCATTTAGCATGAGGACATTGCCATGGAAACAGATAAAAGTAAAGATTTATATTTGTGACATGGAAACAGCTGTTAAAATAAAAAGAAATCATGGTGACAGTTCCCAAAGCCCATGTAGTGTTCATACCGTGCCAGTCCAATCCTTGCCTTCTGTCCTCCACTCAGTGTGAGCCCACGCTCTCCTATCATGGTCTGGTCTCCATGTGGCAGCTGCCTTAAGTCCTGAAATGTAGGAAATTATATTACAATATCTCTTAATGGTCAATCACTAGTAACGTAGTTAAATATACTCCTTAGGATAACCTCAGATATGTATAACATATTCAATGCAGTCTTCAAATTTGGTACATAGATACTAACAATGCTAAAATCTAACAAAAATGAAGCATGTACATGGCTATTGGAGCTAAGTACCCCAAAATGAAAAGACTTCTATGAAGAGTTCTGTGACAAATCGTAAATACATATTGAAGAATGCATTTACAGTTCATGCCTTATTCCTCCCAATTTTCGTTTACCCCACCCCTAGCAATTTTCTTTTGTTTTTATTTCATTTTAAGACCAATACAATATTTAAATTATTCATATAGAAAAACCGCAGTATCCCTACAATTTACCTCTTCAAGACAGCAGCCTTTGATGACACTGTAGTATCTGACTCTATCATAGGGCTCTCCCATGAGAATGTTGTCTCTCACAGTCTCTGAGATGATCCAGGCTTCCTGGGGAACATAGGCCACAGAGCCACTCACACTGCACGACCCTGAGTGGATGTACAGCTCATCCAGACATGCTCTTAGCACTGTGGACTGCAACATGAACAGGTTAATGGATGAATGGATGAATGAATGGTTGAAGGATGGGATAGTTGAATCATGGAAGGATGGGATAGTTGAATGAGTGAAGGATGGGATAGTTGAATCATGGAGGGATGGGATAGTTGAATCATGGAAGGATGGGATAGTTGAATCATGGAAGGATGGGATAGTTGAATCATGGAGGGATGGGATAGTTGAATCATGGAAGGATGGGATAGTTGAATGAGTGAAGGATGGGATAGTTGAATCATGGAAGGATGGGATAGTTGAATCATGGAAGGATGGGATAGTTGAATGAGTGAAGGATGGGATAGTTGAATGAGTGAAGGATGGGATAGTTGAATCATGGAAGGATGGGATAGTTGAATCATGGAAGGATGGGATAGTTGAATCATGGAAGGATGGGATAGTTGAATCATGGAAGGATGGGATAGTTGAATCATGGAAGGATGGGATAGTTGAATCATGGAGGGATGGGATAGTTGAATCATGGGAGGATGGGATAGTTGAATGAGTGAAGGATGGGATAGTTGAATGAGTGAAGGATGGGATAGTTGAATCATGGAAGGACGGGATAGTTGAATCGTGGAGGGATGGGATAGTTGAATCATGGAGGGACGGGATAGTTGAATCATGGAAGGATGGGATAGTTGAATCATGGAGGGATGGGATAGTTGAATCATGGAAGGATGGGATAGTTGAATCATGGAAGGATGGGATAGTTGAATCATGGAAGGATGGGATAGTTGAATCATGGAAGGATGGGATAGTTGAATCATGGAAGGATGGGATAATTGAATCATGGAGGGATGGGATAGTTGAATCATGGAAGGATGGGATAGTTGAATCATGGAGGGATGGGATAGTTGAATCATGGAAGGATGGGATAGTTGAATCATGGAAGGATGGGATAGTTGAATCATGGAGGGATGGGATAGTTGAATCATGGAAGGATGGGATAGTTGAATCATGGAAGGATGGGATAGTTGAATCATGGAGGGATGGGATAGTTGAATCATGGAAGGATGGGATAGTTGAATCATGGAGGGATGGGATAGTTGAATCATGGAAGGATGGGATAGTTGAATCATGGAAGGATGGGATAGTTGAATCATGGAGGGATGGGATAGATGAATCATGGGAGGATGGGATAGTTGAATCATGGAAGGATGGGATAGTTGAATCATGGAAGGATGGGATAGTTGAATCATGGAAGGATGGGATAGTTGAATCATGGAAGGATGGGATAGTTGAATCATGGAAGGATGGGATAGTTGAATCATGGAAGGATGGGATAGTTGAATGAGTGAAGGATGGGATAGTTGAATCATGGAGGGATGGGATAGTTGAATCATGGAAGGATGGGATAGTTGAATGAGTGAAGGATGGGATAGTTGAATCATGAAAGGATGGGATAGTTGAATCATGGAAGGATGGGATAGTTGAATCATGGAAGGATGGGATAGTTGAATGAGTGAAGGATGGGATAGTTGAATCATGGAGGGATGGGATAGTTGAATCATGGAAGGATGGGATAGTTGAATGAGTGAAGGATGGGATAGTTGAATCATGGAAGGATGGGATAGTTGAATCATGGAAGGATGGGATAGTTGAATCATGGAAGGATGGGATAGTTGAATCATGGAAGGATGGGATAGTTGAATCATGGAAGGATGGGATAGTTGAATGAGTGAAGGATGGGATAGTTGAATCATGGAAGGATGGGATAGTTGAATCATGGAAGGATGGGATAGTTGAATCATGGAAGGATGGGATAGTTGAATCATGGAAGGATGGGATAGTTGAATCATGGAAGGATGTGATAGTTGAATCATGGAAGGATGGGATAGTTGAATCATGGAAGGATGGGATAGTTGAATCATGGAAGGATGGGATAGTTGAATCATGGAAAGATGGGATAGTTGAATCATGGAAGGATGGGATAGTTGAATCATGGAGGGATGGGATAGTTGAATCATGGGAGGATGGGATAGTTTAATGACTGAAGGATGGGATAGTTGAATCATGGAAGGATGGGATAGTTGAATCATGGAAGGATGGGATAGTAGAATCATGGAAGGATGGGATAGTTGAATCATGGAAGGATGGGATAGTTGAATCATGGAGGGATGGGATAGTTGAATCATGGAAGGATGGGATAGTTGAATCATGGAAGGATGGGATAGTTGAATCATGGAAGGATGGGATAGTTGAATCATGGAAGGATGGGATAGTTGAATCATGGGAGGATGGGATAGTTGAATCATGGAAGGATGGGATAGTTGAATCATGGAAGGATGGGATAGTTGAATCATGGAAGGATGGGATAGTTGAATCATGGAAGGATGGGATAGTTGAATCATGGAAGGATGGGATAGTTGAATCATGGAAGGATGGGATAGTTGAATCATGGGAGGATGGGATAGTTTAATGACTGAAGGATGGGATAGTTGAATCATGGAGGGATGGGATAGTTGAATCATGGAAGGATGGGATAGTTGAATCATGGAAGGATGGGATAGTTGAATCATGGAGGGATGGGATAGTTGAATCATGGGAAGATGGGATAGTTTAATGACTGAAGGATGGGATAGTTGAATCATGGAAGGATGGGATAGTTGAATCATGGAAGGATGGGATAGTTGAATCATGGAAGGATGGGATAGTTGAATCATGGAAGGATGGGATAGTTGAATCATGGAGGGATGGGATAGTTGAATCATGGGAGGATGGGATAGTTTAATGACTGAAGGATGGGATAGTTGAATCATGGAAGGATGGGATAGTTGAATCATGGGAGGATGGGATAGTTGAATGAGTGAAGGATGGGATAGTTGAATCATGGAAGGATGGGATAGTTGAATCATGGAGGGATGGGATAGTTGAATGAGTGAAGGATGGGATAGTTGAATCATGGAGGGATGGGATAGTTGAATCATGGAGGGATGGGATAGTTGAATCATGGAAGGATGGGATAGTTGAATCATGGAAGGATGGGATAGTTGAATGAGTGAAGGATGGGATAGTTGAATGAGTGAAGGATGGGATAGTTGAATCATGGAGGGATGGGATAGTTGAATCATGGAGGGATGGGATAGTTGAATCATGGAAGGATGGGATAGTTGAATCATGGAAGGATGGGATAGTTGAATGAGTGAAGGAGGAGATAGTTGAATCATGGAAGGATGGGATAGTTGAATCATGGAAGGATGGGATAGTTGAATGAGTGAAGGATGGGATAGTTGAATCATGGAAGGATGGGATAGTTGAATCATGGAAGGATGGGATAGTTGAATCATGGAGGGATGGGATAGTTGAATCATGGAAGGATGGGATAGTTGAATCATGGAAGGATGGGATAGTTGAATCATGGAGGGATGGGATAGTTGAATCATGGGAGGATGGGATATTTGAATCATGGGAGGATGGGATATTTGAATCATGGAAGGATGGGATAGTTGAATCATGGGAGGATGGGATAGTTGAATGAGTGAAGGATGGGATAGTTGAATCATGGAAGGATGGGATAGTTGAATGAGTGAAGGATGGGATAGTTGAATCATGGAAGGATGGGATAGTTGAATCATGGAAGGATGGGATATTGAACGGTTGAAGGATGGGATAGTTGAATGAGTGAAGGATGGGATAGTTGAATCATGGAAGGATGGGATAGTTGAATCATGGAAGGATCGGATAGTTGAATCATGGAAGGACGGGATAGTTGAATCATGGAAGGATGGGATAGTTGAATGGTTGAAGGATGGGATAGTTGAATGAGTGAAGGATGGGTGAGTGAGTGAGTGAGTGAGTGAGATTGGTTGCTTTACGCCCTTATCAACACTTTGAAGTGTTATATCAAGGGCGGGAGAGCTGAGAGGGAGGCAGTTTATGATCATACCCAGGAAATAGAGATAGAGAAGAAGGGAGAGAGAGACAGAGAAAAGAGACAGAAAGGCACTTTAAGGTCTACCCAGGACCAGAGTGAAGGATGGGATAGTTGAATCATGGAAGGATGGGATAGTTGAATCATGGAAGGATGGGATAGTTGAATCATGGAAGGATGGGATAGTTGAATCATGGGAGGATGGGATAGTTGAATCATGGAAGGATGGGATAGTTGAATCATGGAGGGATGGGATAGTTGAATCATGGAAGGATGGGATAGTTGAATCATGGAAGGATGGGATAGTTGAATCATGGAAGGATGGGATAGTTGAATCATGGAAGGATGGGATAGTTGAATCATGGGAGGATGGGATAGTTGAATCATGGAAGGATGGGATAATTGAATCATGGAGGGATGGGATAGTTGAATCATGGAGGGATGGGATAGTTGAATCATGGGAGGATGGGATAGTTGAATCATGGAGGGATGGGATAGTTGAATCATGGAAGGATGGGATAGTTGAATCATGGAAGGATGGGATAGTTGAATCATGGAGGGATGGGATAGTTGAATCATGGGAGGATGGGATAGTTGAATCATGGAAGGATGGGATAGTTGAATAATGGAGGGATGGGATAGTTGAATCATGGGAGGATGGGATAGTTGAATGAGTGAAGGATGGGATAGTTGAATCATGGAAGGATGGGATAGTTGAATCATGGAAGGATGGGATAGTTGAATCATGGGAGGATGGGATAGTTGAATCATGGGAGGATGGGATAGTTGAATCATGGAAGGATGGGATAATTGAATCATGGAGGGATGGGATAGTTGAATCATGGAAGGATGGGATAGTTGAATCATGGAAGGATGGGATAGTTGAATCATGGAGGGATGGGATAGTTGAATCATGGGAGGATGAGATAGTTGAATCATGGAAGGATGGGATAGTTGAATAATGGAGGGATGGGATAGTTGAATCATGGGAGGATGGGATAGTTGAATGAGTGAAGGATGGGATAGTTGAATCATGGAAGGATGGGATAGTTGAATGAGTGAAGGATGGGATAGTTGAATCATGGAAGGATGGGATAGTTGAATGAGTGAAGGATGGGATAGTTGAATCATGGAGGGATTGGATAGTTGAATCATGGGAGGATGGGATAGTTTAATGACTGAATGATGGGATAGTTGAATCATGGAAGGATGGGATAGTTGAATCATGGAAGGATGGGATAGTTGAATCATGGAAGGATGGGATAGTTGAATCATGGAAGGATGGGATAGTTGAATCATGGAAGGATGGGATAGTTGAATCATGGAAGGATGTGATAGTTGAATCATGGAAGGATGGGATAGTTGAATGAGTGAAGGATGGGATAGTTGAATCATGGAGGGATGGGATAGTTGAATCATGGAAGGATGGGATAGTTGAATGAGTGAAGGATGGGATAGTTGAATCATGGAGAGATGGGATAGTTGAATCATGGAAGGATGGGATAGTTGAATCATGGAAGGATGGGATAGTTGAATGAGTGAAGGATGGGATAGTTGAATCATAGAGGGATGGGATAGTTGAATCATGGAAGGATGGGATAGTTGAATCATGGAAGGATGGGATAGTTGAATCATGGAAGGACGGGATAGTTGAATCATGGAAGGATGGGATAGTTGAATCATGGGAGGATGGGATAGTTGAATTATGGAAGGATGGGATATTGAATCATGGAAGGATGGGATAGTTGAATCATGGGAGGATGGGATAGTTGAATCATGGAAGGATGGGATAGTTGAATCATGGAAGGATGGGATAGTTGAATCATGGAAGGATGGGATAGTTGAATCATGGAAGGATGGGATAGTTGAATGAGTGAAGGATGGGATAGTTGAATCATGGAAGGATGGGATAGTTGAATCATGGAAGGATGGGATAGTTGAATCATGGAAGGATGGGATAGTTGAATGAGTGAAGGATGGGATAGTTGAATGAGTGAAGGATGGGATAGTTGAATCATGGAAGGATGGGATAGTTGAATCATGGAAGGATGGGATAGTTGAATCATGGAAGGATGGGATAGTTGAATCATGGAGGGATGGGATAGTTGAATCATGGAAGGATGGGATAGTTGAATCATGGAAGGATGGGATAGTTGAATGAGTGAAGGATGGGATAGTTGAATCATGGAGGGATGGGATAGTTGAATCATGGAAGGATGGGATAGTTGAATCATGGGAGGATGGGATAGTTGAATCATGGAGGGATGGGATAGTTGAATCATGGAAGGATGGGATAGTTGAATCATGGAGGGATGGGATAGTTGAATGGTTGAAGGATGGGATAGTTGAATGGTTGAAGGATGGGATAGTTGAATGAGTGAAGGATGGGATAGTTGAATCATGGGAGGATGGGATAGTTGAATCATGGAAGGATGGGATAGTTGAATCATGGAAGGATTGGATAGTTGAATCATGGAGGGATGGGATAGTTGAATGAGTGAAGGATGGGATAGTTGAATGAGTGAAGGATGGGATAGTTGAATGAGTGAAGGATGGGATAGTTGAATCATGGAAGGATGGGATAGTTGAATGAGTGAAGGATGGGATAGTTGAATGAGTGAAGGATGGGATAGTTGAATCATGGAGGGATGGGATAGTTGAATGAGTGAAGGATGGGATAGTTGAATCAAGGAGGGATGGGATAGTTGAATCATGGAGGGATGGGATAGTTGAATCATGGAAGGATGGGATAGTTGAATCATGGAAGGATGGGATAGTTGAATCATGGGAGGATGGGATAGTTGAATGAGTGAAGGATGGGATAGTTGAATCATGGAAGGATGGGATAGTTGAATCATGGAAGGATGGGATAGTTGAATCATGGAAGGATGGGATAGTTGAATCATGGAGGGATGGGATAGTTGAATCATGGAAGGATGGGATAGTTGAATCATGGAAGGATGGGATAGTTGAATGAGTGAAGGATGGGATAGTTGAATCATGGAGGGATGGGATAGTTGAATCATGGAAGGATGGGATAGTTGAATCATGGGAGGATGGGATAGTTGAATCATGGAGGGATGGGATAGTTGAATCATGGGAGGATGGGATAGTTGAATCATGGAGGGATGGGATAGTTGAATGGTTGAAGGATGGGATAGTTGAATGGTTGAAGGATGGGATAGTTGAATGAGTGAAGGATGGGATAGTTGAATCATGGGAGGATGGGATAGTTGAATCATGGAAGGATGGGATAGTTGAATCATGGAAGGATGGGATAGTTGAATCATGGAGGGATGGGATAGTTGAATGAGTGAAGGATGGGATAGTTGAATGAGTGAAGGATGGGATAGTTGAATGAGTGAAGGATGGGATAGTTGAATCATGGAAGGATGGGATAGTTGAATGAGTGAAGGATGGGATAGTTGAATGAGTGAAGGATGGGATAGTTGAATCATGGAGGGATGGGATAGTTGAATGAGTGAAGGATGGGATAGTTGAATCAAGGAGGGATGGGATAGTTGAATCATGGAGGGATGGGATAGTTGAATCATGGAAGGATGGGATAGTTGAATCATGGAAGGATGGGATAGTTGAATCATGGGAGGATGGGATAGTTGAATGAGTGAAGGATGGGATAGTTGAATCATGGAGGGATGGGATAGTTGAATCATGGAAGGACGGGATAGTTGAATCATGGAAGGATGGGATAGTTGAATCACGGAAGGATGGGATAGTTGAATCATGGGAGGATGGGATAGTTGAATCATGGAAGGATGGGATAGTTGAATCATGGAAGGATGGGATAGTTGAATGGTTGAAGGATGGGATAGTTGAATGAGTGAAGGATGGGATAGTTGAATCATGGAAGGATGGGATAGTTGAATCATGGAAGGATGGGATAGTTGAATCATGGAAGGATGGGATAGTTGAATCATGGAAGGATGGGATAGTTGAATCATGGGAGGATGGGATAGTTGAATCATGGAAGGATGGGATAATTGAATCATGGAGGGATGGGATAGTTGAATCATGGAAGGATTGGATAGTTGAATCATGGAAGGATGGGATAGTTGAATCATGGAGGGATGGGATAGTTGAATCATGGGAGGATGGGATAGTTGAATCATGGAAGGATGGGATAGTTGAATCATGGGAGGATGGGATAGTTGAATCATGGGAGGATGGGATAGTTGAATGAGTGAAGGAGTGGATAGTTGAATCATGGAAGGATGGGATAGTTGAATCATGGAAGGATGGGATAGTTGAATCATGGAAGGATGGGATAGTTGAATCATGGAAGGATGGGATAGTTGAATCATGGAAGGATGGGATAGTTGAATGAGTGAAGGATGGGATAGTTGAATCATGGAGGGATGGGATAGTTGAATCATGGAAGGATGGGATAGTTGAATCATGGAAGGATGGGATAGTTGAATCATGGAAGGATGGGATAGTTGAATCATGGAAGGATGGGATAGTTGAATCATGGAAGGATGGGATAGTTGAATCATGGAAGGATGGGATAGTTGAATGAGTGAAGGATGGGATAGTTGAATGAGTGAAGGATGGGATAGTTGAATCATGGAAGGATGGGATAGTTGAATCATGGAAGGATGGGACAGTTGAATCATGGAAGGACGGGATAGTTGAATCATGGAAGGATGGGATAGTTGAATCATGGGAGGATGGGATAGTTGAATCATGGAAGGATGGGATATTGAATCATGGAAGGATGGGATAGTTGAATGAGTGAAGGATGGGATAGTTGAATCATGGAAGGATGGGATAGTTGAATCATGGAAGGATGGGATAGTTGAATCATGGAAGGATGGGATAGTTGAATGAGTGAAGGATGGGATAGTTGAATCATGGAGGGATGGGATAGTTGAATCATGGAAGGATGGGATAGTTGAATGAGTGAAGGATGGGATAGTTGAATCATGGAAGGATGGGATAGTTGAATCATGGAGGGATGGGATAGTTGAATCATGGGGGGATGGGATAGTTGAATCATGGAAGGATGGGATAGTTGAATCATGGAAGGATGGGATAGTTGAATCATGGAAGGATGGGATAGTTGAATCATGGAAGGATGGGATAGTTGAATCATGGGAGGATGTGATAGTTGAATCATGGAAGGATGGGATAGTTGAATCATGGAAGGATGGGATAGTTGAATCATGGAGGGATGGGATAGTTGAATCATGGGGGGATGGGATAGTTTAATGACTGAAGGATGGGATAGTTGAATCATGGAAGGATGGGATAGTTGAATCATGGAAGGATGGGATAGTTGAATCATGGAAGGATGGGATAGTTGAATCATGGAAGGATGGGATAGTTGAATCATGGGAGGATGGGATAGTTTAATGACTGAAGGATGGGATAGTTGAATGAGTGAAGGATGGGATAGTTGAATCATGGAAGGACGGGATAGTTGAATCATGGAAGGACGGGATAGTTGAATCATGGAAGGATGGGATAGTTGAATCATGGAGGGATGGGATAGTTGAATCATGGAAGGATGGGATAGTTGAATCATGGAAGGATGGGATAGTTGAATCATGGAAGGATGGGATAGTTGAATCATGGAAGGATGGGATAGTTGAATCATAGAAGGATGGGATAGTTGAATCATGGAAGGATGGGATAGTTGAATCATGGAAGGATGGGATAGTTGAATCATGGAAGGATGTGATAGTTGAATCATGGAAGGATGGGATAGTTGAATCATGGAAGGATGGGATAGTTGAATCATGGAAGGATGGGATAGTTGAATCATGGAAGGATGGGATAGTTGAATCATGGAAGGATGGGATAGTTGAATCATGGAAGGATGGGATAGTTGAATCATGGAAGGATGGGATAGTTGAATCATGGAAGGATGGGATAGTTGAATCATGGAAGGATGGGATAGTTGAATCATGGAAGGATGGGATAGTTGAATCATGGAAGGATGGGATAGTTGAATCATGGAAGGATGGGATAGTTGAATCATGGGAGGATGTGATAGTTGAATCATGGAAGGATGGGATAGTTGAATCATGGAAGGATGGGATAGTTGAATCATGGAGGGATGGGATAGTTGAATCATGGGGGGATGGGATAGTTTAATGACTGAAGGATGGGATAGTTGAATCATGGAAGGATGGGATAGTTGAATCATGGAAGGATGGGATAGTTGAATCATGGAAGGATGGGATAGTTGAATCATGGAGGGATGGGATAGTTGAATGAGTGAAGGATGGGATAGTTGAATGAGTGAAGGATGGGATAGTTGAATCATGGAGGGATGGGATAGTTGAATGAGTGAAGGATGGGATAGTTTAATGACTGAAGGATGGGATAGTTGAATCATGGAAGGATGGGATAGTTGAATCATGGAAGGATGGGATAGTTGAATCATGGAAGGATGGGATAGTTGAATCATGGAAGGATGGGATAGTTGAATCATGGAAGGATGGGATAGTTGAATCATGGAAGGATGGGATAGTTGAATGAGTGAAGGATGGGATAGTTGAATGAGTGAAGGATGGGATAGTTGAATCATGGAGGGATGGGATAGTTGAATCATGGGAGGATGGGATAGTTTAATGACTGAATGATGGGATAGTTGAATCATGGAAGGATGGGATAGTTGAATCATGGAAGGATGGGATAGTTGAATCATGGAAGGATGGGATAGTTGAATCATGGAAGGATGGGATAGTTGAATCATGGAAGGATGGGATAGTTGAATCATGGAAGGATGGGATAGTTGAATCATGGAAGGATGGGATAGTTGAATCATGGGAGGATGGGATAGTTGAATCATGGAAGGATGGGATAATTGAATCATGGAGGGATGGGATAGTTGAATCATGGAAGGATTGGATAGTTGAATCATGGAAGGATGGGATAGTTGAATCATGGAGGGATGGGATAGTTGAATCATGGGAGGATGGGATAGTTGAATCATGGAAGGATGGGATAGTTGAATCATGGGAGGATGGGATAGTTGAATCATGGGAGGATGGGATAGTTGAATGAGTGAAGGAGTGGATAGTTGAATCATGGAAGGATGGGATAGTTGAATCATGGAAGGATGGGATAGTTGAATCATGGAAGGATGGGATAGTTGAATCATGGAAGGATGGGATAGTTGAATCATGGAAGGATGGGATAGTTGAATGAGTGAAGGATGGGATAGTTGAATCATGGAGGGATGGGATAGTTGAATCATGGAAGGATGGGATAGTTGAATCATGGAAGGATGGGATAGTTGAATCATGGAAGGATGGGATAGTTGAATCATGGAAGGATGGGATAGTTGAATCATGGAAGGATGGGATAGTTGAATCATGGAAGGATGGGATAGTTGAATGAGTGAAGGATGGGATAGTTGAATGAGTGAAGGATGGGATAGTTGAATCATGGAAGGATGGGATAGTTGAATCATGGAAGGATGGGACAGTTGAATCATGGAAGGACGGGATAGTTGAATCATGGAAGGATGGGATAGTTGAATCATGGGAGGATGGGATAGTTGAATCATGGAAGGATGGGATATTGAATCATGGAAGGATGGGATAGTTGAATGAGTGAAGGATGGGATAGTTGAATCATGGAAGGATGGGATAGTTGAATCATGGAAGGATGGGATAGTTGAATCATGGAAGGATGGGATAGTTGAATGAGTGAAGGATGGGATAGTTGAATCATGGAGGGATGGGATAGTTGAATCATGGAAGGATGGGATAGTTGAATGAGTGAAGGATGGGATAGTTGAATCATGGAAGGATGGGATAGTTGAATCATGGAGGGATGGGATAGTTGAATCATGGGGGGATGGGATAGTTGAATCATGGAAGGATGGGATAGTTGAATCATGGAAGGATGGGATAGTTGAATCATGGAAGGATGGGATAGTTGAATCATGGAAGGATGGGATAGTTGAATCATGGGAGGATGTGATAGTTGAATCATGGAAGGATGGGATAGTTGAATCATGGAAGGATGGGATAGTTGAATCATGGAGGGATGGGATAGTTGAATCATGGGGGGATGGGATAGTTTAATGACTGAAGGATGGGATAGTTGAATCATGGAAGGATGGGATAGTTGAATCATGGAAGGATGGGATAGTTGAATCATGGAAGGATGGGATAGTTGAATCATGGAAGGATGGGATAGTTGAATCATGGGAGGATGGGATAGTTTAATGACTGAAGGATGGGATAGTTGAATGAGTGAAGGATGGGATAGTTGAATCATGGAAGGACGGGATAGTTGAATCATGGAAGGACGGGATAGTTGAATCATGGAAGGATGGGATAGTTGAATCATGGAGGGATGGGATAGTTGAATCATGGAAGGATGGGATAGTTGAATCATGGAAGGATGGGATAGTTGAATCATGGAAGGATGGGATAGTTGAATCATGGAAGGATGGGATAGTTGAATCATGGAAGGATGTGATAGTTGAATCATGGAAGGATGGGATAGTTGAATCATGGAAGGATGGGATAGTTGAATCATGGAAGGATGTGATAGTTGAATCATGGAAGGATGGGATAGTTGAATCATGGAAGGATGGGATAGTTGAATCATGGAAGGATGGGATAGTTGAATCATGGAAGGATGGGATAGTTGAATCATGGAAGGATGGGATAGTTGAATCATGGAAGGATGGGATAGTTGAATCATGGAAGGATGGGATAGTTGAATCATGGAAGGATGGGATAGTTGAATCATGGAAGGATGGGATAGTTGAATCATGGAAGGATGGGATAGTTGAATCATGGAAGGATGGGATAGTTGAATCATGGAAGGATGGGATAGTTGAATCATGGGAGGATGTGATAGTTGAATCATGGAAGGATGGGATAGTTGAATCATGGAAGGATGGGATAGTTGAATCATGGAGGGATGGGATAGTTGAATCATGGAAGGATGGGATAGTTGAATCATGGAAGGATGGGATAGTTGAATCATGGAAGGATGGGATAGTTGAATGAGTGAAGGATGGGATAGTTGAATCATGGAAGGATGGGATAGTTGAATGAGTGAAGGATGGGATAGTTTAATGACTGAAGGATGGGATAGTTGAATCATGGAAGGATGGGATAGTTGAATCATGGAAGGATGGGATAGTTGAATCATGGAAGGATGGGATAGTTGAATCATGGAAGGATGGGATAGTTGAATCATGGAAGGATGGGATAGTTGAATCATGGAAGGATGGGATAGTTGAATGAGTGAAGGATGGGATAGTTGAATGAGTGAAGGATGGGATAGTTGAATCATGGAGGGATGGGATAGTTGAATCATGGGAGGATGGGATAGTTTAATGACTGAATGATGGGATAGTTGAATCATGGAAGGATGGGATAGTTGAATCATGGAAGGATGGGATAGTTGAATCATGGAAGGATGGGATAGTTGAATCATGGAAGGATGGGATAGTTGAATCATGGAAGGATGGGATAGTTGAATCATGGAAGGATGTGATAGTTGAATCATGGAAGGATGGGATAGTTGAATGAGTGAAGGATGGGATAGTTGAATCATGGAGGGATGGGATAGTTGAATCATGGAAGGATGGGATAGTTGAATGAGTGAAGGATGGGATAGTTGAATCATGGAGGGATGGGATAGTTGAATCATGGAAGGATGGGATAGTTGAATCATGGAAGGATGGGATAGTTGAATGAGTGAAGGATGGGATAGTTGAATCATGGAGGGATGGGATAGTTGAATCATGGAAGGATGGGATAGTTGAATCATGGAAGGATGGGATAGTTGAATCATGGAAGGACGGGATAGTTGAATCATGGAAGGATGGGATAGTTGAATCATGGGAGGATGGGATAGTTGAATTATGGAAGGATGGGATATTGAATCATGGAAGGATGGGATAGTTGAATGAGTGAAGGATGGGATAGTTGAATCATGGAAGGATGGGATAGTTGAATCATGGAAGGATGGGATAGTTGAATCATGGAAGGATGGGATAGTTGAATGAGTGAAGGATGGGATAGTTGAATGAGTGAAGGATGGGATAGTTGAATCATGGAAGGATGGGATAGTTGAATCATGGAAGGATGGGATAGTTGAATCATGGAAGGATGGGATAGTTGAATCATGGAGGGATGGGATAGTTGAATCATGGAAGGATGGGATAGTTGAATCATGGAAGGATGGGATAGTTGAATGAGTGAAGGATGGGATAGTTGAATCATGGAGGGATGGGATAGTTGAATCATGGAAGGATGGGATAGTTGAATCATGGGAGGATGGGATAGTTGAATCATGGGAGGGATGGGATAGTTGAATCATGGAAGGATGGGATAGTTGAATCATGGAGGGATGGGATAGTTGAATGGTTGAAGGATGGGATAGTTGAATGGTTGAAGGATGGGATAGTTGAATGAGTGAAGGATGGGATAGTTGAATCATGGGAGGATGGGATAGTTGAATCATGGAAGGATGGGATAGTTGAATCATGGAAGGATGGGATAGTTGAATCATGGAGGGATGGGATAGTTGAATGAGTGAAGGATGGGATAGTTGAATGAGTGAAGGATGGGATAGTTGAATGAGTGAAGGATGGGATAGTTGAATCATGGAAGGATGGAATAGTTGAATGAGTGAAGGATGGGATAGTTGAATGAGTGAAGGATGGGATAGTTGAATCATGGAGGGATGGGATAGTTGAATGAGTGAAGGATGGGATAGTTGAATCAAGGAGGGATGGGATAGTTGAATCATGGAGGGATGGGATAGTTGAATCATGGAAGGATGGGATAGTTGAATCATGGAAGGATGGGATAGTTGAATCATGGGAGGATGGGATAGTTGAATGAGTGAAGGATGGGATAGTTGAATCATGGAGGGATGGGATAGTTGAATCATGGAAGGACGGGATAGTTGAATCATGGAAGGATGGGATAGTTGAATCACGGAAGGATGGGATAGTTGAATCATGGGAGGATGGGATAGTTGAATCATGGAAGGATGGGATAGTTGAATCATGGAAGGATGGGATAGTTGAATCATGGAAGGATGGGATAGTTGAATCATGGGAGGATGGGATAGTTGAATCATGGAAGGATGGGATAATTGAATCATGGAGGGATGGGATAGTTGAATCATGGAAGGATTGGATAGTTGAATCATGGAAGGATGGGATAGTTGAATCATGGAGGGATGGGATAGTTGAATCATGGGAGGAAGGGATAGTTGAATCATGGAAGGATGGGATAGTTGAATCATGGGAGGATGGGATAGTTGAATCATGGGAGGATGGGATAGTTGAATGAGTGAAGGAGTGGATAGTTGAATCATGGAAGGATGGGATAGTTGAATCATGGAAGGATGGGATAGTTGAATCATGGAAGGATGGGATAGTTGAATCATGGAAGGATGGGATAGTTGAATCATGGAAGGATGGGATAGTTGAATGAGTGAAGGATGGGATAGTTGAATCATGGAGGGATGGGATAGTTGAATCATGGAAGGATGGGATAGTTGAATCATGGAAGGATGGGATAGTTGAATCATGGAAGGATGGGATAGTTGAATCATGGAAGGATGGGATAGTTGAATCATGGAAGGATGGGATAGTTGAATCATGGAAGGATGGGATAGTTGAATGAGTGAAGGATGGGATAGTTGAATGAGTGAAGGATGGGATAGTTGAATCATGGAAGGATGGGATAGTTGAATCATGGAAGGATGGGATAGTTGAATCATGGAAGGACGGGATAGTTGAATCATGGAAGGATGGGATAGTTGAATCATGGGAGGATGGGATAGTTGAATCATGGAAGGATGGGATATTGAATCATGGAAGGATGGGATAGTTGAATGAGTGAAGGATGGGATAGTTGAATCATGGAAGGATGGGATAGTTGAATCATGGAAGGATGGGATAGTTGAATCATGGAAGGATGGGATAGTTGAATGAGTGAAGGATGGGATAGTTGAATCATGGAGGGATGGGATAGTTGAATCATGGAAGGATGGGATAGTTGAATGAGTGAAGGATGGGATAGTTGAATCATGGAAGGATGGGATAGTTGAATCATGGAAGGATGGGATAGTTGAATCATGGAAGGATGGGATAGTTGAATCATGGAAGGATGGGATAGTTGAATCATGGGAGGATGTGATAGTTGAATCATGGAAGGATGGGATAGTTGAATCATGGAAGGATGGGATAGTTGAATCATGGAGGGATGGGATAGTTGAATCATGGGGGGATGGGATAGTTTAATGACTGAAGGATGGGATAGTTGAATCATGGAAGGATGGGATAGTTGAATCATGGAAGGATGGGATAGTTGAATCATGGAAGGATGGGATAGTTGAATCATGGAGGGATGGGATAGTTGAATGAGTGAAGGATGGGATAGTTGAATGAGTGAAGGATGGGATAGTTGAATCATGGAGGGATGGGATAGTTGAATGAGTGAAGGATGGGATAGTTTAATGACTGAAGGATGGGATAGTTGAATCATGGAAGGATGGGATAGTTGAATCATGGAAGGATGGGATAGTTGAATCATGGAAGGATGGGATAGTTGAATCATGGAAGGATGGGATAGTTGAATCATGGAAGGATGGGATAGTTGAATCATGGAAGGATGGGATAGTTGAATGAGTGAAGGATGGGATAGTTGAATGAGTGAAGGATGGGATAGTTGAATCATGGAGGGATGGGATAGTTGAATCATGGGAGGATGGGATAGTTTAATGACTGAATGATGGGATAGTTGAATCATGGAAGGATGGGATAGTTGAATCATGGAAGGATGGGATAGTTGAATCATGGAAGGATGGGATAGTTGAATCATGGAAGGATGGGATAGTTGAATCATGGAAGGATGGGATAGTTGAATCATGGAAGGATGTGATAGTTGAATCATGGAAGGATGGGATAGTTGAATGAGTGAAGGATGGGATAGTTGAATCATGGAGGGATGGGATAGTTGAATCATGGAAGGATGGGATAGTTGAATGAGTGAAGGATGGGATAGTTGAATCATGGAGGGATGGGATAGTTGAATCATGGAAGGATGGGATAGTTGAATCATGGAAGGATGGGATAGTTGAATGAGTGAAGGATGGGATAGTTGAATCATGGAGGGATGGGATAGTTGAATCATGGAAGGATGGGATAGTTGAATCATGGAAGGATGGGATAGTTGAATCATGGAAGGACGGGATAGTTGAATCATGGAAGGATGGGATAGTTGAATCATGGGAGGATGGGATAGTTGAATTATGGAAGGATGGGATATTGAATCATGGAAGGATGGGATAGTTGAATGAGTGAAGGATGGGATAGTTGAATCATGGAAGGATGGGATAGTTGAATCATGGAAGGATGGGATAGTTGAATCATGGAAGGATGGGATAGTTGAATGAGTGAAGGATGGGATAGTTGAATGAGTGAAGGATGGGATAGTTGAATCATGGAAGGATGGGATAGTTGAATCATGGAAGGATGGGATAGTTGAATCATGGAAGGATGGGATAGTTGAATCATGGAGGGATGGGATAGTTGAATCATGGAAGGATGGGATAGTTGAATCATGGAAGGATGGGATAGTTGAATGAGTGAAGGATGGGATAGTTGAATCATGGAGGGATGGGATAGTTGAATCATGGAAGGATGGGATAGTTGAATCATGGGAGGATGGGATAGTTGAATCATGGAGGGATGGGATAGTTGAATCATGGAAGGATGGGATAGTTGAATCATGGAGGGATGGGATAGTTGAATGGTTGAAGGATGGGATAGTTGAATGGTTGAAGGATGGGATAGTTGAATGAGTGAAGGATGGGATAGTTGAATCATGGGAGGATGGGATAGTTGAATCATGGAAGGATGGGATAGTTGAATCATGGAAGGATGGGATAGTTGAATCATGGAGGGATGGGATAGTTGAATGAGTGAAGGATGGGATAGTTGAATGAGTGAAGGATGGGATAGTTGAATGAGTGAAGGATGGGATAGTTGAATCATGGAAGGATGGAATAGTTGAATGAGTGAAGGATGGGATAGTTGAATCATGGAGGGATGGGATAGTTGAATGAGTGAAGGATGGGATAGTTGAATCAAGGAGGGATGGGAAAGTTGAATCATGGAGGGATGGGATAGTTGAATCATGGAAGGATGGGATAGTTGAATCATGGAAGGATGGGATAGTTGAATCATGGGAGGATGGGATAGTTGAATGAGTGAAGGATGGGATAGTTGAATCATGGAGGGATGGGATAGTTGAATCATGGAAGGACGGGATAGTTGAATCATGGAAGGATGGGATAGTTGAATCACGGAAGGATGGGATAGTTGAATCATGGGAGGATGGGATAGTTGAATCATGGAAGGATGGGATAGTTGAATCATGGAGGGATGGGATAGTTGAATCATGGAAGGATGGGATAGTTGAATCATGGAGGGATGGGATAGTTGAATCATGGAGGGATGGGATAGTTGAATCATGGAGGGATGGGATAGTTGAATGAGTGAAGGATGGGATAGTTGAATCATGGAAGGATGGGATAGTTGAATCATGGAAGGATGGGATATTGAATGGTTGAAGGATGGGATAGTTGAATGAGTGAAGGATGGGATAGTTGAATCATGGAAGGATGGGATAGTTGAATCATGGAAGGATGGGATAGTTGAATCATGGAAGGATGGGATAGTTGAATCATGGAAGGATGGGATAGTTGAATCATGGGAGGATGGGATAGTTGAATCATGGAAGGATGGGATAATTGAATCATGGAGGGATGGGATAGTTGAATCATGGAAGGATTGGATAGTTGAATCATGGAAGGATGGGATAGTTGAATCATGGAGGGATGGGATAGTTGAATCATGGGAGGAAGGGATAGTTGAATCATGGAAGGATGGGATAGTTGAATCATGGGAGGATGGGATAGTTGAATCATGGGAGGATGGGATAGTTGAATGAGTGAAGGAGTGGATAGTTGAATCATGGAAGGATGGGATAGTTGAATCATGGAAGGATGGGATAGTTGAATCATGGAAGGATGGGATAGTTGAATCATGGAAGGATGGGATAGTTGAATCATGGAAGGATGGGATAGTTGAATGAGTGAAGGATGGGATAGTTGAATCATGGAGGGATGGGATAGTTGAATCATGGAAGGATGGGATAGTTGAATCATGGAAGGATGGGATAGTTGAATCATGGAAGGATGGGATAGTTGAATCATGGAAGGATGGGATAGTTGAATCATGGAAGGATGGGATAGTTGAATCATGGAAGGATGGGATAGTTGAATGAGTGAAGGATGGGATAGTTGAATGAGTGAAGGATGGGATAGTTGAATCATGGAAGGATGGGATAGTTGAATCATGGAAGGATGGGATAGTTGAATCATGGAAGGACGGGATAGTTGAATCATGGAAGGATGGGATAGTTGAATCATGGGAGGATGGGATAGTTGAATCATGGAAGGATGGGATATTGAATCATGGAAGGATGGGATAGTTGAATGAGTGAAGGATGGGATAGTTGAATCATGGAAGGATGGGATAGTTGAATCATGGAAGGATGGGATAGTTGAATCATGGAAGGATGGGATAGTTGAATGAGTGAAGGATGGGATAGTTGAATCATGGAGGGATGGGATAGTTGAATCATGGAAGGATGGGATAGTTGAATGAGTGAAGGATGGGATAGTTGAATCATGGAAGGATGGGATAGTTGAATCATGGAGGGATGGGATAGTTGAATCATGGGGGGATGGGATAGTTGAATCATGGAAGGATGGGATAGTTGAATCATGGAAGGATGGGATAGTTGAATCATGGAAGGATGGGATAGTTGAATCATGGAAGGATGGGATAGTTGAATCATGGGAGGATGTGATAGTTGAATCATGGAAGGATGGGATAGTTGAATCATGGAAGGATGGGATAGTTGAATCATGGAGGGATGGGATAGTTGAATCATGGGGGGATGGGATAGTTTAATGACTGAAGGATGGGATAGTTGAATCATGGAAGGATGGGATAGTTGAATCATGGAAGGATGGGATAGTTGAATCATGGAAGGATGGGATAGTTGAATCATGGAAGGATGGGATAGTTGAATCATGGGAGGATGGGATAGTTTAATGACTGAAGGATGGGATAGTTGAATGAGTGAAGGATGGGATAGTTGAATCATGGAAGGACGGGATAGTTGAATCATGGAAGGACGGGATAGTTGAATCATGGAAGGATGGGATAGTTGAATCATGGAGGGATGGGATAGTTGAATCATGGAAGGATGGGATAGTTGAATCATGGAAGGATGGGATAGTTGAATCATGGAAGGATGGGATAGTTGAATCATGGAAGGATGGGATAGTTGAATCATGGAAGGATGTGATAGTTGAATCATGGAAGGATGGGATAGTTGAATCATGGAAGGATGGGATAGTTGAATCATGGAAGGATGTGATAGTTGAATCATGGAAGGATGGGATAGTTGAATCATGGAAGGATGGGATAGTTGAATCATGGAAGGATGGGATAGTTGAATCATGGAAGGATGGGATAGTTGAATCATGGAAGGATGGGATAGTTGAATCATGGAAGGATGGGATAGTTGAATCATGGAAGGATGGGATAGTTGAATCATGGAAGGATGTGATAGTTGAATCATGGAAGGATGGGATAGTTGAATCATGGAAGGATGGGATAGTTGAATCATGGAAGGATGGGATAGTTGAATCATGGAAGGATGGGATAGTTGAATCATGGAAGGATGGGATAGTTGAATCATGGAAGGATGGGATAGTTGAATCATGGAAGGATGGGATAGTTGAATCATGGGAGGATGTGATAGTTGAATCATGGAAGGATGGGATAGTTGAATCATGGAAGGATGGGATAGTTGAATCATGGGGGGATGGGATAGTTTAATGACTGAAGGATGGGATAGTTGAATCATGGAAGGATGGGATAGTTGAATCATGGAAGGATGGGATAGTTGAATCATGGAAGGATGGGATAGTTGAATCATGGAGGGATGGGATAGTTGAATGAGTGAAGGATGGGATAGTTGAATGAGTGAAGGATGGGATAGTTGAATCATGGAGGGATGGGATAGTTGAATGAGTGAAGGATGGGATAGTTTAATGACTGAAGGATGGGATAGTTGAATCATGGAAGGATGGGATAGTTGAATCATGGAAGGATGGGATAGTTGAATCATGGAAGGATGGGATAGTTGAATCATGGAAGGATGGGATAGTTGAATCATGGAAGGATGGGATAGTTGAATCATGGAAGGATGGGATAGTTGAATGAGTGAAGGATGGGATAGTTGAATGAGTGAAGGATGGGATAGTTGAATCATGGAAGGACGGGATAGTTGAATCATGGAAGGATGGGATAGTTGAATCATGGAAGGATGGGATAGTTGAATGAGTGAAGGATGGGATAGTTGAATCATGGAGGGATGGGATAGTTGAATCATGGAAGGATGGGATAGTTGAATCATGGAAGGATGGGATAGTTGAATCATGGAAGGATGGGATAGTTGAATGAGTGAAGGATGGGATAGTTGAATCATGGAAGGATGGGATAGTTGAATCATGGAGGGATGGGATAGTTGAATCATGGAAGGATGGGATAGTTGAATCATGGAAGGATGGGATAGTTGAATCATGGAAGGATGGGATAGTTGAATCATGGAAGGATGGGATAGTTGAATCATGGAAGGATGGGATAGTTGAATCATGGAAGGATGGGATAGTTGAATGAGTGAAGGATGGGATAGTTGAATGAGTGAAGGATGGGATAGTTGAATCATGGAAGGACGGGATAGTTGAATCATGGAAGGATGGGATAGTTGAATCATGGAAGGATGGGATAGTTGAATGAGTGAAGGATGGGATAGTTGAATCATGGAGGGATGGGATAGTTGAATCATGGAAGGATGGGATAGTTGAATCATGGAAGGATGGGATAGTTGAATCATGGAAGGATGGGATAGTTGAATGAGTGAAGGATGGGATAGTTGAATCATGGAAGGATGGGATAGTTGAATCATGGAGGGATGGGATAGTTGAATCATGGAAGGATGGGATAGTTGAATCATGGAAGGATGGGATAGTTGAATCATGGAAGGATGGGATAGTTGAATCATGGAAGGATGGGATAGTTGAATCATGGAAGGACGGGATAGTTGAATCATGGAAGGATGGGATAGTTGAATGGTTGAAGGATGGGATAGTTGAATGAGTGAAGGATGGGATAGTTGAATCATGGAAGGATGGGATAGTTGAATCATGGAAGGATGGGATAGTTGAATCATGGAGGGATGGGATAGTTGAATCATGGAAGGATGGGATAGTTGAATGGTTGAAGGATGGGATAGTTGAATCATGGAAGGATGGGATAGTTGAATCATGGAAGGATGGGATAGTTGAATCATGGAAGGATGGGATAGTTGAATCATGGAAGGATGGGATAGTTGAATCATGGAAAGATGGGATAGTTGAATCATGGAAGGATGGGATAGTTGAATCATGGAAGGATGGGATAGTTGAATCATGGAAGGATGGGATAGTTGAATCATGGAAGGATGGGATAGTTGAATCATGGAAGGATGGGATAGTTGAATGAGTGAAGGATGGGATAGTTGAATCATGGAAGGATGGGATAGTTGAATCATGGAGGGATGGGATAGTTGAATCATGGAAGGATGGGATAGTTGAATCATGGAGGGATGGGATAGTTGAATCATGGATGGATGGGATAGTTGAATCATGGAAGGATGGGATAGTTGAATCATGGAAGGATGGGATATTTGAATCATGGAGGGATGGGATAGTTGAATCATGGAAGGATGGGATAGTTGAATGAGTGAAGGATGGGATAGTTGAATCATGGAAGGATGGGATAGTTGAATCATGGGAGGATGGGATAGTTGAATCATGGGAGGATGGGATAGTTGAATCATGGAAGGATGGGATAGTTGAATCATGGAAGGATGGGATAGTTGAATGAGTGAAGGATGGGATAGTTGAATCATGGAGGGATGGGATAGTTGAATCATGGAGGGATGGGATAGTTGAATCATGGAAGGATGGGATAGTTGAATGAGTGAAGGATGGGATAGTTGAATCATGGAAGGATGGGATAGTTAAATCATGGAGGGATGGGATAGTTGAATGAGTGAAGGATGGGATAGTTGAATCATGGAAGGATGGGATAGTTGAATCATGGAAGGATGGGATAGTTGAATCATGGAGGGATGGGATAGTTGAATCATGGGAGGATGGGATAGTTGAATCATGGAAGGATGGGATAGTTAAATAATGGAGGGATGGGATAGTTGAATCATGGAAGGATGGGATAGTTGAATCATGGAAGGATGGGATAATTGAATCATGGAGGGATGGGATAGTTGAATCATGGGAGGATGGGATAGTTGAATCATGGAAGGATGGGATAGTTGAATGAGTGAAGGATGGGATAGTTGAATAATGGAGGGATGGGATAGTTGAATCATGGGAGGATGGGATAGTTGAATCATGGGAGGATGGGATAGTTGAATGAGTGAAGGATGGGATAGTTGAATCATGGAAGGATGGGATAGTTGAATCATGGAAGGATGGGATAGTTGAATCATGGAAGGATGGGATAGTTGAATCATGGAAGGATGGGATAGTTGAATCATGGAAGGATGGGATAGTTGAATCATGGAAGGATGGGATAGTTGAATCATGGAAGGATGGGATAGTTGAATGAGTGAAGGATGGGATAGTTGAATCATGGAGGGATGGGATAGTTGAATCATGGAAGGATGGGATAGTTGAATCATGGAAGGATGGGATAGTTGAATGAGTGAAGGATGGGATAGTTGAATCATGGAGGGATGGGATAGTTGAATCATGGGAGGATGGGATAGTTGAATGAGTGAAGGATGGGATAGTTGAATCATGGAAGGATGGGATAGTTGAATCATGGAAGGATGGGATAGTTGAATCATGGAAGGATGGGATAGTTGAATCATGGAAGGATGGGATAGTTGAATCATGGAAGGATGGGATAGTTGAATCATGGGAGGATGGGATAGTTGAATCATGGAAGGATGGGATAATTGAATCATGGAGGGATGGGATAGTTGAATCATGGAAGGATTGGATAGTTGAATCATGGAAGGATGGGATAGTTGAATCATGGAGGGATGGGATAGTTGAATCATGGGAGGATGGGATAGTTGAATCATGGAAGGATGGGATAGTTGAATCATGGGAGGATGGGATAGTTGAATCATGGGAGGATGGGATAGTTGAATGAGTGAAGGAGTGGATAGTTGAATCATGGAAGGATGGGATAGTTGAATCATGGAAGGATGGGATAGTTGAATCATGGAAGGATGGGATAGTTGAATCATGGAAGGATGGGATAGTTGAATCATGGAAGGATGGGATAGTTGAATGAGTGAAGGATGGGATAGTTGAATCATGGAGGGATGGGATAGTTGAATCATGGAAGGATGGGATAGTTGAATCATGGAAGGATGGGATAGTTGAATCATGGAAGGATGGGATAGTTGAATCATGGGAGGATGGGATAGTTGAATCATGGAAGGATGGGATAGTTGAATGAGTGAAGGATGGGATAGTTGAATGAGTGAAGGATGGGATAGTTGAATCATGGAAGGATGGGATAGTTGAATCATGGAAGGATGGGATAGTTGAATCATGGAAGGACGGGATAGTTGAATCATGGAAGGATGGGATAGTTGAATCATGGGAGGATGGGATAGTTGAATCATGGAAGGATGGGATATTGAATCATGGAAGGATGGGATAGTTGAATGAGTGAAGGATGGGATAGTTGAATCATGGAAGGATGGGATAGTTGAATCATGGAAGGATGGGATAGTTGAATCATGGAAGGATGGGATAGTTGAATGAGTGAAGGATGGGATAGTTGAATCATGGAGGGATGGGATAGTTGAATCATGGAAGGATGGGATAGTTGAATGAGTGAAGGATGGGATAGTTGAATCATGGAAGGATGGGATAGTTGAATCATGGAGGGATGGGATAGTTGAATCATGGGGGGATGGGATAGTTGAATCATGGAAGGATGGGATAGTTGAATCATGGAAGGATGGGATAGTTGAATCATGGAAGGATGGGATAGTTGAATCATGGAAGGATGGGATAGTTGAATCATGGGAGGATGTGATAGTTGAATCATGGAAGGATGGGATAGTTGAATCATGGAAGGATGGGATAGTTGAATCATGGAGGGATGGGATAGTTGAATCATGGGGGGATGGGATAGTTTAATGACTGAAGGATGGGATAGTTGAATCATGGAAGGATGGGATAGTTGAATCATGGAAGGATGGGATAGTTGAATCATGGAAGGATGGGATAGTTGAATCATGGAAGGATGGGATAGTTGAATCATGGGAGGATGGGATAGTTTAATGACTGAAGGATGGGATAGTTGAATGAGTGAAGGATGGGATAGTTGAATCATGGAAGGACGGGATAGTTGAATCATGGAAGGACGGGATAGTTGAATCATGGAAGGATGGGATAGTTGAATCATGGAGGGATGGGATAGTTGAATCATGGAAGGATGGGATAGTTGAATCATGGAAGGATGGGATAGTTGAATCATGGAAGGATGGGATAGTTGAATCATGGAAGGATGGGATAGTTGAATCATGGAAGGATGTGATAGTTGAATCATGGAAGGATGGGATAGTTGAATCATGGAAGGATGGGATAGTTGAATCATGGAAGGATGTGATAGTTGAATCATGGAAGGATGGGATAGTTGAATCATGGAAGGATGGGATAGTTGAATCATGGAAGGATGGGATAGTTGAATCATGGAAGGATGGGATAGTTGAATCATGGAAGGATGGGATAGTTGAATCATGGAAGGATGGGATAGTTGAATGAGTGAGGGATGGGATAGTTGAATCATGGGAGGACGGGATAGTTGAATGAGTGAAGGATGGGATAGTTGAATCATGGAGGGATGGGATAGTTGAATCATGGAAGGATGGGATAGTTGAATCATGGAAGGATGGGATAGTTGAATCATGGAAGGATGGGATAGTTGAATCATGGAAGGATGGGATAGTTGAATGAGTGAAGGATGGGATAGTTGAATCATGGGAGGACGGGATAGTTGAATGAGTGAAGGATGGGATAGTTGAATCATGGAAGGATGGGATAGTTGAATCATGGAGGGATGGGATAGTTGAATGAGTGAAGGATGGGATAGTTGAATCATGGAAGGATGGGATAGTTGAATCATGGAAGGATGGGATAGTTGAATCATGGAAGGATGGGATAGTTGAATCATGGAAGGATGGGATAGTTGAATCATGGAGGGATGGGATAGTTGAATGAGTGAAGGATGGGATAGTTGAATCATGGAGGGATGGGATAGTTGAATCATGGAAGGATGGGATAGTTGAATCATGGAAGGATGGGATAGTTGAATCATGGAAGGATGGGATAGTTGAATGAGTGAAGGTCGGGATAGTTGAATGAGTGAAGGATGGGATAGTTGAATCATGGAAGGACGGGATAGTTGAATCATGGAAGGATGGGATAGTTGAATCATGGAAGGATGGGATAGTTGAATCATGGAAGGATGGGATAGTTGAATCATGGAAGGATGGGATAGTTGAATCATGGGAGGATGGGATAGTTGAATCATGGAAGGATGGGATAGTTGAATCATGGAAGGATGGGATATTGAATGGTTGAAGGATGGGATAGTTGAATGAGTGAAGGATGGGATAGTTGAATCATGGAAGGATGGGATAGTTGAATCATGGAAGGATGGGATAGTTGAATCATGGAAGGATGTGATAGTTGAATCATGGAAGGATGGGATAGTTGAATCATGGAAGGATGGGATAGTTGAATCATGGAAGGATGGGATAGTTGAATCATGGAAGGATGGGATAGTTGAATCATGGAAGGATGGGATAGTTGAATGAGTGAAGGATGGGATAGTTGAATCATGGAAGGATGGGATAGTTGAATCATGGAAGGATGGGATAGTTGAATCATGGAAGGACGGGATAGTTGAATCATGGAAGGATGGGATAGTTGAATGGTTGAAGGATGGGATAGTTGAATGAGTGAAGGATGGGATAGTTGAATCATGGAAGGATGGGATAGTTGAATCATGGAAGGATGGGATAGTTGAATCATGGAGGGATGGGATAGTTGAATCATGGAAGGATGGGATAGTTGAATGGTTGAAGGATGGGATAGTTGAATCATGGAAGGATGGGATAGTTGAATCATGGAAGGATGGGATAGTTGAATCATGGAGGGATGGGATAGTTGAATCATGGAGGGATGGGATAGTTGAATCATGGAGGGATGGGATAGTTGAATCATGGAGGGATGGGATAGTTGAATCATGGAGGGATGTGATAGTTGAATCATGGAAGGATGGGATAGTTGAATCATGGAAGGATGGGATAGTTGAATCATGGAAGGATGGGATAGTTGAATCATGGAAGGATGGGATAGTTGAATCATGGAAGGATGGGATAGTTGAATGAGTGAAGGATGGGATAGTTGAATCATGGAAGGATGGGATAGTTGAATCATGGAGGGATGGGATAGTTGAATCATGGAAGGATGGGATAGTTGAATCATGGATGGATGGGATAGTTGAATCATGGAAGGATGGGATAGTTGAATCATGGAAGGATGGGATAATTGAATCATGGAGGGATGGGATAGTTGAATCATGGGAGGATGGGATAGTTGAATCATGGAAGGATGGGATAGTTGAATCATGGAAGGATGGGATATTTGAATCATGGAGGGATGGGATAGTTGAATCATGGGAGGATGGGATAGTTGAATCATGGAAGGATGGGATAGTTGAATCATGGAAGGATGGGATAGTTGAATCATGGAAGGATGGGATAGTTGAATGAGTGAAGGATGGGATAGTTGAATCATGGAAGGATGGGATAGTTGAATCATGGAAGGATGGGATAGTTGAATCATGGAAGGATGGGATAGTTGAATCATGGAAGGATGGGATAGTTGAATCATGGAAGGATGGGATAGTTGAATCATGGAAGGATGGGATAGTTGAATCATGGAAGGATGGGATAGTTGAATCATGGAAGGATGGGATAGTTGAATCATGGAGGGATGGGATAGTTGAATCATGGGAGGATGGGATAGTTGAATCATGGAAGGATGGGATAGTTAAATAATGGAGGGATGGGATAGTTGAATCATGGAAGGATGGGATAGTTGAATGAGTGAAGGATGGGATAGTTGAATCATGGAAGGATGGGATAGTTGAATGAGTGAAGGATGGGATAGTTGAATCATGGAAGGATGGGATAGTTGAATCATGGAAGGATGGGATAATTGAATCATGGAGGGATGGGATAGTTGAATCATGGGAGGATGGGATAGTTGAATCATGGAAGGATGGGATAGTTGAATGAGTGAAGGATGGGATAGTTGAATAATGGAGGGATGGGATAGTTGAATCATGGGAGGATGGGATAGTTGAATCATGGGAGGATGGGATAGTTGAATGAGTGAAGGATGGGATAGTTGAATCATGGAAGGATGGGATAGTTGAATCATGGAAGGATGGGATAGTTGAATCATGGAAGGATGGGATAGTTGAATGAGTGAAGGATGGGATAGTTGAATCATGGAGGGATGGGATAGTTGAATCATGGAAGGATGGGATAGTTGAATCATGGAAGGATGGGATAGTTGAATGAGTGAAGGATGGGATAGTTGAATCATGGAGGGATGGGATAGTTGAATCATGGGAGGATGGGATAGTTGAATGAGTGAAGGATGGGATAGTTGAATCATGGAAGGATGGGATAGTTGAATCATGGAAGGATGGGATAGTTGAATGAGTGAAGGATGGGATAGTTGAATCATGGAAGGATGGGATAGTTGAATCATGGAAGGATGGGATAGTTGAATCATGGAAGGATGGGATAGTTGAATCATGGAAGGATGGGATAGTTGAATCATGGAAGGATGGGATAGTTGAATGAGTGAAGGATGGGATAGTTGAATCATGGAAGGATGGGATAGTTGAATCATGGAGGGATGGGATAGTTGAATGAGTGAAGGATGGGATAGTTGAATCATGGAAGGATGGGATAGTTGAATCATGGGAGGATGGGATAGTTGAATGAGTGAAGGATGGGATAGTTGAATCATGGAAGGATGGGATAGTTGAATTATGGAGGGATGGGATAGTTGAATCATGGAAGGATGGGATAGTTGAATCATGGAGGGATGGGATAGTTGAATCATGGAAGGATGGGATAGTTGAATCATGGAAGGATGGGATAGTTGAATCGTGGAAGGATGGGATAGTTGAATCATGGAAGGATGGGATAGTTGAATGAGTGAAGGATGGGATAGTTGAATCATGGAAGGATGGGATAGTTGAATCATGGGAGGATGGGATAGTTGAATGAGTGAAGGATGGGATAGTTGAATCATGGAAGGATGGGATAGTTGAATCATGGAGGGATGGGATAGTTGAATCATGGAAGGATGGGATAGTTGAATCGTGGAGGGATGGGATAGTTGAATCATGGAGGGATGGGATAGTTGAATCATGGAAGGATGGGATAGTTGAATCATGGAAGGATGGGATAGTTGAATCATGGAAGGATCGGATAGTTGAATCGTGGAGGGATGGGATAGTTGAATCATGGAAGGATGGGATAGTTGAATCATGGAAGGATGGGATAGTTGAATGAGTGAAGGACGGGATAGTTGAATCATGGAAGGATGGGATAGTTGAATCATGGATCCATAATGAACCTGTTTACAGACCCTTTAACCAAAGCTGACAGTTGCTATATTTGTTGTTATCTTCACAGTTATTCTGTAAAGAAATAAAAGACTTGAAAGCCTAATCTGGATCTTTCCTCAGTAAACATGATAACTTGGTTGACTACATTTCCATTTCTCACCAAGAAGGGGTTAGTTACCTTTGTTGGTGATCGCCCTTGCCTTTGTTTAGATAAAGCATGACCTAGCTAGTGGTATTTGTAATCAGTCTAAAGTATCCATATTTGCTTGATAATATTTCAATGATCAGAATGTTTGGCAGTTTACCTTTCCAGCTCCAACTTTTCCAACAATCCCATAATGTTGTCCCTGTAATGGGAAATCGTTACAGCCATTATAGTTGTTGTTGAAATGTTTATTTAGGACACAAGTTCACACATAAAATATATAATACAATTGGCAAATACAAAAATAACAATTCTCACTTCAGGAGTGTATCCTGGCTGTACAGATGGAGAAAACAGTAAATTCTGTCATTTAAAACATTGATATTAGATGAAATGTATATTATTTGTATTCCATAATTAATACCACATCATTTCTTACCGGATATTCAAACCCACCACATGTTCATGGGGCTTCAGAACACTTGGCCACCCCACATGTTTAAATGATGAAATTCCCTTGTCTTGTAAGATCAGTTCCCCAACATTGTTTACATGCAACTACAAGTTTAACTAACACCTTTGTGATAATGAGAATTAAGATTGACAAGCTTTTTTCAGAATGCCTGTACTTACCTTCGTCACAGAAAGATTTATTTTGTTCAGCATGAAGTCACTTCTGTCCTACAAGCGATTGAAGTTCAATACTTTTACAATTTAATGGACGCAGACAGTGATTATATTCCTATATGCTTCACAATATATCATGGAAGGTAAAATTATGAATTGGAAGATAATCAAACCACCAATATCAGATATTTGTTAAATATAAAATAATCATATGAAACTGTATTTCCAATTGTTTATACATGAACAAATTAATGTATAATTAATGTCAAATTAAGGTAATGCCATGGATAGTTCTTCCAACGAAACATTCTACATCTAACAGTAATATAATCATTCTTCTAGTACATATATAACACAGTAAAATAAATGTTGTTTTCACAGATTTTGTGAGGGCTAGCCTTCCAGTTTTTTACATTTGTTTGTTTGTTCTAGTCAACATGGCATATGGGTCAGCTTTTCAGAAAATGTACAATTAGCAGCTCTACAAATTTAGATAATTCTAAATTAGGCTGGAAAATGATGAATACCAGGTATATCTGAGTATATTTGGTATCAGATTAAATCAAAGTATCAGTTCTGTTATGTTAAACTGCATTTTGAAGCTCATTTCTGTCTTAAATGTGGGTTATTTGAGAGGATTGGTGAAGGCCAATTGTACATTTTCTGAAAATCTGACCCATATACATGTTAGAAGATAAGATGAAGCTTAAGTCACAGCCCTCCTCCAAAAACCTTTAGTTGTACGTAACAATGTTAGCATGTATAACCACCACAGGCAGTAACTAAACCAATTAATAACCTCCATTGCGGGCCTGCTGGTGCAATGTCTTTGCATAATCCCTCTGCTGGCCTTCAGAGCTTCTGTGACTGTTATTCCTTTTTCAAAAAAATACCAAGACAGTTCAGAGCCCCATGCACATGTGGTCACAATTATGTCCACTACAATTGGAGGGCTTTGGGGGCGGCGGAGGGTCCCCTAATGAGAGGCACAATTAGTGTTGAGTTCAGAGGGTGAGATAAGAGAGAGGGGGGGGGAGAAGAGGGAAGAAGAATGAGGGCAACTGAATCCAAGCATGATAATGCATCAGCATGCAAACAAGATGACGCCCAGGTCAATAATTCATTGGCATTCAAGTCAGAGGACACACTAATGCACTCGCATGCAAGTCCAATTAGTATAATCCACACTTCAATTAGTATAATTCACACTTCAATTAGTATAGTCCACGGAAAAGGTCTCATCGTTGACTATTATCCTACTAGAATCTTATAAATCATTCTTATAGCCAAAGAGTATAATTAGTAGCATTTTTTCAGTGAATTTGTTCAGAATAATTAATGGTAATATTGCATTAAAACCCCCTAAAAGTGTGTTAAAAAAAGCCTAAGTCGAGTATAGGATAGAGCCTTCAAAAATCACTGGTAACTGTCGGCAGAAATGGAACTTTTCATATAGACATGTAGACCTTTTTGTCCCTTTCGTACTGTAATATCAAACTGTCTGACAAATAAAAGATCATCTTATCTTATCTTATACTCGAATTTATCTAATATTGACCAAATTACAGCCTAATTTAGCAGAATTTACTAAATGTGTACAGCTGCTAATTGTACATTTTCTGAAAATCTGACCCATATAAAGGCAGTGACAAACGTTTTACAACATGTGCTGAGGTGGTTAGGATGCCGTTCTCCAGTACCCTGGTTGCTACAAATGGGTTTAAGCCATCTTGAAAGTTAGAAGTATGTAGGGTGGATGTTATGTTGTACACAACAAAATTTATACTCACCGTTTGATCCTGATCATCCCATGACGCAGTGAGGTTGATCAGCTCTACCCTTGGCTCACCGCTGCTCATACAGGGTGCTGCTGGGCTGTCTGGGGTCAGGAGAAATACCTAGTGGATACAACAGACTTCATTTAAAAATGGTGGTTAAAATTCCTGGGGCCTCTCCTATTAAATATTATTTGGAGCTTTCTTCATAATGTTAGTGAATGCCATTGTATCATATTGCCCCTTGTAACTGCGAACAGTTGTTCAAGTTCTATATGATATGAGGATTATACAGGAGGACAGAGATATGTTTATAAAGTCTTGGCGACCAAGATTCCATGATAGACAAGGCAAAATCCACCTAAACATCCCTCTTAATACTCCTAGGGGCATTTTTGAGTACAAAGGTCCATCAGCACTTTTCTGGCTAATTTGGGTGTACTACTTAGGCTTACAGGCAGTTCTTCAACTGGTTGAACTATGATCTTATAGCCAGAAATGTATGGACTTTTTATTCAGATTGTTTTGCTATGATATGCTCTAATATGCTATGACATGTCTTTACAACAATGATAATATCATAAATGGATTCCCCCCTGCATTACCAACATTTTGAGGTATCACATGACCATATATGTGTTTTTTTATGATTTTTCTCAGAAATGAACGAAAAACACATATTATGTGTGGATATTTGGTTGTCATGGTAACCACATTGCTGTGACATCCAGGTAAGTGTGTAAAATGGATTGTCCTCTCCATTTCCATCATTTTGAGGTATCACACGACTATATATATGTGTTTTATGATTTGAAAGCATTCGTTATGAGCCTATTATTCTTCAAAAAGACTTATTCGTCTTCGATGGACCTTATACTCCTCATGACGTTGCCGGAGTTCATTCTCAACTCATCATAGACTGGGAAACAGATGAGAAATTCTCAATCCTAGGGGCATTTTTGAGTACAAAGGTCCACCAGCACTTTTCTGGCTAATTTGGGTGTGCTGAACACGAAAATCACTGTTGGACAGCTGAAATCTGACTCCTTCCTTGTCAAAAATTAAAAACAAAAATGGCTGCCATTCATTTTTTAGAAAAATCATAAAACATCCATTATAGTAGAACGCCTCCAGGCTTGTTGTAACATCTAGTAGTAAATTCCAAAGATATATGAGGTCGCCAACCCCCTAGTGCATTCCCCAAGTCAGGTATAACCGGCAAGTCAACATTCTCATCACTCTCACAAGTAAGAAGAACATCATCACAACAAGGGGTACATAAATCAATATATGGATCAAGTGTTACATCATCAATACAATTGACAGAATCATATACATGACATGGGGTGAGAGTAACATCATCACCACCAACAACACCATCGTCTGTAGGCACACAGTCATCAACCAATTCTGTACACAAACTATTAACAAGTTCAACATCAACACTAGTAAGGGTATCAGTATCAAGTACATCACATGATAAAATGGGTTTGGCAGTCAATAGATTTGCCCAACTACAAGTGTTGGGAACATCAGCTGGCGACATACAATGGAAGTCCAACTCAACGGCCATGCCCACATCTGAAACGCTAGCGTCAAACAGTACTAGGTCATCCTGGCACGAATCTGTAACATTATAGTAACAAGACATAGCAGATATACAAGTATCAACAATTACATCATCAGCTACAACCTTTGGAGAGTCAGCAACAACATCACTTGAAATACTATCAATAACATCGTCTGTAGAGGAAACATGTACACAAGTCCTATCAATCCAATAGTCTACAAGACCCAAGGCGACAAAAGTGTCTTCAAAATCACATCCAGGGCAGGCAACATGCTTAGTGTGAGCGAAATCAATATCCGTGGTCTTAGCATTTGTCCAGAGAGGCGAAGAATCAGAGGGATGAGGTACTAAATTCGCTGAATAAGAGCCATTTCCATGTTCCAGAACACATTCATTGGAGAAGTTTGTGTCAACAACACCATTTTGGGAAGCCCTCTTGTGTGAAGTCTCGCCGGACACGAGACTGTGACGTCAGGCAGATTTCCCTTTGTTGGGGCACTCCTTAGATTTGTGATCAGCCCAACAGTTCCTACACATATGCAACAAGCCACACCCCCCTCCACACGTGCGACAATTCCAACCAAAACAAAGGTCAGCTGGAAATCCAACAGGTGACTGCCTATTCTTAGCTTTCTTATTAGAATCAGTGGAGTCAGTAGGTGAAGAAGAGTTAGGTTAAGGTTGTTTACTGCACTTGTCATAGCCTCGCTGGAAGGCGAAAGAAGAGGCCATAGGATATCAGGAGTGAAAGTAGGAACATCACCATCGGTAACGGCACCAACCATAATGTGATCATATCTAGAATAGGCCTCATCAGTATAAACCGATTTACAGGAATGCCTAGCCACAAAAATCACATGACTAAGATAGGCTTTTTACTCTTCCATTCTATTCTCTTCCAGAAAATAACGAAGGACCCTGGTCATACCATACATCAGTTCATTAAAACTCAGTTTCGTATAGTCAATGTTTTTGAGGGCAGTACCTTTTCAAAATGAATGGCGTAGTACTCAGACGGAAATGAATCGATTTCTCCCTCTTCTCCACTGTCGGGTCAAAGGCGGTAGTCAACTTGTTGATAGCGCCAACCACATCGGCGTTTATGGGTGTAGTCCCCTGCTCACCGGTTTGACGACCCGCCAATGCCAGGGTTAGAGCAGCCACAGATGATGTTAGATTATGAATTTCATCCTGCTGTTGTCTCTGAACAGCCAGAATTCTAGCAGTATGATCATTTTGCTCAGTTTGGATTCATGCCGGGAAAAGGCACTGCTGATGCATTATCGAATTTTTTTAGTCATATGGATGAGGTGCTAAATAAGAAAGAAATGGGTATCGCCACGTTTGTAGACTTCAGTAAGGCATTTAATAGTGTAAATTTAGAAATCTTAATAAAAAAATTAGAATATGCAGGGATAAAGGGAGACCTATTACGTTGGATTAAATCATATATATATATATATCGTATTTTTATTCTGAATCGAATTCTACATCGTATTCTCCAGAAGTGGACACCATCCTCTCAAAATGAGATCTTCCTGGAGGGTCCAAGATTACAATACTATAAATACCATTTTGTTTAGTTGAACATGATATCTAGATGCACCTTATAAATCCGATTCGGAGGTCAAATAACAATCTAATAAAACTCATCCTAGCTCTTAAATCAGATATCTTAATGTTTTACACATATTTCATGTTAGGACACTAATAAGTAGCGCCTAATAAGTAGCGCCTAATGCCACTACTTCCCGACTATTAGATGGTAATGTTCAGTTCAGTGTCAATGTTCTTTATCCGTCGGTATTCATTTAATTATGCTTGTTATTCACTACAGTTATCATATAATGAGATTACCACTATTTGAGCTAGGTCCACTATAATCACAAACAACAATTTAATTACCACAAGACAAAGCACTTCATATTACAACACTTCAAATACATTGAAGTACAGTAATACTAACAATCACAGTAATAACAATCACATTAATCAGTTAGGAATCAATAAAAGTATAAAAGGTATATAAGAGTATGACATATCGATGTATCGATCTTAAACACTAAGGACTTACATGCCTTTTTTGTAATTGCTGATTTCTATACGTGTAGATAATCAGAGTTTTGGATAAATCCATTTTACTATACTCGGGTGCTACTTGAATATCCCCCTTATATAGTCTATTTATTCGCTAAGAATTCATCAAAATCAGTAAAATAACCAGTTTTTAGATAAGTCCTTAGTTGCATTCTCGTCTTAGTTACTTGAATATTTTCAGGAAGATCATTCCATAAATTTGTTAAAACATACACATATGATCGTCTAAAAATTTCATTTTTCGGCTGCGGCACTACCAATTTTTTTCCTTTTGACAATCTTCTCAAACTAATATTCCTTCTATCGACATTTTCTTCTAATCTTGTTCTCATGAAAGCTAAATCTAACAAATGACTGTTTCTCCTAGATGAGAGAGATGGTAAATTTAGTTCATTATGAATTACTTTTGTACTAGTTAATCTTGGTAACCTAAGAATAATTTTAAAAGCAGAATTTTGCAATGTCTGAAGTTTCTTTAACTGATTTTGTGCCGCCGAACCGTAGAATAAATCGCCATAATCTATAATTGGGAGTACCATTGTTTTATATAACAGCAACAAGGTATCCTTCTCACAAGCATTATAAAGTTTTGACATGGCATGAATTTTAGACTTAACCGTGTATACTTTTTTTCTCAAAAATACCTTATAATTCAACCTCTCATCTACCTCCATCCCGAGGAACTTATAGTTTTCGACATTTTCTAGTTCATGATCCCCAATATTGTATTTCACTATATTCTTGGGGTCACTTTTAGTACGAATTGTGAGTTTCTTACATTTATTGATATTCAGAGATATTTTATTTACCGCACACCATCTTACTATTCTATTAAGATCTTCTTGTAATTCAAGATTTTGCTGCTGACCCAGTTTCCTGTCATTAAACAACACCGTGTCGTCAGCAAAAAGTTGTATATTACTGTCCTTCACCACTCTGTATAGATCATTTATATAAACAATAAACATTAACGGCCCTAGACTAGTGCCTTGAGGCACTCCACATGTAACTGGTTTCAAGGAGGAAAAGGAATCATCTACCAAAACTCTCTGCGTTCTATCACTTAAATAATTTACAAACCATCTGTGAGCTTTACCTTCAATCCCATAATTTTGTAATTTTGATAATAAAATACTATGATTAACAGTGTCAAAAGCTTTTTTAAAGTCCAAAAATATCAAATCAGTCGCTTTCTTTTTATTTAAATTATCATAAACTTTACTCAACAGATGGTCTAGGGCATCATTAATTGACCTTCCCTCTCTGAAACCAAACTGCCATTCATTTATAACATTATTACTTTCAAGGTGGTGGGATAATTGCTTCTGAATACAAATCTCAAGTAATTTCGCTGGTAATTTGATACAGGATATTGGTCGATAGTTACCTGGAAGGCCCTTATCACCTTCTTTGAAAAGCGGTGTTACGTTTGCCTGCTTAAAGTCCCTCGGGATGTCTGAGTTCTCTATAGAAAGGTTAAACAAATATACCATCTGCTTCTTCAGCGCCAACAAACATTGTTTAAGTATTCTGGTTGGTAGTAGCCTGATCCCTGAGGATTTATAATTACCAATCTTATTTATGGCCAAAACTACATCGAGTTCTGTAATCATTCTAAACTGAAACTTGTCCACTAATATATTATCATTAATTATACTGTTCCTTTCCAAAATCATTTCCTCATCTTCTTTTATTTTCTCAGCTAACTCGGGGCCTATTCCGACGAAAAAATCGTTTATGACCTCTGCCGCTTCACTCCCTTTTAGTTTAACACCATCTTTTGATGTTATCTTTATCTCTTCCTTTGAGGATTTATTGTTCGTGGAAAGTAACGGCTTAAGAATCTCCCAGAATTTGTGGGGTTCATTTTGTTTTTCTCTAAGCTGACTTTTGATAAAATTATCTTTGGCCTTTTTAACAAGAATATTAACTTTGCACCTCAGCGACCTAGCAGTCTTCCAATCCTCATCCTTCTTTGTTTTGTCGGCTACTCTGAAAGCCTTATCTCTGGCCTTACTAGCCAGAATGATATCTTCATCATACCATCCTGGGGTGACCCGCACCCTTTTAAAATTTCTGATAGGACACATCCTATCAACATACCTGAAGATATTAGTTTGTATGATGTCCCATGCGACATTAACATCATTCGTTTGAAACAGTTCTTCCCAATTCAAGTCTACTAGAATTTCCTTAAGTAATTCGATGTCTAAAGCTTTCGTATCTCTAGCTACAAAAGATCCAATCTCATATATATTTCGCTCTTTCTTTATCTGGATGAACACTGGTAAATGGTCACTTATGTTTATATTAATTGAGCCATTCGTATTGATCCACTTTCCATTTGTAAAAATATGATCTATAGTAGACGAAGAGGATTTACTAATTCTTGTATTAGTCTTAATTATCTGTTGCAAATTAAATTTGTTCAACAGACTCCTAAATTTATCTGCTCCTGAAGTTTTACCTTCAGTTATATATTTCTCATCATAATTAAAGTCACCAAGAATAATTAATTCTTTAGTACTATCTACTCTATTTAATATATCTTCAAGTTGATCAAGGGCTTGGGTCAACCCCCCAGATGGCGGACGATAGACATTTACACATATCTTCTCTTTCATAAACTTTTTCTTAAAGCCAAACACTTGCACTTCAATGTGCTCGTTTGAGATTTCAAGATCATTATAATTATCAGTAACGTCCAAGGATTTATGTACGTAGGATATCAAACCTCCACCTCTCCTCTTTTTTGCTCGATCCAACCGCACAGTACTGTAACCCTGAACGAATAACTTATTTGAACTATAATGTTTTGTTAACCATGACTCTTGGAAAGATAAAATATGTGGTTCAGTATCAATAATGAACCTCTCAACTTGTTCAAATTTTGGTACCAAACTTCGTATATTCCAAGAGCTAACTTTCAGACCCTTTAGTTTCCTAAAGTCCTCTACTTCAAGTATTTCACTTTTTTTAGCCATTGTCCCAAGCAATAATTTTATCATTGTCTGAAGACAATGATATTCTGGTTGCGAGTAGAGTCTGTTTAACCCTTTCAAATACCGGGGCTCCACAGAGATTTAAATGGCTATTTAGTTGGGTCCCTAAACATGTCGGGTTAGCCCATAACGAACGATTTACAAACACTAACATGTTACAATAAAATACAATATATAAGAATACCATGTTAGGGGTATAACCTAGCTGGATCTCATTTGTCACATTCAAAGTTTCAGAAGAAGACTCCTGAAAACTATCCGGAATAGTAAGTTAGTGCCATCCTACTTCCGGCTTTCTACTATCAAGAAATTTTTATTTTTTCATTTACTAGTTTCGTCGTAATTTTTAGGAAAATATTAAGTAATACAATTTCAGTTAGTGTAGAGGTGTCACATTTCAATGTCGGGTTCGAGTGATCTCCTGTCTCTACTATGTGACACCACCACACAACATCGTTGTAAACATAAAATTCCCTATGTTCGTTTCTCAAATGGATAAGTGACCAAAATTGAATCACTTTAAGACTAAGTTTCAAGACTTTTAGTTTATATCAAAGAGATTTTCTGCTCAATTCTTAAATTTTAAGACTGATTATATTAAGTATTGGATAGTGACTCAGTCAACATATTTAGTGAAGCAATGGCACACAAATTTTGTAAATTCGCTAAAACATTAGTCAGTGTTCCAAAATTCCTCTGTATGTGGGGTATTGATTACTGTAGTCATTTCAAATTATACGTGCTGTCATGTCATCTCACCAGTCGGGCATCTTTCAGCTATCTTTCATTACAAAGTCAACACACCACATGGTTACCTTTCAATGTCGGGTTCATGTGAGCACCTGTTTCTACTAGGACCACATAGTGAGTGACTCTGATCTGAAGAGTTCAATTTTCTTGGTCTTTAATCTTCAAATCTTTGCGTATGCCGCTACTATTAGTTCCGCCACTTTTGTCTGCATTTCTGTGGTGAAGTGACAGCCATCAGGAGCCAAGAGGTAGTACAGGTTGGAATAATACATTCTCTTGGTAGTTTTGTATTTGCGCGACGATCGATGGGGGTGCACCAGCGAGCAGATATAAGGAGTTGGCACATGTTTTCCCTTGCAGAATAATTTAACACTATTGTTGTAGGCGACTACCTGCCTATTAAGAAGTTCTTGGTCCTCTCCGATCGCCATGATCTTTTCAGGAGTAAGTAGCCTGTGGAGCCTCCAGTTGTGCTTTGCCGAGTTCTGGTTATACACTACTAGGTCCAATCCCACTGTAGTGCCAAAAATTATCGTAGGAGGTGGTGCCAGATTTGTAGGAAGGGTCTCACTTATAATCCGCTCAGCTGATACCATATCATCCATGGCCGCAGTATCTACTTCTACTTCACTTCTGTATCTAAGTTTCACTTCCTTCGTCTCCCTATCTTTCTGTGTTATGTTGCAAATACCAGTGAGGATGAAAATACATAGCGGTTGATACCTCATCAGAAGGTTCTTAGCCCCTCTGATCACATCTAGCGTACCCGCACCGGGCTGTACATATACGTCTGAGTCAATTTGTGGAGCAATAGCTCGTAGTGCTATCCTGAGTCCCGACCCACGAGAGTCGCATAACAACAACATTTCTTTCCTATTTTGTGCCATTTTGACTATGTAGATCTCTTCAATAAACAATATCAACGTTCTCACCACCGTACCTTATATAATTCCATTAACCATTAAGGAGTTCTGCTCTCAAATTATCAAGGATGCGTCCGAATAGGTTTTCTCCAGTGAATGATTTCGACTTTAGCGGGACACGGGCGCCATTTGTAATAAGGACGCCCCGCACCCAACGCCCAACTCCCCATTTCCTGGAGCTCGTTACCTCAAAAAATCTAGTGTTTTCTGGAGATAACAACTTTTCCTTCAGCTCTTTATTTTTCGTGAATTTAATCTTCACTATATCTGCCAGTGTTTTTTCTTCGATTTTCTTCCAATCTTCCAGTTGCTGCGGGGTAGCCTGCGCTTCCAGTTTGCCGCCCAGGGCTTTCGCGTGGGCTGGGCTGTGAGTGCCGCGTATTCTTCGCGCTGCCTCGTGTTGACCCATGAACTCCGCTTTGTCCCACTGGTACGCGTGTTCGGCGGTGGTGAAAGATTTCTGTTTATAGTCGATATTTACTCGATAGAAGTTCGAGTATGGGCTGTGATTTCCGTGGAAACCCACCCCTCCACCTTCCACGGGGAAAGTGGCGACATCAGATGGCTGGCAACCCTTTGGCAATAGGTGTAAATCTTGCTGAGAGTATGTTTTTTCATTGATTTTGATGTGCCCCAAAATTAAGTCAGCTTGAACTTTTCTCATGCGTAAAAGTTTGTGACAATCTAAGAGCATCCTGTAGTCTTTATCACTTGGGTCGATAACAAACTTGTTGAACCAAATACCCGATCCTGTTTTCCTTCTAAGTTCTTTCGATTTATTTAAGACTGCTTTCTTGACCTGAGGACTGGATAATTCAACATAGATCGATCTGGATTTCCCCTTTCGAGGGATTCCCACCCGGTATGAATCTATAACGTCATCAAGTCTTATCTCTGCAACCGAGTTAAGCAGGTCACTAATGAAATATTTTGTTTTTTCTTTTTTCTGATCTGGGTTTTGCGGGTTAATCGGATATTTGTCCCACTCTTCTGGAACACCCTCCAGTATGAGGTGAGTCGAACCATCTGATTTCCCTTCATTTTTTTGGCCTAGTTGGTGAGGATCTAGACTCTGAATGTCTGATAATTCCTTCGTGATTTTGTTTAGATTATCGTCCATCGTACCAAGTTCAGTTTTGATTTTGACCAATTCTTGTTTATTCTCATCTAGTGAAAGGTTTATTTCTTCGATCGAGTGGTTTACCTCCCTTTCCATTTCTTTGATTTTGATATTATTGGTCCAATTTAGTTTTCCCTTGGCCTCACTTTCCTTTACACCTCTTTTTGTCTTAGCCTCTTTGAACTTCTTTTTCTTTTTCTTTTTGTTTTTACTCGGTTCATTTCCTACTCTTCTTTTTCCTGACATTTCACTCACAGGTTCAAAACCGGTCAAGCTATACTCATAAGCTAATTTCTCCAGTTCTTTGATTCTATCCTCCATATTTCTGTCCTTATCAACGTCTAGCTCCTTGATTTTCCCATCAATATTTTTGGCAGTATCTCCTGGTTGTTTTACAAACCCTCCTCTTTCATTTGCCTCCGCAGCTATTTTAATTTCATCAATACTCGAACCGACCCTATTCATGAAGAAAAGCCTATCTGACTCAAAAAGTTTAGAACTCTGAACAACCTGTGGGTACGATTTGTCAATCTCATCGACTCTCCCCTTAAGCTTAGAATATCTTAGCTCATTCCAGCTGTTAGAATTTGTTAGTTTCCGATTCAGACTCTTAACCTTCCTCACTGCGGATTCGGTCTCAAATGTCAGTGATATCATCGACGATTTCGTTTGCTCCAGATCAATTTTATCAGTTACTTTTTTAACGATGAGGTTTATCAGATCATCGTCGATTACAACTTGTTTATCTAGACTAGCTTTATCGTCCTCTGAAATAGTTTTTAACTCTTCCATGGGTGGCTCTGTTTCAAGCTCGTTTTTCTCTCTATACACGTCGTTGCCTGGGTTTGACAGTAGTTCGCATGGTTGTGACTCCGTTGACTCTGACATGGTTGATGACAGGGCCCCACCGTCACCTACGTCTTCGTCTTCGTTTATTTGAAGGCTATCCCATTCTATCTGACCATCACTAATTTCAACAACAGTGTTAAGACAATGTAATACTTGCAAGCTATCATTATCTAGTTGATCTTTCTCATCCTCCTCAATTATTAATGACCCATTTATAACTTTCGTTTGATCATCCTCATTTAGTTCAGTGACCTTCGAGATAGCGGTTATCTCCAACGGTGCCGTCTTATCTAGGTCAGTACAGCCACTGTCACAGCCCACACTCGAATCCACAACTTTGTTTTGATCTAATTTAAGTAAGTCTGATGTTGGCCCCAGATCAATAAATTCTTCCTTGAATGCTATCACATCATCTGAAGTATTAAGTACAGTTTCTTGTTTTTGTTGATCAACACTTGATCCATCTCCTACCTTTGGAATTTGTTCATCTGTCGATAACGAATCGACTTTAACGTCTGACGTCGTCGTCGTGGCGGCGACATCCATGGCTGATGAGAAGCAGATTTTTATCTCATCAAATATCACCAGAATAGAAAGTATTATTCTAATGGCGAATGCACCTATGTGATCCCAGATCATTGACGGAGTGAATTGATGTTTTTTGCTCCTTAGATCCACTTCTATCCTAGGCTATAACCCCTAAAGGTATCTCTCAGCGCTTAGCAAGTTTTGACCATTTCAGGTTTCCCGCGCTTCACCGGTAGAAGCCAGAGAGTAAAAATTGGAATGGAAGAATCCTCAGACTGCCCGATCAACTGCGGAGTCCCACAAGGCTCCGTACTAGGCCCGATTTTGTTTTTAATTTATACAAACGACTTGAAATACTTAAATTTGAACTGTAAATATATACTTTATGCCGACGACATGGTATTGTTTAGCTCGGGGAAGAACATAATTGAATTATGTAAAAAAATGGAAGCCGATTTAGAAATATTTCATGAGTGGTCAGTAAAAAATAAGATTCTAATGAATATGAAAAAAACGAAATATATGATTAATTTCGCCGAACATCATGATAAATAACCAAGCTATCTTACGTACACCAAACTATGAATACCTGGGTGTAAAGATTGACGAAAGATTGACATTGATGCCACAGCTGGACCAGTTAATAAAAAACTTGAATTTCAGAATCTACCAACTAGGCTGTATTAGAAAATTCTTAACATCACACGTGGCAATAGTTTTAGTAAAGACGTTTATACTATCAATCATAGATTACTCACTACCATTCCTAACCTATATAGGACCCAGTAAACTGGCGAAAGTACAGAGACTACAAAATAGAGCCATACGTATCGCTACCAGAGCAAATTATCAGATGGGCAGGCTAGAGCTTCATAAGAATTATAATATAATGACAGTAAAGAATAGACAAAAATTCCTCCTGATGATGTTAGGGAAAAAAAACACCACTTATCTATCACATATAGAAATTAATAGATACCCAACCAGAAGACATGACGCTGAAATACTGCACCTACGACGCCCTAACACGGAAGGGGATAGAAGAGCTTTCTCATACCAGATGGCATACACATGGAATAACTTAAGGCCAGAGTTTAGAAACTTAAACACATTAGACCTGAAAAAGAAAATGAAATTCTTAACGCTCACGAACCAAACAGACGCAGACCTATAGTAAATAACGATATGAAATAAAATTAAAAATAAACATAAAAAGATAGCTCTCCTGGTGCCATAACACGCCTCCCGCTACCTCCTTACCCCTACAAGGCTACTAACTCATAAGGCATGTCTCCTTAACAAAATCGCATGTGTACATACTAAGTAAGAACACTCGGGCAGCATGGGTGGAACACCGCCCCCGGCGACCCATGGATTGTACATTTTTACTACCAATAAAAATAAAAAAAAAAAAAAAAAAAAAAAAAAAAATTCTCGGTAGAATTGGTAGGAAATGTGAACTCAAACTCGTCGCCACTATCGGCGTCTTTATCATCTGCGATACAAGCCTTGGGTTTTGTTTCGTCCACCTGTAGGTATTTGGCCCAATTGTCCTCACAGTTGCCGGCATCAATAGCTCTTTGTTTTGCCGCAACAACAAACCTGCATCCACGGACCAGTGTGTTTGCCTTTACAACCAGTATTGCAATTCCAATAAATAATCGCTTTAGCTGCCATAATAACTCAAAAAAGGGGATGGCGAAGGATATTGGTACACAAACAGTATAATCTGTGGAGGTGTGAGAGAGAGAGAGTGAAGTAGGAATATCAATGTTCTAGAATAGCACTAGGGGGCGCGGCGGTTGGTGGTGGATTCTGGCGCTTGATGAATACGCCTGATATTGAGGAATATAGTGGCAGATATGATATGAGGATTATACAGGAGGACAGAGATATGTTTATAAAGTCTCTGAAAGCATGGTACTGTAGTAAGAATGTTGAGGGAGAATAGAAAGCAACATAGTTGTAGAAAGAGTATTACTAGTACAGATTGTGTCTATATAAATGTGACAGTAGAATTTTTATATAAAGGGTTGGAAGGGTATATGGGGAGGGATGGGGGGATGGGGGGGGGAAGATCTGAGAGTTGATTTTGTCTTTATGTCTCTAGTAAAAGAATATCTAGATTGTCAAAGTATACGAAACGGCCAGGAAATAACATAGATATGAAATAAGGCTGTGGATGTATGCCAGGGAATTTTTAATATGGACAAGAAAAAATGACTGAGATTATTGAGATGTAATAATATGATGTTTCGAATAGGAATAAGTATGATAGATAATTTAAGAGGTAATTTAGATACAGTTTCTGTTTATTTCATTTCGAGAGGCAACGCCTGAGACCCATTCATGACGGACAATGCGTATTTTTGTAATGTATTAAATATTATATTGGCCTTAACGAAATAATAATAAAAAAAAATATGAATTTCATCCTTTGAACTAACACCTGCTGGATGCCCTTAGTTACCATGTGGTGGTACCAGCATGACCTGGGAATTACCTCCACAAATTCTTACATAAAATATAGGTGATATCTGTTACCTGGATTCGTTCCATTGACGGCAGTAGTTGGTGAAGCTTCATCAGAAAGATAGGCATTTCCATAAACATCATTTCACAGGCTATTCTCATTAGACCAATCATCCCCACCGTTGTCTAGGAAGATTGAAGAATAATAACTGATACACATAAACACACCTGTGTGCAATGGCGATACATAATGAACTGTAAATATAATAATTGTTACACATAAACACACCTGTGTGCAATGGCGATACATAATGAACTGTAAATATAATAATTGTTACACATAAACACACCTGTGTGCAATGGAGATACATAATGAACTGTAAATATAATAATTGTTACACATAAACACACCTGTGTGCAATGGCGATACATAATGAACTGTATGTTGGTTAGGAGGTAACTGGCCATGTTTTACAGGTTTCCATAAAACAGGACTTCATCTTTTCCAGCATGTATTTGCTTTTTTTAGATCATTTACACACGCTATGACAGATCCTCAATCAAAATGTTGCTAAATATCTGTATGTGTGATATTCATGGACTTAATCCAACCTAGCTTGCACTGTGATAGACATGCACAGTGACACATGCAAATCCCCTTGTAAAGAATTGCATTCTTTTGGGTTTGGATCATTGACCCAATTAGCCCACTGACCTCCAGCTTGGCTAGGTACACCACACCTAAGTCAAGCTGGGAGGGAGGGATGTGTTATCACTTGTAGACCGCACCACATGTCCCATCTAATTATTGTTCCCTGTGCTAATTTAATCAGTGGGTAGGGGGGAGGGGGCAAGAGGGAAGAGGGGACCACAAGGGTTTGGATTTGGGTAAGGGAGGGGAGGGGGGAAGGCAAGGGTCATCTATCATGTGGACAATGCATGATCACAGCCGAATCATCAACCCTATATTGTGCTACTGTACGTGTACGTGTGAATAGGGTCAAAGAGCAGCCCATACAAAATAAATAGAAAACACTTAGACCTAGACTTCTGCACAGAGTTGAGCAGGCAAACTTTACATTTAGTACCTTATATGATTAATTTGATGCATGGGCATAATATCTAAGTGCGGGGGACAATATGTCCTACACAGTCGTAGGCCCAATGCATAACGTGCTATCAGCGCCGCGCTTATTGTCCATTTCACCACTAACTATAGTCTGTTTCAATGGTTGTCCTGAGTTGATTTTACTGCCAATCAATCAGATTATTTGAGAGAAATGATGCAAAACATGTCATTTACCTGTGCACCAACTTAGACATAGACCTAAGTATATTTACTTGTGATGGTACGAAAGTTTAATGCACCAAGTGGCTATTTTGGAAATTATTGCATAGGGCGCTCTACAGCCCAGTCACTTGGATGGGCTGTATGTACAGCTAGGGTCAGTCTACCAGGAAGAGAAGGATTCTCCCTTAGCCAATTAGAATGGGACAGCACAGGGGGGAATATTTATGGGAACCTTTGTTAGTGAATAATTAAGTACAATGCTTGAGTATAAATAAAGCTGAATGCCAAGCCACTGACACTCCTTGCCTGGGCTTGAGCTGATGACTACAACTGATCTCTGACTTCATTCTTTCGACTTCTAGAATAGCAAATCTCTGGGCAAATTGCCTTTAGTTTCTCACACCCTATTGGCCAGCTAGTTAAATGGACATGACGCTTGATTATTACCTGGTGTAGAATTGGCTGACCTCTCAGGGTAATCACTACCAGTAAGATGGTTAGTAATACTTGATTATTACCTAGTGTAGAATTGGCTGGCCTCTCAGGGTAATCACTACCAGTAAGATGGTTAATAATACTTGATTGTTACCTGGTGTAGAATTGGCTGGCCTCTCAGGGTAATCACTACCAGTAAGATGGTTAGTAATACTTGATTGTTACCTGGTGTAGAATTGGCTGGCCTCTCAGGGTAATCACTACCAGTAAGATGGTTAGTAATACTTGATTGTTACCTAGTGTAGAATTGGCTGGCCTCTCAGGGTAATCACTACCAGTAAGATGGTGAGTAATACTTGATTGTTACCTGGTGTAGAATTGGCTGACCTCTCAGGGTAATCACTACCAGTAAGATGGTGAGTAATACTTGATTGTTACCTGGTGTAGAATTGGCTGACCTCTCAGGGTAATCACTACCAGTAAGATGGTTAGTAATACTTGATTGTTACCTGGTGTAGAATTGGCTGACCTCTCAGGAGTTGGGTGATCACCACCAGTAAGATGGTTAGTAATACTTGATTGTTACCTGGTGTAGAATTGGCTGGCCTCTCAGGGTAATCACTACCAGTAAGATGGTTAGTAATACTTGATTGTTACCTGGTGTAGAATTGGCTGACCTCTCAGGGTAATCACTACCAGTAAGATGGTTAGTAATACTTGATTATTACCTGGTGTAGAATTGGCTGACCTCTCAGGGTAATCACTACCAGTAAGATGGTTAGTAATACTTGATTGTTACCTGGTGTAGAATTGGCTGACCTCTCAGGGTAATCACTACCAGTAAGATGGTTAGTAATACTTGATTGTTACCTGGTGTAGAATAGGCTGACCTCTCAGGGTAATCACTACCAGTAAGATGGTTAGTAATACTTGATTGTTACCTGGTGTAGAATTGGCTGACCTCTCAGGGTAATCACTACCAGTAAGATGGTTAGTAATACTTGATTGTTACCTGGTGTAGAATTGGCTGGCCTCTCAGGGTAATCACTACCAGTAAGATGGTTAGTAATACTTGATTATTACCTGGTGTAGAATTGGCTGGCCTCTCAGGGTAATCACTACCAGTAAGATGGTTAGTAATACTTGATTGTTACCTGGTGTAGAATTGGCTGACCTCTCAGGGTAATCACTACCAGTAAGATGGTTAGTAATACTTGATTGTTACCTGGTGTAGAATTGGCTGACCTCTCAGGGTAATCACTACCAGTAAGATGGTTAGTAATACTTGATTGTTACCTGGTGTAGAATAGGCTGACCTCTCAGGGTAATCACTACCAGTGAGATGGTTAGTAATACTTGATTGTTACCTGGTGTAGAATTGGCTGGCCTCTCAGGGTAATCACTACCAGTAAGATGGTTAGTAATACTTGATTGTTACCTGGTGTAGAATTGGCTGACCTCTCAGGGTAATCACTACCAGTAAGATGGTTAGTAATACTTGATTGTTACCTGGTGTAGAATTGGCTGACCTCTCAGGGTAATCACTACCAGTAAGATGGTTAGTAATACTTGATTGTTACCTAGTGTAGAATTGGTTGACCTCTCAGGGTAATCACTACCAGTAAGATGGTGAGTAATACTTGATTGTTACCTGGTGTAGAATTGGCTGACCTCTCAGGAGTTGGGTAATCACTACCAGTAAGATGGTTAGTAATACTTGATTATTACCTGGTGTAGAATAGGCTGACCTCTCAGGGTAATCACTACCAGTAAGATGGTTAGTAATACTTGATTATTACCTGGTGTAGAATTGGCTGGCCTCTCAGGGTAATCACTACCAGTAAGATGGTTAGTAATACTTGATTGTTACCTGGTGTAGAATTGGCTGGCCTCTCAGGGTAATCACTACCAGTAAGATGGTTAGTAATACTTGATTGTTACCTGGTGTAGAATTGGCTGACCTCTCAGGGTAATCACTACCAGTAAGATGGTTAGTAATACTTGATTGTTACCTAGTGTAGAATTGGCTGACCTCTCAGGGTAATCACTACCAGTAAGATGGTTAGTAATACTTGATTGTTACCTGGTGTAGAATTGGCTGACCTCTCAGGGTAATCACTACCAGTAAGATGGTTAGTAATACTTGATTGTTACCTAGTGTAGAATTGGCTGGCCTCTCAGGGTAATCACTACCAGTAAGATGGTTAGTAATACTTGATTGTTACCTGGTGTAGAATTGGCTGACCTCTCAGGGTAATCACTACCAGTAAGATGGTTAGTAATACTTGATTGTTACCTGGTGTAGAATTGGCTGGCCTCTCAGGGTAATCACTACCAGTAAGATGGTTAGTAATACTTGATTGTTACCTGGTGTAGAATTGGCTGACCTCTCAGGGTAATCACTACCAGTAAGATGGTTGGTAATACTTGATTGTTACCTGGTGTAGAATTGGCTGGCCTCTCAGGGTAATCACTACCAGTAAGATGGTTAATAATACTTGATTGTTACCTGGTGTAGAATTGGCTGACCTCTCAGGGTAATCACTACCAGTAAGATGGTTAGTAATACTTGATTGTTACCTAGTGTAGAATTGGCTGGCCTCTCAGGGTAATCACTACCAGTAAGATGGTTAGTAATACTTGATTGTTACCTGGTGTAGAATTGGCTGACCTCTCAGGGTAATCACTACCAGTAAGATGGTTAGTAATACTTGATTGTTACCTGGTGTAGAATAGGCTGACCTCTCAGGGTAATCACTACCAGTAAGATGGTTAGTAATACTTGATTGTTACCTGGTGTAGAATTGGCTGACCTCTCAGGGGTTGGGTGATCACTACCAGTAAGATGGTTAGTAATATTTGATTGTTACCTGGTGTAGAATTGGCTGACCTCTCAGGGTAATCACTACCAGTAAGATGGTTAGTAATACTTGATTGTTACCTGGTGTAGAATTGGCTGACCTCTCAGGGTAATCACTACCAGTGAGATGGTTAGTAATACTTGATTGTTACCTGGTGTAGAATTGGCTGGCCTCTCAGGAGTTGGGTAATCACTACCAGTAAGATGGTTAGTAATACTTGATTGTTACCTGGTGTAGAATAGGCTGACCTCTCAGGGTAATCACTACCAGTGAGATGGTTAGTAATACTTGATTGTTACCTGGTGTAGAATTGGCTGGCCTCTCAGGAGTTGGGTAATCACTACCAGTAAGATGGTTAGTAATACTTGATTGTTACCTGGTGTAGAATAGGCTGACCTCTCAGGGTAATCACTACCAGTGAGATGGTTAGTAATACTTGATTGTTACCTGGTGTAGAATTGGCTGGCCTCTCAGGAGTTGGGTAATCACTACCAGTAAGATGGTTAGTAATACTTGATTGTTACCTGGTGTAGGATTGGCTGACCTCTCAGGAGTTGGGTAATCACTACCAGTAAGATGGTTAGTAATACTTGATTGTTACCTGGTGTAGAATTGGCTGACCTCTCAGGAGTTGGGTAATCACTACCAGTAAGATGGTTAGTAATACTTGATTGTTACCTGGTGTAGAATTGGCTGGCCTCTCAGGGTAATCACTACCAGTAAGATGGTTAGTAATACTTGATTGTTACCTGGTGTAGAATTGGCTGGCCTCTCAGGGTAATCACTACCAGTAAGATGGTTAGTAATACTTGATTATTACCTGGTGTAGAATTGGCTGGCCTCTCAGGGTAATCACTACCAGTAAGATGGTTAGTAATACTTGATTGTTACCTGGTGTAGAATTGGCTGGCCTCTCAGGGTAATCACTACCAGTAAGATGGTTAGTAATACTTGATTGTTACCTGGTGTAGAATTGGCTGGCCTCTCAGGGTAATCACTACCAGTAAGATGGTTAGTAATACTTGATTGTTACCTGGTGTAGAATAGGCTGACCACTCAGGGTAATCACTACCAGTAAGATGGTTAGTAATACTTGATTGTTACCTGGTGTAGAATTGGCTGACCTCTCAGGAGTTGGGTGATCACTATCAGTAAGATGCTGAGTCTAGTCATAGAAGTATAGAAGCCCACAGAGACGCCTGATAACAGTGTATATTGGAGTTGGCTGCTCATTTCCTTCCTGTGAATGAAGAAATATAATCATTAGTAGTGTGGCCCTGCATCTAGTTATTTAAAAAGAAATTATAACAATTGACAAGAAATAAGATATATAGTATGGTGAGAGGCACAAAAATTCATATTCAAAATAAAGGGAATAATCACTCAAGAGTGTGGTCCCATATGGAATTGTTTTTCAGTATTAAAAACAAACATGTAAATAGACTACCTTATCAGTTCATAGCAAAGCACGGCAGCTATACTCATGTATGGAGGTAAGGCAGACAAAGAGGAGTTTTATATGGTAGTTCAGGAAATACATTTCACAATTTAATCATCCAAGGTAGATGAAAGTCATTTATGTTGAAGGGATTTAAAGGTCTTGACCGTTACAATATTTCTAGATCAAGGAGATAGTTCATTCCAAGATTTAGCAGCCTTGGTGATTAAGTACAGAGTTTGAGCCAATTTTGGATCTGAACCTTTTGGTCTTAATTAGGGGTGCAGTATGAGCTCTTGTGTTTCTATTAATTTCATCATTTCGGTATTTAGACAACTTTGATCTATGAAAACCAAGAATTCACAAGTGGTAGATTCGTCTGTGACAATGTAGTGGGATATTTAGATCTTTATGAGTTTCAAGGGTTGGATAAAGGGGATCTTCCCTAAGTGCAGCTCTTAGGGCCTTATTCTGGAGCCTCTGTAATTTGATAAGAGTACCATGGTTGGAATCATGATAAATAACATCACCATAGTCAAAGTAAGGAAGAATTTTGCATTTGTACACTGTAAGGGCTGTATTCTTAGTTAACACGTTACGAATTGTCAGGAAGAGATAGATTTTATGGGAGATAATTTTCACAAGGTTCTTCATATGGGACTGGTGGGTGAGTCGGTTGTCAAGAGTATACCCAAGGTATTTGTAAGAATGTACCAGTTCGAGTTTCTTGTTATCCAGTTTGACTCTTTTGACTTCTTTGAGTTGGGATTGATTAGCAAGTAGTAAGTTTAGATTTTTGGGCTTTGCGTCTGGCATTGTTTTTAGTTCTAATAGATTCAAGAATATTACAGGTGATTAATCCAGGTGTCAGATGTGGCTCTAATTCTAATATTTTTAATTGGAGCCATGGTATCAAGACTAGATGTAATTGCTTCTAATAATTATAAAGTTCCAGGTGTCATTAGGGACATTCAATGTAAAATAAGTAGGGGCATTAAAGATTCTGCATAGGTGTAGGGAAAAAAATTTATCATTGTAGTTTCTAAAAGATCTTGCTTTTTTTAGGGACGCTATAGCGGGTGATTTAAGTTTTTTTCTTATCACATAGATGGCATCATGGTCACTTAGGTTATGGTTCATAACTCCACTGTCAGATATATTCAATGAGTTTGTGAAAATCAGATCAATTAGAGTTTCTGTAACATAACCATCACGAATGACTGAGCGTGTCAGGGGTCAGGGGGTTGTGTAAAATTGAGGCCATTTACAATGTAACATATGATACCTCCTCCTCTTTTTGGAGTAGGTATATTATTGTTGGTAAAATTCCTATCAAATCTAATTAGATTATATCCAGGAAGAGTTACTAATTGATCAGGGGTATGGTCATTGAGCCATGTTTCAGTTAAAGTGATAAGGTGAGGTTTGAGGGATAACAGGGTTAGCTTGATAGCATCAAATTTGTTGCTGATACTTTGACAGTGATGAGAATAATAGGCCATTTTTTTGTGTAGGAGGGACATCATTTTTCAAGAAATAGACAAACAAGAAATAACTGGGATAAAAACAAGGGGGCGGGCTGAATGCCTAAGCAAGCCCTGAGCAGCAAACGTGGAAGGAGGGTCAAGGAGTGAGGAGCCATACATGATGGCTACTATATGGCAGTAACATTACTGCACTGAGACTGCAAAATGGCAGGAACATGAATGTACCCCTTATGTTTTCCATCATGCATTTCAATTTCACATATCACGTTTGGATGCAAAACCCTGAACAAAAACATAATCCATATTTTGTTTAATTTTTTAATGGTTTCTACAAATATCCTGAACTGTTGTGCTTTCTTACTGAATGGTTTCTACTTACCTCCTGAGCTGTTGTGCTCTCTTGCTGAATGGTTTCTCCCAGCAGTACGTTTTGATGAGTCTGATAGACCGGATGATCTCATTCATAAGACCTACTCTCCTGTCCGTCTCCTGGGTACGCCTCACACTGTAATGATTATATAAATGAGCATTTCTCACAAAACAAGTGCAATTGGGTTTTGCTTTTTAAAAGGCAGTAACCTCAAGGAATCGGTGTAAATGTAGTTACAAATGGGCTTATTGCATGGAGGAGGCGGTGTTCTTTCCAGCCATATAGTGTTCAATATATATATTTCTTTATTTATTTATGTAAATAACAGTGGGTGATGTAAATAATCACATGTAGCTTGCAGCTTCTATTAGCCATCAAGCTGGAAATCAAAGAGTTCATAGACATCATAAGGATGTTTTGATGGCCTCACTTCATATAAGTTGCCCTTGACGGCCAACCATTTTTGTACATAAGGACTATAAAACTGCTCTATTTTGGTACATAAATCCCTGTCAATGCCACCTCACTTGTCTTAGCCCCTTCCCTGACTATCTCAGTAACCTTAGTCATCATGGTCTCTTTCACGTCTGTCAAGTTGTCAATGTCTTGAATTGAGTTGAGTTGAATACTCTTCCATGTCTGCCTCTGTCACCTTGTTGCAATCTCTTCCTATCAGCCTACGTCATTTTGGTCATTATAGCATCTTCCCTGTCTGTCTCTGTCCCCTCAGTCACCATGGTCTGTTCCCATTCAGTCAATGAGGTTTTCTCCTTTATGTCTTTATGTATCTGGAGACTCTGTCGCCTCAGTTATCACTGTCTCTTCCTCTTCTATCTTTAATTGTCATCGTGGTCTCTTCCCTGCCTGTGTCTTTCACTTCAGTTGTCACAGTCTCCCCAGCTTTCTTTTTTACCTCAGTTGTTGCTATTGCATCCCAATTTATCACCACATAACCACACCCACTTCTATTTCAGTCTTGGCGACATCAATTATTGCAGTCTTTCACCTTCTGTCTTTATCTCATTGGTCATTATGGTCTCTTTCCCATAATCTCTATCACCTCAGGGGTCACACCCTCTTCTCTGTCCATGTGTCAGTCTTTTCAGGTCAGGTGTAGGTCTCTCCTCCATTATCAAGATCATTACTTTCAGGGACAATAAGGGTGTCATCTATTCCTTGTCTACTTCTTTCTAATAATCAATCTTTTCTAGCCCTTCGTTTACATCAGTTCTCATCCATCTATTGCAGTTTGGTTGGAAATTGCAGTCTGCTTTGCAGCAGGTGGTCTCCGAGAATAGAAATCACTGCTGAAGAGTCTGATAATAGAGCCCTTATTCTTGTTCACTTTCAGACATCTGATATTGAGAATCATTTCACTAGATATGATGGTTTTTTTAGTCCCCTACTCAATAAGCTGATAAATGAACTTCATAGAATGGGTTTAAATGGGATGGTAGGGGACTTTAGAGGTGAAATGAAGGGAAATCAAAGTTGGATGATGTAAATAAGTGTACAATAAATATATCATCCGGTTTTACTGGCTTCTATATCTATATGAACTAAATATAGTGCAGAAGGGAACTGGTTGAAGAGCTATGATTATCAATTAAGGAGCTACCCATTTCCAGATTTTATTTCATTTCTATTACTATTACTACTCTTGATGTACAATGCAAACTGGAAATAAGCAATAAACATACATATGTATACATACATGAAACATCGTCATCTTACCACAGGCCTAGTCTGACTTATTTTCACCAAGTGGCGTTGTGATTGACTTGTTTGCATTTACAAATTATCTCGCCCCAAATTGACATTATGTGGCATTTATAAATGCTCATGAATATTCTCCATCCCATAATTATAAAAACTTTATTTGTGATAGGCTATTGGCTGTCAATCTAAAAGCACCCTCATACATGCAACCAGTCTCCAAGTTCTGCAACTCTGTTATACAGACAGGCAAGTAACGGTGGAATTAACACGGCAAGAATGATGAAATAAACTAATGAGGTACTAGCCTAATAGTTGGCTCTTAAGACCAGAACTGATTATTCTTAATGAGGTATTGTCTAATGAAAACCTGCCATTCAAAATTTTATGACTGCAACATAATTGCAGAACCAGGTTTTAAAAGAATGCTGACAAGTGACCAGTGACTCTTATGCCTACGTGGCCGCATGTTCAACATTGGCTGCAGTTCTATATATATATAGTAAAGCTTAACAAGGCTTGCTTTGACGATGCGCGACACAACAGTACAAACATTTCAATACCAAATATTATTTGTGCACATCGGGTGAAGATTAACACTGTTGGAACTTATCCATTTTACTAATCCCATTTTTTAAAAAGATCCATGCAATAATAGACATGCACATTGAGACATGAGACAAAAACCTATTGGCTGATTACATACCAGATTTTGGTGACATTTATCATGTAGTAGAATTGCAGTGCAATAAAGCCAAGCCCCAGAGCAAAACTGGGAATAAGAGACACGCCAACATCCAGCCCTCCATCTATAGCAATGAAGGTGAGCACAATAGCGGGCCCTAACGTTACATTTGAGTATAGAGCTGCCTGAAGCGAGAAAGACAAGCTTTTTTTGAAGGATTATTGATTATTGATTAAGGATAATGATGATTTGTCACAGGAAAATACGTCACAAGTCGCAAGAAAACGATATTTTTCAAATGCTTTCCCACAAGAACCCTTACTCAGACATTGATGTCGAAATGGTCAGCTTTAGTCATGTTTTCTTCATCTGATTTGTATCCCCTGAAGGAGGGATGGTGAATTAAGGTCAAAACTATAATGTAGGTATCTTTACTGCTGACAATGCATCTTTAAATCTCTAACTGCATTGTTACTAACGTTCCACACATTGAGAAATAAATCAATAATTGAAAGTATAGACTTTCAATAACAAAGGTCAATGGTATAAAAGAGGTTAATAATTGTATAATTGTTATTATCAACAAATGGACATGGCCTATGATCGATGGTCGAATAAAGGAGTCTGACGACAAGCTGCTGCACCAAAAGGTCGGGATATTTTTATTGCCCCTCAAAAATACAAATACAAATCAATAAAAAAAAGATTTGTTTTTCACCTTTGACTAACCATGGCGTATGCCACTACTCCTCGATGTAGACTATGCAAGCCTACATCCTTGGTAATACCAGCTGAAAAACACCATTTGTTCAGTGTATTTAAGGCAAATGTATAAGGTACTGACTGTCCACCATTGTACATCAATGGGTCTTCAGGACTTGCAGGCGATCAAAAAAAACCATCTCTTCAACAGCAGATTTCACATATTCCACAGTCAGTATGTGCGGGACTGCCCTGAATCATTTTGCACATCTGCACCTCATTAGAGTCAAACCTAAATGCGGGCACCAATGCTGCCCTATGTAGGTGCCCTATGTAGGTGCCCACTGGACCCGCCACTACCCCTCACACACCCGTCAACACTGCCTGTTGCCTGGGGATTTTCCCTGCGTGTCCTTATTTTTGTAGAGACACTGACACCGGCACTGACAAAACTTGATATATTCTAATATTTAGCGGGTCAGTTGACCTGGCATCAAGCATGATTACTCTAAACAGGCTCTTCTATAATCCTGCCTAAGATGTTGGGCACAGAGATTAGAGTCTCAGAGCGACAGGTCGGGGAATTTGGGACCAATGGTGAAGGTATAGGGTGAATGGAAACGTGCCCTTCCTGTGCATGGTTTGACTGCAGCGCCACACAGGAGGGGTGGTAATGACTCCCAGGCAATTTGTGAAGGACCCTATTGTTACACATAGGTCTGAATTGCAGTAAGTAACTAGGCACCCAATGATTGTCAAACCATATTGATTAGTCTTGGATGAAGGAACTGTCTCTTTCAAGCCCCATGCTGCGAAAGAAACATTAGAACATTTCAACAAATACATATTCAAATCACCAGAAAAAACATGGCACTTGCACAATAAAGTTCTGAAACATAGTAGAACTCCGAGCCAGCAGGCAACCATTTTATCAGATGACAAGTCCACTTGCTGGAAAATGTTCATTGAATCGGCAGGTAGAAGTTTGGCAGAAGAATGAACTAAAAACTTAGGAAAATTGTCAATAATCATTGGGATCGGTGCATAGTCATATTTCGGGCAGAATTCGTAGTATTTGTTCCATTGGCTATTACGAGTTCTGGTGGATGATTCCGCCAAGGCTTGTTGCTTGACTTGGGTAACTTCTCTCTTAAGCTGCCCTGCAGAAGCAAGAGGGATAAAGCCGAATATTATACTTGATGCACACCCAGAATATGTCCTGCAAAATATCAACCTTTAGCTTGCTGTTTACAAGTTTACAGGTTTACAATTTGATATGATTCGTTCAACCATTTTAGATAGACCTATAAGATCGACACTAGCTCCCCTCAAAGAGTGGGCTAACTCTTTCAAACTATGGTGGACAACCAATAATTGCAAAACATTATTTTCATCACAACCAGATGGTACAACTATTTCTGAATCTGAGGAAATACTAGTGGGATCATCCCAAAAACACCAGAAATTTCTTCTTCAAATACAGTCATAAAAACACCTCAATCAAAGCTAATATTTTTACCACATTTCAAGTCAGAAAAATCGTAGGTTCCATTGAAAACGTCAGCAGAATTACACCACCAATCAATATGAGAACGTAGGATCCCTGTGATATGTCTCCTTCTATAATTTGCCTTTAGCATAAGGTTAAGTTCAGCTAGCAAACCTTTACTGTGTATCCTACCACATCCTATTTATCACACAAGCAGCATGACATAGAATACCCGTCAGCCTTCTCAGTTGCTTGACAGTAACCCATTTTCTACCATTGAAAAATTCTAGTTCGGCACTTAGCCCAACAATCTTTCTTGTTCTGGTAACCTTAGATGGCAATTAACAGTGTCAATATCGATTCCTAGGTAGGTTGAAAGTTGAGATGGACTAGTTAGCTTTTGCCAGCAGATATAGAAACCTAAGTCTTTCAGTAAAACCAGTCAATGCATGTTGACTAAATACAATCCTCATAAGAAGCAGGCCATATAAAAAAATCATCAAGATATGAGATCATTTGGTGGCCTGTAGCTCTCATAATTCTACATATGGTATCAATGTATCAACAGTGCACATGAAGCAATCCATTTTGTACAACATCGTCTATTCTAACATATTGGAAGGCTGAGAAAACCTGGAAATTCTCACATTTCCTACCATCATTCCACCTCCAACAAACTCCTGGAGGCCAGTTGCAGGGGATGTTAAATCTGGGAGATTTGACCATGTTCTCGGCAGACTTCTGGTATATAATGGCAGTCTGTCAAACTTTAGCGAGAATATTTGCCTCTCATTGCCAGTAAATCCTGTATGACTGACTATATGTTGAAGACCTATAGTGGTATATGTCCAAGACCGGAAGTAACCCTTGACCTTGGCAGAAGTGGCCAGGATGACAGATGGTCAAGCAGCCATATTGCATCTGGGTTTCAACTGATACACATCCACTATGAATACCATTTTTTTTGTGTCAATGCCATTCCAGTGGTGTGCCCATCCTTCCAAGACCTGCATAGTACCTTCATGTTCATAGGTAACAAAAATTAATGACTTACGGTGGGCGTTGTAGGCGATGAACTGCACATGGTTAACATAGCCTCTGATGACATCTGCCTTTGCTCCACAATCCAGCAAGGACCCAAGAACACCGAGCCCACCGTAAATAAAATCCCAGTATGACATTTCTTCACATTTCTTTGGATGATCTAAGAATGTTTCTGGTCTGAACTTATCCAGATCAGGTAGCCGACATGTTCTCAACAACGAAGGAACATAACTGTCACCATAGTCACTTCTCTGTGCACGACCACCCTCGGCCAGAGAGTTGTCCTCATCGCCCATTGACAAGCGATGTATAGTTTCTCATCAGCATCAGCAATTTTGTTCTGCAAATTAGATCTGGCCTGTTTTTTATCATCAAGTAGTTGGATAGCTTTTTCTACAGCATCCAAATAATCAGTGGGTTCTTTAGGAGGTATCTTATCCATGTCTGTACCTAATATGGCGGCCAACATGGCAGGATCCATAACCGTAGCAGGACCCACATGGTTTCGAGAAGGTAGACAATTACTTACCTTCAAATTCTCCTTCAGATTCAGTGCAATCCAGCAACTCGGACTGCCATGAACAACTAACTAGCAACATGTAGCCGAGTTGGATTATCCACAAAAACCTAAAAAAAAATGTTGTTCACCTTTGTCTAACCATGGCCAATGCCATTTTGTGTATATATATCCACCACAGATCTATATAACTATATGTCCAATTGTCAAGACTAGGTGGAGCCACCCTCAGACTAGGACTGACCAGGCGAGTCTCCTACACAGGTCACTCACTCACACAGCACCGGACACACCACTCCTACTGTTGCCACTTTTTGTAGGAAAATTTTTCTCTGTGAGTTTTTTGTGTAATTCTTCACTATGGTTTTGCAAACTTGTGGAGCTTGTGGCTTTGAACACACTCGTACCGGTGCTGTAAGCTGCAGGTTTAAAGATGCAGCTATCAAAGCAGCTAATAATGCAGGTGCAACAGGTCCTGACGACTGGAAAACTTACATCGACATGGAGGCCTTAGGGAAGGACACTGCTACCTATGTGAAAATGGAGGATGTACCTTCACCTGAGGACATACAGATACTGGTAGACCTAAACGCTAAACAATCTAATGATTTGCAGTCTGTGTTGGATAAGTTTAATACGTTGACGGTCCAGCACACAGATTTGCAATAGTCAATAGTGAATATAAGGGATTATGAAGGGATTCAGTAAAATATTAGATGTTAAAATGTTAAAGTGCATTGTTGATTTGGACTGAAAGGTTGTGTTGAAATACAAACAGAATACTAGAAACAGCTACAAACAGAATACTAGAATTGTTGATAAAATAATGATCAACAAACATTCATTTAATAAATCAATCTAGGGACAAAATATATTCATTAAAAGGTGTCTTACCGAGTTCATCCTTTCCAAGTCTGAGGAAAGTAGTGAAATTATATGGCCCGATGTTGTCTTCCTTCTGTCATGGCTTGACATTGATAAGATCTTGAATACAATAGATTTACTAATAATTGCCTTGGTTAGAGACTATATCATATGGTCATATAATGTATAACTAGTATATCAAAACCAAATTAGGGCGTTAGAAATGTTGAAGTTTTGTTTCTAGTAGTGCATGGAAATGATTGTATTGCTGAATATTTAAACAGGGACAGAATGATGGTTATATCCAGAAGTAAATCGCCCCAGAATATACATTTTACTGTGATAAATTAGCTGCTTGTGAGAGATAGTCAACCTCTCTCTATGGTCTATTGGACCAACCCCCCCCCCCACCCCCCACCCCCTCCCACACAAAGCTGTTGATTGTTGTGTTGACAAGCGTTGGTCAGCGCTGAGCCTGACCAACGGTAGAGTGTTAATTGGTACTTATTTGGCAATGTTGGTGAGCCCCCTAGAAACGGGACGGAAATAGGTAACCATATTTTTTGTTTCTTTTTTAAATATGGCCATATGAAACAATTCCTTCGGAGTTGTAGAGTGGTATCACTGATATCGATAGAGAGTGATAATAGTGTAGTTTTACGGGGAATATACATCGGAAAACACATATCCCCTTGACGGGCCCTTGTATTATACGAGAGACCCGAATTACGGGCATCATTCGAAATGTTCTATGTTATAGCTAAGCTATGTAAACATAGGCGAATAGATGCCGGCTGTCAAGATGCCAACTTCTTCAACTCAACCCAAAGGGGTATCATTAGTTTTTTGCAAACTCCTTGGATTTGGGTTTTTGCGCTGTTTTCATCCCCACGCGACTACTCACAAGCCCACCTTCAATAATGAAAACTGGTTGTTTTATTATATTAATGAATTCTTCCATGTCTGCTCCAATCCTTCTCCAACTTTAAACAGTTTTGTGGTGTAAACTGTTTGCGGTTCAGTGGTTCCACACCATAGAAATGATTTGTGAAACACTGAATTCATTGAGGAAAAAAAATTGCGGTAGCAGAAGATATTTTGCGGAATTCATGGTACTTTAGCTAGTGAAAGTTATAATAGATCTGCATGGTTTTTGAACTGATTCATCACTTAAGATGGTGAGAGGATTGCCTCAGTAAACATAACTAAGACACAGGATTTTTTCAACCCTGATGTTGATGTGTTTTTGTGACGGAGGGTGCCATGTTTTTGTGACCCCCCCCCCCCCATCAGAGGGTGCCATGTTTTTGTGACCCCCCCCCCCCCCCATCAGAGGGTGCCATGTTTTTGTGACCCCCCCCCCATAATTCCCCCCCATGAGGTAAATAATGATAGCCCCCTAATATAAGATGGGCCCTGTTATTAAGTCAGGTGCCTACAGGTACTGCTATCAGGAAACAACTATATTGAATTTGAGGTATTTATGAAAAAGCTTAAATACAAGGTTAGAGTAAGACATGCATGTCGCACAAATAAAATAACTCCAACAAAAATTCAGGTAGTGTTTATTTTTGTTAAATTGGAGTTTAAAACATGGAAACTAAAGTAATGAATGAAGATAATAATAAACATGAGTTCCAGCTAAATCTACTGGTTTTCTGTTATTGTAATATAAGCCGGCCCCGAATATACGCCCACCCAGAATATAAGCCGCCGGGTCAATAGGGGACTTGCATGTGCCACTGCGCATGTCTGGTACAGTGCATCATGAAATGGATTTTTATGAAATCTGACATACAAATATTTAGGAACATTTTTATAAAAAATTGCAAGAATGTTTTCACGAATATTACAGCTTTTATAAATTGTCTAAGAAAACCAAATGCATGATGGAAAAGATGGGGACTTGTGTTATGGAAACATGCACATGGATATTGACATTAGAGCATTGATACATATTCCATGCTGAACATGACATGTTTTTTATAGATTTTATACTGTACCATCAGTCCCATAATGCCATGCGAATCAGGATTCAGAATGGCGGCTATGCAACTCCCCTATTCCCCATTTTGAAGATCTGACACTCAAGAATCTTAAAAGGTAATTACCTTTTTATAGATCATGGATGAAAGGATGCTTTTCGCTGTGGTCTCAACTGTCCTGATGAGGAAGCTTGCGTGACTAATGAGGAAAACAATGGAGAAGCAACAGAAGGTGATAGCGACGATGATAGGCAAAACTACTGACAGATGACCTCCTTGTTCTAGTCGCCCCATCAAGACTCTTATTAGGACGATAAGACTTGGCTGTGCTAAATACTACAAGAAAATTGGTCCACTTGTCATGCAGGAATAACAAGTATATTTAAACAAGACCCAGTGACACACAAATTATAATTAATTCATATGAACATGAAGATTTAATTAGGAGTATGTGCTTTTATCAGACTGCAAATACCAATATGTGATAACTATAGATAACTGATGTGTAGAACTTTAGATTGTAGAACTGTGCATTTTCTCAAAGTCTGACCCATATGAGCATATAGGAGGAAGCCAGTTGAGGCTATACAGAGCTCCTCCTTGAACACCTGTATTCACCAGGAATAATGCCTCCCAGCCAGAGCTATCCTAGCACAGCTTGGTTTTGCCCTGGGATTGTGCACCACCAAGTGCAACATCAACCCCTCAATACTGAATATAATGAAATGATTTTAGTCACGGTATAGACTATACTAAAATGAACTTAATGGATTCAAACACAGTGAAGAACTACTCTTACACTTACATACTGATAATAACACCTGTATCGTCTCAGTATAGAACCAAAAGAGCGACAGGGAAAATACATTGAAGAAATGCGGGCCATTCTTCGTTATAATTCAGGGTCAGTAGTTGGGCGAGAAATTAATCAACGCAACACACAGAGATGTATGCTTCGAATCAGTACCAGCCTCGGAAGAGACCGATTCTCATCTTTTCTTTATTCTTATACTAGAATGATGCAGTCTGCACTCAGAAGTGCTAATTTGTTCTATTGTTCTTGTAAGGCTTAGTACAAAGCCTGCCACTGCATAAAATGTAAACCCTACATTGTAACCCTAGCCCCACAGCAAAATCCCTAGTCAACCCCCAAATTAGCTAGTCAACTCCCAGTAGCTAGGCATACACAGGAAGACCAGGTCTAGACCTGAGGTGTACTACCTATATTTTCTTTTTCAGAAAATGTCTTTGAATTTTTGATCCACTGTAATGTGCTAGTCATGAAATAAAAGAATTTCATTATTATCATTATTATTATTATTATTAATATCAGTCATTAGTCCTTACATGATCAGCTTCATGAGTGAGCAATGATTATTACATTAGCAAATAATACCTTCACCTCACAAACTCTACCATGGGCTCAACAATTTGAATATCTACAAAACAGAAGGTCACTTGTGATGTGTTTCAGAAAAATGAGTCATAAGTCGCAAAATTGATATTTTTCAAAGTGTTTTTTTCACAAGATAACATTATTGGAATGTTCTAATTTTTAGAGAGTGTATTACTTATAGCAATATCAATCGATGTATCAAATTTCAGGATAATCTATGTATTATATCCCTTCGTTTTAAAGGTCCTCATATGGACTACATTTAGTTGCTTTACTAATTATTGACCCCCAGAAATATTGGAAACTTTTTTTTTCAAAAACGAAAATATCAAACTTAAAATCTAGAAATACTCATAAGATTATTAGACTGTTTACTATCATTGGAATCAGCTTGATCTCATCTTTTCAAATCTAATGGTATCTCAAAATCTATTTTTAGCGACTTATGACTCATTTTCCTCACACTTTATACTCACCCATACGACAGTTAGTAAGAACCCTTTCACCATGGGCCTACGGTAATGCCACAGCAGGTGCCAGACAAGTTTGTTCTTCTTTGCTTTCGTCTTCTCACTGAGGGAGTTCCAGCTTCTACAAATGAAAGTATTATTATTATCATCATTATCAGTTATTAGTTATTAGTAGCCCCATGTTTAATCATAGTTTAACACCAATCTATTTTACTACACACTCTATCCGGAGATTGGGAACTAATTACACTTTAAACACAGATATCCTAGATTTATGCGGGTTTAGTGGAAATCCTCCTTCAAAAATCGCCTAATCCTTATTCTTCATTATTTCTAACATCGTAAATCATATAATATTAAGAAAGCTAAAGGATTAGGAGAAGTGTTTTAATCCCTAAGACCCCTATAGGCCGCCCTGGCCAGTCCCAGACAAGCTGGCACGACCATTAGTGCATGACGGCCACTAGTGCAGAACCACTGATGCCAAACAGAGAAAAAACTTCCCCATGCTTGGGTTCAATCTAGCAAACTTGTGATTAACAAGCAAGTGCCCTAACCATTATACTACTGAATCAGCTGAATCAACATAGCCTCAACTAATCAATCTGAATGCTAATAGTGTGTGTTAGAACAGAAAGACAGAGAACAGAAAGAGAAAGAGGGGGAGAGGCAGACAGGTAGATTGCAATTGAAAGAAAGTAAGAAAGAGATGGGTGGGAAAGGAGAGGAAGAGCAGGGAATATTTTTTTTCAGGAATATAATAAATTTATATCGAATATATCCAGGTATATGTGTGATGAGTTACAGGAAAATGTGTCACAATCTAAAAAAAACTCAAGAATATTGCTTTCCGCTTTAGATAGCTCATAACTCCCTCAAAATGCGTCTGATCTGACTATAAAAATTATCCCAGAACCCCATGAATGTCAGAAAGACATCCATACTTTCAGATTTATAATCGGATGGTTAGTTCTTCCGTAATGAATTATTTTCGTTGGTCACAGCAAGGCATTCGAATCGATATAAACCACCCGATTCTATGCCCGCACATTCTTCACAGGATTTCTTTGTTGGAATGTTCCTATTTTTGGAGGGTTTATTCCTCCTAGTCATATAAATATGTGTATCAGATCTCAAGACATTGCATTGAATATATCCTTGCGTTTTGAAGGTTATTGCATAGAGTATATTTAGTTACTTTATTAGTAATTGTCCACTGAGAGATCCAGGGGAATTGCACCTTAAGGAAACCACAGTAAATTAGGGAACTAATAATATAGGGATGCCCCAACTACTAACACATGTATAGTTTAAGATTATGAACTGGTACATATGTAAGCACACCAATAGTCAACAGACTATGTTATACTCGTAGTCAAACATAATTCTAAAGTCTATGTGATATAATTCAACTACCCAGTGTATCAGCACATTAATACTTATATATACTGTATATAAATTTTGATTATCGGAATGTAGAATTTATACCTATTTCATTGAAAATATAATATATCTTATTTTTAATTATGGTTTTGTAGAAAGTATGATATGGAAAGTCATGTATAGGATACAAACGAAAATTGATGGAAACATCTAGATGTACCTATCTGAATGTAAGAATAAAAACGTTACAACAACAACAACAAATTGCAAACATAAATCATGGAATTTAGAATAATGAAATAATTTGATTTAATTTCTGGTAGGATATACTTCCTCACCATATACCTCTATTTCATGCAACAATGCTTCAAGGAAATATGGATTCATATTCGCACCTAGTTATATATAGCTATGTAGAGAAAGCCTTATGGGAGGTGTTAGTTAAGACAATGCCTAGGCAAGCCTTCCCTTTTGTGCGCGCTTGACTGATTGCATAATCCATACATTGCGTTATCCCAATGCCTCTTGCTGCGTAGAATTAATATTACGAAATCCACAAAATGCACTACGCAATTTCATCCCATTTCTAGGAATATTTCTTAGCATGTACTCACTTTTCAAATGCCTCCGAGTTAGCCTTAACTGTCATATCACGTCCTGTCTTATAAAGGTCATCTTCTGTAATCTCCTGTTTGAAAGCCTTGACCACAAAGCGGAATAACCATCTGAAACAATAATATTACAATTTAGTTTTCATGAAATGTGTAATATATATGAGATTTCTGCAAAGTGATTTCACAGAGACACAAAGCAATTGTTAATTTTCTCGATGATGATAGTCCTCCCAACCATTGGTGATTTATTGTATTTTACACTTGTATCTAAAAGATGTAAATTGTGCATTAAAGAATACAACAACTCTAAGGCACAAGTTGTTCACAATCAGAGTTTAATGTTCAGAATGTATTACTCTCACACACAACGTATTTACAAAATGAAAGCAAATCGACGTTGTTAATTTCATGTTTAGTGTAGCATGGAATCAGGCTTGGTTGTTGGTCCTGGTTCCATATTTCATGTTTAGTGTAGCATGGAATCAGGCTTGTTGTTGGTCCTGGTTCCATATTTCATGTTTAGTGTAGCATGGAATCAGGCTTGGTTGTTGGTCCTGGTTCCATATTTCATGTTTAGTGTAGCATGGAATCAGGCTTGGTTGTTGGTCCTGGTTCCATATTTCATGTTTAGTGTAGCATGGAATCAGGCTTGGTTGTTGGTCCTGGTTCCATATTTCATGTTTAGTGTAGCATGGAATCAGGCTTGGTTGTTGGTCCTGGTTCCATATTTCATGTTTAGTGTAGCATGGAATCAGGATTGGTTGTTGGTCCTGGTTCCATATTTCATGTTTAGTGTAGCATGGAATCAGGCTTGGTTGTTGGTCCTGGTTCCATATTTCATGTTTAGTGTAGCAGGGAATCAGGCTTGTTGTTGGTCCTGGTTCCATATTTCATGTTTAGTGTAGCATGGAATCAGGCTTGGTTGTTGGTCCTGGTTCCATATTTCATGTTTAGTGTAGCATGGAATCAGGATTGGTTGTTGGTCCTGGTTCCATATTTCATGTTTAGTGTAGCATGGAATCAGGCTTGGTTGTTGGTCCTGGTTCCATATTTCATGTTTAGTGTAGCAGGGAATCAGGCTTGTTGTTGGTCCTGGTTCCATATTTCATGTTTAGTGTAGCATGGAATCAGGCTTGGTTGTTGGTCCTGGTTCCATATTTCATGTTTAGTGTAGCATGGAATCAGGCTTGGTTGTTGGTCCTGGTTCCATATTTCATGTTTAGTGTAGCATGGAATCAGGCTTGGTTGTTGGTCCTGGTTCCATATTTCATGTTTAGTGTAGCATGGAATCAGGCTTGGTTGTTGGTCCTGGTTCCATATTTGGCCTTGTATGATGACGTAACAAGGCATAACAATAATTAACATAATTCATGAATATGAATAACTAATGGTTATAATGATAGCCTAATAAATCTTAAGGTAACGGTTTAATTAATTTTTTAATATACATCATATCAAACATTGTGATATGTTCCAGGAAAATGAGTCACAAGGCGCAAAATTGATATTTAGTGTTTTTTTCACAAGATCTGAAATGTTCTGATTTTTAGAGGGTTTAGCATATATAGTCATATAAATCCGTGTAGCAAATTTCAGGACATTGAATTAATAATATATATAAAAAATATACCACTGAGGAAGGAGACAACCCATCTCTGAAACATGTATGGTCGTGAATGAATAAACAACAACAAAAAAACTTTATCTCTCAGTGGGTATTGTGTCAATCTTATACCATCCTAATAATATATTCTTGCGTTTTGAAGGCCTTCGTATGGAGTATATTTATTTACTTTACTGGTAATTACCCATCCAGAAACATTGCAAACTTCTTTTTCAAAAAAAGAAATATCAAACTTAAAATATAAGAATACATGTTAGGTTCCCTAGTGTTTACTATCATTGGAATCACCTTGATATCCTCTTTTCAAATATGGTGATATCTTAAAATCCATATTTTGCGACTTATGACTCATTTTCCTAAAACGGATCACAATTAATATTCTGCTGGCGACAGGGACCCTAGGGGGAAGTAGCAGTACTAAATTAGAGAGTCCTGTTCTGAAACTTAACCAGCTTCCAAGTGTCTTCATTGTAGATCTCCGGAACCTTTAAAAACTTTAGAATATTTGAGTAAACTTGTATATATTAGGAAGCGTATACCGGGTACACAACGGTATATCAATAGTACTTTGTCCATGGTCCAGAACCATTGCATCATCAATGACCTGGACGAAACACAATCCAGACGATGGCATAATAGTTGCTGTCCAGATATAATCATGCAGGCAATCTGTGAGAAATTGTTATACGTAGTGTAACTTGCAAAAGTATCTATTTTTGCGGGATCCTTTTCCTTATGCATGTATACCCTTTTAATGTGTCAAAAGTTTACCAAAGTTTGCCACGGGGAAAGTTCCTCAATTCGCCACTAGGGGACCCGACTTTCACATTTTTGTCTATAACTCAATGAATACTTCTCATGCAACTTAACTCATATTAAACCAATAGGACTAGACAATATTTCCTATATTATATATTTTTTGAGCTATAATATATGCCGCTACAACAAATGGTCGCAAAGATATAGCGATTTTAAAATTCCGCATAAATTTGCAGATTACAAAATTGCTATCTTAAATGACCCACATTCATGATAGCAAGCAAACATTGAGCTTAGCTCATATAGAATTGATTAAAGCCCATAAAATGTACTTTCAGACGATATCAATAACATAGATCTGTCATGAATATTTAATTTATCATGATTGTGTGACTGATATAAGGCAACGCTATAATGTATCAACCTAGTTGATGTGCATATTTGATATACTTATTAAATGTTTGGCCGTAATAGTAATAAAAATTAAAAAAAAATAATGTGTAATGTATTTCTTGACAAGTTGTTCACATACACTTATGCATGCCTTTGGTTGAGATAAGAGAGATCATGAGTATATATACTTTCATAAAATACAACAAAGTATACCCCTAGACTGATTTAAAAAGATGCATTACTCTGATTATTGTAACTAAATGAAATTATATTGATACAAAATGGCTTCCCATAATGCCATCCAATGTAAGTTTCCGGCAAATTTGAATTGGAGCATAAGTAAACAGACCAGAACAACATCCACAAACTTAAATAAAATTAAATTAAATATTCATGACAGATCGATGTTATTGATATTAGTAGAGGAGCAGATCCTAAAATTTGGGATTTTTATCGCCGGCTTCACATACTCGACATTGCACTGGTTTTGGATTCTAGAGACACTGTATTTTGTGGTTCGGGCATTCTCGACCTCCAGACCTGTCGGCATGTCTATTCTATTTGAGGTCAAAGGTCAAAGGTCAAGGTCACCAAAAATAACATCTTTACAGTTTTTAGACATATGGAGCCATAACTCAGCAGGTTTTATAGATAGAGTTTTTATATCGTATACACAAGTATCTTACACCAGTATGCGAAGCCGGAGATAAAAATCCCAAATTTTAGGATCTGCTCCTCTACTATATCATCTGAATGTAGATTTTATGGGCTTTAATCAATAAATGCATGTATAAATATACTCAATAAATCAATAAATGCATGTATAAATATACTCACACATAGAACACTGTGCTGAAGATACCAGCTGTATCGTAGGGCAGGTCATCAGTCCTTCCATATTGGTCCTCCTTCTTATCAATTAACGTTTGGTTTTCTCCGGTCTGCTTCCCCATTTCCACTTCCAATTGACTTTTTCCCTGTGTAATATATGTGATAAGTGATTCCGGTGATGAATGAATGTGAGATGTCCCTCACTTGTGCAGAGTGAAATTAAATTGATATTGTGTTCCAGGAAAATGAGTCACAAGTCGCAAAAAATGGATTTTTGAGATATCATCATTATTGAAAATGTGAGATCAAGGCGATTCTAATTATGGTAAACATTAGGACGTATAATATTTATTTCTATAATTCAAATTGATGTGAAGTCAACTCCTATAACATATTAGGGACACTGAAAGTTTGTTTTGAGTAGATTTATTCAATAATATAAGGTGGGATCGACGTTTCGGGCGACTTTTTTCCCTCTTCTTCTTCTTCTTCTTCTGGATGGATTTACTAGTAGAATAGCTAAATATACTATAGAAGATTTATTTTAGTGCACATACGGTTGAAGTGGCAGAGACCCCCAAAATGATAACATTCCTACAAAGAAATCTTGTGAATATATCAGTTTGAAAAATATCAATTTTTGCGACTTTTGCGGTTTTTGCGACTTGCAGGGTCATTTTGCTGTAGCACATCGCATGATATTGTGTATGCTATTATAACGTCTTTGCTTCTTTAAGTTGTCATACATAATGTCATCTGGAAGCACTGCAAATAGCATCATTGATGATGTAATATGCTTTTCACAGAATAAACATTTTTCAATCAATCAATCTCCATCCTAAGATATAATCATTTCATAGAGATAGAGAGAAAGAGAGCGGGGAGAGAGGGATAGAGAGAGGCAGAAAGAGGGGTGGAGGGGAGTGAGGGATAGAGAGAGGCAGAAAGAGGGGTGGAGGGGAGCAGGGAGAGAGAGAGGCAGAAAGAGGGGTGAAGGGGAGCAGGGAGAGAGAGAGAGGCAGAAAGAGAGCGGGGAGCAGGGAGAGAGAGAGGCAGAAAGAGGGGTGGAGGGGAGCAGGGAGAGAGAGAGGCAGAAAGAGGGGTGGAGGGGAGTGAGGGATAGAGAGAGGCAGAAAGAGGGGTGGAGGGGAGCAGGGAGAGAGAGAGGCAGAAAGAGGGGTGAAGGGGAGCAGGGAGAGAGAGAGAGGCAGAAAGAGAGCGGGGAGCAGGGAGAGAGAGAGGCAGAAAGAGGGGTGAATGGGAGCAGGGAGAGAGAGAGAGGCAGAAAGAGAGCGGGGAGCAGGGAGAGAGAGAGGCAGAAAGAGGGGTGGAGGGGAGCAGGGAGAGAGAGAGGCAGAAAGAGGGGTGGAGGGGAGCAGGGAGAGAGAGAGGCAGAAAGAGGGGTGGAGGGGAGCAGGGAGAGAGAGAGGCAGAAAGAGAGCGGGGAGCAGGGAGTGAGAGAGGCAGAAAGAGGGGTGGAGGGGAGCAGGGAGAGAGAGAGGCAGAAAGAGGGTGGAGGGGAGCAGGGAGAGAGAGGAAGCTAGAGAAAGGCAGAGGGAGGAGAGAGGGGGGAAGGGCGGAAAGAGGGAGAGAGAGGGGGGAGAGGGGGAGGGGGGAAGGGGACAGGAGAGGGAGGGTGAGAGGGAGAGAGAATCACAGAGAGAGGGAGAGAGGGGGAAGGGGAGAGGAGAGGGAGGGGGAGAGGGAGAGAGAGGGAGAGAGAAGGGAAGGGGAGAGGAGAGGGAGGGAGAGAGACAGAGAGAGAGGCAGAGAGAAGGAAAGGGGAGAGGAGAGGGAGGGAGGGAAAGAGAGAAGGGAAGGGGAGAGGAGAGGGAGGGAGAGAGACAGAGAGAGAGAGAGGCAGAGAGAAGGGAAGGGGAGAGGAGAGGGAGAGAGAGGGAGAGAGAGTGGGGAAGGGGACAGGAGATCATGACTATACTAGTGATATACTATTGGGTACATGCAGACTGCCTGGACTTCAAACAAGCCCATTCCGCATTTCGCACCAACAACAGCCAAGTATGAAATGCAAGCACGATTATATTATATATAGAGAGAGTTGGCTATTATTGGTAAACACTGTTCAGAAGTGTGTAGTATACGATGTCTATCAAACGTTAGCAGAGGTTAGCATATGATTAACTGTTTGTTTTTAATTGCCTACAGTGTGTTTAATATGGATCTAATTGCGGTGATGCTAGCTACTGGACACATAATGACTTGTATAACGACTGACTGTAAACTGAATGGACGAGTCTACTTGTATAGATTTGATCAACGATTGACTAGGTTAGGTGGGAATGCTTGTGTAATTAACATACACTTGTATAGGATGTTGTTCTGGATGGGATGTATTTGTGATGAGGGTTTACAGATTTTCAGAAAATGTACAATTCGCCTTCACCAATCCTCTCAAATAACCCACATTTAAGACAAAAAATCAGCTTCAAAACGCAGTTTAACATAACAGAACTCACACTTGATATCAATGTGATACCATATATAATCAGATATACCCGGTATTCATGATTTTTCAGCCTATTTTAGGAGAATTTACTAAATGTGTAGAGATGCCAATTGTACATTTTCTGAAAATCTGACCCATATGAGATATATTAATTATAGTAAGGAATCTTGTTTGTAATGTTGGGCGGCGATATAGCAACCCACGAAAACAACCACAATAGTTAGTTATGCGTATTTTGATAATTTGTTAAATGTCTGGCCAATAGAAATATTTAGACAAAAATAAAACATAATTGATTAGGAACGTTGTGACCCTAGTCCATGAAGCTGGACCCTCGCTCACCCTGTGGATAGTGGGTCTGTTCTAGAGACTAGTTGTGACCCGTGCGTGTAAAGGTAGAGTGCAATTAACCAGTAGAGCTTGGTCGGTAGAAGATTATTACCCTCCTCAAGCTACCTCAGCGGAGGAGATTATAACCAGAGTCAAAGGGGCTTGTGAATTGCCAATCACCACACCCTCGGCACCTACGACCCCAACTGCAGTTACCAGCATTATATATATATATATCATATTTTTATTCTGATAAGACAGTTACATGCTTGAGAAAGGGACACCAGCCTCTCGCAATTAAGGTCTTCCTGTTGTTGTTGTTGGCACTGATGATTTTCTTTGAAATCTTGCTTAAAAATACTTTATATAACAAATTGAATCGAAAGATCTCTTCCTTTTAGGTATGACACCATTGTGATGGGTTCAGATACATGTATCTGATAACACTCGAACCTAAATGCAACTATAGTAAACACCCACAGAACATGACAGCTACTGAAAACGGCTTTTGTTAGGTAAAAACCAACATTGTTTGTTCTAATGGGAACCCACCTTCCGCCATTTTGAATGCTGGTAACTGCAGTTGAGGTCGTAGGTGACGAGGGTGTGATCACCTATCAATCACCGTCCAATCATTGACTCTGTAGCCAGACGTGTGAACCCCGGTTCGGGGCACTCGCTCATTCTACTAGCTACCTTACTACTGCACACTTGTTTGAAAATGTTTTGTTTTTCACTATTTGAATTGTTTCAAGTTGAATAAAGGGGAGGTTGGCCTAAAAGCCTTTCGTCCCACTGAACCCACTCCTGTGTCTCTACGTGCTTCCTTCCACCTAGCCAGCCGGGGGGACTACTGGGTTATAAAACGTCTCACCCATAGTACATGGGTCCAATAATAGACACTGTCTATATTTAGCTAGAAATAGAGGTACAAATAATAGGGATAGCCAAGTAAAACACAATCTTTAAGGGATATTCGGAAGAGCTGTGACTGTCACAGAGATTATTCCTCTTTCCATAGGTTTCTCTCTTTTAATTCTACATTGTATGACAATTGTTGTAAATGTGATCTGGAAATAAAAATCTATTATTATTATTACATAGTATATCCTAGTTATTAGTTACTAGTACATACTATTACAGGATCAGATTTTCAGAAAATGTACAATTCACCTTCACCAATCCTCTTAAATAACCAATATTTAAGACGAAAAGTGGCTTCAAAATACAGTTTAGCATAGCAAAACTGATACTTTTAATCAACGTTATAGCAAATATATTCACTTACACCGAGTATTTAGTATTTTTCAGCCTAATTTAGCAGCATTTATTGAATGTGTTGATATGCAAAATGTGCATTTTCTGAAATCTGACCCTTCACTGAATTAGTATAATCAATATTAATCATCATCAACGAGTCTTACAAGAGATGATGAAGGCCTAGCAACAGTATCGTCCCCTACCTGAGGTCCTTTGCGTCCAGTGCTCTCGTACAAATGGCCACCTATTGCATGGTGAGAGGTAATACAGTGCTTTTATTCTCTAGTGTATTCTCGTAGGAAAAGGAGGGGGCGAGGGGCTAGAGATGGAGGGAGAGAAAGTCGTGGGTTATAGGTTATTTACAGACCAACAGGTTCATGGAACCTATTACATGGAGGGAGGGAGGGAGTGTAGTTGGTGACACCATTGTATCGCACCGGGTGGGGGGAGGGGGGTGATCGGCTTAGGCCAACAGAATATAGATGTGTTACCTATTTACCCCAACCCCCCAACCCCCTCCAACCTAGAAACACCGTCCCCCACCTAAACATTTTGATTTTTTTTTCATTTTAAAGCTAATAAAAGCAGGAAAACAGGTTTTCAGGAACTGTAAATAAGCACCTTTCACTTGTTTAAAACAACTATTGTTATAAAATAGACATTGTTTCCAGTTCCTGGAGGTGGTTTCCTATAAATGAATTTTAAAAAGGTTACAACCACCCCCTACCTAGGTTTCAGACAGATAAATCGGAAACACACCTGCAGTATTTGTTCGTTCGGCCTAATCATAGCCAAGATCCTTGAACCCCTGCGCCCGGCTCATAATTGAATTATAGGTGTATAGCTTCAGCGCTGGGTATTGTTTGTATTGTAATATTTTTATTTCCTCCTTAAACATTTGTTTCTTTTTAAAACACCTTTATTGAAACCTATCCTGCCATCTTGGCTAAGACATATACCCCGAGGTTGACTACAGGGTTATCCAGGTGGTGAGTGGCACCAGGATAGACTATCGTCACAACAAAGAACTCTTAAATTAACTAGGATATTATAGTGTTTGGCGGATAATGAAACTTTAGGCTATTTAAAAAGGCTTCGCCATCCCGCCCACCAACCTCCAAAATCGTTTTATTTTATTATTATATCTACGTGCAAAACATCGGTGTCATCGCCCATGTTTTGCACATCATACGGTGACGCTACCTGGTGGGAGGGTCAGAAATCATATTCTCCGAGTTTACCCGAACGTATGCCGAGCCTGGTACCGAGGATACCATGTGGCCGTACGCAGGGTAAAATGTCTGTTCACACAAGGCGGCGCCCTAGTAGTGGTCGCGCTCACATATAGCATAAGCATTGATCAACAGCTTTAGCATATAGGGGTTGGGGAATCAGTTATTTCTCACTTGTTATACCAGAAAGACCCTGTTGTATTGGAGGTAACCCAAGTCTATGCATTTTCCCTAGGCCTGGAGACATTTGGGTCGATTGGAAGTCGGGAAATAAGAGTTTCACACGATCGAACCAGAGTCGAGTTATTAGCTGGTAGTTCTAGATAAAGTGGGCGTGGTTAAAATCTTAAGCGGTATGACCTATAGGCCATAAATATGGCCACTTTTGACGCCAAATCGTCAAGATCATACGAAATAAGACGTTTATCTTCAGACTCACCAGCTAGGTGGCGCCACTCTACGTGTCAGCTAGGGTGAGGCATGTGTATTATTAGAGGGGCAGCCGGGGGTTGGGGTGGTGGGCAGCATTGAAAATGAGAAAAAGATTCCATACTTATATAATACAAGTACATAGCCTAAGACACCACACCCAAATTAATCTCGCGGCTTTACTTCTTAACCATAACATCACAAAGCAAAGGTCTCTATTGTCTGTGTTTGTTAGTTTGTCTATATGGTGTGATATACTACCCTTATGTTCTATTACAAGGAATGTCACGAAAATGGACACTTGCCCGGGTGAGAGTTTTTAATGTCATATCGTGTTATACTATAGCTATTTTGTAGAGCTTAACATAAATGAGATGCACGCCAGTCAGAGCCTTAGTTCAGAATGACTTTATTAAAGCTATTGTGTGGTCAAGCGTGGCTTGACCACGTGACCATCCCATGCTACCAAGGTTATATCATAGGGTAGCGGGGGTCACTGTATGAGGGGGGTTACTATCCAAATCCAGAAAATGACCGCACAAGTATAGTATAGGGAGCGTTTTGCAGGGTTAGTTTAGTAAGATTATGTTTGTTATCATGCCCCCCTCCTCTCCCCCCCCCCTCCCTCCGCCCTCCTACATGGAGTCCCGTATACACCACCGCCACTGGCGTCGTGTCTACAGGACTCTCTGTGCCTGTGCCTGTATGCCTGTGCCTGAGTGTAGGGTGGTTGAAGCTATGTAAACATGGTGGGAGTGAGTGACCACAGGTAGGGGGTGCATGCATGTTTTCAAAACAACATTGGTAGACCATGAATGCAGTAGTTTTTCCAGACAAAAGGGTAGCTAACTAAGTCAAGTTTCTCTCAGACGAATTACAGGTCGCCACTTACAGGGAAAACGTTAAAAAGAAGGCCATAAGTATGGGTCGTGTGATGGGTTGGGTGACGTCACAAATTGTTGATGTAGGCTTATCCGCCCACAGAGGGCGGGTCGGTCACATCTCGTCCAGGTTACATACCAATATATGACATCACTCCCTCCCCTCTTTCTAAATCAAACACAGGTTTGATTTCCTTAAATCTACTTAATGAGAAAACCGATAATTACATATCATGCTGTATATATTTTAGAGGACAATCATATCTATAAATGAACAACCATCTGTTTAAATCAAACAAATACATGCATGAATCATGACAGAAACTGAATTAAAGAACATTATATTTAATCTGGTGAGTTCTCCCCCTGATTATATACTCTGAGAAACTCTGATAGAGTAGATAATTAAAACAGATTAAAGCATATGATACCACATCAAGATAATAAAGTGAATAATAAAGGGTAAGCTATAGGTAATAGAACTATACTGAATATCAGATACTGGCAACAATTTAGGGATGTATAAAAAATGAAAGTCTCCCTAAAATTACCAAGAGAAGGCAATACTCAGAAGTACTCGATCTAACCATTCAAACAATATAGCCAAGAGGGGGAATACATGGGGATACTCAACCTCACCCCTATAACAATACAGCCAAATGGGGGAATACCTCAAAATACAACCATATCCCATCAACAATAATATTTTGACATACATATCTACCAAACCGACTTAGTACACCTGTTTTAAATAATTCAGTACACCAAATCACCCGTAGCAATGAATAGAACAAAATATCAGTAGTTTGGTCAGATTACTTTGTCTGTGAGCTATCCTGGCAGTAAACATAAGTGTTAATGTCCCAATTTATTTTTAATAATATCTAAGCCTATGTGTGTGTTATATTTATATGTGTGTCGATTGTTTACTTATTTACTGGTCGATCTTATGAACGGTGGTAGGGAGGGGGTCTAACCCCATGGACGGAGAGAGCTGGTGCAATGTCTCCGGATGATGAAATCCCCCGGCGACATTGCATGTGAGCTACTCCGCCATTAACCTGGAGGCTGATGCAAGGGCCAGCGCATGCTCAACAGCCCTGGTGGCTGACGAAATGCCTCCTGACCATTGCAGTACGCCCGGGAAAGATGATGAAATGCATCCCAGGTCTGGTGCAATACCTAGAATATATAAGGGCCCCCAGTCACTATATAGGTAGACTTCTCCTGGAGAGCTGTACTACCGTATGCTGTATGATGATGAAATGACTGGAAGCCCTGCCACCTTGAACACTGACCATGCTATAACTTGCTATACATGAACTCTGTGTTATATTGAAGTCTAATAAAAGAAGCCATTCTGTACTCCACGCCTTACCTTATACCTACCGAAACTACAAGCCAAGCACTATATCCCTATTGAGACGTCTAACCAATCGAAGCTACCCCTATTTATAAGTATATCGCGAGAGATCCGAGTGATTAGAGTAACTCCGAAATCCATTAGTAGTAATCCCTAATTGTAGTGTCTACGCTCTACAGACACTAACATTTGGTGAAAGAACCCGGGCCTGGAGATTTGATATGGACATATTCCGTTTCATAATGCCGAATGGCGAACGATGAAAAGGCGAGACCTAAATCAAGAGCAAATTTCAGATTAAATTGTGTGACTAGAGGAGGGTTCAAGGACACTGACGCGGGCATTCCAGACATAGCTCCGCAGCTAAGCAAGAAGGCAGAGAAAGAGCAACAAGTCGAAGATACAAAATTACTGGTCGCAGAGAAAATAACAGAAAAACTACACGATAAAGCCGGCATAATTCACGGGGAATTTGAACATTTGGCTCGAGCAGGGCACGAATCGGAAGAGGAGTTAGAAGACATAGACGACCAAAGCAGCATAGACAGCCAAGATACATTAGTGGCAGAGGAAGAAACCCTTATCCTGGCAGAAGAAGATACCCACCAAGGGGTTTGGGCAGTCACGCCACGAAAAAATCAGGAGAAGCAGGAAACAGAACCACGTGGAATAGACGAAGCTGCCAGACAGTTACAGAAAGAATTGGGTGCCGAATTGCGAAAACTCAGAGACGCAGAGCTAAACCAGCCGTTAAATAAGCAACAACAAGAACAGCTCCAGCAAGAGCAGGAACAGGAAGAAAGAGAGCTGGAACAACAACGGCAGGAAGAATTACAGCGCGAACAGCAGAGAGAGACAGACAGACAGTTGGCCGAGGAAGAACAGGAAGACAGACGGCGAATAGCTCAGGAAGAAGAAGATAGAGCAGAAAGACAGAGACAAGCAGAAGCCGACAGAATACAGGCAGAAGAAGAGGAACACGAGCAAAGACTACAGCGAGCCCGGGAGAACGCTGAAGCACACGGCCGACAACAAACACAGGGAATAAACGGCGTGCCCCAACATCAGAACGGGCATCCAGCGCCCATAGTAGAAAACCAGAACGCCGATCCTGTACTCAACGGGCCACCGCCACGGGAAAACGGACAACATAGACCCGAGATCGTGATTCGAGAAGAAGAAGAAGAAGAAGAAGAAGAAGAACAAGCAGAGGAAGAAGGAATGGCGTTGTTCGAGAATCGAGTCCAGACCCTACTAGCACCCCCAAAGTTTTCAAATAATGATGGAGAAGATCCAAGAACCTTCATGGAAGATTGCACAGCCATAGCACAACGATTGTACCCAGATGATTTGAACCAGTTCTGCAGACAGTTTGCAACGTATTTAGGCGGTTCGGCTCGACACTGGTTGAGATTACTGGAGACTCCGGACCCATACAACAACTGGGCAAATCTGAAGAAAGCTTTTCTGGACAGATATGAACACATGTCCGATATGGACAGAAAGGCGCTAAAGCAGGTGAATATGGTCGAAGGGGAAAAACTGGCAGATTTCTTCAAAGATTTCCAGACCAGAATGGTAAAGGCGGAAGTGAATGATGCAGACAATATAAAAGAACATTTCTTAGCGTCCCTTCTTCCAAGATACAGAACGATGTTGCTAACTAAGCAGGCGCTCACCGTGACTAAAATGATGGAACATCTACTTCAGAGAGAAAAGGGTGCGCCGACACATCAAATGACAGCAGACGATTTAAAGAAGGTGCAAAAGGCTATGGAGAAATCCATGGAGAAATCCATGGAAAAATCAATGGAAAAGAGCATGGAAAAGAACATAGCACGATTAGAGGCCACGTTCAAAAGCCAAGCAACAGCCATAGCAGCAGTACCAAACCAAATTCACGGCCGAAATGATCAGAATCAGGGCCAGCGGTGGCACCAGAACGAATACCAATGGCCACAGCAGAACAACAATACGAATCAATGGAATCAGCAGCCCTGGGGCAACCAACAAGGGAACCAGCAACAGTGGCGGCAGCAAGACCAACAGCAATGGCAGGGTAACGGAGGAAATCAACCGTCGTCGACAGGGGGAAGAGGCTACAACAATAGCAGAGGAAACAGAGGCCGAGGCCACTACAGCAATCAGGCACCGTGGAAAGGCGAGAGACAGCAGAACGACGATGGATTCCCGAAGTTCAAACCCAGAGTTAAGTGTTTTAATTGTCAAAATTTTGGTCACTATCAGACAGAATGTCGGGCTCAGAGACAGGGGAGAAACGGGACCCAAGGGAGTCAAAGTATGCCTAGTCAAAAGAAACAAGTAGGTGCAGTCGACTATACAGGGAATGGGGGAACGATAACTGGTAATTCAGAGGGACCTTTCTTTGCATCGGATAACCCAAACTAATGTCTCTCCCTTCATTGGGGCACATTGGGGGGAGAGACGACGCACAGGGGCCGCAGGGAAGGAATATAAACTCAAGAGGAAAGAAGGAAAAGTTAGATAATAGAGGTATAACGATCAGGGGACAGCCCCATTTGCTTACAGATGTCTGCTATGTAAATAACTCGTGGGATTACTTTGCAATACCGATAGATAGGGAACAGCACTGTGTAGACGCATATATGTATGGAACAAGAGTAATGACCTTGGTTGACACAGGAGCGTCTATATCTGTTATGAGTAAGAAAATGTACATGAGTCTAAATGCCAGAACACCCAGAATGACGGACATGCCTGTAAAGAAATGCGTTTTGGCAGATGGAAGGTTAATACAGGGCTACGGTCCATGTTCTATGAAGCTTGATCTGGCCCAGAAAAGATATCATATTAAGGTAACAGTTTGGCCGGAATTATTTTTCGGACTGGATTTAATAATGGGTCGGGATTTTCTCATGGAGCATGAACTTCAAATAAGCTATGAGGGATGCGCAACTGAGAAAGATCAAGTTGCTGCAGTTTGTACAAAAGAAGACATAACTTTACCACCTATGACTGAGGTAATAATGGGAGTGGAAATTAAAAGTGGGAATGTATTTCCAAATGGGCGCGAGGTTTGGTTTGATCCTAAGAGTGACGCATTAGAAGAGGGTTTAATAACAGCTAGGTGCGTGGCAAGGGTCAAGGCCAACAACATACCAGTACGGATAATGAATTACTCTCCTATCCCCATGGACATCCAGGCACGCACCCAAATAGGGTGGGTAAGCCAGGACGGGTTCGTGGAGGAGGATCCTAAGGTATGCGCGTCAGGGAACATTCCTGAGAAAGACAACACGAATGAAATTTTTACTCCTGAGTTAGATCTAAAAGCCTCTAAGGTATCCCAAGAACAAAAGGAGGAATTGAATGATCTATGTACACAATACTGTGATGTTTTTGTGGGGGAGGATGGCATGTTGGGGTCTACCAATATTTTAGAACACAAAATTAAATTAAAATCTGAATATGATGTGGTACACAAGCTGCCATATCGCCAGTCTCCGATTATGAGAGAAATGATGGACAAGTTGGTAGAGGAACAGCTTCACCAGGGGGTGATAGAAGAATCCTATGGCGGAGCCTGGGCCTCTCCATGTTTCATCGTGGCAAAAGGGAATGCAAAGCCGGGGGATTATCGCCATTGGAGGCTTGTTTGTGATTTCAGAGGGTTAAATGAAGCCACGGAACCACAATTTTTAAATATTCCCCGTATAGATGATGTTTTAGATTGTATAGGCCAGCATGCTCCCGTGATATTCTCCTGTTTAGATCTCCAATCGGGATTTTTTCAGGTTGATATATGTGAGGAGGACCGCGACAAGACCGCGTTTATAACCTCCTCAGGTACAAAATATCGATATACTAAGTTACCCATGGGTATGACGAACAGCCCGAGAACTTTTCAGTTGTTAATGGATATGGTATTAGCGGGACTAAAATATAAAACTTGTCTGGTGTACCTCGACGATATATGTGTATTTAGTTCCAGTTTTGAACAACACCTTAGTGACTTGGAAGAGGTATTCTTGCGATTAAGACAAGCTAACCTAAAACTTAAACCTTCAAAATGCGTTATGTGTAGAGAAAAGATCAAATTCCTAGGGCACACGATATCCGCGGAAGGAATAGCACCGCATGAAGATAACGTAGCCCCACTCAGAAACATAGCAGTTCCCAATAAACGGTTAGATATTCAGAGATTCTTAGGAATTGTGGGATATTATAGAAAGTTTATCAAAGATTATGCAGTAAGATCAAAACCGTTAACCATGTTACTCAAAAAAGAGCAACCATGGATATGGGACGAACCGCAGAGTTTAGCCTTTGAGGATCTAAAGACAGCCCTGATAGAGGGGGAAATCATTTTAGCCTTCCCAGACTTTGAAAAAGAGTTCATTTTAGAATGTGACGCGAGTTCCGTGGCTTTGGGAGCAACCTTATCTCAAGTGGATAAAGAAGGTAGAAAAAGACCAGTAGCCTTCGCAGCTAAAACCCTTTCAGAGACAGAGTCTAGATGGAGCACAACGGAACAGGAATTACTAGCAGTGGTCTGGTCGGTTAAGAATTTTCGGGTATATTTAGAGGGAAGAAAATTTATATTATATACCGACCATTCAGCGTTGTGTTCTCTTCTGAAAAATGACAAACCTAAGGGCAAGTTTGCCCGGTGGATAATGTTACTAAGAGGTTTTGATTTCACAGTTCGCCATATTAGAGGCGAGCAGAATCAAGTACCAGATTCGCTATCACGCATCAAATATAAATCCAACCCGGACCCTACCCCTTTGTCAGATCTATTACCAGTCCATGCAATCACGCAATACCCTAAGCAAAAAGAGAAGAAGAAATATGAGAGATCTACCCAAAAGAAACCAGTACAGGTTGATGTATCGGAATTCGAGACCTTGGCAACAGATATGTCGATTATTAGCAATAGCCAAGAAGAAGACCCTTTTACAGGTCCAATCATAGAATACTTACGTAGCGGCACACTACCTACTAACGAAGAACAGGCTCGATCTATCTTGAGATTCGAACCAGATTATTTTTTGCACCAAAATTTGTTGTTTAGATATCCCACGACGTCTAGACATGGTGTACAAAATTCAGCACAACTAGTAGTGCCAAAGCAAATAGTGCCACAGCTTTTATCCCTATACCACGAGTCAGAAATTATGGCCCATATAGGACCGAGTAAGTTAATACCGATACTAAGAAGAAAATACTTCTGGAAGTCATTGTATAAAGACGTGAGAGAGTTTTGTGACTCTTGCGAGATGTGTTGCCAGAAGAGAAGAATGACTAGACCGATTAGGGCTCCGATGGTAGTGAGAGAACCGGCGACTCACCCATGGGAGACAGTAAACATGGATGCGCTAGAGAATCTGCCAGCTAGTAAGTCAGGGATGAAACATATAATAAATATTTGTGATTATTACAGCCGATTTGTCATATCAATACCAGTTCCTGACCTTACAGCAGATACGTTGATAAAGAACTTTTTCAACCATGTAATATTAAGATTTGGGGCGGTAAAACGGATAATATCGGATAACGGTTCCCTTTTCATAAGCAAAGCTTTCTCAGATTTCTGTCAAAGAGCGAGAATTAAGCACTCCTTCATCACTTCGCTGAACCCGAAAGCTTCAGGTTTAGTGGAAAGATGTAATAAAAACGTGCTAGATAAATTAAGATTCCTAGTTTCAGACTCGCAGGATGACTGGGATGAATGTTTGCCTCTGATAAATTACATTATTAATATATCCCCGTCACAGGCAAACGGATGTAGCCCTTTTCTCCTATTATTCGGGAGGGAAGCGTTGTTACCAATGGAAACAAAATTAGTTGACCCATTGGAAGAACCCAAATCGAGAAGGGAAGTATTCACTGAAATATTACAAACTCAAGAAAAGGCAGAAAGAGTAGCAAAGAAAATCCTAGAAGCAAACCAGGAGCGTACCAAAGAAAGATATGATAAAAAAGCGTTCTGCCCAGATTTACAGATTGGGGACGTGGTGTATTTATATTGGCCCAGAGTTCCCAAGCCTGGTAAGCAGAAGCTAAAGTTGCATAGTATTTATCAGGGTCCATACTTAATAGTCAGGTTTATTACCGAGAAGACGGTTATCCTTAAACGAATAAATGACGGGAAAATTTTGACCAAGCCAGTAACAGTGGATAGGCTCAAAACAGGGAAAGTAAGAAACCAAAATATGGGGAAATGGAATCCTTTAGTAGGGCCATTTTCAGATCCGGAGCTTTTGGAGGAGAAAGATTTCCCAACCCCACCCGCGCAACCCCCTCCCGAAGAAATTCCGGAGGACGAGGAGGCGGAAGCAGGGGATGAGCTGTCCGAACTCCCAAATAAGGAGGAGGAAGCGAGGAACTCGAAGATTCCTACAGCCACCAAGGTCAAAGATAATGGCGACCCAAAGTATTATGAGATCTCCGATATTTTAGACATTATAAAAGTGAAAGATCATGGTTTAAGATTCAGAATTAAATTCAAGGATAAGTCAGTACAGTGGGTTGAAGACGACTGTCTCAATGAAGCGGCAAAAGAAAAATACCTTGATCGAACTTTGGAGGCTAGAACTGTCCCGAGGTTGCTTAGAAACATGTGATCTCTTAAGAAAAGAACTATAAGTTGCAAATCAGTAATTTTGAGGAAAAGGAATAAGAAATTAATGAACAGAAGAAGTTAGTAGGAATCAAAAGAAGGAAAATAACCAGAATAAGGTTTACGAAGGAAAAAGTGATATAAAAAGCAGGGAGTGACTCAGTTTGAACGAATAAAAGTAAGAAAAAGGTAAATACAGGTTTATGAGAATTAGGAAAAAGATATATGTCCGGATTAGAATAAAGAATCGTACTATGTTTTAGAATTACAAATAAAAAAGGAGCATACGGCGCCCAGCAGGTTGTTGGGAAAAAATAGGTACACCTAACCCGGGGTGGGTAGCAACGGCTTCCTGGAAGGTAATAAGGTAGCACACCGGATAACAAACGCCGAGGCGTCAGGGGGTGCAGAGGTTAAGTCGTTGCACGCGCTAACCTTTCTGGAATTCATCACCAAACGTTACCAATTTCAAGGGGACATTGGAGAATGAGGAATGTTTGGTAAGGAAAGCGCTAGGTGCGAACAACAAATAAAATCTGGTGTTTTGATTGCTTCAGAAATACCCTCCAGTGAATATGTCATGGAGTCTGAAGAATGTTGGTGTATAAACACGCCTAGCAGAGTCGACATTTCAGATAGATATATTAGGAATTCTCCGTTAACGTCAACAACGGCTGATCACCAAAGGGGGCGGGAGAAAATTTTTACTCAATTGTCACTAGGACAATTTATTCAGAAGCTCCATTTTTCTAGAATTAAGATATACTTATTTTTAGGGAATGAGAGATATTTTAGGAGTTAGATGAACAAAAAGTTGTAAGTAAGCGCTGTTTAGGACAGCGAGGTTACAATATTTTGAATGACGAAGTTATAAATGAAGAGAAGGAACGTACACATGTTTGAGATAATGATAAGAGAATTACAAAATCCGCGGTAGGAATGGTACAGGAAAGATTCTAAGGACATCGACATGATAATTACTAGAGGAAAAGTTTAAGTAAGAAAATGAGGGATAAAAATCTTGAGAATTGCGTTTTTCCATCCAGATTCCTCTCTGAAGGAATTTGTGGGTAGGACAAGTTGCACTCAATGGCTTAAGCATAGACATTGGTATGATGTTTGCGCACTGGTCAAGTAGTCAACAACTCCATATTTAGGGACTGGCCATCTCTTCATAAAATCCTAGGAATTCATCGGGGAAAATATTTTTCCCACTTCAGAGGGAGGAGGGGGGAAGTAGAAGAATATTCAAATTAGAATCAATAAAATTCGAGTCACTCCAAGCTGATTGGAAAAGGAAAGGACGCCACGAGAAATTGCTCTGGCGATCCAAAGAGAAGAGCGAATGAGAAGCTCTACAGGAAAAGGATCCGAGGACGCGATGCCAAAATTTAATGACCATCGCCTTATTTGAAAAGAAAAGGGAGGATCCAAGGGTCTCAGGAAAGGAATGCCTCCAATGAAAGGAGAGCTAGGGATTTTAGATAGCTAACAGAGGGAAATTCTGGACATAAAAGGGCGGCGAAACTGGACAGTGGTCACCTTTGGGCGCTTTGACCAGAGACCACAAGATCCAGACTCCTGCCAGATTGACCTGTCCAGACTTCCAACTACAAATTGCCATGGGTGTGATAGACTACATCATGAGGATCTTGTCCTCAATGTTGATGGTGAGTAGTTGGACTTAGAATTATTTTAGCTATCATGGACATACACTACTGGAATACACAAGGACTTTTGAATTTTTGAAATGTATTTGATTGAAGATTGTTTGCGATATGTATTATTACTGTCAGGGGTTGATGGGGAAAGAAGGTGACGAACGGTTTAATATTTTTCTTTTAAGGTTATATGCACCAGTTCTGCCTTCGAACCTTCAAATTACCTGATTCGGCAGGGTGCAGGGGTTATACTGGAAAGAACGAATAATATTTTATTGGGAAAGAACGAATTCGTCAAGTTGACGTTTGTGGTAGAAAAGCCAAAGAGCATGGCTAGAGGATATCGTTTTCACCCATCTTTATGTGTTAAAAAGTGGGATTGGGCCAAGGGGGGCCTTGAAATAGAAAGCAACAGAAGTAGAAAGGGCATTTTGGGAAAGCATAGTACAATGACTTTACCAACCTTTGGTCGGGCGGTGTGCAGTGCCCTCCAACCAATGATAAGCCAGTTGGACGATACTTTAGTAAGAACAAAATTTCGAGCCAAGAAAGGGGAAAAAATTCTACGAGATTTACTTCAGGACAATGTCAGAAGACGAAAAAGAACCAGTAAAGAACCTATAAAGGTAGTGGGGAACGTCGCTTTGGGACTAGAACTAGCTAGACTGAAAGATGTGAAAGAAGAGGAAGATGCTATTCTTAAACTTTACAACTATTCGAATCATCTTTCAGATACCATTAATGATAATACCCGTATTTTTATGGAAGTTATTAATGCTTCATCAAGTAAATTACAGCAACTAGCAGACGAATCTTTAGATCAGGAAGAACAAGTTAAGGAATTAGAGAATGCAGTCACCGACTTATTCAATAACTATCAAATGGTGCTGAACCAGGTAGACAGTCAGGCGTCAGATATTTTATGGTTGCAGTATTTTCAGGCAGCGCTGTCGCAGCGCCAACTTAAGCTAGATCTCCTTACTCAGTATGAGGACTCTTTAAACCATTTTCTGGCAGGTGTCCAGGCTCTCCAGGCAGGGCGCATCACAGCGGTCTTGATACCTCCGGCGGAGCTTGAATTAGCTTTGCAGCGGATATCCGGAACACTGGAGAGCAAGGGTTTGAAGTTGATCTTTAGAGATTTGGCAGTTTATTACGGAGACTTATTGCAATCATTTATGTACTCAGAATCAAAATTATTTATAACTCTAAACGTACCAGTGGCTGCAACACCCGCGTTATATGACCTATACTCGGTAAAATCTGTTCAAATTCCTTTACCGGGAGATGGGATAAATACCACAGGGTATTCACTAACTACAGATTTACCAGACTACCTAGCTATAAATTATCTTTCGGGGGAATATGCGGAGATGTCATCAAAAACCTTAGGGCAATGTACCCAAAAGGATTTGATGATATGCCCTTTCGCTATCCCTTTTAAAGTATTCTCCTCTCCATCCTGCGTGCTAGCTTTATATCTAGATAACGCAACGATGGTCAGAAACCTATGTAACATCAAGGTAAAACCTTTCGCTCAGGTACAGATATCGGTAACACCGTTGACAATTAATAAGTACCTGATAATAAAAACTAAGGAGAATATTTCGATACTTTGTACAGAAAGACATGTAGTTTCACCCCCATGCACTATATGCACAATACAGGTGCCTTGCGGGTGCGACCTAAAAGTAGGCCCATACGCCATAACGGGCGCAAGTGGGCAATGTGTTAACATATCCATGATTGAGGTAGTTCACAGCGTAAATCTCCCAGTCCTCCATGCATTCGATATTCCAAATCCAACCGAGAAATTATCCTTTGAATCTAAGCTCCATGTTAAAGTATTTATTCCAAACATCACTGACCATTTAGAGAAGTTAAGAGAGAAATTTGGCGAGAATTACACAGCTAACCTCTATGACTTTGCGCATGAACTGAAGATCATCGCAAGAATGAAACGCCCACACCTCTCGGGTATACATTGGGGATGGTATGATACTAGACCAGCGTCCTCAGACTTTGTGTACCAGCTAATCAATCTGATACTGACAATATTTAGTGTGGTAATGGTCATTAGACTGTCTTGGATGGTTAGGCAGCTAGCGCTATTGGTGTTAGGAGCAACGGGAATGAGAGCAGCCACGGTAGCAAGTAGTGATAGATATCTAACCCTTAGGCCAGCGGTTACACCGCCAAATAGTAACTTATTAGAAACAGAAGAGAGTATTTTGGCAAACTTAACTCATATGGATAAATTATTTGTGGCCTGGGTGTTATTTATGGTACTTATTTTTACTATTAAACTGGGAAGAAAATGTTGTAGACAGATAGTAACCTTGGCAAGAAAAGGATCCATTTGGATGCCAAATAATTTAATGAGCAAATGTGCATCACTAGCTAAGAACAGTGATGACTGCGGAAATACAGAAGTAATACTTAGGTTCAGTAACATGGTCATCTCAGAGTCAATCGTGATCGGTGAGATTTTCGACCTCCCTCAGCACGTAACTTTCATTTCAATACCCCGTATCAGAATCACTCACGTATCCAACGGATGTAGACGATCAAAAGTGTTCCTTGATGTCCCTGGAGAATTTAAATACTCCAGAGGAAAGACGGATATACTGGTAGAAACATCCAATACGGTGGTGGTTCCTGTGTATAAGGGTAGAAGAATAAGAGCATTGTTAGAAACAGGGGACATATATTACGCTATTATGCTTAAACGAAAATGTAACTTGACTCAGGTAGTTCAATCTAGAATGGAGAAATTCAGAGATAGCCCCGAATTGACACCATGTTTGTCACGAAAGAATCAACATATACATTTGCAGGACGATAGGTTAATTCTGCCTAGAGCAATGGAATTAATGCCCAACAGAACTCGATATCCATCTTTTAACCCACCCTTACAAACCCCCCCTAGAGGGAACATTTACCCTGACTTGCCTAGATCTCTAGCCGCGAATGGCTCGGAGACCGAGCCTTTCTTGGTGGGGAAGGATTTTGGGGAGGGGGTCCAGAAGGTTCCTTCCGGTAAAAACACACCCTCAGCACCCGATCCAGCGAATTTCGTCTAAAAACAAAACAAGGTATTAAAAAGAATGAAACAGAAGAAAAAATGGAAACTTTAGGACACTCTTCAGAAAAGAGTAAAGTATAACAGGGAGAGTATTTATTGGTGAGCAGCTATCGCTAAAGGGAGCGTGCTCGACTCAGTAAGAATATTATATCTATATGCTTAACAGAGGAAAATCTTTAGACGATTTACAGATAAAGCCTGCAGCGAAGCTTTAGAAGAAGATTTAGGGGCGGAAGGAGTGACACGCGACTCATAACCACCGAGCCATGACCTAATGAGTTTAGGATAGGGCGGGCTCGGCCCCTAGGGAATTGATTAGGGCAATATATTAAGGAAGGGACTGGTATGTGGGGGAAACATACACCACCTACTAGCTAAAATAAACAGTGCCCCAGGGAATACTGGGTAGAAGAGTATCTACTCAAGCAGGCAGGAAGGAATAATCTAATTAAGGGATAATTAAGAAGGTAAAGATAGAAAGAGACCAGAGGTAAAAAGATTTACTAGAAGAAAGGAAAAAAGGGGAGATTGATTTGCAACACACTAATAAGGGACAAGGGATTTTACAATTTAAAAGTCTGACAAAATAGGAGAAAAAACATTCAGAATAAAAGGATTGTGACCAATTGATAATTTTGATGATTATTACGCAGCTAAAGGGTATTGTTTACTAAAGGAAAACACCGTACTTTAGAAAAAAGACAAAGTCTCAAACTGTACTCTATCCACCTGTCGATTTTCATTTGCCAGATCCTTTGGGGAAAACCAGCAGTCGAGGGAAGACCGGAGGAAGGCAGTACCGACAGCGGGTACGAAACGGAGAAGGACGATAAGATCTATGAACGTAAGGAATGGAAGCTGAGAGAGCAGCCGGCTCCAAATTCCAGAATTAAGCTATTCGGGATGTTTGGCACCTTTACCACAGTCCCGATATCGCCGAATGTAAAGAGGAGACTCAACTTCGTGGGAGCTCTCATGAGAGAGGGAGACGGGGAAATGTTCCGTCTCCTGCCCAACATGCTGTCTCCAGAGATGTACAGAAGAGTCCTGGGAGCGGTGTCAGTGGGAAGTGACAAGAAAGCAATGAGGAAATTGGGCAAACTAATGGCGTCGGGACAGGAGGGAAACAATTGGGCTTTATTTTTAATGTACATGATCAATAAGCATTATTTGGCGGATATTTTCAGACAGTTAGCCAAAAGAAATTTAGAACTTCTGACCCAACTGATGGTATCGCTAGCAGACACGTGGTCGCTGAGACGAACATGGGCGCCGGGTCCAAACAATGCTAGAGGACCGGTACCCATGATCATCCGAGCTTTGTCAGGCGTGTGCCGGTTAACCCCAACCGACCTAGTGAGAGCCATGGATAAATCCGAAGGACCATACTCTAGATTTGATTATATTAGCCTGTTAACAGTTTTAAGATTGGGAAGAGGGTTGGCACTAGCCGATTACTACGGATATAAGTATACCTGCCAACTATGCCACAAGCCGTTCTATACGAAAACAGTGGTCAAACAGGGGTTAAGACCAATGACCACATATGAAAAGGATGGGGCGAGATACCCATGCTGTGGAATGGTGGCTCACAAGAAATGCTATGTGAGACACCAGGTCCACAGAGACTCCTGCCTGTTCTGTGACACGGCCTTGCCGGGAGGCGTGGCCATGTTCACAGACAAGATTTTAACAAAAGAGCAGCAGGTGCGGAAAGAGCGAATAAGATCGCTTAATGGGATCGCAAGATTTGCTCCCAATGGACCCCCTCCGGTTCCATTGGGATGCAAGGAAGAAGATTTCCCCAGGGTAAAATATCCACCAGGGCACCTGGAGGTGTATATACCCTCGGGAGCGCCCATCCTTGACGTAGAACCCAAGTGGAACAGTAAATGTAATTGGAAACCAGCTCCCAACTGGGCCGATTAAGAAAAATTAGAAGTATTTCTCCAAACTTATATAGTTTTATTTATAATCATAGAAAAGGGAAGTTAGAAGTTTGGGAAGTTAAAAATCTAGGGGAAAGTGTTTTGTTTGAAAACTTAGTTGACTGGCCAAAGTTAGTCCTCAGAAATTTTAGGACTTTGGCTAAAACGATTTTGATTAGGAAAATTTTAGTTTAGTAAGCTCAGTAGAAATCCCTACCTGATATAGCCATGATTGGAAATGATACTTGCCCTCGAGTGACTTCGAAAGATTCCCACCGGCATCGTTCCCCCACGCTTAGTCCAAGAGCCAGAGGACCAAGAAACCAGAAGGAAGAACAATCGCGTATCCTGAGACTTGGAAGAGTCCAGGAGAAATGACCTAAGAAGCAAACGAACTGAAATGAACATTCCTAAGAGAAAACATATAGAAGAAAGAACAATGACGCGATTAAAAAGATTCTTAAGAAATAACAACAGGAGAAAATGACGAACAATTATTTCAATCTGAGAGTGAAAAACATTTATTCAAGAATGAAAAACATTTATTCAGGAATGAAAAGTATTTATTCAAGTGTGAAAATATTTATTCAAGTGTGAAAATATCTATTCAAGTGTGAAAATATTTATTCAAGTGTGAAAATATTTATTCAAGAGTGAAAGTATTTATTCAGGTGTGAAATTACATAATTAATAATGTAATTATTAAGAGTGAATTTGTTTACTCAGGGTAAAAGAATTTATTGCGGAACAAGAACGTTTGTCGACGAGTGCAATAAACACAAGTAATCAAACGAGATTAATGAATTGTTTCTAGAATTACGAATCGACTTAGACTAGATTGATTAAGGGAAGACAATAAAAACCCACCTGATTACGAAAGAATTATGTTATCCAACCCGATTTTGTCCCAGAATAAGATGATAACCCAAGAGCGATAATATATCGAAAACTAGTAGAAATTTACCCTGGCCACCACGTGCGAATAAGTGGGGCCGACATTTGTTATCATAACAGGAAACAAGATGGCGGAACACGAGTAGAGATCTTGCATTACGAAAGAAAGTTTCTACTGAAACTGACTCAGATTATCTAAGAAAGTTAGAAATTTATAAACCAGTTAAGGCTCGAGCGCGAACTCTTTAATTATACACCCTTAGAGTTCAATGAAATCATGAGATAAGTAAGCTTAACAACAAAAAAGAAGCTGACCTGGTTATCCTCCGCGCCGAGCCCATGATTGTAACTTCCGGTTTAGTTAGCCCCTAGCGGATCTGGTAAAAACTATCACAACACCAAGCATGTGTTCTGAGATGTCACTACTCGTTTCGGGCGTAGCTGTGACTCTGTTTTCCGGCCTTATGATCGGATGGCAAGCCGCCAACGATATTTGGTTCGGGAGCCCGTCCCTCCATCTCTTATCGGGGTGTGGGTACTGGGCGGGAGGGATTTTCCTCTGCACGGGATTGTTGGCCGGGAAAGCAGGTAGAAGCGGAGACGCGAACCTCGTGAAGGCGGCCATGGTGGCCAGCGGCGTGGCATTGCTGGTGGCCGGGCTGGGAGCGTTGGCGATCTACGGGCAGAATCTGGCGGCACTGATCATCGTCGACGGATGGCAGGGGGAGATTGACCTCAGGGAACTATACGCCCTTTGGTTGCCCTTATTCCTGTTTGCTGTGATCCTGACGGTCCTGGATCTGGTGATTTTTGCCGTGGCCTGTGCGAGTGCCTGTTGCTCAACCCCCGCGGATAGTCCCGTGTAGGCTCACAAACGGAGCGGAGACGGTGTCCCCAGAAGGCTTTTGGCTGCGTTCGAGTTTGTAGAGAGTTGTTGATTATGTTTAGGTAGTTTTGGTAACGGATTTACAAGTTTTGAGAATGATCCGCAGTTTAAATGTTTTCCGCTAGGTGGCAGCACCTGTCTTTTTAGGAAATTTTAAGTTAAAAAGAAGGTTTTTATGTTTCCCGCCAGGTGGCAGCACCAGTGTTGTATAAATTTAAGAAGAAATTAAAAGGTTTAGAGATGTATTTATATTTATATTATTTATCTCTGGATGAACACCCCAGAGGAGTTATGTATTTATGTTAAGGGACATGTCGAGCGTTGAACTGTATATAAAGTATTTGTATGTTATTAGAAGCCAGCTAAATAGATCACAGAATGTGCACCAAGGTGATCAAAGGTTTTTATTAATTATATGTTGTTTTGAGATTATGTAATGTTTATGGCTGGGACAGCCATTCTTCTTTGTCGGGGATGATGTTAATGTCCCAATTTATTTTTAATAATATCTAAGCCTATGTGTGTGTTATATTTATATGTGTGTCGATTGTTTACTTATTTACTGGTCGATCTTATGAACGGTGGTAGGGAGGGGGTCTAACCCCTGGACGGAGAGAGCTGGTGCAATGTCTCCGGATGATGAAATCCCCCGGCGACATTGCATGTGAGCTACTCCGCCATTAACCTGGAGGCTGATGCAAGGGCCAGCGCATGCTCAACAGCCCTGGTGGCTGACGAAATGCCTCCTGACCATTGCAGTACGCCCGGGAAAGATGATGAAATGCATCCCAGGTCTGGTGCAATACCTAGAATATATAAGGGCCCCCAGTCACTATATAGGTAGACTTCTCCTGGAGAGCTGTACTACCGTATGCTGTATGATGATGAACTGACTGGAAGCCCTGCCACCTTGAACACTGACCATGCTATAACTTGCTATACATGAACTCTGTGTTATATTGAAGTCTAATAAAAGAAGCCATTCTGTACTCCACGCCTTACCTTATACCTACCGAAACTACAAGCCAAGCACTATATCCCTATTGAGACGTCTAACCAATCGAAGCTACCCCTATTTATAAGTATATCGCGAGAGATCCGAGTGATTAGAGTAACTCCGAAATCCATTAGTAGTAATCCCTAATTGTAGTGTCTACGCTCTACAGACACCAACATAAGCACAGGTAATGAAATTAAGGCTAACATGATAATGAACCTTGCCAATTAAAGGAATTGGTCTCATACATAAGGAAATTCAGTAACTAATATATATAATATTAGCAATACAGGAATACTAGTTCATGACAATAGTGCCATGTTGAGTTTGTGGCAAGAGTCCTATACCAGTTTGCTTAAATGGTCAGAGCATTATCTGGTGCACGAGGGATAGCAATGACACCTAGGGGTTGGCGGCCATTTCCAAGCCCTAGGGCCAACCTATATATATATATACCTAGTATTGGGACATGTAGAGAGGCACATAGGCTAGAAGATACTCCCCCTATTTTATCAGTCCTGGCTTAATTATCCAGCCGATCACGCCCCTACTAGCTACTACCTTATGTTATGCATAGAAACACTCCTCCCAAACTCACTGGCATAGACTCACAGTGGGCCCCGCCCTCCTAGATATACTGCTTCACTTAATATGGGAAGTCCAGGTCATCCTGCATTTCGATGACTGAAAGTATCCGCATGGGTAAATTGATATGTACCACCTGAGGGCTTAGCCATTAGCCATAGACAACACAATAACTCTGTAAATCATAGCAAACATAATACACTATTCAATTATGTATAATGGAAAATTTGTACATCAGGAACAGCAGCCCAGATAATATAAACAGTTAAGATTCAAGTGCAATGTAAAGTGAATTACTAATCATTACAGGTCCTCTACGGCGACTGTATACCATCTTGGAGGTGGTGCACCAAATATAATATATCTCTCACACATAAAGTCAATATAATTAATGTAAAGATTGTAATAGAAGTTAATGAAAATAATTAAAGTTTGTATACATTCCTCATCATTCAAAAGAAACAATCACTGGTATGTGTTGTGGTACGATCGAGATGTACATGATCCCAATATTATTTTAGAAAAGTAACTTCAGTGAGTTGTCCGACATCAACAAGTAAAATATGAAATGAACAAGGTTGCATTCACCGATCTGACCATCACTGACAAATCAATTTAAAAATTTGACCTCAAAATGATTAATTGAGGAACCTTAATTATCAATTCACTGATCATCAATTACTATGCATAATAAATCAAATCATATATGCAACATGAAAGCGGAGAAAAAGTCCTTTAAAATGAAGTACAATATGTATATTTTTGTAGTGTTCTTCTAGGGGAATTATCCGATTTAAAATGCTTCAAATGTTCGGCAAAAGTAGCATATGAATGGATGCCACGCCGGCCACAATGAAATGAACAGCAACAAAGAGAATCGCTCCAATGTCCGTAATTGGGGGAGGGTAAAGTATACTAACAAGAGTGTAGGTGTAGAAAAATGTCTCTCAGTATAGGTTTGGTAGAAACATTGTAGAAGTGAAATAAACGTCTTTTATCCACAGTAGAATCGACGAATGTATATAAATGCGTGGTGATATGTCTATTTAATATAGAGTGCTAGGGCCTAGTAGGGTTCATGAAAGTTTGTGGTTTTCTTCCTGGACTCCACCTAGACTTTCTTACCACAAATTCGACACAGATTTGCAGGTTATAATATAGTGTCAATGGATTCAGCTATTGTTTAGCTGTCCTGAAACTAAGTAAATGATGTTCTGGTGTTGGATAAAGTGTTGTTTGAAACATGCGCTGGCTTGTGAGGCAGTGCATTTTGGTTATTGTGTACGGGATTGTGTAATAGTAGGATGCCTTTGTTGATGTCCAAGGCGTGGGTACATGCTGAGACTGGTTTTATGACTGCACCCCTATGCATACCTCACTTATCCCCAGCGTCCATGGGGAAAGGTATGCACAAAACATATAAAGTAAATTTGTAGACGATTTCTTCTTATAAGTTGTAAAATTTCCGAATTTATGTAAGTAAAATGAGCGCCGATATATGTGCCACACATACAGTATGAGTGCATGGAGCTTCCTACCCTTTGTATAGAGACCTTCTATACAACACTCAAGCATTTCTGTATGTAATAATTTTGCTTTCTATATTATATATCCTATTTTTTCCGATATATTTTCTATTTCTCTAAACTCAGCACGCACTGAGAATTATTGTATAAACTTGTACAAAATGTCGTAGCTGAATAAAAATCTTAAAACAAAACAAACAAAGCTCACAGGTAGTAAACAAGGCCTCAGCAGAGTTTATGATCTTAGGCATATTCCTGCTATTTTTGAAAAATCAAAGGTAAATCTCACTTTTCAGAAAATACACACAATGAAGAGAAGAGGGTACGCTGAATACAAATGTGTTATCGACCCCGAAAGAGAGAACAGTTCTTTGTTGACATGCTGAATAAAAATGTTTTCAAACACAAAAAAAAAAGCCCTCAGCAGTGTCATCAACTACCAATATGGAAGCGCTCCTCAAAGGCTAGGGCTTTGGGAGAGCGGGAAAGGCATTACTTGATTGATTCTGACAATATCTTTGCCCAGAAACCAGTATTATAATGTGAATTCCCACTTATAAACCATAATAGAGCTGTATGTCCTGCATGTGTTCCAGCCCAGTGTTTTACAAAACATTCCGTCAGTATAAATCATTGCACCAGACTATTCAATACAATAAGGGAGTTGCATAGCCGCCATTTTGAATCTTGATTTGCATTGAATTATGCATGGGAGTAATGGTACAGTGTAAAATCTATAGAAAACATGTCATCTTCAGCATGGAATATTTATCAATGCTTTACTGTTAATATCTATGCCTTATACATATTTCCATAACACAAGCTCCCATCTTTCCCATCGTGCATTTAGTTTTCATTGATCATTTATACAAGCTATGATATTGGTGAAAACATTCTTGTAATTTTCGATAAAAACGTGGCCAATATTTGTATGTCAAATATCAACAGAATCCATCCCAGCATACAGCGCAGTAGACATGCGCAGTTAGACATGCAAATCCGCTATGTACACATCCACTGATATCTACTGATACATTTCAGAGTAATACATAAGTTCATTAATAAGTTCATGCTCAACATTAGGGTAATAAAACATGTTAAATCCATGGCGGACATTAACAATTACCAGTGAAATGATTAAATATACTCCATAGGATGACCTTAGAAACACAAGAATATATTAATACACTGTCCTGCCATTTGGTCCATGTATTGATATAAGGGTCAAATTTTCAGAAAATGTACAATTAAACTTCGCCAATCTTTTCAAATATCCCAAATTTCAGACAAAAATAAAGTTCAACTACAGTTCAACCTTACTAAACAGATTGCTAGAATCTGTGCAATGCCGAAATACTTGGATTTACCTAGTATTGGCCAAATTGCAGCCTAATTTAGCAGAATTTACTAAAAGTGAACAGCTGACTATTGAAAACATCACCGATTATATTGGAGAAGTCACGCCCCTAACTACGCCGCCTAGGTAACCACGCCCCCCTTGGTCCCGCTTATGACGTCGCCCCTGTGTTTACCTATGACGTCATAGTCCCAATGCTTCCACGCCCACCTTACCTTCCACTCTCAACCGCTTCTCCGCCCACGCCACACGTATAATTTTTTCTTTATATGTAACTGTTTATGGTGAAAATAAAACTTCCTGATGAAGGTTTCAAGGCCATTCCTCCGTTCTGTGTTTATTCCAGCGTAGTGCGGGCGTCCAAGCCATATATCTGACCCAAAACATAAAGCACTAAACCCGCACTAAACCCTCCAAGAGTGAGAAAGAACATTCCAACAAAGAGTTCTTTTTTTTTTTTTTTTTTTTTTTTGCGGCAACTTCTTTTTATTCAATATGTCAACAAATCTCGTCTCTCCTCTGGACCAGTCTACATCGAAAAATACATAGGCCCTTCACACGTTTTCATTTGACGGTCAATTAAAAAATAGAAGAACATCACCATATTAGTTTTTGCTTTCATTTATACACTTTATCTTATTAGCAGCTTAAATTATACTTTCTTTTATGATTACAATTTATTTATTTCGATCTATTATTATATACGCGTTGCCGTTGAAACAACGTATTGTAGAGTTGTATACGTTGTGTCCGTATACAACTCCACGCTCTGAGTTGTGCCGTATACAACTCCACGCTCTGACTGATTGGCCAATGTGCAGCACTAAAGTAGAGCTACAACAGCCGTTTTGAAGTGTTGCGTGTAGGCCTTATTGTAGTGTCCAAAATGAACACATCTTATCCAAATTATATTATCAAGCAAACCGTGCTTATAGAGGAATCTTTAGAATCATTTTGAATAAATCTAACTTAAATATCAACTTGATAGGCTAGGCCTACTTTAAGTTAGTTTAACCACACGCCGAAGGGGCCTATGTGACAGGGTGACGCCAAAATAGGCCCAACTAGGGTAATCACGCCATCAGGCTGATTTGCTGTTTACGCAGACCGAAGGGAAGGCAAAACGAAGAAATATAAGATCAAATGAAGGAAATAAACTAAAATACTTTCATCTTTATTTAAGTATATCCTTTGTAAAAGCATTACTGTGGTTTTAAATCTATCTAAAGCTTCGAAAACTTTGGAAATTGATTCGAAAATGTGGGCGATTTCCCCGCAGTTGCCAAATGAGAACAAAATGATCTGTGCAGATCGTCGTAACTTTCAACGCAGATTGAGGTGTAATATCTCATTCAAATGAATCAATAAACTAAAATCCTTTCATCTTTATCAAGGTATACCCTTTATCAAAGTATAACTTTATTCTTTAAGAATGTAAAGCTGTGGAAGTGTTTAAAATTGATTCAGAAATATGAGCTATTTTTCTCAACTGGGTTTCCCTCGCCGTGATGCCCAATAGAACAGCGTGATGCATAGTAATAGGCCTATATGCACAAAAATACATGATCAAGCATCATATAAAGCTGTAATTTGATAATATTTCTACAAAATATACATTGTTTAACCTTAAATAAAGCATATATAATAAATCAGATAACTAACTCGTTGGTTGAAGGATTGTGAATATTGCACTCGTTGCTGCGCAACTCGTGCAATATTCACAATCCTTCAACCAACGAGTTAGTTATCCTGTATTTATGTCTGTTAAGTCCGCAAAGAGACTTCTCCACCTCTTCTTTTCCTCTTTGTCAATTTCTGCAAAGGTGTTCTGGTATAAAATGATTGATAATTTCGACCTCAGCTCATAGCTGAAGAACAGCCATCCTATCATTCCTTCATGGAATAATTTTTGACGGTGAATGAAAGCCTTTGTTACTAGAACAATCCAATTGATAATTTTATTATTGATACCTTTCTTGTCAAAACCGAACATTATATTAATTTTTTTCTGATCAAACGATCCATCTTCTTTTCTTCTGACTATACTTCTACCACCTATGTCTTCGTTCAGATAGCCTATAGAGTCTATGAAGCTGAACACATCTTGCCATAGGGTTTTTGTATTTCTACATGTCATAAAGAAGTGCACAATATCATCCCTTTCGGTACAGAAAGAACATACTGGGAGGTCTTTAATTGCAGCGTTTTTCAGGTAATAATTACAGGTGATGGTCTTATGAAGAATCCTATATTGCAACACTTGTAATCTTGTTTCGCTTGTAGCTGTATAGGGATTTAGAAAGATCTTCTTCCAGTTAAGCTGTTTAAATTCATTTTCACTCAATTCCAATAACTTCTGCCAAGAATTAAGTTTTTCCCTTTTTACAGGCATTTTTTCTATAAGCGCGTTATACAGTAATTTGCTAGAACATATTAGGATATTAACACATTTGCTGTTAATTTTTATATCAATATTCCCTTTATCTTCACACGGGTGAGAATCATGTATAATTCTGAGCCACTCCTTTGGTATTGCCTTTCGGAGGTCTTTCATTAAGTAAAAATCTGGGATAAACCCGTACTGCCTTTTTATTTCAAGGCTTGACATCAATTTACCCTGTTGATTGACTATATCACCTACACATACAATTCCGTTTTTTTCCCAGTTATGGTAATAAAACAATTTTTTCTTTTCTCTGATAAGTCTGTTAGACCATATCCTTTCTCTTAATATTTCTATTCTCGTGGTAGGTTCTTTACAATAATAATACTTGTTCCATATAGCGAACACTTCCTGATAAAAGCCATTTAAAATCTTTCGAGGCATATTTCTACATAGTAACACATCCTCAACTTTTAACATTGGGGAGGAAAAGGTGGCCATTGCTTTAAATGCTTTACCTGAGCCACTTTGTAATATTCTTTGGACCCATTTGAGACGATTGGTATTTATTACCTCTTTTATAATTCTTAGATTTAGCCCTCCATCTTCAGCTTTTTGAGCTAAGAAAGCGGTGCTTATCTTATGATCTTTATTTTGCCATACGAAATCCAACATGATCTTGTGTATTTCTTCCTGGATTTTCTTGGGAAGGGCTATACAGGCCAGCACGTGCTGGAATATGGGTAATAAAAATGTATTACATACGAGAATTCTACCCTTGATTGTAAGATTTCTTCTTTTCCATTGATTTATGATCAGTTTGGCTTTTTCTATCAACTTTTCACTATTTATCGCTGAAAGTTTGGCTTCGTTTCTTGGGGAGAGAAGAGTCACACCCAGTACATTCATCCTTTCGGTCCACTCTATTTTAAGTATTTCTCTATTTGACAAGACAATTCCTCCTATATTAAATCCTTTAGATTTTTTTGCATTTAACTTTAATCCTGAAGACATAGCATATCTGTCGAGCTTCTGTATAATTTTGTGCAAAGAGAATTCATCTTTGACCATTACAGTCATGTCGTCCGCGAATTGTACTAACTTTGACTCTTCCCCCCCCCTAGATCAATACCTTTTATATCCTGATCTATTCTGATCTGATCTGCCAGCCTCTCTACACAGAGAATGAAGAGGGACGAGGAGATGGGATCTCCCTGTTTCATCCCCCTTCTTACGTCAAACCATCTAGAAGAATATCCATTATTACAAAAGGTTGCTACTGATTTTCTCATTAGGGTTTTTACCCAAGAAACATACTCATACATAATTCCATGCACTAACAACGTATTTTCTAAGAACCTCCAACATATAGAATCGTATGCCTTAGTGAAATCGAGAGATACCACTAGGCCTTGCTCTTCTCTTTTTTCTATTATTGAAACAATGTCATCTATCCTGCGTATAGCAGTGCCTATGTACAGCCCCTTTACGAAACCGTACTGATCTTCGCCTACTAACTTAGGTAATATAATATCTAATCTAGAGGTGATTACTTTAGAAATTATTTTGTAATCAACATTGAGCAGAGTAATGGGCCTCCAATTCGCCAAAAAAACACCATCCGTGTCTTTCTTGGGGATGACATTGATAAGACCCCTCCTCTGCTCAGATGTCATTTCTTCCTCATCCAGGCAAGCAAGAACCATATTTAGAAACATATCACTGATTATTTGCCAAAAAGTCAAATAGAATTCGATGGTAAAACCGTCGCTTCCTGGTGATTTATTCTTTTTGAAAGTTTTCATGACTTTTTCTATTTCTTCTTTAGTTATATTTCTAGTTAACATTTGGTTCTCCTCCTTGCTTACCTGTACAGGTGTGTTAGGTTCTACGAACTCTTCTGCCATTTTTTGATCAGTTGCCTCCTCTTCGTACAGAGAAGAATAAAACTTTTCCCCTTCGGTTAATATTTCTTTCTGACACGTCGTCATTTTTCCATCTATACATAACATTGCAATATTTTTTTTTTGGCTTTATATTTCTCCAAGCTACAGAAGTATTTTGTTGGCTTTTCGCCTTCGACTGCCCATTTCGCCCTTGAGTGTATAAGTGCCCCTTCTGCTTTTTCTAACTCTTGATCTTTAATTTCAGCTAAAACCTTTTCTCTTTCTCTTTTTTGATCGATACTAAGTGTATTTATTCTATCTAGGTCTTTGATCTTCTGGGTAAGTTTTTCATTGTTAACCCTTCTTTCTTTAGCTTGTTCTTTGCCAATTCGTATAGCTATCTCTCTTACTTGTAGCTTAAAAAACTCCCATTTCAGTTTCTCTGACAGCCCATTGTTGTAAGATGCTCTCGTTAACTCCTCTACCTCTGCTATAAATCTGTCATTTCTTAGGAGGGTTGAATTAAGTTTCCAAAACCCTCTCCCCCTCCTGCCTTCATTTTGTACTAAAAATATCGATATTTCTTTATGGTCCATGTGGCCACAAGATGACACTTCAGTTTTCGATGAGAGATTGGCAATATTGTTGGATGCAAATATGTAATCCAGTCTTGATTGCTGTTGGGTATTACTTCTAGACCATGTACATATTGGATTGTTGTTATTTTTCACCGCTAATACATCACATAAATCGAGCTCCTGTACAAAATCTATTAGTATTTTGCTTGATGGCGATTCCGATTTAAAGGTAAGGTCTGTATTAAAATCACCTACTATAATTAACTTGTCGAAGGATATTTCCTCCAGAGCTGATTTTATCAATTCTAACACTCTTTTCTGATTTTTAACTTCATTTGCAGTTGGTGCATATATGTTAAATAAACACATCTTCGTATCATTATTTTTAAATATTATAAACTGCCATCTGCCTTCTTTATCTTGCCCAGCTTGTACAATTTTTCCCTTCATATCCTCAGATATTAAAAATAACACACCTTTTGAGGCAGAGGAGCCATGGGAATAATACACCTGACCCGGCCACTGAGAGGACCATATTTGCTCGTTAATTTCCATAGAGTGTGTTTCTTGAAGAGCTATTATACAATTTTTTGTATCTTTAAACCTTGTGAAAATGGCTGTTCTTTTTACCACATTACCTATACCGTTAACGTTTAGGGACGCTATTTTAAGCGTGGATTCTTGGGTTTTATTATCCATTGTGAAGAGTGGTGTTCTTCTTCTGGTCCGCTTATCTTATTGGAACAGTTCTATGGATTCTGTTGGTCTTCCATCTTCTCTTCTTTCTCCTGGAGTGACTCTCTTACCGTCATCCATAATTCACCCAATAGATTTCCGTTCTTGGGCCATTTTTGTATATCCAAGGCATCCATGTGATCTATGTCCATACCGATACCCCATGTTCTATTGTATGAGGCCTCTCCGATTTGTCCTGTCATCCAGAAATTCTACCTGCTAGTACTTTTGCTTGCTCTACTTATTTTATTGTTTGTTTTTGTTCTTATAGTTGTCATTTTTCTCACCTTGAATGACACTGCATGCCCACCAACCACCCATCCTTCACTCCTCCCATGTGTTAGTGTTTGATACCTGACTGCCTACCTGCCTAGTGTGTGTGTAGCCTTGAGGCAATGCTACACACACACTAGTGGCAGGCAGTGGTAGGCAGTGGCAGGCAGCGGGAGGGGCAGTGGCTGGTGAGTGAGTGTAGTGTGTGTGTGAGAGCTCCAACAGGGGTGGGAGACTAAACCAATCTTTATATTTAAAATTGCAACTTTCCTGTACCAGATTATACATAAGTCGTCCCCTAAAAAGGCATGAAGAGGAACAAAACTTGCCATTCAGATGATGTAATGGTACCCATTTAGATGGGAAAACATAAAAAACAGGTCGATGGGTGTGAGTTCTGTCTAACTGAGAATACCAGGGGTAATTGAGCAACGAAAGGAGGTTTAAAGGTGGTCTAAATCCGCCCTATAGGGGGCGGGGGCGGTTGCGCTTGGTCAAGAGATAATTTCTGACTTTTTCATTGCTCTTGACCTTGGCTTTTAGGGCTCTAGTGACTAGCTCGGATCTGTGCTGTTCCCATTCCTCTTGATTTTCAGTTACAGACTTGAAATGTCTCTTACATTGCTTGGGGTCCTGAGTGTTTAGGGCGAATTCCATCTTTTCTGGGTCTCTTCCGTAGTAGGCTTTTTGATATAAGATGAACTGTTCTATGTTGTCATATTCGTGACTATCTATTACAAATGGCGCTGAGAAATGGTTCGATAGAGGATTGTCCTCTGAGAAAAAGATGAAAGCCTCTCTGTTCTCTCTTTTGGATATTTTTGACAAAACCAGGCTGGAAGGAATGGCTGCTAGTTGGTCATGTCTGAAGAATTCTCCGTTGACTTTAATGTTCCCTCTCAATAGTTCTACCTTATATCCGTCCATTCTTAGGCTAGCTTGCTGGATCTTCTTTGCCTTGGCGTATCTTTGTCTAAGAATCAGTGGGACATCTCTCTTGATTCCTACTTTCCCCACATCTGGGTCTTTATCATAACATCTCATTCTGTCACGTTCCTTGAGAATTAGGGTTGCGTCCTCTGCTGTAAGGAACTCTACCTTTGTAGGGCTCCCTTCTTTTGTACCAACTCTGTAGCCTTTTTTGATGTCCACTGTTGGTATCTTCATCAATACGTTTATCATTTTTCTGATAGTTGCTTCGATGAGCTGTGGGGTCTCAATGATGTCTATTTTCTTCACTCCCATAAATAGCAGATTTTTTTCCAGCTTTTTTTCTTCTTGCTGGATTATTACAGCTTCCTTTGCGTCTTTGATTTGCTGATTTTCGAGCTGGGACATTTCTCTACCTGCTGGTGCTTTTTGCTGAAGGATTTTTATTTCCTCCTCCTGGCTTTCCATTTTCTTTTTCATTTCCTGCACTTCTTTCTTAACTTCATCCGAATCTTTGTCCCTTTTGATATTGTCTTTCATTAACTCGTCCACTTTCTTTACACTCAGAGTCACTTTTTTGTCTGCTTCCTTGGCGATGTTTTCTGCCCCTTTTGCAGTGTTATTGATCTCGTCTAGCCTCTTCATCGATTCAAAAAGCTTGTCAAAGTTGCTTTTAGACAACTCTGCAGATTGTGCGGCCTCCTCTGCTGCCTTTTTTTGCGCTTCAGCTGCCTTGCTGGCATCGTCAGCCATTTTTAGCACCAGTTTTGCAAGATCAGGTTCTGACTCCTTCGATTTACCCATCGAGTTTCTGATATTGCTCATGTTTTCCTTTGTCGTGAGACTCATATCTTTCTGTTTTTGAAGCTTATGCTTGCCTTTATTTCTATTATCCTCCTCCGGGGAGAAGTTTTGGCCTCTTTTTCTAAGGTTAACAGGGGAATTTACGTTTTCTATAGCTAAATTCTCTATGTCTACATCCATATGCTGTTCCGGCACGGGCTTGGCGGGATCTGGCGTTGCCACTGGTACTACCGGCCCTTCCTCGCCTATAACACTGTTATTTTCACTCTTTTCACCTGTGGCCAATATGGCGGCCATCGTCTTCCGGTTCCACTGAACTCGGCTTCTTGATAGTTTTGTTTTGGCTCTTAGAACTTTATTTCTTAGGTTACTAACATTTATGGGCTCATATGAACTGTGTATTTGTCAGCTGTTCATTCACTATTTATTTCGCTCCTATTTTACACTTTCTTTTTCCTGGCTCTCGTGCTCGGGTTCCCAGTCCGTGCCGGGGTTTGTTGTTGTCTAACCAGCCTGAGCGGTCAGGTCCGTATACTATACGCTGGGGTGGCTAGCATGGCAAGATGGCCGCCGCCTGACTCCTTGACCACTACTACCCCACGCTTAATGCGAGAAAATTATCACACTGTTTATTCCTTGCTTTCCCTTACAAGCTCTGAAGTCCACCTTAATCCTTATAAGAATCACTTTTATACTTCATTAATCCACTTTCGGCACAGTGTGTTCTTGATTTTTGCTACTTTGATGCGGGTTGTTTTCTCCAGGGTTATTTCCTCCTGGCAATGGCGGCTGCTGACCACCGTCTCGACCGTGGTCAAGCGACTCTTTCGATCTCTCTATCTTTTTCCTACTTGTACTTATCCTCCTGAAAGCTTATTATAGGCGTTATGTCTCCGGCTGTTGTCTTTTACTTTTAAAGTAGAAGATCCTTCGGGTAAACTCTCCTGAGACTGGGTTATTTCTCCAGGGTCTATCTCTTCTACACAATGGCGATCCTACCTCGTGGCTAGCTATATCCTATTTTGAAATCGCCGTATTTTTGTTCTTAACAAAATTAATGTCCAAAACTTTTTTGTACTTTGGTACGATCCTTGCGACAGAGTCACCTTTTTAACACTTTCCCGAGTAGCTCGCTGAGCTATATCTGAAAAGAAAAAGGATTAGTTGGGGGAGCCGATCCACCCGCGTCAACAAGTTCTTGATTTTGATTTGATTTGAAAATCGTTTATTCATCACCAAAGATACAGAAATTAGGAAATTAATGTGATAAACATTTATACATAACTAGCAAAGTACCCGTCCTCCGGACGGTCAAACTCTCTCCCCACACTTCCCCCTCTCCCTCTTTTCCCTCCCCCTCTTCTCAGACTTTCATACCTGTTTTTCTCTCCCAACCCCATCTTCGATACCCCACCCCACTCTCCCACCCCTCTTCCTCATGCTCCTCCACCATGCTTTCTCTCCCTCCACTCTCTCCCTTTCCCTACATCCTTTCCCTCCTCTCTTGTCCCCCTTTTCTTTCCCTCCCCCTCTCCTATTCCAACACCCTCTTCTTTACTCTCCCACGCTTCTGCATGTAGGCCGGTCACCCTCTCTCCCCATACTTCCCCCTGTCCCTTCTTTCCCTCCCGCTCGTGTTTGTCTTTCATACCTGTTTTTCTCTCCCAACCCTATCTCCGATTTCCCCCACTCTCCCTCCCCTCTTCCTCATGCTCCCCCTCCCCACTTTTTCTCCCTTCCCCTACATCCTCTCCCCCCCCCCCCCCGTCTTTCCCTCCCCTTCCCCTTTCCAGGTGCGGTGGAACAGATAAAATATTGGGGGGCAAACTATTTTTTTTTGCTGGGGGGGGGGGGGTGAATAGGGAGTGGTTGAGTAGGGGGTGGTGGAGTAGGTTTGTGGGGGGGGGGGGGGGGAGGGGGCAGCATAGAGGGTGACTTTGCATAACCCTCCAATAGTAGTGTAATAGAATCTAATAGAATCAATTTTACGACTTGTGACTCATTTTCCTGAAACACATTACAATTTATTTATTTAGAGTATTCACAGTAGCAAACCAAAATATAATTTCATAATAATCTGGATCATCCATATGAATATCCAGCTTAGATATCCAGATCCACCAATCTTCTCAAATTTACCTAGTATATTGGTCAAATTGCAGCCTAATTGAGCAGAGTTTATCAAATGTGGACAGCTGCCAACTGTGCATTTTCTGAAAATATGACCCATGTATTTAGGTCCCCCTGGACGTAGGTTGTGGGAAATGACGTAGTATCTCACAGGGGCTTTCCCAGGCTATAAATAGAGTGTGGTTATCCCAATTTAAAAAAGGCTTCAAAATCACATTTCCACCCCAGATACCTTCACAAACCACATACGACGACATCCAGAAATGGAGGAGAGACCTCTAAAGATGAGTAAAGTGGTTTGTAAAACAACAAATTCCGAGAACATTCTGGACAAAGAAAACCTTCTTTCTACCATTTCTTTTCTACCTCCTTTCCTAGAAATCGCTCTAGCTTTATATTATATGGATAGTCAGTTTGGGTATTATCTGTTTTATAACTTGTTTTATTATGTAATAATTTGTTTAATAAATTTAACCTGTTTAATATCTTGTTGATTTGTACTTGGTGATTTGTACTTGGTATCTATAGACATCTGTTCAATAGAGGTAACGGCTTCGTCCAGCTGGTAGGCCTAAGCAGCACATTTTCAATTATTCATTTTGTTATGTCTGTTTACATGATAAAAGCATGGAAGACAGATGGAATTATATATATGTCAATGTTCACTCTGGTTTTAATGTTGTTTGTCCCATTTGGTCAGTTGACATCTATTGATTAGTTATTTATATATGTATTACATGAACATGCTAGTATGATCTATAGTTAGGTTATCTGTTAAGCCTGGCTCAGGGAGCTCGGTCTGATGCAATGCCTGTGATTGTGAAATGAATGCTGGACATTGCATGAGGAGCAGCTCTCCTGGGTATATCAGTGGGTCTGAGTGACTCACAGAGGTTTCTCCATGGTTCTAGAAGAGTCCAGAAGCTGATGCAATGTAATTCTATGTACCAATACCCAGGGAAACTGATGTAAGCCCGCTAGGGGATTTCTCTAAGGCTCTGGAAGTCTGATGAAATATGTTGAAATATCTAGAGTATATAAAAGGCCCCAGTCAGTCCCTAGTCAGACCTGTACATGTACTGAAGAGCTGAAGACCTGATCTACCCTTGCTGCTATAACCATTGAAGACGTCATGCTGACGACTGACTAACTGACTGACTGCCCTGGAGCCATAAGAGAGCCATGTTCTAATGTTTTCTGTATATTGAAATATTAACATGTGAATTGTGGATTAATAAAGAAGCCTATACTCCTGCAGATCCTTGCTCTACTAGAGTTATTCTTACAGCTCAACTAGTTCGACTGGAATATCAACACAACTATAATTATATTTAATAGTTCCCTGATCTACAATATCTCATTCGATTGAGATTGAGTCATGTGATGTTACTGCTCCCCAGACATCAACATATAGAGCGACCACGATCTGGAAGATCTAGAAAAAACATTTTTATACTCGGAAACAGCATTGAACAATCTGCCAATGGCTTTAAGGGAGAATGTAGATTAATTAATTGACTGCTGTTAAGCACCCTCTTCATTATAAGCGGTGAGTACTACTACTGATATATATATGAACATAAAAAGGTTGTTGTGTATGTAGTAGGCCTAAAGGTGAGATACATGTTACATAATGATATTTGGCAAAGGATGAAAGATGTATCACATATAGTTATGCGTATTTTTTTTAAATATATATCCTGGTGCATGCTATAGTGCATTTGAGACAAGAACCTACTAGAGTTTTCAATATATGTTTTATGATGTTTATCTATTGGAACTATTCATATTATTGGAACTATTCAATTATTAAGTCCTTCATAAATAAATAGCTTCATCAAAACATGATTTAATGCAATGAATTTAGAGAAAATTGTATAGCATGAATTATATTCACAATATCAATCTCAGGCTCCTTGTATAACTCCCTGAATTAATGCAGGAATAATAGTTTTAATTTTCTGTCATGTTAGAACTAAGGAAAGATTTACTTTATCAAACATATTAATGCGTCGTCTGTTTTTGTAAAAAAAAAAAAAAAAAAAAAAAAAAAATGTTTTTTGTCAAATTGTCAGCGCGGCGGCAGGTTCTCTCAGCGCGCCGCGCTTAAGTTAGAACCCTGCCAATAAAAGAATTTAAAAAAATATATATATGTTATCCTACTACCGTCTCCTGCTGCCCTCTCGTGTGAAATACACTTACCACAGAAGTCCGTCGCGGCCATCAACATTACAGAGTGCGCGCTAGAGACAGACAACCCAGTCCCTCGTTACACACAACCTGCATGACTCTATTTCTCTTGTCTCTGTTTCTCCTCCATTATCTCTATTCACTTATTCTAATCCCTCTATTTCCCGTTGCTATGCGTTTCATCTCCACCAATAATTCCTGTTCTATTTCCCTATTCTAGGTCAGTTTAAACTTTGCGTTCTGTTCCTTTGCTAAGAATAGAGAGGTCGCAGGTTTACAGCTGCGTCCCCGCGCTGTTGTTACTACGTCTTGGATGCTCACCAATATTAAACCAGTAAGTACGTGTCGCATTTGGGGGAAATTCCGAGCGAAATATTGAATCAATGCCCAATAATTTGTCCAATGAGAAGGTGAAAGAGTTCAGTCGCCAACTAGTGTAAACAAGATCAGTCTAACCATACATTAGCCTTATCTCGGGCCCGTATCGGGCTCAAGGCCTGACAAGGGGAACGTGACTTGTGTGCAGGCGGCGCTCCCGCTGATGGACCCAAGCCAAGGCTCGCCGCCTGCACCCGGTCTCATGCCCGATCATATATATATTTTTTTTAAAGAATTTTATTTTCACATTTAGCAGAAAAAATGCAGGCAAACACTTCGCCCAAAAGCTAATTCAGGCGATCTTCAAGGCAATTTGCCATGATCTATGTAGGCCTAGTCAAAAAGGTACCATATAATATGAAAATGACATACAAATTTAAAACAAATTCAGGCGACCTAGTGGCCAATGGTTTCAAAACAGATTACTGATTCTAGTATATAAGCAGATCGCATATGGATGAAAAAACACGAAACAAAATTAAACAATATTGTTTCTCTGAGGAATTACTTCTAAACTTGCGGTTCGCCTTTCAAATGGCGTGTTGTTTTAGATAACAATGGTAGGTAGGATATATAGGTAGATTATTTATGTCTTTGAACTACACGGAAATTGAAAATTGAATGTGAATTTATGATCGAGGCATGAGCGGCCAAGTCAAGGCCATTTTGAGCATAATTATAAAATTAATGGCGTATTATTTAGGGGCATATTATAAGAGCATGGTATCAAATGACTGGATCAGGGGCCAGGCCTCAGATGTGAGGCTCTCTAAGTTGGACTAGAGTCAATATAGGAAGAGTATTTAATTATAAATAAATAGCCCCAATCAACAACATAAGCTAACATATTTTCTCTTACAAATCAATTCAGAAATCATTTGACCAGTTTTCACGATCTTCCCGATAAAAACAACAAAACTCGCATAAATATAGGCCTGCATGTCCAGTTAATTTCCCAAATATAGCATAGTGTGCTAGGAGAGCAGGAAGCATAGAGATCATGGGTATCAGAGCTGGAATGGTTGACTAGGGACAGACGAGCAGCTTCCGCTAGAGGTGCACCCCCACCCCAGCCGTTGCAGTGATTTGGAGAGGGGAGAAACTGCCAAATTGCAGTGATTTGGAGAGTGGAGGACCTGCTAAGTTGCAGTGATTTGGAGAGTGGAGGACCTGCCAAATTGCAGTGATTTGGAGAGGGGAGAAACTGCCAAATTGCAGTGATTTGGAGAGGGGAGAAACTGCCAAATTGCAGTGATTTGCAGAGGGGAGGACCTGCCAAATTGCAGTGATTTGGAGAGTGGAGGACCTGCCAAATTGCAGTGATTTGGAGAGTGGAGGACCTGCTAAATTGTTAGTGATTTGGAGAGGGGAGAAACAGCCAAATTGCAGTGATTTGGAGAGGGGAGAAACTGCTAAATTGCAGTGATTTGGAGAATGGAAAAACTGCCAAATTGCAGTGATTTGGAGAGTGGAAAAACTGCCAAATTGCAGTGATTTGGAGAGTGGAGGACCTGCCAAATTGCAGTGATTTGGAGAGTGGAGAAACTGCCAAATAACCTATTTCCAAGTACCGCGGTCACCATGGCAACGCGCGAAGGTCCAGCGAGGGTCTGTGATGCTAACAGGGTCAAAGGGGTTTGACTGACCACTAAGCACTGGAATGCGGTAGAAGCAACGACCAAACAACATTAAATTTTGTCATTTCTTCGTCCAATAATTTGTTCTGATAAAGCCTAGTATTGTACAGAGAAGGGGACGGTAACATTGCATGTACAGCGTGGCTTGTGTGAGCCTACCAAGTACAAGTAAGCACACAGATATGTAGCCAGAAAAGTATGTAGGCTAGGTCGGGAGATGTCCCGACTTGGATGAGTTATTGGCGGGAGGTACAAGCACTGTAGGCCGAGTAACCCACTATGCCTGCGGGGTCCGGGGGCAATGATAGTTGTAGCGGGAGTTGTTGCTTTTAATTTGGATATGATTTGTTCAAGATAACACACTTTTGGGGGAATTCAAATAAGATACTGCAGCTTTCTAGCTATTGTAGTTAGCATGACTTTCTGCGTCCTCTTACACAATGCTAGCATAATTATGATAGGCTATTTACTGAGATGATAGTTGATTCGGTGTTCATACATTACACTCAATAACAGGATTACTTCCTTAATAGATATCTCAACATGTCTTCATAACACTTCAGAATAATCTAAAAGTTCAATCAACCATTTAATTTCTGAATATTGCTCGTTGGATTTATGTGTTATGAATAGGTGTTGGTGTATAGTTCATACTTATAGAGACTTCAGAATATCTTTTCCTTTTGATGTGATGTAATTAATATAGTCTGGCTTTAAAATGATTTTAAACGACACCACACTTAGCCTATCATTAAAATGTATAACTGTACTTCCATTTCTCCAAGAAATATATTCATTAAGCCTACGTTTTGAGTGGTTGCTATGGATGGGCTTCCCATCCATAGCAACAAGATGGGCAACTTCAGCGCCACCACACGTCGTGCTACTCGCAAGTGGGTTATTGATGTGGTTTGGAGAGGTGAGACACTGCCAAACTCTCAGAAAGAATGGAAGATCTCCCACCGACCTGGGAGTTTGGCAGCTCTGTGTCAAGTACATCCCAGTTCATCTGTTATTTACATACATTTCTGAGTGATTTGGGATACTCTGAGTATGTCTGCTTTTGACACAGGTGGACCGTGTTAATCCCCTCTCAAATTTACACACCTTTTTGGAGCTTTAGATAAGGAAACTGAGAATGCATGCGCCACAACAATAGTAACAGTCTATCTTGAACAGAAGCGTGTCCCAATTACAAGCCAGGACAAATGGGACCTTGAAAGAATTAAAAGCTGGGCTTATAAAAGGCCGATGTGATTGGATATTATTTCTGACCGTGTGAATGGAGAGTGAGCTTTCATACTTTTCCCCAGTTAAATCTAGTAAACTCTATTACCGAATCAATAGTGTGATATGCAGATTAATGTAACTTGATCAACTCTTTGTATTTTCAGGGTTTCCAGTGTTGATTATTTGTGAGTACATTTAGTGATTACAAATTTGGATGTTGGCACATACAACTACTCATGAAGACAGGACAGGCAGCAAATGCTACAAGTGTGACTAGTGTACCTTCTCTACTGATGTCAGAAGGCATGATGCATCACAATGTGACTCATACAGGGGAGGCAGGACAGGCAGCAAATGTTACAAGTGTGACTAGTGCACCTTCTCTACTGATGTCAGGAGGCATGATGCATCACAGTGTGACTCATACAGGGGAGAAACTACATGAGTGTAGTGTGTGTGTTGAAGGGTTTACAGAGATTGACAGTTTAGAAGCACATTTGCTCACACACAGTACTGGGAGGATATATAACTTTACTGAGTGCGACTATAGGGCTGGAAAAACTGGAAACCTGAGGAGACATATGAGAACACATACTGGGGCTAAGCCTCATAAATGTACTGAGTGTAATTATAGGGCAGGAAAAGCTGGAAACCTGAAGGTTCACATGAGAATACATACAAGAGAAAAGCCTTATGAATGTACTGAGTGTGATTATAGGGCAGCAGCGTCTAATAGCCTGAGGAGACACATGAGAACACATACGGGAGAAAAGCCTTATGAATGTACTGAGTGTGACTATAGGGCAGCACGAGCTGGAGGCCTGAGGGAACACATGAGAACACACACTGGGGAAAAGCCTTATAAATGTACTGAGTGTGACTATAGGGCAGGTACTGCTGCACACCTGAGGGATCACATGAGGAAACATACTGGAGAAAAGCCCTATGAATGTACCAAGTGTGACTACAGGGCAGCACAGGCTATAAACCTAAAGCATCACATGAGAACACATACCGGTACTGGGGAAAAGCCTTATCAATGTACTGTGTGTGACTATAGGGCAGCACAGGCTGGAGGCCTGAAGAATCACATGAGAAAACACACTGGATGGCGGCCTTATAAATGTACTGAGTGTGACTATAGGGCAACCGAGGCTGGAAACCTGAGGAGACACATGAGAACACATACAGGAGAAAGGCCTTATGAATGTACTGAGTGTGACTATAGGGCAACCCAAGCTGGAGACCTAAGCAAACACATGAGAATACATACTGGAAAAAAGTCTTATTTATGTACTTTGTGTGACTATAGGGCAACACAAGTTGGAACACTGAAGAGACACATGAGAACACATACTGGGGAAAAGCCCTATGAATGTACTGTGTGTGACTATAGGGCAACATGGGCTGAAACCCTGAGGAAACACATGATAACACATACTGGGGTAAAACCTTATAAATGTACTGAGTGTGACTATAGGGCAACACAAATTGGAACACTGAAGAGACACATGACAACACATACTCGAGAAAAGCCTTATGAATGTACTGAGTGTGACTATAGGGCAACACAAGTTGGACCACTGAGGAATCACATGAGAACACATTCTGAAAAAAAGCCTTATCAATGTACTGTGTGTGACTATAGGGGAGCAAGGGCTGGAGCCCTGAAGATGCACATGAGAAAACACACTGGGGAAAAGCCTTATGAATGTACTGTGTGTGACTATAGGGGAGCAGGGGCTGAAACCCTGAGGAGACACATGAGAACACATACGGGAGAAAAGCCTTATGAATGTACTGAGTGTGACTATAGGGCAACACAAGCTGGAGACCTGAGCAAACACATGAGAATACATACTGGAAAAAAGTCTTATTCATGTACTGTGTGTGACTTTAGGGCAACACAAATTGGAACACTGAAGAAACACATGAGAACACACACTGGAGAAAAGCCTTATGAATGTACTGAGTGTGACTATAGAGCAACATGGGCTGAAACCCTAAGGAAACACATGACAACGCATACTGGGGTAAAGCCTTATAAATGTACTGAGTGTGACTATAGGGCAATACAAACTGGAACCCTGAAGATACACATGAGAACACATACTGGGGAAAAGCCTTACCAATGTACTGTGTGTGACTATAGGGGAGCAAGGGCTGGAGCCCTGAAGAATCACATGAGAAAACACACTGGAGAAAAACCTTATAAATGTACTGTGTGTGACTATAGGGCAGCACAGGCTGGATACCTGAGAGATCACAAGAGAAGACATACTGGGGAAAAGCCCTATGAATGTACTAAGTGTGACTATAGGGCAACAGAGGCTGGAACATTGAAGAGACACTTGATAACACATACAGGAGAAAAACCGTATAAATGTGCTGTTAAGAATTGACTTTATTTATTCAAAAATATGGAATTATAGTTACTGACATTTACTCACATCTCTTTTCACATACTGGAAAAAAACAGAGATCACACAAAACTGTAGAACTTGCTTGAGGTTGTTATTTCTGACTGGACAGGAAGCACACATAATGTTTAGAACTAGACAATGGTTGGGACACATAAGTCAGAAGCTTCTGGAGAAATGTTATTTTAACAATATGTTATAAAGAGAAACATTTCAATGTATGAAGAAGCAAAGAAAAACAATTGATGAAGACAAGTTTATCAACCAGAGATAATACTTTTGAGTACATAATATTTAAAATCATATTTTGGTCAATTGACTGACGTGGCATTCTGAAAGCAAGGTGAAGTTTGGACAGATGCATATTGGTAGATGTGGCAGTTTGAAAAACTCCACCGGGACCGGGATTCGACCCCATGTCCCCCACATCAGATAAAGTGCCAGCACTGAATGCCAAGTGCCTAACCAACTAAGCCGCCAGGAACACCTTAAAAGGGAGGCTCAATGACAGAGTGTCTAGACAATCTTCATTCCGTACCGTTTGGGTAGACACATGCTAACATAATTGATGTAATAATAAATAATGACATGCATTGCATATTTTGGTCAATTGACTGACGTGGCATTATGGAAGCAAGGTGAAGTTTGGACAGATGCAAAAAACTCAACCATGTCAAATGTCAAATCATGTGATTATTCTTTCTCCAGGTTTTAAGTGATTCTTATATGGTAGAAGATAAAGACCCAGGGATCCAAGTTCTCCTACAGTTGATGGATTTCCTTCAATCTCATTATTACCAAAATGTGTAATTAATATCCCATCTGCCTCTTGAATTTTCTATAAAAACCTTTAAAAATGTTGATCGTTAATGGACTGACTGAATAGCATGTCTTTCTACCCAAGAGTAGACCCAAACTTACATTGGAACACACCTTGCATTGGAATATAGGGGAGAGCTATGTACCAGTGGCGGCCTGCATCACTCCCTGGTCAGCCTAGTTTCCACTACCAACTCTGTGGAGTGATACCATCGAGGTTTTATTGGAATTCCTTTAGCAGAGGGCAGTTGGTATGGCACTACTAGCAGGGATGCTAAATGTCAGGACTTTCAGCTCATGTTTTATTTTATCAATACCTAAGAAAATTTATTTTTTCAGTATCATTTATCGACTAAGTCATGGTTTTGCAGTCCTCCTTATTCCTCCCCTGTCCTGCCGTGTCAGATCCCAGTCAGACTCACTCAGATCCCACAATCAGACTTTTCTCAGACACCTTTCAGTCAGTGGGAAAATCGGCAATAGGCCGAATATTTACTGGCTGCTCATTGGTCAAAAATCGATGCTAGAAGTGGTCTGATTGGCTGTTCACAGTGTCCTAGTCTCAAGCAGTTGTAGCCATTTGGAGACACGCCGATTTGCTTGGGAATTCTAAGTTTGGATGGTTTTAACCTCATCAAGGACAAGCTTTACTTGGTTTAGATATATAGTGTTAAATAAGGGTTATATACAGGCCATACTCTCCCCTATGCCGGCTGTCAGCTTCAGGGCACCAACTGACATTTTTCCTTCATTGAATATTGTTCAGACTTTTCGAAACAACCCATCTAGCATCCCTGTACTAGGGCACTATCTAAACCCTGTAAGTAGGAAGTCAGTGAGTGGCAGCAGCTGCTCAGTGCCTGTCTCTTTACTTGTCTGTCATTTCGAATGTATGTCTATATGTATAATAGAGCGCGTAAGTAGTCCACTGCGGCGATTTTTTTAGTCACGCTACTGTAGCAGTTTCATGACGTCATGTGGACGTGTCGCGCAAAAGTCCCATAGCCCCAACGTAACCGCGATATTAAATCTCTGTTCTTTCAACGATCATATAGTTTTAGGACTTCTAACTCGCATATATCCATCTCTAGAGGCAAACAAATTCAACTATAGCCTCCATAATCGTTAAACCTTTACAGGGGCGATGTAAAGAGTGATTATTTATCACCCCAATGCTAACTCAATGGAGATCCACACATTAGTACAACTATGCGACTAATTTTCGTTAATTCACGCCTCGCCGCCATGACACTTACGCACTCTATACTTTCATTATTTATCTATACACACTTTGTAAAGCTTATATTTTAATCTTTCACCTTTGGTTTTCAACTCACAAACTTTTCCGTCAATTTTGAATACCCCGCCTTGCATCCCTGTATATATGCAGAAGTAGTAGAGAAGAAAGTGTAGAACTGTCAGGTCTAGGTGTTAATTGGTTACATAATATGAAGCAATGATTATGAATCATGGAACATAAGTGTTAAGTATGTAATAATTATAATGATAACTTAGGAGAGGTTAGGTGATGTTATTTGTGTATCATCTTAACTGACACATCACCACTAAGTGTGTCTATTTGCATAAGTAACTCCATTACCATGATTCATGCTGAGTCATGTTTGCCATGTAACTGTGTCAATGTCTCATTGTATTTTATGTGAGTTTTGAGTTAAAATTATTTATTACTTTGAGTGAATTGTACAACATGTACGTTGATAAAGTGGTTAATTGCAGTTTATATTATGTGATTAATTTATCATTAATTAACTATTCATTTGATTCCATCCGGACTTTAACCATGATACTTGATGCATAATCTTCTATTCATGTTCAAGTTTATATTTATGTGTTCATAAATCGGGTTGAGGAGCGAGGTCTTCAACCCAACTCACAAGGAGGAATAAAGGGAACATATGAAAGAAGTATTTCACTCTTGATGTTATATCTCGGAGCTGCGTCTTGGAACATAGACTATTTCAACCCTTGGTCCTTTATCCTTAATATAATCCAGTCGCTTTAGTTCATTTCCTCCCATCTCCTGCTATCGATATTCATAACATATTTATTCTCGCGGAAATAAACCTATACGATCACGAAATATCATTATTTAATATCATATTAAGCCGGAGCTGAAACACACATGTGCAATGATGGCCACTCAGACATTGGAAAGAACATAGGCAAGAACGTTTAAGCATCAGGTAAGTTTTACCCAATACTCATATGATATTTCCTAGCCCTAGGCTATCAAATTCCACAGAAAAAGGTGACTCCCAATAAAGATTTTCGTGCGACCAAAAGACATCTGGTCTGGTCGAATCTTGCGTTGAAAGTGTCAGCTTGGGCGCTGGTAACTAGGCAACTGCCAAACAAAAAACAGGTCTCACTGCACCAATTATATTTGTATTGATATTGAATACACAATATATATAGAGTGCATTGCACCATGATGTCATGAGATTGGAATTAATAAAGAAACCTATTCAGCTCTCCAGCCCGGTCCATTGCTCTACTACAGTAACAGAATAAAAATAAGTGTCCTATTGTTATGATATACAGAGAAACTTGTACCATTTTTAATGTTGAGTAACTCACTCTAGTTACATTGTTTTTAGAGCAATGCGTATTTAGATGGAATGTACTGATAAGTTGTTCTATTTGTCGGGACGTAATGCACTTGTAGTTGAAACAGAGCATTTTGTTTGACACATCGCACAAAGTATTCATTAAGGTTAGCCATCAGTTTGCATCCCAAATGCTTTATGAAAGACTCATTGGATAATGCAATGATTTCAGAAGAAGACTGGTAGCTCACCTTCTTGACAGCATGGATCGAGGGAACGTTTCAAATTGACCATGCATCATCATTGGGATCTCATAAGTTGTATATTTGATATTTTAAACTTGTTCCCAACATTATGTCTACTTAAATTTCAATGCATTGGGAATATTCTCTTTTTTTTACGTTACGCATAGTGATAGTAATTGGATGCTTACTGTCCTAATGGCTTTCCAAGCCCTGGTAGCCAGAATTAGTCGTCATAAACTCCTCCACCACAGCATCCCTATAAGCTGAGACACTTTTACATTATTATGTGGTACTTGAACCGGATTGATTCAGTTTGTGAGTCCGGGTGAGCCGGGTTCACTCGGCTGGTCTTTAAGTGGAGCCGAAAATGATGTTAACCACTAGATGTCGCTTTGGTGTGTTGGTGTATACTTTTAACATTTTTACTCTTATATGATACTGTGTCCTGTACTGATATGCTGTGAATACCTTTTATCGTGATGTATGATTATTATATGGTGTCGTTGAGCCATTCGGCATATGTTGGTATTTGGTCATTCTTCTAGCATTTGTCATCCCTGAGCTTGAGGGGAATAAACTCAGCAGCTGGCGAGGTCCGATAGTTCCTGTGTTTGTGTTTGCTTGATATAGTTTAAGTTCATAGCCGCTTAAGATATCAACCGGACATTACAATTACATGGTTGCCCTCCCCTAAATTAAATCTGCCCATAATGCCTATGGTGCCACCTGGTATTTTTTTTTTTTAAAGATTTTATTTTAACTGGGGTTACATTTCCCGGAAGTCCAGGATGTTCTAATGCGCCCAGCCTATTATTATTATTATAATATTTTTTTATTCAAATCAATATAATACAGTTACATGGTTTCTAGGAGCTTAATTCGAACAGGTTAAACCCTCTGCTCACTCGCAGGTTTGCCTGGCTGACCACAGAACTGTTACTCCTTCAATAAATGAATACAGTTACAATAAAGTACAAATTTTTGCATAATAAAATATTGCATTACAAATGCTTCCTTTCATTGGAGACTAAATTAAGACATTACAGGTAGTTTTTATAAGATAAATGACATCATCCTTACAATATTATGATTATTTTGAGCTTTGTAGAATAACTTCGTCTCTTTTATATCATGGTTATTGAAACCCCGTTTGCTATTACATTATTGCTTTTCCTGAAATTTATACGTACTTAACTTTTTGAGTTATTAGTGTTATCTTTTATACAGTCTAAAACGCTTTTCTTTCTTTAAATTCCTCTTTCTTTTACCTTCATTCTGTAGACGTTGATTTTCTTATGAAATTACATAACTTTTATATGTTCAATAGTCATAGTGTGAGAATATCAATACATTTCCACTAATTAACGTTGTTAATGACATAACGAAATATCTTTCTTGAGGTGCTCATTCGTTACCTTCGACTCAAAACTGTCATATCACCGCTAGAGATAGATGTACTTTACACAATTTTTGATGATAAACAATTAATACAACTCACCATTAGTATAAAATCAAAAGAACCCTGTGCTCCCACCCTCCTCACCCCACCCTCTGAGATTATTAAATGCTACTATCTTGGATAGTCCCATTTAATATCCGGTTTGACCCCCTTCCCCTACCTTTTCCCTTAATCGATGTATCGATCTTGTTTTATTCCTGGTTATACATTTCCGGTTTATTCCCCCCCTATTACATACTTATTTCCCTTTCAATGACTCACTCTTATAACATTCCTAACAGGTCATGTGTCTCCCATCGAGACCTTATTATGTAACATTTTGCGTAGAGATGGTATCTTGAGTTTTTAAGAACATATCATAGTCAGTATGGTATCTTTTTTTTTTTTTTGTCCAACATCGGATCTTTATTCAAGAAGACAATTTATAACATGGGTATATGACAACAGCTGTTAACATGAGAAAAAAAGGGGGTGTCTGTTCAGACCAGGTTCACCTTGTTTTTTTAAAAATTACAGTACATGTTTTCTGATTAGTTATTGCTTCTATGCTTGCGATTACTTGAACTTTTTTTGGAACTTTTTGTTCCCTTTTTTATATGTTTTTTGCTTTTCGTATTTTCTATCCATTCTTAGCACTTAAAGTGTTGTACTCTGCCTATATTTGTTTCCCCTGTCTTTAACAGTGGGCTATAGGTTTACATGAATTTCTCTCCACGGTTTGTACAGTTTTTTAGCCTTCGTGTTCTGTAACGCGGCTACTTGGAGGCCTGCAAGCCTTTTCCTAATTTCCACAATAAAGTTATCGAAATTTACAATGTTATTTCCAAACAGCCTCTGCCTGTGTATATATGACTTTCCTACTAAAAGGATATAGTTAATCATATAAGTTTTGGTACCCTTGCCTCTTAGGCCGAATATAATTTCTTTGCTAGTAAAATGATGTCTTAAAATTGTACTGAAACCTATCCAGTTTGTGATCCAGTCCTTGATATCCGACCAGAACCTTTCTATTACTCTGCATTTATGAAAAAAATGTATGATGTCGTCATGACGACCACAATAATCGCAATCTGGGAAATCTTTAATTTGGATGTTTTTTAGGTAGCTATTGCAGCAAATGTTCCTGTGTAAGACCTTATATTGTAAAGCCTGCAATCTTACATCATTTGTAGTTTTGATGGGAAGGGAGAATATTTCTTTCCAAGTTTCTTCTCTGTTTAAATTATCTTCTATATTCAAGATTGTGGCCCATTTGGCTAGTTTGTCGATGTCAATAACAATATTATCAATAAACATTATATACAGTGCTTTCGCGTTTGTTTTTAAAACATTCATTCTTTCATTCCCAATTCTGATTTGTGTTTCGACATTAAATTGGTTTTGTATTTCTGTCAGATTTATCAACCTGAGCCATTTTTTAGGAATTGCTTGTTGTACCTGCAACCTTTCTATATAGCTGATATTTAAATTATATCTTCTGTCCAGCTGTTGTAAGGTAAGAAAACGACCATTGTCGTCTATAATATCACGTACATAAAATATTCCGGCATTCTTCCATTTCTTAAAATTAATAGATTTCTTATTATTTGTAATAAATTGGTTATGCCACACTCTTTCTTTTAAAACCTCTATCAGTATGGTATCTTTGTTTCAGATATCCTCTGAATTCTTTTCTCGAGGGAATATCTTGAATATTGTCCTCAAGGTTATTCCATAAGTTCGGTATATATTACAATGAGTTGTTCGCAAGAAAACATATAGATTCATCGCAATACAGACAGCACATATAATAAGGTGGGATTATCGCAGTAGTGTACTGAAAAGAAGGCATATCAATGGTTTTCTTCTGTACTTTTGCCATTTTGTTTGACACATCGCACCTGGGCCACTATGGTTGCAGCCCAATCTCAATGAGAGCGGGAATTTCAAAAACGTTGAGGGACTATGTATGAACATTCCATCTTGGGAATTATTTTGTCTACCTAGTTAGTTGATGTGAATGTTTTCTCAATGATTAAGCTGCTGTAAATAAGATGGCGTTCATTTATAATGTTTACCGATCATATAAATACTCAGTAGACATACACTACAGCAGTGTTATGATGACCCAGCATCCTTTTGCGACGGCCGGTGTCAGTAAATGACAAAGATTGAGGCAGGCAATTAGAAAACTGTGAGGTGCTTGATATATGAGAATTCTGGAATCTCTGGAATCATATTGTCTACCTAGTTAGTTGATGGAAATGTTTTTCTCAATGATTAAGCTGCTTTAAAAAGGATGACGTTCATTTATAATATCTACTAATCATATTGTTGTCATACGCTATAGCATTGTAATGCCCAAAATTTCACATGAACATAAGTTTACAGGAGATCCAACTTTTTTTCGTTGTTAATGACTTTCAATGACCAAATACAAAATTTGTTGACGTCTTATGACTATAAAAAGGTAAATGTGAATTGAATGACTTGTGGGAACCTAGCAGTAACTATTGCATGGGACAAGGTGACACAAGAGTTGGCTTGGGTTTTTTTAATAAAACACAAAAACAGTTTTTATTGCAGGAAACAATACATACAGTGACGTGAAATTCAGCTGAGAAAACAGATACATTAAGTTGGAAATTGTAAAAGGTTCAAAGTTAACTGAATATTTAGCTAAAGAGAACAGATACATTAAGTTGGAAGTCTGCAGTGAAATTGTAAAAGGTTCAAAAGTTAACTGAATATTTAGCTAAAGAGAACAGATACATTAAGTTGGAAGTCTGCAGTGAAATTGTAAAAGGTTCAGTTTTACTGAAAATTCAGGTAAACTGAGTTCAGGTTAAGCAGAACATAGTGTAACTACAGCAAATCCACATCCATGTAGCCGTGAGGGGAATGTAGGCGCAGACCTGCATTAACTGCTCCTTTGTAGGTTCTATAAACGTTAAACTAATAAATAAGGCTGCATTAACTGCTCCTTTGTAGGTTCTACAAACGTTAAACTAATAAATAAGGCTGCATTAACTGCTCCTTTGTAGGTTCTATAAACGTTAAACTAATAAATGAGGCTGCATTAACTGCTCCTTTGTAGGTTCTATAAACGTTAAACTAATAAATGAGGCTGCATTAACTGCTCCTTTGTAGGTTCTATAAACGTTAAACTAATAAATGAGGCTGCATTAACTGCTCCTTTGTAGGTTCTACAAACGTTAAACTAATAAATAAGGCTGCATTAACTGCTCCTTTGTAGGTTCTATAAACGTTAAACTAATAAATAAGGCTGCATTAACTGCTCCTTTGTAGGTTCTATAAACGTTAAACTAATAAATAAGGCTGCATTAACTGCTCCTTTGTAGGTTCTACAAACGTTAAACTAATAAATAAGGCTGCATTAACTGCTCCTTTTAAATAAGGCTGCATTAACTGCTCGTTTGTAGGTTCTATAAACGTTAAACTAATAAATAAGGCTGCATTAACTGCTCCTTTGTAGGTTCTATAAACGTTTAACTAATAAATAAGGCAAGGATTGAGTTACATTTTTATTAACCGATAATTCAGCTAACAGCCACTGCCTCAATGTTAAGCACCGGTAGAACCCGCCCCCCCCCCCCCCCCCCGGTCCCCAGAAACCACTAAATATACATAGACATGATAGTTATATCATTTAATCTCTATGGTAGAATCCCCCTCCCCCTAAAAAAAATACTGACTAAATATACAGAATTAATAATTAGACTGTCTCTAAGATAAAATGCCCCTGTCAAGAAATTACTGACTAAATACCGTATTTCCCCGTTTATAAGCACGGGCTTATATTATTTTCAAATGGTGTATTTGGGGCTGGGCTTATATTACAATAACTAAAACCAGATAACATCAACCTCAGCCCTAAATATGGCTTTAACCATGATAAATAAACATCAACCTCAGCCCTAAATAGGGCTTTATTCATCATAAATAAACAGTTATTTCACAGGATACGTATGTCCAACTGGTTTTCCCAATTATAAAACAGGTCATTTCCTCATCTTCCGTTACTTCTTTTTGGTTGAAAGTAATCTTACTTTTTGCAGTTGTAAGTTTATTCTGACTTGTACACAGGACCCAGCTTGTATTACCGTAAGAATGTGCTGAAACACTGGCCTATGCTCTGTCTCCATCAGCGTAAGAGCTAGATACTATGGCCCAGTACAGGAACATCAAAGAAAAGACCCAGTTTATAAAAGGGGCAGGCTTATAAACGGAGAAATACGGAATACATAATTATAACATTAACACTGTCTCTAAGATAGAAACCACTGACTAAATATACATAATTATTAAAAACATAAATATATACATGATTGTAATAGATAGAATCCCCCTCTCGGGAAACCACTGACTAAAAACATAGCTATAATCTATATACATGATTATAACATTAAATACATAGTTATAACAGTTAGACCCTAGGATTCAGGCCCAAAGGCGTAGTCCACTGTGTCGGTCGGCCCTAAACTTCTTTGGCGTTCCCGCCGCCGCTTGCACTTGGGGCATTTCTTGGAGCTGGGTTTACAATCTCTGTGGTAGACAGCGTTACATTGGTCACACTGAAAGACACAAACATACGTGTGAGTTTTTTTTTGTTTTTTTTGTTTAGTTTTTTTGTTACATCAGTCTGTACACTCTTTTACAGGACAGTTTCACTGTCAATGTGTGTGGAAGTGACCATACAAAATGATATACAATATGATGATGTAACACCTTCACCCCTGAAGAAGAAAGCAAAGCTCTCGAAACGTTGGGAATAAATAAAAGGAACATCAAAAATTTCAAATCGTCATTCTTCCACAGTCTACCAAACGTTCACGTGGCCCCTCTACTTTACCAGTTAGTAGTGAAAACTCCCCATTCTACAATATGATGATTTACGACTCATACTTTTCATGTTTACCTCTACAGGTAAAGGGAGGCAAAGAATAGAGAAACAGAGAAACAGAATATCCCTAGCCTCCTAATAAACCCAATAAAGCATATGAGCTACTCACCCTGCAGGTGGTGTCGACCTCAAATGGGTAGATGACCTTGGGACTATCACAGATCTCACATATGAAGCCTTTCTGGCTGCACAGCCTGCAGTCATACACGTGTTTAGTGGCAAACCGGATGACTTTAGTTAACATGGGCCCCATCTGCCCTGTCTGCACCTGCAGTAGGTCCTGTGGCAATAAATATAGTATTAGTATAAATAATACAATAAATATAGTATTAGTATAAATTATTACATACGTATGTGACTTCAGGGGTGCTATTCAGGGGTGCTATTTGAAAAGTCAAATAGCACTTATGTGCTATGTGAGCCGAATATCCACAAGATTGATGGAAAGTAAGGTAAAATACTATTAAAATCAAGTTCTCTTGTTGATTTAGTATGTAATAAATACGGTACATAATAGCACTCGGTTCAGTTAGTAATCGATCTCGACATCTCGATCGATTACAAACCTCCATCGTGCCATTAGGTATAAAAATATCATTTATTTGCACCTAAAAGTTACAAAAAGGAGACGTGAATCTGAAAGTTGACTTCCAGGTCCTTTACTATTCTCCTGGACTAGACTAGCGGGCGACAATGGCATAATTTTAATTATGTAATAACATACCCAAAGCAAGAACATTCGCCATCACTCCTTCGGAGATGCCAAATACACTATACAGCTTCCTCCATGATCGGGAAACCCCCTCTATTTCTCATTGTCCAACACCCAAAAGTTACATGAGTGCCTATGTTAGACAATTAGGGAGAGATTGGACCAAGATTTTTTAGCTCTTACTGGTATAATTACGGCGTGACAGACCTCTCACATTCACCCTTCATCTGCATGAGGATGTCAAAATCAGACATTGTTGTGGTCCTTACACCTTGTGGCAATGTGGTAAACTAACAGCAAGTGCCAGGAATGGTTTCTCACCCTCCCATGAGGTAGCGCCACCGTATGATGTGTAAAACAGCGCCGCGTCGGCGATTGTTTTTCACGTTGACTTAACATTAAAATTACACGATTTTGGAGGAGGGTGGGCGGGACAGTAAGGAGAATGGTGGGCGGGATGGTGGGCAATGTCTGCCTACAAAAACAAAAATGTAAATAGCCCAAGACTTCCCCTCAAACTCTGACGATAGGCCTCGATCTGGTGCCATCACACTCTCTGGACTACTGAAAAGTGAAATGAAAGGGGAAAATCACAGCATCTACCATCTCCACGGCAGAGAACTACAGTTTCTCAGCTAACTAAACATGACATGAGCACAAGATGGTTGAACGTCAACTACCTTCAGTTCCTTTTACAGGTAAAAGTGGATCTACTTGATCCTGTAGACCTTTAATCCTTGAACCTTTTCACTCTGTAAGCCCCTCCTAAATCATTTAGCATTCTCGTTCTACCAGCAGGTGAATGATGCGTGTTACTCTTTGGTAAGCATTATTCGCAGATCATAAATTCAGTATAAATTAAAGGATATATGAAGGGGAATTTGTCGAAAGTCAGTCGTAAAAGTCAAAAGTTGGTCATAAATAGTCAAGTCGTAAAGTTAAAAATGTCAGTTGTAAAAGTTGAAAATTCAGTTGCAAGAGTAAAAAAATTCAATAGTAAAAGTTGAGAAAGTCAGTCATAAAAGTCAGAAGTAAAAAAAAAGGCAGTCATAAAGTGGGTTGTACATGTTAGACTAGGCAAAATCCACCTAAACATCACTCTTAATACTCCTAGGAGCATTTTTGAGTACAAAGGTGCATCAGCACTTTTTTGGCTAATTTGGGTGTGCTGAACACGAAAATCACTGTTGCCAAGCTGAAATCTGACTCCTTCCTTGTCAAAAATCAAAAACAAAAATGGCTGCCATTCATTTTTTAGAAAAATCATAAAACACACATATATAGTCATGCGATACCTCAAAATGATGGAAATTGAGAGGACAATCCATTTTACACACTTACCTGGATGTCACAGCAATGTGGTTACCATGACAACCAAATATCCACACATAATATGTGTTTTTCACTCATTTCTGAGAAAAATCATAAAAAAAACACATATATATGGTCATGTGATACCTCAAAATGATGGTAATGCAGAGGGGAATCCATTTCTGATATTTTTAATGTTGTAAGGACATGCTATAGCATATCAGGCCATACCATAGCAAAACAATCTGAATAAAAAGTCCATACATTCCTGGCTATAACTTCATAGTTTAATCAGTTGAAGAACTGCCTTGTGTATGGTGCCTGTACACCAATGTAGTACATCAACTTGATTGCATGCAATATCATTGGCATATAAATATTGCTATGAAGGATAGCCTATAGATTCATGAAGGCAATTCAGAGACAGAGACATATTTAGAAATATATATACAAAGTACAAAATCAGAGGTATAGTGAAATGGTTATAAGCCAACCTTCATAAAGTGTTGTATCTATTCACTTATGTTGCTGTAGACACCTGCATTTTTATCACTGACTGTTTTGAAGTGCATGGTAGAATGGTGTTCCTGCAACCTCAATGTTGATTTGTACCCCCAGTCTTGCATTGACTCAATGTCAGTGATATGCAAGCTAACAGCTACAGCATCTTTGGTCATAAGGATGGGCACAAATTGCTGGTCCTTTAGTTTCAACCCAAGTGTTGTAGGGTCAGGAATATATAAGTCATATGGGCAAAATTCTAAACCAGGGCTTAGTAATGGGCACATTGAGTATGCAGCATCAGTGCATCAGCAGTGGATAGCAACGCTTCTGTCTTATTCAGTTTTCCAAACAGAAGTAACCTTGCATTATCAATTGATGTTGCTCCTGGTATGTTGTATACATAGGACAAGAACTTCTCAACTGAAGATACCATATCTTGGCTGAGTTCCAGTTCACTCCAAGTAAGTCATGGTTTTCAAGAAACACATTGGTTTGTTGTCTGTGGTGAATGCTATGAATGATGTTGTGTCTGGCCCTCTTCTGGCCCTCTTATGGCATGGAAGGTAGGAAAATGCTAGCAGGAACCTTCAGGGATATTGTGTATAACCCCATGCACTGGAATATACTTTTGAACATGGAAACTTCATTGTCACACTTTCTAACAGACAGATCAACCAGGTAGCTGCTGACAATGCACTGTAGTGGATCAACAAAGTAGGGAAAGGTGCTGGTGGAATTATAGGCATCACCAAAAGTAGATCGGCTCTAATCAGAGGGGCACCCTCCTACAATCTCTGTCCCCACATCAGCATCACTGTATATGCCAAGAGTGGATGGCATGGAGTCTGGTGTTTGCTTCTTCATGCTCTGCTACCAGAGGACCAAGGTGAAGGAGAATGGTACTTTTCACCTCACCATTGGGAAAGCTGCCGCTAATAACAAATCAACCTCTGACCAGCACATTCTAATATCTTAACTTTGCTAGTTCTTTGGATGAGCCAACTAGTTAGGCCCGAAGTTAGCCAAGTTGGTTGGAAGTGGCACATTCCTATTGTCAACAATGGTGGGTACTTTCTGTTCCTGGCGGTGCTTTCCTGACTGTGCTTTGATAGTTATGTCTTTGTACTGGTCAAATAATAGATCAATTCTTCCAAATGCATTTCCCACTTTCAGAACTGTATCAGTAAAGACATCTGTGTAATCCTTAAAGGTAGTGGCTCCATCCGGTTTCCAAGTGCATTGATTAATGCCTGACCATCTATAATGAGGGTTGAATCTGAAATCACAGCAACAGCAGATGGACAGGGGATATTTTCATTTAGTCAATGAATCAAGATGGCTTTATTACCAGTTTGTAGATTATCATTGTCTTCTGCCAGAGGGAATGTTCTAATACTTTTTCCAATCCAACTCTCTTCCAGCTACATATTCTCAGCATAGTGTTACAATCTACTTTGAGAATGATGTTTTTATCCTTTGTCTTTCCCTTTTTCTTGATTTTGTAGACGCAACTGAAAGTAAGGGTATTATTCCTCACCACTGGATCATTGAAGTTTTCAGGTGTTTTGATCAGCCTCATTGACACAGATGTATCTAATTGTCTCTGGCCCCTGGGATATACTGTACTTGCATCCTGAATTGCAATTGTCAAAAGATCTTTGTTTGACAGATTATGTGAGAATTCCATTGTAGAGAGGAATCCAAGATTAGCAAGTTAGTCATGATCCTCATCCTTCTTATCTCTTTCCATATGGTTTGGCTGACTTTCATTGAAAACAATGTCATTCTTCTCAACATTGTAGTTGGCATATACAGTGATGCTGATGTGGGGACAGAGATTGTAGGAGGGTGCCCCTCTGATTAGAGCCGATCTAGTTTTGGTGATGCCTATAATTTCACCAGCACCTTTCCCTACTTTGTTGATCCACTACAGTGCATCGTCAGCAGCTACCTGGTTGATCTGTCTGTTAGAAAGTGTGACAATGAAGTTTCCATGTTCAAACTTGGTCAGTACATGAAGTGGAAGATTGCCCTGCAAGGTAGACTGAACCCCACTTTGCATAGTTGGTATGATCGTATCATATGAAATATGGTAGCATCTTCTTGAAGGCCTCAATGTTGAGGTGCAAGTCAGCATCACAGTAGGCCCTTATCAGCTGCAAAAGAGTCCTAACCATGTCCTTGTTCTGCCACCAGTACAGAAAGTTAATGTTCACTTTTGCTTTCTTATTTGCAAAGTTAAAGAGAAGCTGATTCATGTCAGCATTCTCTAGAAGACTGAGTACTTCTCCTGATGAAGCTAATACCTCAATGTCTTGCACGAGGTTTAAACCTTTTGTTATACCTCATTTAATAATCAATATTAATTAATACAGCATTTCTCTTGGTCGCACTGCACCTGCCAATTACTGTGTAGGGATTACCTGATGGTAATCCATTCAGGTATTTAACAGGTGCCTCCCGCACCTAAAAGGGAACTTGCCATTACCTATTTCACCCGTTACATACCATCTTCATATAGCAATAAACAGTTCATACTCTACCAGTTCTTCAGTCCTTTATGTTACATCCATTATAACACTTTCTCAGAGAGATAGCTGAGAAAATTGGGGAGCAGAATCCTTGAAAGGGCATGGTGTGTGATTTTGTGAGTATGCATTGCCTTGTTGTAGTCATTTCTTTGTACCCCTGATTTTGTACAATTGTATATATTTCTAATCTCTGAATTGCCTCCATGAATCTATAGCCTTCTGTTAGCATGTATGGAGAGCTTAGAAGAAGGATATTGCATCCAATCAGATTGATGTACTACTTAGGTGCATAGGCACCATACACACGGCAGTTCTTCAACTGGTTGAACTATGATGTTATAGCCAGGAATGTATGGCCTTTTATTCAGATTGTTTTGCTATGATATGCTATAATATGCTATGACAAGTCCTTACAACAATGAGAATATCATAAATTGATTCCCCTTTGCATTACCATCATTTTGAGGTATCACATGACCATATATGTGTTTTTGATGATTTTTGTCATAAAATGAGTGAAAAACACATACTATGTGTGGATATTTGGTTGTCATGGTAACCGAATTGCTGTCACATCCAAGTAAGTGTGTAAAATGGATTGTCCTCTCAATTTCCATCATTTTGAGGTATCACACGACTATATATGTGTGTTTTATGATTTTTCTAAAAAAATGAATGGCAGCCATTTTTGATTTTGATTTTTGACAAAAAAGGAGTCATATTTCAGCTTGGCAACAGTGATTTTTGTGTTCAGCACACCCAAATTAGCCAGAAAAGTGTTGATGCACCTTTGTACTCAAAAATGCTCCTAGGATTGAGAATTTCTCATCTGTTTCCCAGTCTAATGTCATATTTTTGGGGGAATTTTTTTCTGCTGGTCCTTCAGAAAGAGTACAGATATCGGTGTCAGCCAGAACTCTATGTTAAAAAATATTTTGAAAAGTTGTTCTCTTAGTGGTATTCGCCAAGCAGAGGAAATATGTTGCCCCATATAATTGAAAATTAATTATAACTGTAAATTTATCATTATTGTATGTTATCATATTGTTTAAGGGCTTAACTGGAAGACCTGGGAACAGAAGACTCTCCTATTCTTGTAACTCAATGTATGAATAAAAATCTTTATATAAAAAACAATGTTCTCTGCTTGGCGAAATACCAACTAAGAATTATTTTTAGAAATAAATAAATGTAGTTGTACTCACATAGAGTGAGTAGAGGTGGATGTCTTCATACAGATACTCCTTGGGCCACACCTGCTTACGTAGATCATCCGCCACCGACTGTTTACAGGTGAATAGGTAGGCCTTCAAGTAGCGCAGCTGGGCACGCAGCTCCTGTATAGACAATTGTACATTAGACTGTTTACAGGTGAATAGGTAGGCCTTCAAGTAGCGCAGCTGGGCACGCAGCTCCTGTATAGACAATTGTACATTAGACTGTTTACAGGTGAATAGGTAGGCCTTCAAGTAGCGCAGCTGGGCACGCAGCTCCTGTATAGACAATTGTACATTAGGCTGCTTAAACACACATAAATAAAATTTCCAACTGGGCAATAGACAAAAAAACTGGGCAATAGACAAAAAAAAACATAAAGGAAATTTGATTTTGACTAAAGACTCATCGTCTGAGCATCGTTGATGAAGTTTTACTGCAGACTTATATTACAGGTATTAATTTACTTTATGTAATATTTTGGTCGCTAGTGTCTACTCTCCTCACTGTCATGAGTAGAGTAGCCTCCCCCTCTACACATAGTATACTTATACCACCTAGTGCATGGCATGGGTGTGCAAGAGTACATACACCACAGACAGCTATACTGAATAAAGCATCATTATGTGGTACATACCCTGATATGTCTGATGTCTGCCACGTGGTCGTACAGTCTGGGGTTGATGTGTTGGATGTTGAGGAACGGCTCCTCCTCCACCTGTAGTAGGAACCTCGCCGTGTGGCACGCAACTACAAGATAACATCATTATTGTTCAAAATTATTATTGTCTATAATTATTATTGTTCATAATCATTATTGTTCATAACTATTATTGTCCATAATTATTATTGCCCATAATTATTATTGTTCATAACTATTATTGTCCATAATTATTATTGCCCATAATTATTATTGTTCATAATTATTATTGTTCATAATTATTATTGTTCATAATCAGTATTGTTCATAATTATTGTTGTTCATAAACATTATTGTTCATAATTATTATTGTTCATAATTATTATTGTTCATAATTATTATTGTTCATAATCATTATTGTTCATAATTATCATTGTTCATCATCAATATTGTTCATAATCATTGTTGTTCATAATCATTTTGTTCATAATTATTATTGTTCATAATTATTATTGTTCATAACTATCATTTATAAATCATTGATATTACTACAGGACAAGTTACCAGCAATATTATTATTTATCAAAATGATCTATCATTGTTCATCAAAATGATCTATTATTGTTCATCAAAATGATCTATTATTATTCATCAAAATGATCTACTATTATTTTATCAAAATGATCCAATATTGTTCATCAAAATGATCTATTATTATTCATCAAAATGATCATTATTATTCATCAAAATGATCTATTATTATTTATCAAATTGATCTAATATTGTTCATCAAAATGATCTATTATTGTTTATCAAATTGATCTAATATTGTTCATCAAAATGATCTATTATTATTCATCAAAATGATCTATTATTATTTATCAAATTGATCTATTATTATTCATCAAAATGATCTATTATTGTTTATCAAATTGATCTAATATTGTTCATCAAAATGATCTATTATTGTTCATCAAAATGATCTATTATTATTCATCAAAATGATCTATTATTATTCATCAAAATGATCTATTATTATTCATCAAAATGATCTATTATTCATCAAAATGATCTATTATTATTCATCAAAATGATCTATCATTATTCATCAAAATGATCTATCATTATTCATCAAAATGATCTATCATTATTCATCTAGCTGGACCACTAGCGACCACCCCGCCCTCTGAGAAGAGGCGGATTGCCACTGAACTAAAAATTGAAGCTGTCGCAGGATATCTCGGTCATTTCCCAGTTATGTCTAGGTCATATGTCTCGACCAGTTCACAGACTTTAACACTACGTACAGCAGCCTATTTAGTCTTAATCAAAAGCTATATTCGTAGGCTACATTTTCGATTGGAGGAATACATATGTTTATGGTACACAAACATCAGGATCAGCACTTCTTTTGGTCCTATGGCTATTCCATTCAAACTTTTGCACACGGCACCACTGGCCACTACCACCATGCTCATGCTTCCCTGCTTCCCCACGGTAGTGGCGTCGGCCACTACTGTAGGGAGCAGGTATTACACACAAACATTAACAAGGAAGAGAGAGTGTGGGAAGCAGGGCGGGGTGGTGGGCAGTCATTAAAAGTGAGAAAAACGACAACTATAAGAACAAAAACAGACAATAAAATAATATCCTTAGGCCTATAGCTAGCGGGCTAAATTTCTGGACAATGACTTTGTGCAAGCATATAGTAAAACACTGTCCTAGATCCAGATGACTGTATATCATTATTATTACTTCATCATGGTATCAATTAGTATATCCATCTCCCCGCCCCTCGGTGGGAGGTGATTATATTAAGCCAGAGGGCAGCACCGCCCCCTAGTGAACGGATTCATGTACGGTCAGCCACGGCCACTCTTGCCGCTGACTCCGAACGAAACACAACTATCACACAAACTTGTTACCATATTTTTCTATTTTGTGACCATGCCGAGGCAGAGACATTGCAAGAAATGCAATTCTACACATTATCCCCCGACTGGGGCTAAATGTATTTTAGTGCCTGTTTTGGATACTGAGGATTACCCTTCTCTTCGTAATAGTTTCTTGAAGACGGAGGATTTATCGGAGCCACATGTTGATTGGTCACGTTGGACCCCAACCGGCGGTAAGGGTAGGAGAAAAATGAAGAATTGGGCTTCTTCATTGAGGAAAGCAGTTCAACCGACTGTACATTCTTTCAAGCCTCCGGAGACAAGGCGCCGTAGGCGGGTTTACGTTGGTTCAACTTCAGAGGAGGATATTAAACCTCGTGGTGACAGTGGCTCTGACACTCTGACAGCGGGTAAGAATCTATTGTTGACTGCAGCGCATATACACGTGCCTCCTGTCATTGCCCCGGCTGTCATTCCGACTGTCAATACTGTCATCCCCCCAAGAAGCTCTTCAACTACAGGCATTTTTAAATAATGCATTAGGATTTCACATATAGTAAGAAGTTTTCTAGATAATAACAAACAGTAATCAATGCTGTGTCTGATGAGTAACAACTCATGGGAAACTAGACATATAGAGGTAGCGTGTATGGATGGAGATACACAATAGCTATAATAATGAATAATTCCTACTTTTGTGTTTGGTGAAGTCCCAGTTGTGGACAATACGGGATGGGATGACGGACTCCTCATTCTCATGGCACTCATAGCAGTAATAGCAGCCGTCATAGGTACACACACGCGCCTTGCCATAGACTGCAACATGGATGGATGAGTTTAGATTAACCAGATTTATATTAAATAAGCTAAATTAACCAGATTTAGAATAAATAGGCCAAATCAACCAAATTTAGGTAAAATAAGCTAAATTAACCAAATTTATATCAAATAAGCTAAATCAACCAAATTTAGATAAAATAAGCTAAATCAACCAAATTTAGAATAAATAATCTAAATCAACCAAATTTAGAATAAATAATCTAAATCAACCAAATTTAGAATAAATAATCTAAATCAACCAAATTTAAAATAAATAAGCTAAATCAACCAAATTTAGAATAAATAAGCTAAATCAACCAAATTTAGAATAAATAGTCTAAATCAACCAGATTCACTATAGTGTGAATGTGAATCCTGATAAGATACTATATAAATCAAGCAGACGCTAAATGCGTTATTATGAGTGGTACTTACTCATGCCTACAGGTCTGGAGCAGGCGTTACACTGGTAGTTCTGCTGGTCCAACCCCTTCTCATTACAGATCTGACCAATGAGGGACACCAGCTGCTGCGTCCGCTACACAACGACAAACAGAGAAGCTCATCCAGTGTCACCTCAATTAAAGTTACAAAAATTGATTTTAAAATACAATTAAAATTACAAAAACCTATTTGATCAATTCTTTGATCCGTAGTTATGTAGAAACAGATCTATTTTCCTCTGTTAATCATCAATTCTTTGCTTTTTCTCAAGATTTTCGCTATTTTTGTAATTGTAATAAGGTTGTGTATTAAGGTATGGTTTTAATTAAGGTAAATTATATATTAATTAAAAGTGTCCTAACTAATGGTAGATGATAAGGGACTGGACCGCTTCTTAACATCTTTGTTAAAGTATTTTGCTTTACTATAGTAGCATTTTGGGGCAAAAAGGATTAAAAGTGTAATTTCTTAGCCTCTTTATATAGATTGAGTAAGAAAGGAATGATTCATAAGATATTGTCTTAGAAATATTAATTGAATTTCATATGTCCAGAAATGTTACTAGGGTTGTTTTAATTCCAAGTTCACTTCCATTCAATATGTTTGGCAATTTGTCTGCCTAGTCTTTTTTTTTTTTTTTTAAAGATTTTATTTCAACTTGGTTAACCGACTCCCCTTTTCGGGGTTGGTTCTGCCGGGCCAAGCTTGACATACTTATCACTGATATACTGGAAATAGGTAAATTCGTTTACAATGATTATAGTTTAGTTCTTGAATTAGATAGAAACTTGTCTTACTGTTAGTTAGAAACTAGACCTCTAATTGAATTGATGAAATGGGAGAGAGTGGAGAACCTATTTACATAGGCGTCTGGCAAGATCAAATGAATGTTATCATTCAATACAAAATCTGTACCGTGAGCCCGTATCAGAAAACTGTGGTGTATCTGTCACATATATGTCTAACTGCAATTTACTGATATTTTGATTATATGCTGCATAAACATCATACTAGGGAGGCTGCACCTCTCACATTCCTCTAGTAACTTGTTTCTTTATATAGTCTTAACATAAGCCTTATCATGTTATTGGAAATGTTATTTTAATTCTTTTAGCTTTTTTAAAAGAGGATTTTCAAACAGCATATAAAAGCCTAAATCTTTGAATGAAAGTATCATGGTGTTATACCACCAGGCAATACATGTGTACATATATATAGCAACATAATCAATTTGACCTTCAAGGTGACCTTCAGGCATACCTTTTTATTTAGCTTAGGATTGCTTTCAATATTGATAAGATCTAAGGGCAGCCTTAGATTAAGCCTTATCTAACCTCCATGTTAACTATTGCCTGTTTCTAGCCTACCTTGTTGGCTTTAGCCAGGAACTGTGCCTTGGCATTGACTGCAGGTCTCTGATACACAAACTAAACCATACAGGAAAAACACAATCAACAAACAGATAGGGTCGAGCAATTCATTCCATCTCGACACTTTTATAAACACAAATGTTTTAGTCGTATGTGAGATGGATTTATTGAAATGCCTTGTTCAGGGTTAAATTGAGTTAAGTTGAGTTAAAATTATAAACTAGAAGTTAAGTGAGGGTTTAGATGAAGGTAGACATTGTTATTGTTATAATGAATTGACTCAGCCCATAATGCCTATGGCGCCACCTGGTGTAAGGTGTATCGACGGGTATCTTGGGTACTTTTGTCATTTGTTTGACACACATACTTTTTGTTGACTTTGGTTGTACGCTCATTTAGGGTCTGCTGTCCTGGTAGTGCGGACCCATATTTTCATAGCGCGGACCAGCGACTCAGGACCCAAATAATGTGACCCCATCTTGCAAGCCTTGCAGTGCAAAAACGGACATCGCTAAATCAGTGCTTTTATAAGTAAAATGTTATATGGGACAGCCAACTACACCCTTTATGGACTTTATACCACCAACTGGGACAGCCAACTACACCCTTTATGGACTTTATACCACCAACTGGGACAGCCAACTACACCCTTTACGGACTTTATACCACCAACTGGGACAGCCAACTACACCCTTTACAGACTTTATACCACCAACTGGGACAGCCAACTACGCCCTTTATGGACTTTATACCACCAACTGGGACAGCCAACTACACCCTTTACGGACTTTATACCACCAACTGGGACAGCCAACTACACCCTTTACAGACTTTATACCACCAACTGGGACAGCCAACTACACCCTTTACAGACTTTATACCACCAACTGGGACAGCCAACTACACCCTTTACGGACTTTATACCACCAACTGGGACAGCCAACTACGCCCTTTATGGACTTTATACCACCAACTGGGACAGCCAACTACACCCTTTACGGACTTTATACCACCAACTGGGACAGCCAACTACGCCCTTTATGGACTTTATACCACCAACTGGGACAGCCAACTACACCCTTTACAGACTTTATACCACCAACTGGGACAGCCAACTACACCCTTTACGGACTTTATACCACCAACTGGGACAGCCAACTACGCCCTTTATGGACTTTATACCACCAACTGGGACAGCCAACTACACCCTTTACAGACTTTATACCACCAACTGGGACAGCCAACTACACCCTTTACGGACTTTATACCACCAACTGGGACAGCCAAGTACACCCTTTACAGACTTTATACCACCAACTGGGACAGCCAACTACGCCCTTTATGGACTTTATACCACCAACTGGGACAGCCAACTACACCCTTTACAGACTTTATACCACCAACTGGGACAGCCAAGTACGCCCTTTACGGACTTAGGACAACCAATTTAAGGTTAGGTTTGGGTAAGTTTCGGTATTTATTCTATAGGATGCTAAAAAAATGCTAAGAAAAAAAAGGCGGGGACCCAAAGAGACAGGCACCAGACCCTGTGCGCAACTTTTCACACTAAGCGGAGTGTGGGCGTCGCGAGACGCATGGACCCAGTCACACCCAGAGGACCTGGTTTTCCGCCATTTTTTCCGTGCGCGGACGCATTCCTTGACATATCTCTCATTTATAATTTTCACCGATCACATAAAGACTGGATAGTTATATGCGTTAGCATTGTTATGAAGACCCAGGCATCCATATGTGACAACCGGCGCCATCTGGTGTCAGTAAATGACACAATATAGGACAAGTGAATTTACATGTTCAGGGCCCTACGGCCGTTCTTTACTTCTGAAGCAGTACTGGGTTTGTACATTACCGCTGAAACTATTTTGCGTTGTTATGCCAATGCAAGTTTGGCAACGCAACACCCGCCCCCATTTCATTATCCATCTAACACAATCAATCTTACCACGTCTGCTTGGGATGACGTCACATTGAGACTGACGGGCAGCACTTCATAGTCCTCAGGATAATCTATAGCATCCACCGCAGGTGAGCCTTGCTGTTAGTGGCAGAAACAGTGGAACATTAGTAGATCAGGGTTAGGCCAGTGACAGATCAGAGTTTCTTATGCTACTGATGACTTGGAAAATATGTGAAATTAATTCATTAACAAGTGTTTAATGTCCAGAGGCAGGTATACTTGGATAAGTTGTGTTTGGATTTCATCAAAGCCGTGATTTAGTTGAAATAAAAGTTGAAATAATTAATAAAGTGACTTTGCTGCGCATGTCTGTTACAGTGCATGCTGGGATAGATTCAGTTCAGGTTTGACATAAATTACATACTTTATTTAGCAACATTTTTATCGAAAATTAGAACAATGTTTTTCCAATATAACATCTTGTATAAATGATCTATGAAAACTAAAAGGGGACTTGTGTTATGGAAACATATAAAACACATAAATATTGATAATAGAGCAGAGATGAATATAATAGAGATTTAACCTTATTGGTGGAGGTGTCGGTGTAGGATGATGGTGGCTGCGGGAGGTGGTCCAGTACCTGCCTCATAGTGGGAACGTCTACAGGTCCGGCCGGGTAGTCCCTGATTAACGCATTGTAGCTCTCCACTGTAGGTATACAAGTACACATTTAAATACAGGTTCTAACAATGGTTGAATGTAATAATATATGGTATGAGAGGCCACTGTATAGGGGACAGGCCTAACCAGGACTTCACAGATCCAGAGAAGGATGCTAATCCACAAGCTCCACAGGACCAGGACTTCACAGACTCTTGTCCACTGCTGGTGTTGGTACAAGACCCTGAGACCCAGCAGCTACCAGTATTCCCCCTTGCAGTACAGCAAGGGGTTGTCTCTCTCTTTCCCTCTGTGGACTAACACTCCCAGAGTATCTTTGTACTCGTTAACCCATCAAGGTGTATGTCGATAATAAACTATGCTTGTGTATTTGTTATCCCCATACTGTCTGAATCATGTTTAACTTTGGGCTGACTACATATATGCAGGAAGGACACCATGTGTTGTCTATGGAAGGAAGAGCTGGTCACTGGCTCTGATTCACTCATGGTTGATTGCAAAGAGCAGCTCGCCAGGCAACGGCTTGGCAGGACATAAACATCAACATTAATCTAAAGCCCCCCCCCCCCTCCCCCACATTATTCTCTTCTTAAAGACACATGTTTCACACAGTTTAAATTATTTTTAGGATAGACTAATTAGCAAGTAGTGACTATACCTCCACCTATACTACATTCTATGTACTAAGATACTACCTAGTGTTCACACCAGGTGGTGTATAGTTCACCCACTCTACTATTCACATTATGTACACTGTACCTATGTATATGGTTGGCTGAAACCACCACTTCACGTTATTTCCTGAACAAGAATTGACTGAACTAAACAAACAGACAAGCACACATAATACATATACTTGGTGCTGGAATAGAACATTTATGTAACTTGATTTCTGCAGTTGAAACGAGCTGAAGAACAGAACGAGTCCAAAAAGCACAAGTTCTATTCTTCTATACCCGATTACAAACCTTACAGAGTGTCATTTGGTATTTATTACAAACTGAGTATTGACCATACAGAGTGCCATTTGGTATTTATTACAAACTGACTTGAAGGTTTATTCATTATATTTACCTTATCATTACTGTATTTCTTGACAAATTATCAGAAAAATGTCTGAAAACTTTCAAAACATGCAAGCCAGCGCTACACAGCAGCTATTTATGATGCGATGTTATAAACCAATCAAATTGCGTCCTTTGGGTCACGAGTTACCATGACAAGCGTAAAGGCACACATGTGTGATTACAAAAGCTGAAGGCAGCCCCGAATGGCAACCCAGTAATTGTTCAAGTATGCAATGAATATCTATATTCAGGGAACCAAATCTAATTAATTATAAATAGAATACAGACCTTGGATGGAGGAGGTGATGGATTGTTCACTCTGCTGCATGGGCTCAGCACTAGACTCCTCCTGCCCTCCTGCAGTCACATGACCAGGTAGCTGGAACTCTGAGGACCAGCCCTCCATCAGCCCCAGCGCGTTAGACTTGGGGGACGGTGTGTACTTGTCATACAGATCCTCCTCCTCCTGCTCCTCCCCCGCTGTCTCCTGCACCACCGGTACCTCAGTCTCTGGGCTCAGGATCATGGACGGGCTCACCTCCCGCGCCACCTCCACCTTGACAGTGGCATCAGACATGACTGGTTGCAGCGGCGCAGACTTACCAAAGGCTAGAGGGACTTGCTGGCGGCTGGCTATTGCTATATGTGCAGGGCGCTGGGCAGGACCAGTGGTGGGTGTAGGGGCTGTAGGGGTGTGTTCACTACTGCTGGGGGAGTGTTCTGATGCACCGGTGGTGGTCTCTACTGTCTCCATGGCAGCATGTGCACCTGCACCACCATCATCCACCACCTCCTCCACAATGGTGGAAGCTCCTTCCCCTCCACTCCCTCCCTCCTGGCTGCCAGGTTTACCCTTACTGGACATTGGGGACCTGGACATTGGGGACCTGGACATGGGTGATCTAGACATGGGTGATCTAGACATGGGTGATCTAGAAGACATGGGTGATCTAGACATGGGTGATCTAGAAGACATGGGTGATCTAGACATGGGTGATCTAGAAGACATGGGTGATCTAGACATGGGTGATCTAGACATGGGTGATGCTGCTGCGCCACTGAGACCAGCATCAGGGGATGTGAGGAAGCGACCACTGCCCTCTGGTGCATAGTCAGGGAAGGAGATCTGACTGGTGGGTGTGCTGGCGGTACCGGTGCTCTTGGTGAGTGCAGACAACTGGCGGATCTCATCTATGTCTGTCTGTGTGAGCATGGAGTTGTCGTAGGGTGTGTTGTGTGGGGCCGCGCCCGCCTGGTGCATGAGGTGTTCATGTGCACTGGAGGAGGTCACTATGCGAGGCTCACTGGCCTTGCTGCGCTGCCGGCCGGTGGCCACTATGGGCTCAGGGTCAGCCACAGGCGGCTCCACCATGGAACTGATTGCACTGTCTGCAAGTAACAACAATTGGGCAAATGTTACATCATGTTACGCAATAATGACATAACAATGGGTAACTACTTTAGGATCAATAATTAGCATTAATTATTAGTATGATATGTATTACTGTAATTAATTATTAGGATAAATAACCTATAGGCCCCTAAGGTATAAGGACCCAGGAATGTATTGCATTGAATACGGTAGCATGAGGAACCACAGGTAGCACATCTCATTATATAGCTTTATATATCATATAAATATACAGATGAATCTTCATATAACACAAAACTTAATAACATTTACTTTAATATCCTTGGGTGGATAGGGTTAGGCCCAAAACAGAGGGACAGGAGATGGGGAATTGTGTTTGGTTTTGCCTTTATTGGGGTCCGACGTTTCAAGCTACATTAGCCCTTCATCAGGGTTTTTTTTTTACTCTAATAACAGGGTCACCGCGCTTTGGGTCAGAAGAAATTCCAGGCATTTTCAGGCCCATTTCAGTGATTTTTCAGATTTTATATCAATAACCCTTTTTACTTGAGTCATTTACTGTAAGGTGTGAGAGGGACCAGTCAGGGGAAAGTGTACAGCGAGAAACAAAGTATTGTTGAAAATTTCCAGGCCATTTAATAGATTCCAACAGAATTCAAGGCCCATAGGATGATTTTAAAGGCCCTTCGACCAAAATGCTGTAGGTACTTATAGGTCTATGTCAGCAATTTCTGAGAATAAACTTATTACTGTAATCAAATGTATTAAAAGAGAGTAAGCTGATGTACTGACCGCTGCGTGAGAGAGACATGGCAGCCCGCGGGGTGGTGGTCTGCTCCATAATGCCCGCCAGCACTAGCGGAGTCGTCGTCCAGATGTTGAGCACACTCGAGTTGTACGACAACTGGAACTTGAAGTTCTGTATTCCTGCAAGAAACAAACTACATTTAGCCAAATGTGGACATAATGAGGTGAGAGAGAAAGTGAAGCATTTGGGGGATGGATTCAGATGAAATCTGACTTACAAATATTTGTCAACATCATTATCGAAAATTGCAAGAATGTTTTCACCAATATCATAGCTTGTATAAATGATCTATGAAAACAAAAAGCATGATGGGGAGGATGGATATGTGTGTTATGGAAACATGTATAACACATGGATATTAACATTAGAGCACTGACAAATATTCCATGCTGAACATGGCAGGTTTTCTATAGAATTTAGACTGTACCATTAGTCCCATTATTCCATGCGAATCTAGATTCAAAATGGCGGCTATGCAAATCCCCTATTATGGAAATTGTGGCCAGCCTCCTTTAATGAGTTTGACAGAGATTGATGTAAGAAGATAGAAAGTGCTTATATTTTAGAATTATTTTGTATGTCATAGAATAAATCTAGATGTACCATGTTTCTGTATTACAGGACTTAGACACTTATGTGGTTCAGGGAAACCAATAAATACGTCCAAAGAAAAATGAATAAAACAAAATATAAATTAATGTATCCTGTTTGATGTTTAATACAATTGTGGCCCAGAGACTTCAAATCTTCAAAATTAATAAACGCCATATAGATATGTCATAGATAGATAGATACGCCATTTTTTACAGAATGCAGAATTTACCCCCCACCCCAATCCCATACTATATAAATACTATAAACCTTGTATATAGGACTTGAGGATGCCGGCCTGTTCCTCGTCACGCAGGTAGGCCGTCCGCTGGTAGAAGTACCTGTAAGTGGTAGATAGGTACATGTAGAGAGGTAGAGGTAGAGAGGTAGAGAGGTACAGGGGTAGATATATAACAGACCCTATGTACTACTGGGCACATTCTCATACAGACCTAGGAACACAAGCTACCTACAGGATGAGTGAGTGAGAGTGAGAGCCACAGTAGTGAGTGAGGCTTATACGAGGTGGGGGGAGTGTATGTATAACACTGAGTGTTAGACCCTAATCCCCCTCAGCACATTGCATCAGGCTCTAGTCATTGCATCAGCCTTACACTACACAGCCAAGTGTAACGGGAATGATATAGTCAAATATATATTATTGATACCACAGAGCCACCATATAGACACAGGAGTTGTCAAATTGTACTTCCTCAATTCAATCCAATTCAAATATTATTTATTGTCAGATCATTACAAACAATAGGTCATTTCTGGTGTGGCAGCTCTTCCAATGAATGCCTCACGACATTATTTCACATAAGAGACAATTTGGTAGAAATAATAAGAATACAACATAAAGTAGGTGATGGTATTCAAATCACCGAGTAAAACTATGTAAAATGTCTAAAACTTGTGTTGTTTAAAGTTGAAAGTATAATGTGTACATCAAGATGAATGTGTCGTGTCAATATTCCAGCTAAATTATTGAGTTGTAATTAGAGATGTTTTTCCTGTTGAAACAGTTGCTGTATTGTAGAAAGGGGAAGAACTGCCTTGTGAAGATGTTACACATTCACTGTATTGCGCTTTGTAGCAAGTGAAATCATCAAATAAATAAAACATTTCCTGCGATTTCCAGATGTGAATGACTGAACACCGAAATACAACTGAATCCTTCTGACCTCTAAATATTAAAATTAAAATTAAAGATAAAAATATTTTGTTCATCTAGTCCAGGAACATACTGGAAGACCAGGAAAGTCTTTGTCTGGAGTACGGCTCCTATTGTACGTCACACTTAGGTATGAATAAATAATATTTTGAATTAAATTGAATTGACCTGTTTATTGTCTGACTGACCTCTGAATTTGTGTTAATCTCGCTATATCACCTTTAATGTGGGCACACGCATGATTGAGACTGGGTACTTTTCCCTTAAAAGTTATTTAAATACTTGAGAATATTTAACATAGTGATATCAAATAACTTAATTAATGCGGGTAAACGATTATGATTGTGACTCTGTCCCTTTAAAATGTCTAAAAGCTTTTTGAATACTTGAGAATATCATGTCAACATGAATGGTAAAGTAAAACCCAAAGTAAAGTAAAGTAAAGTAAAGTAAAGTAAAGCCCAAAGCTCAGGATGCTGACCTAATGGAGGGTGAGTCTGCCAACATGGCGTCCAGGTAACTCTCCAGTACACCGTCATTCAGCGCCACCCGTATCCACGCCTGTAAACATACAAACCACCAGTTAACATACGATAAGATAAGATAAGATAAGATGTTGTTTGTTTGTCTTTTCAGTGAGTACAAACGAGTACTATACATAGATTTCACTGACGTCACGGCCCTCGCCATGTCTGGGGTCTAGTTAGATGCCTATGTATGTTGCGATACTTGAAAATGCCGTTTTCTGGCTGTTTTAACTTTTACCAGTTTTCATCTGCCTCAATAATATCTTCTTGATAGGTTAGATAACCTGCCTTTAGTGTAGTATTACCCAACTATCCTGTCTTGTGAGGTTTATCAACTTTGTTTTGATACCCCCGCCATAGGCGGCAAGCATAGCGATGACCCGAGACATGGCGGCTACCGTGATACCCCAGCCTACTGGGTGACGTCAGGTGAAATCTATGTATATAAACAGACAAAAGGGTCGACATACCTTTATGAACTACATAGAGTACATTTCTTCCGGCTGTTACCATAATTTTGAATATATAAGAGTAAAACTAGGCTATATGACTTGGAGATATAAAGTGGTAAATCGTTCATATGCACAGTACAGTACGATACGGTCAGATATTACAAATCATTTACAAGTAGTATTAAAAAAGGGCAGTCAGATATCCCCTACAAACATGTAAAATCAACAAATGAGACCGTGATAAAATAAATTATTACTTGATATATCAGTTTTAACATTGCGTTTCTCTGTCACCCCTATACTAGGGTGTCGAGTATGACCAGAATAGGTTTTTGATACATGTTTGTAATATATGTGGTCCTAATAAAATACATTACTGAATATATTAATTAGTCTAGCGGTTTTCTGATTCCATTGTACTAGGGTTACAGAACATAAAGAATAAATGTTTATATTTGTATATTTGTTATTGTATAGAGTCATTAGCTCTGGTTTTAGTTACATTAACTAGTCATCCCGATACTCATGCACCTAGAGAGATAGGTAAACCCACCCTAGACACAGCACCAGGCAGAATAGCCTGATACTCATGCACCTAGAGAGATAGGTAAACCCACCCTAGACACAGCACCAGGCAGAATAGCCTGATACTCATGCACCTAGAGAGATAGGTAAACCCACCCTAGACACAGCACCAGGCAGAATAGCCCGATACTCATGCACCTAGAGAGATAGGTAAACCCACCCTAGACACAGCACCAGGCAGAATAGCCTGATACTCATGCACCTAGAGAGATAGGTAAACCCACCCTAGACACAGCACCAGGCAGAATAGCCCGATACTCATGCACCTAGAGAGATAGGTAAACCCACCCTAGACACAGCACCAGGCAGAATAGCCTGATACTCATGCACCTAGAGAGATAGGTAAACCCACCCTAGACACAGCACCAGGCAGAATAGCCCGATACTCATGCACCTAGAGAGATAGGTAAACCCACCCTAGACACAGCACCAGGCAGAATAGCCTGATATTCATGCACCTAGAGAGATAGGTAAACCCACCCTAGACACAGCACCAGGCAGAATAGCCCGATACTCATGCACCTAGAGAGATAGGTAAACCCACCCTAGACACAGCACCAGGCAGAATAGCCTGATACTCATGCACCTAGAGAGATAGGTAAACCCACCCTAGACACAGCACCAGGCAGAATAGCCTGATACTCATGCACCTAGAGAGATGGGTAAACCCACCCTAGACACAGCACCAGGCAGAATAGCCTGATACTCATGCACCTAGAGAGATAGGTAAACCCACCCTAGACACAGCACCAGGCAGAATAGCCTGATACTCATGCACCTAGAGAGATAGGTAAACCCACCCTAGACACAGCACCAGGCAGAATAGCCCGATACTCATGCACCTAGAGAGATAGGTAAACCCACCCTAGACACAGCACCAGGCAGAATAGCCCGATACTCATGCACCTAGAGAGATAGGTAAACCCACCCTAGACACAGCACCAGGCAGAATAGCCCGATACTCATGCACCTAGAGAGATAGGTAAACCCACCCTAGACACAGCACCAGGCAGAATAGCCTGATACTCATGCACCTAGAGAGATAGGTAAACCCACCCTAGACACAGCACCAGGCAGAATAGCCTGATACTCATGCACCTAGAGAGATAGGTAAACCCACCCTAGACACAGCACCAGGCAGAATAGCCTGATACTCATGCACCTAGAGAGATAGGTAAACCCACCCTAGACACAGCACCAGGCAGAATAGCCTGATACTCATGCACCTAGAGAGATAGGTAAACCCACCCTAGACACAGCACCAGGCAGAATAGCCCGATACTCATGCACCTAGAGAGATAGGTAAACCCACCCTAGACACAGCACCAGGCAGAATAGCCTGATACTCATGCACCTAGAGAGATAGGTAAACCCACCCTAGACACAGCACCAGGCAGAATAGCCTGATACTCATGCACCTAGAGAGATAGGTAAACCCACCCTAGACACAGCACCAGGCAGAATAGCCTGATACTCATGCACCTAGAGAGATAGGTAAACCCACCCTAGACACAGCACCAGGCAGAATAGCCTGATACTCATGCACCTAGAGAGATAGGTAAACCCACCCTAGACACAGCACCAGGCAGAATAGCCCGATACTCATGCACCTAGAGAGATAGGTAAACCCACCCTAGACACAGCACCAGGCAGAATAGCCCGATACTCATGCACCTAGAGAGATAGGTAAACCCACCCTAGACACAGCACCAGGCAGAATAGCCCGATACTCATGCACCTAGAGAGATAGGTAAACCCACCCTAGACACAGCACCAGGCAGAATAGCCCGATACTCATGCACCTAGAGAGATAGGTAAACCCACCCTAGACACAGCACCAGGCAGAATAGCCCGATACTCATGCACCTAGAGAGATAGGTAAACCCACCCTAGACACAGCACCAGGCAGAATAGCCTGATACTCATGCACCTAGAGAGATAGGTAAACCCACCCTAGACACAGCACCAGGCAGAATAGCCTGATACTCATGCACCTAGAGAGATAGGTAAACCCACCCTAGACACAGCACCAGGCAGAATAGCCTGATACTCATGCACCTAGAGAGATAGGTAAACCCACCCTAGACACAGCACCAGGCAGAATAGCCTGATACTCATGCACCTAGAGAGATAGGTAAACCCACCCTAGACACAGCACCAGGCAGAATAGCCTGATACTCATGCACCTAGAGAGATAGGTAAACCCACCCTAGACACAGCACCAGGCAGAATAGCCTGATACTCATGCACCTAGAGAGATAGGTAAACCCACCCTAGACACAGCACCAGGCAGAATAGCCCGATACTCATGCACCTAGAGAGATAGGTAAACCCACCCTAGACGATTTGGCGTCAAAAGTGGCCATATTTATGGCCTATATAGGTCATACCGCTTAAGATTTTAACCACGCCCCCTTTATTATAGAACTGCCAGCTTTATACTCGACTCTGCATCGATCGTCTGAAACTGCTACTTCCCGACTTCCCATGGCCAGAAACAATGTCTCCAGGCCCAGGGAAAACATATACACGGAGATTACTTCCAATACTACATGGTCTTTTAGGTATCAGAACTGAGTAATAAGCGATTTCCCGACCCCTATATACTGGTGCTTGGAGCGAGATTTTCCCGTATGAATCCATCCCCAGCTCTTCGGTCACACTCGGTATCACTCGGCACTACACATGACTGGGAAATGGACCCGACCCGACCTCACCATGCTCAACCAATAGGCCAACGTTAGGCCTACTCGTACATGTGCTGTATATTGGCGACATAGCCCTCTAGAAAGGCTTATTAAAGAGGATTTTTAATTGAATACATACCAAGGGAAAGCATTGGAAGAAGTCATCCTTACTCCTCCTACCTGTTTTCTGGGGTTTTCTGTGCTTTATATTAAACAGATCGCGGCCGTTTCTCGCCCCACTCGGCCTATGGCTATGAGGCTCTATTGTTCACATAAACATGCATCAAGCAGTGACGCGTAAACGCACGGCATTACGTGGAAACAACTAACAGATGCATTTCGTGTAGACGACTAGAATCAGATCGAAACAAGCTTTTCAAAAAGGTATAACACTTTATATATGGTTGACTGAAGAGGCATACAGGTGCGTTTTTCATCAAGGGAGAGTACAGGGAAAGTTCAGTTCCATAGTTCAGTTCCAGAAGCCATCTCTACGGGCCTAAGTATGTCATAACCTATATTCTCCATACCCACTAGGTGGCAGCATGGAGGGTTGACCTTACGTTAAGGATTATGTAGTATGCCACATCATATTCCTTAGTTTGCAGTGGCTTAGTTTAAGATTTTAGAATGGCTAAAGGAATATTTCGTTAGAAATGATTTAAGCTGACATTGTTTCTATTGGGAATATTCTGATAACTTGTTCAGTCTTGAGATTTCGTTAGTCCTTTTAAATATAGGCTATAGGCCTAGACATAGCCATAGCCCTACTTAATTGACTTGTGTCATCCCACTGGGCCCATTTTACAGCAAATTTCCTTTCCTTTAAACAAAATAAATTAAGGAAATGTTCCTTTGCAATGAACTGCCCGAATCCCAAATTTGGGGTATTTTGTAGTGATGAATTATGTTTTTTTGCATTAATGTTGTCAACAACCCCAAATATTTCTGAGCATGCCCTCAACATTCTGTTTGCATGTCGATGGGGTATATTTTATGCCCCATGCGACTGCAGACAGGGTCAAGGAAAACATCCCTAAATTTCTGTTTCTGGGGTGCCTATAGGCACCAAATTGGTTCCAGCTTTGTATCACTGTCAGTCCCAGTGTAGCCAGAAACACATCGAAACCAATGGTTTTCCAAAAGAACTTGTTAGCCAGTATAAGAATATGTCAGTATAAGCATAAGGGGGTCAAGCAAAACTCAGTTTACAGATGAGAATATGGGTACACCAGGTAGTATTTCTAAGGTTTCCTACATTCAGTTCCTGTGACACACACTCACACTAGTTTACCACTTGTATGGGATAGGCCCACTTTAATGCTTGAAATGGAAGGTCCACAAATAAATCATTTTCTAGCATGTTCCTCGTCCCAGTTGACAGCTCTATGTAGGGCCTATACACTGTCATTGATATCTACAGTCAGTTACTTAGGCTACGCTACCAAACAATTCATTAGTTTTCTACCCCATGTCAGCCCCCACCCTTAAAAAAAGCATAAGTCCCCACAGGTCCCTGGTGCCACTCACCCTCTGGACACAGCACCAGGCAGAATAGCCTGATACTCATGCACCTAGAGAGATAGGTAAACCCACCCTAGACACAGCACCAGGCAGAATAGCAGAATAGCAGAATAGCATAGTATTTTTTTTAACAAATTTTATTGCCAAGATTCCGCAATAGCGGTACGTTTCATTTGACATGAATTTATCCCGTGAGCTTTGGTCTTGACAAATAATCAAGTCTTGTTGTATAAAAATGTTGAATTTTTTTTTTCAGGGATGAAAGTGTGGGTGGGTGCATGGCAAAAATACTGCAATACTTCTGGCAAGGGGGGGAAGCAGGGGGAAATTGAAAAAATATGTTGATATTTAATTTGAAAGTTTCAACGAAATTTGGTAAACGAATTTTGTGAAATGTTTCTGAGCATTTTGTTAATTTGTTCTTAGTGTTATTGTAGAAACTGGTGGGCTACTGGTGAATCTTTGACGGTGAATATAGCCCCTTGTACTCAAGAAAATAAAACTGATAAAATTGGTTTTCTCGTTGTCATTTTTTATTCCCAAATTGTTGACACTTGGTCAGGTTTATCTTTAATACGATCTTGGATCTGACTTATTGTCTATAACCAATCATAAATCTTTCTCCACAATAAAAAGGACTATTTTTGAAAAAGATATTTGATTTGATGGAACTAATACACATTTAAACAGTAGTTACAAAGAATACGCATAACCCACAAATGTGTTTCATGCGTTGCCATTATAGGGTCAGATATTCAGAACATGTACAATTGGCAGATCAACTCATTTAGTAAATTATGTTAAATTAGACCGAAATATGGTCAATACTAGGAATATCTGAGTATATTTAGTATTGCCTTGATTCAAACAACCTGTCTGGTTATGTTGGACTGAATTTTGAACCCGATTTTTGTCTTAAATTTGGATTATTTGCCAGGATAGGTGAAGGTCAATTGTACATTTTTTGACGATTTCACCCTATAACAGAAATTGGACTGCAGGCTCACCCGACACATGCCGATCTCTGTAGTGATCTGGCCGAGGTGGTTGAGCTGAGACAGCGCGTCCTTGTGACTAAACCTCGTCAGCAGCTGCCAGAAGCTCTACAGTAGAACATATGTGGAATAATATATAATATATCATTGGTTTATTTAAATAAGTATACAGAACAAGAGCATGGAAAAGGGCATCACAATCTGCTAGAAGCAGGTCTTCCATACGAGCCAAACATGAAAAATACAATATCGAATAAATTCTTATAATGTGGACGCAATAACATGGAATTCTATTTTTTTTTAATCCTTTATTTATCCAGGTGTTACAAACAGGGCCAGGCATTTGCCTTCCCTTTCATATTTGGGGATCGGTCATTTTTGTCCGATTTCCACCCCAACCCTGGCATGGTGGCATGCGCAAGGTTATATTCAGAAGTAAACGATGGCAATACAAAATCAGAGGTAATTTCTATACAACCAGTATTTAACAATGTTAAGTAGATAATTTGACTCTCCAGGAATAGTGGATATTGAATGTGGGATGCAGGGAGGCAAGGCAGAGCAGGACAAAAGTATGGACTGTTTTCAGGAGTAAAAGGGCTTCCACTACATGTAAATGTTTCCCGTGATAAAGTCTTGGGCTTGTCAGGCTCCAAGTGACGTAGGAGGCGTCCTTGGATACTACACATAGCAACAATCAGGTGTCAGTCTGCTGATTTAAACATAATTATATTTACTCAACACCAATATATCACATAAATGGTGGGATTTGGGGGAGATTTGTCCACTTTGGGAAGTTTTCATGAATACTGATTGCAGTACAAATACTGACAGTTTGCACCCCTAAACAGTATTTTACAAATCGATTCAGAAATATCCGTTTTTTAATTGATTAGGTAACGATAAAATCAATTCTAGAATGTCTTAAGGCATAAAGTAAATTGGCCTGAAATGAAATAAAAATGAATTATAAGCTTTGTGAAGTTGAATAAACAAGAAAACTGACCGGTTGCGGGTTTCTAGAAGCATCCATTCCGATTAGATAGCTGGAGAGCTGATAATATATAACATATAATTATAATTAGATTACTGTTGAAATCTATTCATATCTAGATTATATAATGTAAATTATTTAATTGATTCATAAGGTAGGAAGATATACACATGATAGATCATCATAGCCGGCCCTGCAAGTTGAAAAATGAAAGAAACGGTTTCCAAACCAAACAGTATAATAATTACAAACATTAAATATTATAATAACATTAATTATAGGAATTTATTCTCATTAGCTGAATATTTCATGTCCAGGAAATGATGAGATAAATGTTAATTTTGACCAAAACAAATAATTATTAGAAGACACTTGGTCAATTTGCGGTGTCTGTAATTGTGGTATGAATTGCGACAGTTTGTTTATTGTGTTGTGGCCACAGTGAGGAGTTTTTATTGTAATGAACTTAATTTATTCTCAAGGTTATAAGCTAGTGGGTCAGATTTTCAGAAAATGTACAATTCACCTTTACCAATCTTCTCAAATAGCCCACATTTAAGACGAAAATGAGTTTCAAAATGCAGTTTAACATAACAGAACTGATACTTTAAATCAATGCGATACCAAATAAATTATACTCAGATATTCTCGGTATTCATCATTTTTCAGCCTAATTTAGGAGAATTTCCTAAATGTGTAGAGTTGCCAATTGTACATTTTCTGAAAATCTGACCCTAGTAATACATGTAAGGATCTGTTTACGGTCCCAAAGACTCATCGTATTTTACTTAAGTAGTGAAGAAGTGTATCAATAGATTGCAATGTAATGAGTAATGAATGTGATTTATATTTCTATGCAACAGGCAACGCTTGAAAAAATCAATGGCGGATATAGAGTCTTTCCATTGAACATATTAAATATATTATTGGCCTTGATTGAAATTTAAAAAGTAAATAAATAAAAGAACAGAAAAATAACCGAGGCGATGACGTGATTTATATTTCTATGCAACAGGCAACGCTTGAAAAAATCAATGGCGGATAGAGTCTTTCCATTGAACATATTAAATATATTATTCGATTGAAATTAAAAAAGAAATAGAAAAACAGAAAATAACCAATACGATGACGTTCTCTTTAATGTGTTTAACAGATGTTTAATTAATTACTAATAATTAATAATTAACAAGACAACATACTACTGCCCAATTGCTATAGTATCTTTCGATACTAGGAGGGTAGCCCAGCTGATTTGCCTAACTGCTATTTTCTTTTGCTTCTAATTTTTAGTATATAGTTCTTTTTTTGTATTTCTTTTTTTCATTTGATTGCATAGGCAACCATCACTCACTTCCAAACCTGGCCTCCTCCACTCTGGGCCACAATCAGCAGGAGGCATTTCACAGTGATGTTACACTTCAGTTACATAACTTATCTGATGATCTCCTCAGATATTTCCTCTCACTGAAATCAGTTTACACAGATGTACAGATGACAGTCTACAGATCCAAAGATAAAGATCTTACAGGATGTAGCTTGTCAGATCACACTTGTAGGCCTGGCCTAGTAGGAATGCCTAGTAGCCAACCCCCTGCCTAGTAACTATTCACAAGCTTTCAGGGTTGTTCACTTATCCTCAAGCACCATCCTAGTAGCCAACCCCCTGCCTAGTACCCAACCCCCTGTCAATCACAGCCAGTCTGTACACCTCCCTCCCTGTCCTCCCTCCTCCCTCCCTGTCACTCACAGCAAACAGGCCAAGCCAATACACTCCTCTACTTAACAGCACCAGCCAACACAGTCAAAACAGACCCATGTGGCCACTGACAGGCCACCCCTCCAATTTAGACTAAGCCAGGGGTGCGACAGAGGCTCCAGTATAGAGTATACCTTTCCTATAGTGATACTAAAAGGAGGCTGCGCCCATTCAATCGAAATACAACTTAAAACAGAAAAACACTTAGAGGCTACCCTCCTAATAAAGTAATGGCATAAACCGAGGGGTGCAGGCTAAGAATAGTTATGACTGCCCAGGTGTTTGCCACACTGTGATATATTGGCCCTTAACCAGTGCTTTTCCTCCAAGTAAATAAGGTAAGAATGAGTCCATCGAGTTATCGAGAACTTCAAATCTGAAATGATTAGACTTATTTTGAAGTCATACTGGTGTTTTTGAGATTATTGACTGTTTTTATCCTATGCTGTCTACTGTATGATTATGTATTTTAGACTTAGTGTCGGGCAAAAAACGAACTTGTTCTGTGGTAGATATGAGATTCAGTATCCTGTAAATTGTTGTGTAAAAATTATGTAATCAACTTAATGACTTATACTAAGAGTGACATGTTGCTCATCCTCTTTAGTTAAACTTTATATTCTCGAATGAAACGTATCACTCATGTGAAATTTCATTGAATAAAAACCAGTTTTTAAAAAAGCCCTTAATTTAGCTTCAGTTACTCCTTGGCCTTAATATATCAGTAATTCAGAACTTGAATGAATAAAGGTGCAACCTTGAGACTTTCTACACTTTGCATGTCTTAATGAAGTATTTTCTGAAGATCGCAGTTCATTAATTCAAATCAACCTAGAAATGGTTCAACTTGGGTTCTTCCTTTATATGTTAAGTATACACACCCTCGTATTGCGCTATTGGAGAAGGAAAATACACATTATTTCTACCAGAACAAATATCAATAAAACACAGATTATTTCTACCGATAGGCACAACAAATTGTATAAAGCAGTAGTGAAAATGTCTCTCACAAAAAGAGTGAGTGAATATGGTATAATGTTTTTATGCTACGATTTAAAAATAACTGGAGTAATGAATGTTTATCTCAATCAAACTACTGCCTTTGCCATAACCAGAGGCATACAGAGGAAACGGGCTAAACTGATATTGTATAAACAGCTTTTCCCCCTCGTGTAGCCGTTACTGGCTGACCCTAAGAACCTTTCTATGTACAGCATATTAAACACGACAGCACCAATGTAATTATGCATGACTATATTCCAACAAATCATTGTAGAGTCTTTTCCAAAGCCAATAGCCCACTTTACATATTACTGTAGAGGTAACCGGACGTGCTAAGATACTCTCACTGCGCAGGTCATGACTGGTCAGTGGTGGCTGGAATGCGGGCACCATACACTGAGACAGGGGCAGCGGGGAAGGTGAGAGGGGCAGCGCACACCAGAGCACCAGTCTACCAGCTGGCCATTAGACTTGCACAGTCCCTCTCTCTGTATGTACAATGCACTGTACACTCACACTAGTTCTGAAGCCCTAGAGGCATACTGCAAGTCTATGCATGGTCTCTGTGTCCCTCTCCTCTGTCTGCACATCCATCCCTGTGTGCATGCTTCTCCTTACCCTATGTTTTGATGGATTCTCTTGACAAAAGTTGTTATATCATAAGATCTAGCGGATAAAATCTAATTGAGTTTAGGCAAAACTAATCTCAACATGTGATTTGATAATCCTGGAACAGCTATCAAGCCAAAGAGCAAATTGTATTCCTAGAATAAGGAGGCAAAGTTTGACACCTATACTGAAGGTATTAGCTGACGGGGAAGGCGCCCGCAGCTAGTCCCGTCCCCGGGGCATAGTCACCACTGCAAAGTTTGTCATCAACCTATTCGTAAAGTGGGCTATTCTCCTCCTCAAACATCTGGCTATATTTGATTTGATAAACATTTTATTGAGACAGACGGCGGGGGATTCTCCTTTACACAGGAGGTTTTCAAGCTCCCTTTTCCTTATCTTACAATAACTGTAAAGCAGATGAACAATACCACCCTCGTCCTTGACTGAAGGTGGTTCACTGCTTATTCTACATCTGTACAGGGTCTATACTACAGCTGTGCTTACCTTGTGTGTGAAGGATGCCTTGAGACCGTGGAGGAAGACCGCCTCCAGTATGTTACACACTGTGTTGGCCGTATCCTCACTGCAGGAAAGCACATGTAATGGTTGTATTGTGGTGATTAATGATTAATAGGTTCAAGGTAAGGAAGCATACATGGTGAGGTAGTACATACACTATTCATTCATCAAGTATCAGACACAAAATAAAAGAATAATAATAAAAAAAATAAAATAATAACAAACAATATGAACAAATGCTTTGCAACTGTGATCATTACTGGATATTTTGTATCTATATTATATTGTCAAAAAATAAATGTAGTTGCTACACAGCGGACAAATAAACAATTTACACATCCTTCAGTTGCTGTGAGATTGAAACATTAGACGTGAAAGCTAATATGTAACTCTCATGAAGTAAGGGTTTTTAAAACTAAATTGGTTTAAACTTTTACTATTAGTAGCCTGTCAGCAAATTTTGACATTAATTGTATTAAATATATGTGTATATAAAATCTTTAATTCCTTATGAAAACCATCAGAACCTATCATAATTAGAAACAGAATCTCCTCTAACAAAACATTAAAAAAACAGTAAGTTGACAGACTCACCTGTATATATAGGTCAGACTCACCTGTATATAGGTCAGACTCACCTGTATACAGGTCACATACTCACCTGTATATAGGTCAGACTCACCTGTATACAGGTCACAGACTCACCTGTATATAGGTCAGACTCACCTGTATACAGGTCACAGACTCACCTGTATATAGGTCAGACTCACCTGTATACAGGTCACATACTCACCTGTATACAGGTCACATACTCACCTGTATACAGGTCACAGACTCACCTGTATACAGGTCACAGACTCACCTGTATACAGGTCACAGACTCACCTGTATACAGGTCAGACTCACCTGTATACAGGTCAGAGACTCACCTATATATAGATCACAGACTCACCTGTATATAGGTCAAGGCTCACCTTATATAGGTCAAGACTCACCTGTATATAGGTCACAGACTCACCAGTATATAGGTCAAGACTCACCTGTATATGGGTTCTTCAGAGTTGACATGTTTCTGCTGTAAAGTCTTGAGTGCCAGCCCCAGCGTAACCGTCATGTTCTTCTTGATGTAGCTCTCCCTGGCCATGGCCTGCGGGGACGGGCCTGCAAATATTGGTTTCTTATTTAACAGATTTATACAGCCAGTTAGAGGGATGTACAAGGCTCACAGGGACTTATTTAATATATTTATACAACCATGTGGAGTTATACGGATGTACAAGGTTCACGGGGGCAGCATGTTCCAGATCAAGTCATGCAATGCCATGCCAAACTTACTGAACAAGTTTTAGAAAAGTTGTACCAGCCTGTACAGAATAATCTAAACCCTTTCCAGACCACCAGGTTTTGTCTTATTGTGAAATTATCATTTTATTTTCAAGGTTATGTTTTAGTCCCCACTCACATGTGGTCCAATAATTAATTAATCAAGCAGCTGGGGGACATTTTGTCCACATTGGTGGTAATTAGTGACATGTCAAGGAATGCATCTGCACGCGAAAAAAATGGCAGAAAACCGGGTCCTCTGGGTTTGCGCGTCTTGCAACACCCACACTCCTCTTATTTGTGAAAAGTTGCGCACAGGGTCTGGTGCCTGTCTCTTTGGGTCCGCACTTTATTTTTTTTTAGCATTTTTCAGCCTCCTATAGAATAAATACCGAAACTAACCCTAAACCTAACCTTAAATTGGTTGTCATAAGTCTGTAAAAGGCATAGTTGACTGTCCCATGTAACATTTTACTTATAAAAGCACTAATTGAGCGATGTCCGTTTAAGGCTAGCAAAATGGGGTTGCATGATTTGGGTCCCAAGTTGCGGGTCCCAACGGCGTGTCTGTGCTACGAAAATATGGGTCCGCACTAGGAGGACAGCGGGACCCAAATGTGCGGTTGCATTCCTTAACATGTATGGGTAATTAAGGGGAGCAAAGGGGGACCATTAATGACATTATCATTAATGTGAGTAAACACTCTCTTATCTGGCGGCCAACCAGCAATGACCAGATACTACGCTTGACTGCATACCATATAACCTCTGTGATTAATTGTGGACTTTGGACGCCTCCGTGATTAAATAACAAACTAATGTAAATATTTGATGCCCATAAAAATCAGATTTTGATAACATAAATTTTAGAAAATGTTGAACAACCAAATGTTGAGAATTTGTGTATCACTAAAATTGAAAACAACAATTTAAAGCTAATTAATGGACAGGGAAGATCATCAGTAGGAACAGACGATGCACCTATATAACAGGTAACCCATTATATGTGATGCTGAGTCAGAATCTGATATCATCATAAATTTATTTTTGTCCCTGCATATAGCTGATGTAAACATCTCAGAGATACCCTGGCCAGGCACGGGGCAGGGGGAGGGCTAGGTAAGGTGTACACAACTTCACTGAACAATGTTCTTTCCTTGTAAACACAGCACGTTTACATTCCCCTCTTTATTCGGGAAAACACCTCCACAACATTACATTAGAACATAAGAAGTAAATATTATCTGGAAAACTTCCTGGAAAGTAATACTAGTAGTAGTAGGCCTATTTATGTCAAGGCTCTAGACTTAACCTCTTTGTATTTGCCCTGTGACGTTGAGACATGATAGACAGAACTTCTAAAGACTACAGCCTCTGCACCACCACACGGCTAACGTCCCCCATCGTCACCTCTACTTGTGGACGTTGTGCATCAGGGGGTGGATCATGTGTCACTGTGTCAGGAGTGGGAGAGATTTACAGCACAACAGTTGCAACCATTCACAAACCATACAATAATCCACCCTGTGCTGAGATCCTAGTGAATCCCTGGTATATACTTGTTGTTTCTACAGTATGCTCGCCACTCATACTCACCTGATCGCCCCAGGAAACTCATCTTGCTCCTGTACTTATCACGAGTTGTCTGCTTCCAGCGCCATGTTTATGTTTTGTCGCAGCTTTCAAGTAAATCTCGCGAGTGCCGTGATTTTCCGGGAACCGCGCGTGACCTGTGCGCTAAGTGGCCCTTTATCGCTCATTTTGTCGTCTGCTACTGCTAGTGGCATACAATGATACATGTATTGTTTTAACGGGAACAAAACTCTCAATGACAGTGTGCAACATAACTCAGAGACCGACGCCCAGGTCCCCATTGAATTTCTGTCGGTCTCTGATATTGATATTAGGCTGAGTCCGACTGTCTCCAATGAAATGAACAAATGATAAAATTATCTTTTCTAACTTTTCTTATTCTGGGTTATTTTTTAATTACCATATTAATACCCCCCTTTTTTTCGGTCTCTGTAAAATCCTGTCGGTCTCCACTGTTACAATTTGACAGAGACCGGCGGTCTCTGGTCTCCCAATTCACTATGTTGCACACTGCAATGATATCATCGATCATGTTCTGGATCACTGCGCTCTGCTTATCTACAAAGTACATTTAAATTTCTTTGGATTTATTATAATTTAGAGCCATGATGATGAACCATAATGTATAAGCCATGAAGCATGAACTCTAGCTAACTCTGAACTAAAGGCATTTGTTTCTGGGTCAGTCAGTGTTCGAGGCCTACTTATCTACGTGCGTTGGGCAGTGCCAGTGTGTTTGACCCAAAACAAATTGGTGGGAATGTATACTATGTATGCAGAATGACCTCTATAATGTACATGTATGTACCGTACCAGGGGTGTTGGTGTGTGTGTGTGGGGGGGGGGGGGTAATTTGTCAAAAACGCCGCTAGGTGGTGCCTTATTTCCCATTTTCTTTAATAACGGCCCAAATATTAATCCTACACTACAGCGTTGTCCATATAAAATCATTTGTAGACAATATAAGTAAATTCTGTCATATATCATAATACATAATATACTACCACAAATAGGTCAGGAGTTGCATTAAATTTTGAGTCTTTGTTGCAAATATATTATGTTGGTAGGCCTATAAATCTTTCCGAAAGAAAATAAGATGGTACCGGTATATGATTGTTGGACAGCCAAACTTACATTAAAGCAATTAAGGGGAGTAAAAGTCTACTTTAATATCAGGTATTATAGGGACTGTTCATATTTAACCACTGGGGGTGGGGGTGGGAGAGAGTGGAGAATTTGCGAAAAATTCCCAACTAACGTTACATCATTGTAGTTCTGAGTCTGCAAAAAAAGATGCCCCCTCCCCCCCCCCCCCCCCCCCCCCACACACACACACACTCACTTTTAGAGTGTGAAAAAAAGATGGCCCTTCCAGACGTTGTAATGTTCCAGTTCCAAGGCGCGAATGACTGGGAGAGTAAAGACATAGTTTCATGATAACATGCAGGGGGCACCACCTACCACCCCTACAGCCTCAATGATACCGTTTCTACCATATTTGTCAGGTCGGACGGAAGGGATTTTTTACAAGTGGCGCTGTGATCAGCCGCACTGGCCGCCATATTGTCTGGTGACAATGAACGCCGTACCTCTGGGTTACCAGTGCTAAATTGCTCAATATCACCTGCTTAGAACAGAGTAAAAAACTGAGAAAAAAATTCTAGATTCTTTGTAGAAATGTACAGTATTGCCAAGAAAATACACACAGGGGGTTGATAATGTTCAAAACTTTGTAGAATTTAAGAAATCCAGGATGGAACTTGGCAATTTTAACCCTGCTCCCTATGGGTTGCTATGGCATGTTTGCACCAGACCATAGTCCAGGGGGTTGAGTAGAAAACAATGGGCTGAATCTAATCATTACAGACCTTCTTTCTTTCTTCGGAAATGGTGACAATACTTATGATAAGTAGATTTCATGATAGAATATATTTTTCTTTTGCATATTAATTTCAAAATATAACAAAATGTGCTGGTTGCTAGACACAAATCTCTACCAGTTACAACGTGAAACGTGACCGGACATCGCCCACCCGACCTGACGAATCAACAATAACAGAAACACGTTGTAGCATCGAGGCATAGAAGGAAATATCCAGTATGCCCCTTATCTTCGGAAATAAAATAAAAGTAAAGATCCATGAGAGGAATATAGAAATTATATTTCTCATAGTGTACCATGTTACCAGTGTTTTGCCAAACATCTGCCTATAGAATAGTTTTTCAACTAACTCTAACTACTAATGAGATAATTATATTGTCAGGTGGCGCCACTGATGCTATAGTAGTGACCACTACCCTACCAGGGCTGACCGCTACTACAGTAGTGACCACTACCCTACCAGGGCTGACCGCTACTACAGTAGTGACCACTACCCTACCAGGGTTGACTAGACAATATAATGGCACCAGTGTAGCCGTAGGCCTATGGAAGTCTTGGGCTATTTATTTACTTTACTAAACATGGAATGGACTGTTATTGTAGGCCCACCATCCAGCCCACAACACTGTCAACACCCTACCTGCTTCCCTCTCCCATTGGCGTCTCCCGACGCATCAAAATAATAGGCCTATCGTTTTTGAGCTTCAATCCATCTGGCCTCCATTGCCGATGATACGGCTAATGGAGGCCAGTGTTTGGAGGCCAGTGTTTTGGCTGGTGCTGCTGGTGGCGCTACCTCGTGGGAGGGTGAGAAACCATTCCTGGCACTTGCTGTTAGTTTACCACATTACCACAAGGTGTAAGGACCACAACAATGTCTGATTTCGACGTCCTCATGCAGATAAAGGGTGAATGTGAGAGGTCTGTTATGCACTAATTATACCAGTAAGAGCTAAAAAATCTTGGTCCAATCTCTCCCTAAGGCTCTAACTTAGGCAGTCATGTAACTTTTGGGTGTTGGACAATGAGAAATAGAGGGGGTTTCCCGATCATGGAGGAAGCTGTATAGTGTATTTGGCATCTCCGAAGGAGTGATGGCGAATGTTCTTGCTTTGGGTATGTTTTACATAATTAAAATTATGCCATTGTCGCCAGCTAGTCCAGAGTATTACCGCGAGATTAATTTGGTTGTGGTGTCTTAGGCTATATACATGTATCATATAAGTATGGAATCTTTTTCTCATTTTCAATGCTGCCCACCACCCCACCCCCCGGCTCCCGCACCCCCACCCTTAGCGCCGTTTAGCCTCAATGGCTAAACAGCGCTTGATACAGTTGCGCTTGCGGCGGTATTGGGAGACACCATTTTTGGCCTTGTTGATATATTTCGCGGCAATGGCCGTCAATTCGAATCTTCCCGACGGGATCTTTCGAGCTATACCTGACCCTATCATTGAATATAGACAATATTGTTCCAGTAATCACTAGCTAATATCGTTGCTTACTAATATACGGTCGGAGTGAGCATGGAGATTAAGCTCAATAAGCATGTATTTGGTGGGCAGAGACAGCTATAAATGTCGTTCTCGGTATATAGGCGTTTGACCGTGATAACCGGTACGACTGCTTTCGGCCTTTTGATTCTGCCGTTGGCAGCTTCTGCTTACAGAAGCGGTGGGTCGCGGGAAGTCCAGTACTATACATAGATTTCACTGACGTCACAGCCCTGGCCATGTTTGGGGTCAAGTTAGATGGCTATGTATGCTGCGATACTTGAAAATATCCTTTTCTGGCTGTTTTAACCTTTACCAGTTTTAATCTGCCACAATAATGCCTTCATGATAGGTTAGATCATCTGCCTTTAGTGTAGAATTACCGTACCCAAGTATATACTCTTGTGAGGTTTATCAACTTTGTTTTGATACCCCCGCCATAGACGGCAAGCGTAGCAGTGACCCCAGACATGGTAGCCACTGTGATACCCCAGCCTACTGGGTGACGTCATGTGAAATCTATGTATAGTAGTGACCACTACCCTACCAGGGCTAGCTAGGGCTGACCACTACTACAGTAGTGACCATTCACTCATTCTACCTCTAGCAACTGAGGTGTAAGGAACAAAGAACGAATATTTTTGTTAATTGAAACTAGTTTTTCACGGATTTATATGAAAACATATTTTCATTTACAATAATCCATGAAAATAGGAGAAAATTTCGAATGCCAGGAATAACAGGAACACCCACTTGACAAATTTTGTTTAATGATAAAAATTAGCCTTTAACATATATTGAGTATGTTATCCACCAGGGAAGTGATTACATCAAGGTGTCAGCATGATCATCATAGAAAATAAAATAATGTATACCGGTAACAAACTTAAGTTTTTACCGAGTAACGCATTATTATTATATTATTGATACAAATAAGGAATAATCTTTTCTTCAGAATCAAACACAATATCACATTACAGGATATTTAGAATAAAACTAAAAATATAATAAAAATGGTCTCTTCTCTCCATCTGAATTTATTTTTCATGTTCAATCAAGTGAAAACATAATAAGGTTGGAATATTTGAAGAAAAACTATTTAGACAAGTACACATGTTCTTTTCTATGGACAAGTTTGCTGTTTCTGACCTCAAATCCTTACCAAATCTTGCTCCAACATAGGAAAAACTATGCATTTTGCAAAATATCCCTTCAAGTTCTATCAAAACATATAAAAAATTTTATTACAAATATTCAGAAGTAGGGTATAAAGCATGACCTGGAAGCAGTTATGAAGGAAGGGCTACTATTCTTTTAATTTTCCAGATGGGTTTAATATTGGGTTGGCACAGGGAAAACATACATATCCCCTATTTCTTTAATACTAGGGATAGGACCCCCCCCCCCCCCCCCTCCTCCCCCCACGCCAGTGAATATTTATGTTTAGATCGATTGCATGACTTTATTTATAAATGGAATTCCACATTGACGCTTACTGGCGCCACCTGCTGCAGCTTGTAATAGACTTGTTGACGCCACTACATGACGCCATGTATATATAGCTGTATATAGGTCCACCTACTTAGTGCACCAGCCTATACTAGCTGTATACATTATATTTACAGTACAGCATAGCCTATGTATATGTACAATTTGTATGCCAGTATGAGAGTAGTGATAATCTGAGGTGGACAGGAGAGATCAACACTTTTGATTATGAATGATTTAATACCGTATCTAATCTGTAGTGTAGGCCTACTATATCTTTACAACGGTTCTATATTGATCAGTGGCAACAATAAATGGCAGTTTTTCCACGGCGAAATGTTCCTTGGTGTTGGAGACTTGCCTTCCCGCATGGAACTTATAATAATGAGAGCAAACAGAACTTGTGGCGTTGTGTCCTCGCCCGCTCGCTGCACCGCCACGCACACACACACTGAGCTGTGTCATAAATAACCTCTTGAGTCTTGTAACTTGTTTACCCATGAATATTGATGATTTCAATTGAAATTTTAAACAACAAAGGCTTTACCTATGTACATTTTACCTACCAATGTTACTAGAATGGTTTTGAAATAGCCAGAATGATAAATAAGGAAGCAGCGTGAGGTTGTGGCTCAGTGAGAGGACTGAGTCACGCTGGGGACTACCACTCCCTCCCGCTCCCACTCCGCCATGACACCGGAAGAACTTGGATAGAGGTGCGCAAACGGATGCGCAGTGAGCACGAAATGAGGCGTTCAGTAGAAGGTTCAATAATGGTTCATTCCTTACACAGCCCCGAGTGTGAGTATACTTTAATTATTTACCAACATTCATGTTACACACCTTCTTAACATCATGACAGTATATTTAAAATGAAGAGAATATTCTGGTGTACTCTGTAGAGCAGCGAGTAACGCGCAGATCGCACAAAAATGGAGGTCTGGCGGTTGTAAACGTGCCTGTCTTTGTTAGCTGTATTTGAATGAACTAGAGAACGGTAGACCCAGGCGTTCCGGGTATATGACCTGTTTTTGCTTTAATCCAACACTACATAGCTTTAATTAAACAACTGAGGTATACATCAGTCCATTTACTACGTCTAACCGGTTGAATATGGACGATCAGACGAAGGATGGGCTGTGTAAAAGCGACGGTCGTGTTATGGTTTGTGCTGGCTGGGTAGGTTGGTGGGCGCCATCTTGTCATGGAAGGCAGCGGCCCGAGGTACGAGTGTGCATAATAAACTGGGCTCTGCACGCCCGCTGCTAGCCGACCAGTCGTGGCAACCAGTTCCTTCTCTTCCTCACAAACTTTACCACTAGGAAAAGACATGTTATGCTTGATTGTTTTGTTAATGGCGGTTTATTCTGTTGTAGGTGGAGATAAGCGTTGTGGCGGTGGGGCGAGGGTGGGGAGGGCCTAGGCCAGGCCGGGCTCTGCAGCCTCATTTAGCGAGAGACGGGAGGAGGGAGGAGGAGGAGGTGGAAGCTCTACCACTGTATACCACCACCACTCTCTACCTCTCATTCCCTTCATATTCTACCATTATTGGCCAAGGAAAGGACTGCAACAGCTGACCCCGGTTGGGGGCTTTCACCTACAAAATGGTGCTGGATTTTGACGTTAAGACATTCTGTCAGAATCTAAGGGCGACCAAACCACCGTATGAATGTCCCGAACCCGAGTGTGGAAAAGTCTACAAGAGCTACAGCGGTATCCAGTTCCACTTGTATAATTTTGATCACGACAACCCGGAAAACAGCGCATCTAAAGGATCTAAAAAGAGGGGGAAAGGATCCAAGAACTCTCCTTTTAGTAGCAGCAAACCTGACAAAGGCGGAGGTGGCTGTTCTCCCGACTATCTAAGAGTAGCAGGCAGAGAGACTTTGTCGTACGCTGAAGCACAGAGACTAGTGGAGGTAGAGTCAAACGGCCGAGTCTACCGCATCAATATATTTGACCCTCTAGAAATAATCTCCCAGGACGAGATAGATAATTGTGATAACTTAGAGAAAGAGGAAAAACCTGACATTAAATCATTCGATAAGTCACCTTGCAAGATGAAGACTACATCGGATACCCCTAAATCTAGCCGGAAGGAGGTGGTCCTGGCGGCGCCGACGACGGCCAAGCTTCCGGAGGCATCATTTAAAGTACTGGAGGAATTTATTCGGCCGCCTTCAGGGCCCACCCGCCCCTCATCCTACTACAGGTTCATAGAACGGACCCCTGAGGAACTGGACGAGGAGGTGGAGTATGATATGGACGAGGAGGTGAGTGAATAAATACACAAAGCCAAGGTTTTAGTCTTGCCCTGAGTAGGAAGGCGTTGTGTTGTAGTGCTGCCAGTAGTACTAGTAGGCCTACACACACACACACAACCAGTCCGTCCACCGCCACACCAGCCTGTGGTAGTGTGTGCTGCTAGCTCTCTCTCTCTCTCTCTCCCTGCCCGCCTCCACATACACTAGCTGCAGCAGCACCACCACCACCCGGCCTTAACCTGACCCACTTACACACAACTAGGTCAGCGCCTCGTGATTGGTGGACGCGCTGGTTAAATGGCTTAGCCTTCCTGCAGTGAATATATGCTGGCTTGTGATTGGTGGGAAGGGTGGGCGCCAGGAATGTATTGTAAACATGTAGAGATAAAGGTTGACAATCAGTTTGTGTAGGATTGATTCTCCTGCAGCTGCAGCAAGCCTCACGCTCTGTGTGTATGTGTGAGTGTATGTGGGGCACATAGTGCACATGCAGACACTGGTCTCTCTACTTCTCACTCACTGAGACTGAGGCCAAGCTGGGGAAGCATGACACCTTTCACCTGTACTGTGGCCTACTGTAGTAGCGGCAGCTAACGCTTGCCTTGTTACTGTTAGTCTCATCATGAAGTAGATCATGAATACAATAAATAATCATTCAGTTCCACACCAAATGTTTAATTCTGCCAGTCATGACCCATGTTATCCCCCTCCCGGAATGGTCGGCCCTAGAGCTGCATTCACTGTACTGTGTACTGTGCTATATAGTCCGATAATAGTGTAGCTAGACTCTAGGCTAGAGTCACATGTGTGCATTTATCCATTCTTTGTTTACAGTACTGTACAGAACTGCCCTCATTGGTGTAGTATTGAGTACGATCCATAGTTCTGGGAGGGACTTGTCTATGTTGGTAGTGTTAGTAAACACAGCGACTGGTTATCAGTCTGTTCAACTGTTGTTAGGTTCCCACTGAGGACCCTTTGTCACACTACATGCCCAAACTGGTCATGTCTCCTTTCCCTTAACCTCAGGGATTAAGTAAACTCCTTAGAATAGACTAATGTAATACTAATAATACATTCTTTATTTGCAAGACTAAGAGATAGAAATTTGGTAATGCTCTTCAGGTTTTAGAATCTGGTCTGGTCTAGTTCTCATAATCTCTGAGATTATGAGAACTAGACTAGACCAGACCAGATTCTCATCATTATGCATTGTTAGTGCCCCTACAGTAAAGCTAGTAATGATGAATATTTTCCTAAGACCTGAGGGTTGAAATTTTCGTGCCTCTTTGTAACATCTCTGTTGCTGCAACTTTGAACGGCGTTATAGTAAAAAGTTTACTTATATATATAGTATAAATGCTTATAAAGCTACACTTAAATTCTCAGTGTAATAAGTGTTTAATTATGATATTATTATTGAAAATCAAACTATTACAAAGATGACCAATAGATATAGGAGCAACCATTAGATGGTTGACCTAATGGTTGATTGTTACTCCTATATGTATACACATTGTCCAGTAGGGCTTGAGATCCTCCCTATCCTGGGAGTTTGACCCACTGACATTGTCTTTGATCATAGTCATAATAAAAGTAACAACAACAAGAACAAGTATATGAATCCGCCACTCATTGGTCCCTAACTAACGTGTAACGTGCAGCAAACAGCATTTCTATATAATTATGGACAGAGATAAGAGACTTGCATGTCTAAACTGGTAAATAAGCAACAACCAATCTTTCCTACCCTCCAGTGTAAATCCCTTCTATTTGTATTCCTATATTCAATTCAGGGTTCCCATGGATCCTTTAGAAATCTTTATCAATATTTTGATTTGTGAAAATGTAAGGCGAAACGTCTTCAATTCCGGTTATATTCATATAATAGTAATAAAAAGTCTTAGATTTGCCCAAGGGGAATAATAGAATTACAGTTTTTGGAATTCGAAATAAAAATTGTCTCAAACCTTTCCCATTGTACCATCTACCACCCCTAAGGAAGAGATCAAAGCTCTCAAAACGTTGGGTAATTAATAAAAGGAACATTCAAACACTCAAAATCGTCATCTCTCTGAAGAATACAAAACGTTCTCGTGGCCCTATTCTCCACCAGTTAGTAGTGAAAACTCCCCATCTTGTTTCCCATAAAGAAAACTCAATTCCTCATGTATAGTCAGGTCTAAAAGATCTTCTAAAGGGTATTAAATTGTGCCACCCCATGTTGGATCATTTATGATGCAGCCAGTCCCTACTGAATCCATAGGTAACACATCTTGGCTTGTAATACTATAATAATGATACCTGTTATTATACGATTTTATCATTGTAATGTAATATTTTATTTAACAATGTTGTTACAATAATCTTTATGATCTATGAATTTATAGTTTTCATTCTTACTGACTAAAAATACAAAGTGATAATATTGATGTAATTTTGGAACTAAATGATTGTGCCTTATTGCAGGACTGTGCCTGGCTGGAGATCATCAATGAGCAGCGGAACAAGGACAGCCTGTCGCCCGTGTCACAAGAAGTGTTTGAGACATTGATGGACAGGTTTGAGAAGGAGGCGTTCTTCCAGAGCCAGTCGTCTGGTAAGGACACGCAGCCGAGTATAGACGAGGACGCGGTGTGCTCCATCTGTATGGATGGGGAGTGTCAGAACTCTAACGTGATCCTATTCTGTGACATGTGTAACTTGGCGGTGCACCAGGAGTGCTATGGTGTGCCCTATATCCCTGAGGGGCAGTGGCTGTGTCGCCGCTGCCTCCAGTCCCCGTCCCGGGCGGTGGACTGCTGTCTATGCCCTAACAAGGGAGGTGCTTTTAAGCAGACAGATGACAATCGCTGGGCTCATGTAGTCTGTGCTCTGTGGATCCCTGAGGTGGGTTTCGCCAACACAGTGTTCTTGGAACCAATAGACTCAATAGAACACATCCCGGCGGCGCGATGGAAACTGACATGTTATATTTGTAAGCAGCGGAGTGGCGGGGCGTGCATTCAATGTCACAAGACCAACTGCTACACGGCATTCCACGTCACGTGTGCTCAGCAAGCGGGACTCTTCATGAAGATTGAGCCCGTGCGAGAGACTGGTATCAATGGCACGTCGGTCAGTGTGCGTAAGACAGCCTACTGTGACGCGCACATGCCCACTGATGTGGACTATGGCCCCATGATCGATAACGGTATAAGTGATGATGAGGACAAGAAGATGTTATCAGCTGAAGAAATTAAAGCCAAAAACAAACAAAAGATGCGTAAAGCAAGAAAGATTCTCGCAGAGAAAAGACATTCAGCCCCCATTGTATCTATTCCTATTATACCTAACTCGAGGTGAGATTTTTTTATATTTTCATTTGTCTTTGGGCGATGATATCTGTCCTATCAGGTTTGTCTTTAATTTAATGCCTAAAATGACTGGAAGGATGCTCACATCCAGACAATTACTCATTACTAGTATCACTAAAGCAACTGTTTGATTATTACAGCAAGTTTTATTAATTGACTATATACTGTAGAGAGAAAGGATAAAGTTGTTGATGTTTACTGTTTGTTACGCAGGATATCCAAGATAGCCTCGAAGGTGTCGATGGCCAAGAAATCACAGTTCATTCAGCGGCTGCAAAGTTACTGGACCTTGAAAAGACAGTCTCGGAATGGCGTTCCCTTGCTCCGGCGCTTACAGTCCAACCACATGTCTCGTTCTCGGGAGCAGGTACGAGACTCGGCTGACAGTGCTGACCAGATGGCAAGTCCTGGCAGTGGCTCGGTAAACTATAGCTCCACTCAGTGTTCTCCATAACTAGAGTATTGCTGTGCATGATGCTTGATTCTCTTTCGGTTGGTTTTGGTCAAAAACATTGTGATATTGGAAAAATAAGCTAGGCTCCAATTGGAGCTGATATTTGTGAAATGACTAGCGTGGGTTTGGTGTTCTGTATTTTACACCAACATAAACCTCATCTTTAAAAAATTATAACTATACTGTTCCTTGGAGTTGAAATTGAGAGAAATTAATTCTAGATGAGGCACTTGCGTCAGACCCACGGGAGCGTTCCTGTTGGTGTTTGTCGCGTGTGCCACACATGTACCGTGTATAGAGGCTGAGGCTGGTCCAGTGGCCAGGCCTCGGCATCATACAGTGTCGGTAATCAAGCAGAGGCAAACCTGTGGAGAATGCTGTGTACTACTCCTCCTTGCCCTAACACCATACTTCTCTGTTGGAGCATCAACATAACTATAACTTCATCATCACATCATCATTCAATATCAATCATTAGTCTTAATACACTCGGAGCTTTTGTCTTCATGTAAAGAATTAACCACTTAGTGGCTAACCCTCACAGTGATGCTACTAACATGCATGGTGTTTGGTCCAGCAGGGGACAGTCCTTTAGTTTTAAGCCACTGTTGGGAATTCCATTTGGATCTAGACTAGTGAAGTCTCGGGTAGTTCGGTGATCAGCGACGTATTATTAAGGATTAGAGTTTTCAAGTTATCAAACATCACAGACTCACTTAGAGTGACTAACAAATCTTCCTGTAAATATATTGAAGTTGTTAGATTGTTGTTCTATATATAGATCTATTATCTATTGCTGAATATAAATGTCATCTTATTTTTCAGTCTAATAGCTTTCTTGTATTTATTACTCATCACTTGTCATTGTCCAGATGAAGAACGATAAGGAAAATAATGCTTTACGCCAACAGCTTAAATACTGGCAGCGATTACGACAAGACTTGGAAAAAGCTCGTCTTTTGGTGGAACTTATCCGTAAAAGAGAAAAACTCAAGCGTGAACAGGTTTGTGTGCCAATGCATCAAGAAATTGAACTGTATGGCGTATAAAATGGTCCTCTTTAGATTATTAAAACCAACCATTAAGTTTCTATGTCACTTAAAAAGTTAACATTACACTTGTTGTAATATAGTTAAGATAATTTAATTAATATACAATTGCTTATGTCCTCTCACTACTACAGATTCGTCTGCACCAGCTGGCAACAGAGATGAAGCTGCAGCCATTCGTGGTACTATTGCGGCACACGCTGGAGCAGATGCAGGAGAAGGATATCTCTGGCATCTTTGCCAAACCTGTATCACTGAAGGAGGTATGTACCCACACCCATACCAACCTACCAACACCCACACCCACCCTGCCTCTGCTGTCCCAATGCTGGGGCACTACACTCTGTTTTGAGTCCTGTTGGCAGCGGCACCCCCTAGGTTAAACTGTTTCCCGCTTTGATGTTTACTGCCAACAGAACTCAAAACAAGTGTAGGTCACACTGGAACTTTATAACCTTCCAGCCAATCAGAAAACCAACAAATTCTGTACCTGGTGTTAGCCAAGCACTGTATTAAGTCTTGTTCACACAGCGATGGGTTCAGTAACTGGCCTGCACAGGCAGGATGCACTCTGCATGTCCTCACCACAGATTGTATACTTGGATACATATACATAGATTCCACTGACGTCACGGCCGTCGCCATTGTGGGGGCCTCGTTAGATGTCTATGTATGCTGTGATACTTAAAAATACCGTTTTCTGGCTGTTTAAAGCTTTACCAGTTTTAATGTGCCTAAACAAACCCTTCTTGATAGGTTAGATAATCTTCCTTTAGTGTAGTATGACTCAAGTATCCACTATTGTGAGGTTTGTCAACTTTGTTTTAACCACGCCATACCACGCCATAGACGGCAAGGGTAGCACTGACCCCTGTGATGGTGGCCACTGTGATTCCTCAGCCAGGCGTGTGACTTCATGCGAAATCTATGTATAGATGCAGCTCTTGAGTCAATAAGCAACCCATCACTCACTCACTCCTAAATCAATATAATGTTGTGCATATAATAATTAGCTTTATGACATTGCCATAATCATCTCTGCCATTGTCTTCTCCCGCCCCCAGGTGCCGGACTACTTGGAGTACATCAAACAACCCATGGACTTCTCCACTATGCGGAGGAAGGCGGAATCACATCACTACCGGACCATGGACGACATCGAAGCCGACTTTGATCTCATGATCACCAACTGTATTACCTACAACTCCAAGGATACAGTCTTCTATAGGAATGCAGTAAAACTCAGGGACCAGGTGGGTTGGCTTGTAATCCTAGAACCATTAACTCTTGCCTTAAATTTTCTTTTCCTTCATTGGCAACTATTTCCCTATGCAATAATCACTGTTACATAGTTGTAAATGTTTTTTGAGAAATTTATTGCCTTAAAACTTGTGTGTAAGTTATAATGTGTGCCTCAGATACAGCTAATAGTAAAACCTGTGTGTAACCTTATACTGGCTGTGTTTTAGGGAGGGTCAGTGTTGCGGGCAGCGCGGAGGATGGCAGAGCGTATAGGGTTTGACTCAGAGAGTGGCATGCATTCCCCAGAACCACCAGCACAGGAGAATATAGAGCCAGCCAAGATGCTGGAAGACGGTAAGCATGTCTATAGTTGTTCAACCAGTAACTGTGCCTCAAAGGCCTTCTTGCCTTAGGCTCCCAAAGCCAATACCAAGTTTAGAGTCATTTACATATCAAGCACCAACAGTGTGGAATGGATTGGCCACAAAGTTGCAACTTTTAAACCAAATGGAATTTAGAATATTCCTAAAATCGTAAGGTATAGTAAATGATGACTGTACACAGTTAAACAACAAGTAGGCCTGTAATGCTGAATCAATGAGGCAATAGTAGTAGCAACCAGCTATTTACACCTGTAGGGAACTACAAACCAATATAACTGTTATGACGTGGAAATAATACTACTGCTCCTACTAATGATAATAATAAGGAAGTTTGTGTGAAGGCTGTAATGTGTGAGTTTGTGTGGAGAGACTGTAATGTGTGAGTTGGTGTGGAGAGACTGTAATGTGTGAGTTGGTGTGGAGAGACTGTAATGTGTGAGTTGGTGTGGAGAGACTGTAATGTGTGAGTTGGTGTGGAGAGACTGTAATGTGTAATGTGTGCTTGTGTTGTAAAGTAAATCCATCCATGAGTAGATTGTGTAAGATAGTGGTGTAATGTGTGCTTGTGTTGTAAAGTAAATCCATCCATGAGTAGATTGTGTAAGATAGTGGTGTAATGTGTGCTTGTGTTGTAAAGTAAATCCATCCATGAGTAGATTGTGTAAGATAGTGGTGTAATGTGTGCTTGTGTTGTAAAGTAAATCCATCCATGAGTAGATTGTGTAAGATAGTGGTGTAATGTGTGCTTGTGTTGTAAAGTAAATCCATCCATGAGTAGATTGTGTAAGATAGTGGTGTAATGTGTGCTTGTGTTGTAAAGTAAATCCATCCATGAGTAGATTGTGTAAGATAGTGGTGTAATGTGTGCTTGTGTTGGTTGCAGTCGACACGTTCCTGCCGCCGGAGGTGCGGGCAGACATGCCTCTAGAGGAACAGCTCAAGATCCTACTGGACAGACTGGACATGGCGCAGGCAGCCAGACCACGTAAGTACCTCCTACTCTTTAGAACCACCCACCGTACTCATTAGACTATTTTAACAGCCAACCTGTCCCACCCACCGTACTCATTAGACTATTTTAACAGCCAACCTGTCCCACCCACCGTACTCATTAGACTATGTTAACAGGCCAACCTATTCCACCCACCGTACTCATTAGACCCACCGTACTCATTAGACTATTTTAGCAGGCCCACCTATTCCACCCACCGTACTCATTAGACTATTTTAGCAGGCCCACCTATTCCACCCACCGTACTCATTAGACCCACCGTACTCATTAGACTATTTTAGCAGGCCCACCTATTCCACCCACCGTACTCATTAGACTATGTTAACAGGCCAACCTATTCCACCCACCGTACTCATTAGACCCACCGTACTCATTAGACTATTTTAGCAGGCCCACCTATTCCACCCACCGTACTCATTAGACTATTTTAGCAGGCCCACCTATTCCACCCACCGTACTCATTAGACTATGTTAACAGGCCCACCGTACTCATTAGACTATTCTAGCAGGCCCACCTATCCCACCCACCGTACTCATTAGACTATTTTAGCAGGCCCACCTATCCCACCCACCGTACTCATTAGACCATTTTAGCAGGCCCACCTATCCCACCCACCGTACTCATTAGACTATTTTAGCAGGCCCACCTGTCCTGCCAACAGTACTCATTAGACTATTTTAGCAGGCCCACCTATTCCGCCCACGCTAACCTAACCCTTACTTTTGTGCAGCTGCTTAGATAATGGTGGGACCCTATCAGAGCATCATATCATATCATTTGTACGTATCAGACCAACTTTGGTGAACTAAAATACTCTCACTATTTGTTTTTCCTTAGACTTATATAAACCATCTCACTATTTGTTGCAGATCGTAAGTCAAAATTAGCCAAGCAAATAAAGAAGGAGATAGTGACAGTACGGCGCAATCTGGCCATCAAGCGGGGCCAGCTGGTGGACCATATACCTGACGATGATACAGCCAGCATTGACCTGGGTGAGTCTTCTACCTCTCTAACACCGCCAGGGGGCCCCGCACATCTTAAACATTTATATTTGAAAATTTAAAGTCTTAAAATGTCTAACATTCCAGATTTATTTGTGTAAAAAGTCTTAAAAGGTCTTAACTTTGAGTGAAAATAAAATAAAAAAGCATGTTCGAAATTCGAAATAACAATTCAGTTCTGATGAGCTTTCCCCATAAAAGTAAACCCAAGGTTTCTTTTAAAAGTTCCCGCAACGCAGATCTGCGCGCACCCAAAACAGTTGTTGTAATATTCTTGGAAATATATTGAATGTAACAGCAAAGGTCGTCTTATAAATATTTCTGTACCCTTATGAACATAAACCTTTGTCCTAATGGAGTTAGTTCAGCACCTCATTGATTTTTTTAAGGAAAAAAATCTTCATCTTTCCTACCAAATTCCAAGATACTCGGTAAAATCTTTAAAACCTTGAGCCAGCAAATGTTACATATTATAGTTAGGAGTTGTTGTTGTTGATTGTTTGCCCTTTCTATCAGCGCAATGGTTGTGTAATCAATGAATTACATTATGGTTTCACTAACTGCTGATATTATGCAAGACTTGTAGTTAATGTCTATACTGACTTGTGTCTGACATGTAGTATACGTTCATGCACTATATCTCACTTTCCTCCTCCAGCTTCTTCGGAGGCGACGTCAACGTGTTCAAGTCGGAGCCAGTCTCCAGATAAGTCGTCCAGCCCGTCGCGCCCGGACCCACGAGCTGAGCGCTCCAAGGAGAGAGAGCGCCAGCGTGAGCGCATGATAGAGAAAGAGAAAGAGATCGAGAATCAAAACAAGAACCCCAATCTGAACCCCGGCGACCCTTCGCCTGCCTCAGAGCGCACAGCGCGGAAACGCAAGCGCTCGCAAGTTGATGAGGAGGATGAAGAGATGTGTGGCGGCAGTGAGAACGCTGCGGCCAGCGCAGGAACAACGCCACCATCGGCACAATCTCAGCCGTCGGGAAAAGGATTGCGGCCCCTTCCCGGGACGCCAGGGAGGGGCCGAGGACGGAGACCAGGGAGACCAGCACGAAGCCAGCGCAGCACAAAGAGCGAATCCGAGTGTGAGGTTGGTGAGCTCACGCCCCCCGCCAACAGCAATACTACAGTAGCAGGTGAGGCCTCGCCCAACTCTGGCTGCCACCACTATGGCTGCCAGATGACACTAGATGTGAGGTACACCTCAGATCAAGAATAACAAGCAATCTCTCTCACACACACTCAGTAGTAGTCATTCAGGTCTCATCAGTTTTATAGTTATTGATATTTATATAACAACGACAAGCATTAGTATGCCCAGGTATATATGTGGAGTCAATCACTGAAATTATTTGTACTAATTTTATATTTATGACTTGTTTTTAATTGATGTATGGTGAATGATGATGATGATGATATTTTACATTGTAAGAAATAAAAAGAAAGCAGTGTCAAGGGCACATTGATCTTAACTTGCTTTTGAAGTATTATTTCGAAATAAATATTTTCAAAATACTTGACCTGTTGTACTTGTGTTGTAATTTATTTCTCAAGCCGACATCTAGCTGTTGAGTTATAATAGAGTAAATGTAATTAGAGCAACAAAGCACATACCGCACTCCCTGATTATATCCCCGATACTGAAGTAAATATTATTTTGTTGCTGAGGTAGTTGGCCCCCAGGCGAGGTCGGATGAGCTGCTGTCTACCCCAAGCAAGGATAGTCAGGAGGATGAAGAACAGAACCTGACTCCAACCCCGTCTCCCTCAGGCGTCAATAGGCGGACTGCTGTCCTATTCTCTAAGAAAGCCTTCCGTAAATCGCAGCCGCCCACTCCCCCCAACAGTAGTGACAAGGCTGGACACAAGCGTCCTGGCCGCCCGCCCAAGTCCCGCTCGTCTGGTGATGGCAGCAGGAGGCAGTTACACGTGGCGGAGGAAGGCCCTACAGCAGAGACTGAGCCCACGCTAGCCTCCTCCTCCTCCACACCGGCCGCTACCTCCACGCGGGTCAGTCGCCTGCCTGAAGGCCCCTGTCTAAGTGCACGGAGCCCCCGCAGCCCTGCCAGTCCCAGAAGTCCCGGTGGCGGTCATAAGAGAAGTGCTTCGATGTCGCTGGCGTCTGAAGCTGAGGTGCCCACTGCCAAGCGCAGCCTCTCGCTGTCAGAGCCGGCGCCCAGTTCTTCTGATGACGGCCCTGTACAGCATGGTGCGGCCACTCACCGGACAAGCTTCATGATGTACCGCAGCGCGCTGCCCGTCTCCATGTCCGACATCGACACAACATCCGAGAGCAGCAGCACAGACGGAACTTACTCTGACACAGACTCACAAGAAGATTCTGGCTCTGAAAACGGAGAATCTGGTACGCGTAAATATTCTCAGAGGGGTAAGTTAGGCAGTGCAGACGCTTCCTCCAACCTCCTCCCCGACCCGCACAGTTCATATTGCTCAAAGTCTATCTATACATATTATTTTTTTCACTCTATTTTCTTCGCTGATCAGTTATATTTGTCTAAAGGAAAAAAATTGTCAAAACTCGGTATGATTGACGAAAAATTATCAAAAATCCACAATGATCTTCCATTTAGCTCACGCAGAAAAATTAAGTGAATTTTTGCTGTTTTGAAAACCAGCACGAGTTTAAAGAGTGATGTTTCACAGCTGGTACATTGAGAACACCAGAGCCATCAACACAGCCATCATTTTATTACTGAGCAAAATTACTTAGAACTAAGCACAAGTTGTGAACACTGTCTGTACTGGCAGTTGGTTGGGTATCACTAACTCCTACTGAATATAAAACTCAGGACAAGAGGCAAAATTTAAGAGAAACGCTACATAATGATTGAGATGTAGATGATTATTCTTGATGGAGTAGGAGTGCCCATATATAAGCAGCAATACGGCTGGGGTAGGTTGTCTTCATAGAATAGAGAGATTTAGCAGCCACAACGTACCAACACAACACTAACGCAGCAGCCACTAACTATTAGTACATTGCTACCGCTGTGGGGATATATCAAGAGGCCTGTAATGCAGATGCCCTCGGCCTAGCGCCTCTAGATATCCCCACAGCGGTAGTAATGTACAAATAGTGTTGTGTTGGTGCGTTGTGGATGCTAAATCTCTCTATTACAGCATGCAGTCCCTCACACCCTAACATGGCCTCCTCCCCCGCGCTCTACTCATACTCTACATGCTTCAATACAACTACAGTATGCTCCACGTAACCTGACTCTAGCGGGGGAAAGTTCAGGTTAAGTGGAACACACTGTATCTGGGCATGCTTGACGGGACTGTTCCATTAACTGCTTTCACCCTTACCTCTTGATCACTTTTATCACTGATAATTTTACATTTGAGAAAGAAGAAAAAAACATGACAACATTTATCAGATGGATGCACTAGGTCTAAGTCATCCACATTCTATCAATTATTTGTTCTTGAAATATAAAAACATTGGTCAAATTTATTGAAAAGAAAAGTAAAGCGTTGATAAGAGCGTGCTAGGGTGCAAGGTGGAGTGTGGGAGCCTGAATGTGGTTATAATAACAAGTTGTTCTGTCTAATACTGGGGATAATGCTGCATCATCACCACTGCTCCTGCTGCCGTAGGCTATCATTACTGGCATGTTTACTACCCGGGCATACCAGTCAGATTTTCAGAAAATGTTCAATTGTCAGCTGTGCACATTTAGTAAATTCTGCTAAATTAGACTGCAATTTGGCCATCACTAGGTAAATTCGAGTATATTTAGCATTGCATTTATTCTAGCAATCTGTTTGGTTTGGTTGAACTGTATTTTGGACTTTATTTTCCTCATAAAATTGTGTTATTTGAGAAGATTGGCGAAGTTGAATTGTACATTTTCTGAAAATCTGACCCAAACATCTTGTAGTCTGACCTCCTGTCCACAGTCTGCCACTAACCCACACAACTACATCATGTATAGTAGTGGCATTTGTTAAACATACAGTAGTTGAAAATAGTTGAAGCCTTTGTTTCAACAGTTTTTCCAGGCAACCAGTAAATAATAGAAAGTCACCAGTGCTTGAATTAGGCGCGGTCTACTTGATCTGGTTACAATAAAATAAGAATTTTGGTTCTCATTATGAATTCATATAATGCTATAACTGGCAGGAGGTGACTACAGTGTTTCTGGTGGAACGGGCCCTTTATACAGACAGGGTCTCCGCACCGCATTAAACATGGACTTGGGGAAAGTAAATTCAAGGTCTTAAATACTAGTAGCCAAAGATTGCTTTAGGCCTTAAAACTCTCTAAATCAATCTGGAAACTCGAAACTCTCTAAATCAATCTGGAACCTCTCTAAATCATAGATGCACAAGAAACGTAGCAAGAGTTTCCTCTAACTTTGGAAGGATTTTTCTGTCATATCTTAAACAAATGTCCAGCATTTAATTGCTGCTAGTAAATGCTTACACTATAACAAGCCACAGCTGTGTAGATAGAATAAGCAGAACTGTGTGGAAAAGCCTTGAATTTATTGCACTGTCCAACAAGCGGAGCCCCTGCACTAACACTAAACCTTTGCCTTATTGTGAAATTATTGGTCTTTCACCGGCCGCGGTGAGTGTGAATTTACTGCACCCGTGTCTGTCTGTGTGTCTAACCGCGCGTCTTGTGTTCAGTACGCAGGAAACGTCATGGCTGGACGTCAGACGAGGATGAACTCATTCCACTGGAACCGCTCGACCTCGTCTGGGCCAAATGTCGTGGCTACCCCTGGTACCCAGCACTGGTAAGTCTCACTCATATATAAGTATTATATTCTCACTCATAAATAAGTAATATATAACGTCTGGGCCAAGTGTCGTGGCTACCCCTGGTACCCTGCACTGGTAAGTCTCTCACTCATATATAAGTATTATATTCTCACTCATAAATAAGTAATATATAACGTCTGGGCCAAGTGCCGCGGCTACCCCTGGTACCCAGCACTGGTAAGTCTCTCACTCATATATAAGTATTATATTCTCACTCATAAATAAGTAATATATAACGTCTGGGCCAAGTGTCGTGGCTACCCCTGGTACCCTGCACTGGTAAGTCTCTCACTCATATATAAGTATTATATTCTCACTCATAAATAAGTAATATATAACGTCTGGGCCAAGTGCCGCGGCTACCCCTGGTACCCAGCACTGGTAAGTCTCTCACTCATATATAAGTATTATATTCTCACTCATAAATAAGTAATATATAACGTCTGGGCCAAGTGTCGTGGCTACCCCTGGTACCCTGCACTGGTAAGTGTTTTTTTGTTTTGTTTTTATAGATGTATAAAGAGAATTTATATAAAGAAAATCTTTAATCTCTTCTAAATTGACGTAGACAAAAGGACAGTAGCTTCTACATTTAGTTTCTCCAGCTCGCCCTCAAAATATAGAACAGCGTCCCACAATGCATTGTAAGAGTATATAGGACCCGGATCTGTCTGGATAGTCACTACTGGACTGGCCCTGAAGAACGTCCAAAACGTTGACCAGTTAAGTCCAATAAAAAGAGGAAAAAAAATCCACTCCACAACTCTATTTTTCAACCAAGTCATAAGTTGAAAGCATCTAAAACGGTTGGCAGCACCCCTCCCAACATCAAAATATAGAAATTTTATTTGTGCAACAATTTGGGGAAACCCCATATTCTCATTACACAATTTTTAAAAAAACAGTAATATTTTAAGCTTAAATAATAATACAACTTCGTTATGTTGGTAACTACATTTATCAAAATCCTCACTGGTTGGTAGGTAAGTCTTCTGTGTTTGGACAGAAATCAATGTTTGTTCAAAAAAAAAAAAAAAAAAAAAAAATCCCCCCAAACCAAATTTTTTAAACTTTCGTCGAAATTATAACATTAATATAGAATCTCATAATATGACTGGCCCAGTTTCGTTAACTTTGAATTCTGAATTAAAATTCTGAAAAACTTGATTATTTCGTTCATCAAGACGTTTGTATTTGAATGAGTTCATAAAGTAATAGAAAATGGTAATTTATTATAACAGCCGCAATATTCAACTCCATGATTCCAGGCACCAGCTCTCGCATGAAACCTTACCAGTCACCAGAGTAGTTATGTGTCCTTTTAAATCTTTAAAAATGCCCATTTGTTGTTGTTAAACATGTCCCATATAAAGGTTGTTTCATGTGTTGTACAGATCATCAACCCTAAGATGCCCAAGACTGGCTACTTCCACAATGGTGTGCCCATCCCAGTGCCACCCGAGGATGTACTCAACCTGCGCAGAGATCATGATGAACCCGTGTACCTAGTTCTCTTCTTTGATACCAAACGCACATGGTCAGTATTCAGACTTTTACAATACATTCTATTGAGTCCAATTTACCATACAGTGGAACCTCGCATAAAGACCACCTCTCTATTGAGACCAGTTTCTCTCAGTCCCAATGGTCTTGGACTCTATTGAGACCAGTTTCTCTCAGTCCCAATGGTCCTGGACTCTATTGAGACCAGCTTCTCTCAGTCCCAATGGTCCTGGGTATAACCGTAAAGTGCCTTTCTGTCTTTTTTTCTCTGTCTCTCTCCCTTCTTCTCTATCTATATTTCCTGGGTATGATCATAAACTGCCTCCCTTTCAGCTCACCCGCCTTTGATATAACCATATTAAATGTGTTGATCAGGGCGTAAAGCAACCAATCTCACTCACTCACTCCCTCTCAGCTCTCCCGCCCTTGATATATCCATATTAAATGTGTTGATAAGGGCGTAAATCAACCATTCTCACTCACTCACTCACTCACTCACTCACTCACTCTCTCAGTCACAAATTGCTTTCCTCTTATTAGATTAACCCCTCTAATGAGACCACCTCGCTGTGAGACCACGAATCATTCAGTCCCAAGGGTGGTCTCAATAGAGAGGTTCCACTGATTAATGATATTCTTATGGATCCCAGTGAAAAAGCATCAGTCAAGTTGTTAAAGAAGTAGATATTTAACATTACTTTTAATTCATACATCCAGATCTTATTAGAATTCAGTTTCGATTATCAGACACATAATCAATACTTATTAAACAGATAAACATTGTTTTTGTGAATTTTTACCTCCGATACAATATGCCTTTATAGTTAAATGCCCTCTGGGCCAGGGTCTCCACGAGCCTGGAAAGGCCTTGCAAACATGGCGAAAACTTTAGAACTTTCACCGGACAGTTGGACCGGTGAAAAGGAACTTTCACCGGTCCTCCAAAGGTTTCACTGGTCCTTCAAAGGTTTCTCTAACGTTTCATACAAATTTTTCACCGGACAATCGGACCGGAGAAACTTTACTTTCACCGGTCCGACTTGTCTTTCAACGGTCAAGGACCATGGTCCGGCAGGTTTCGCCAAGTCTGCCTTGAATTTGGACAAATGAATTCAAGGCCTGGAAAGAGGGCATTTTGGTTGAAGGCCCTGAAAAATCATTATATGAGCCTTGAATTCTGTTGGAATCTGTTAAATGGCCTTGAAATTTTCGAAGATACTCTTGTTTCTCACTGTACACTTTCTCCTGTCTGGCCTTTCTCATGCCTTACAATAAATGACTCACAAAGTGAAAGTTGAAAAACTGTTATTTTTTATAAAAATCACTTCATTTATTTGCAGATAATTTAGTTGCCATATATTGTTTTTCATATATAGAGAAACTTGTACTATTTGTAATATCTCTTATAAAATTGGGTAGTAATTTGAGGTTTGAAATTCTTAAACAATATATTTCTTTAACTCCTGATGTTAAACCATACTGTTGTTGCAGTATAGCATGATGTAAATATGGTTCTTATCTCGTATTGGTTGACAGTACCAGTTCATACATGTTGTATGTTTTCTGTATAAACTATATGTTATACTAATCTATCCCTTAGTTCCTGTTAGACCTGTAGCATGGTACGCTCTGGAAGACCAGAAGTGTGCAACTAATTGTTCACATTCATGCACAAAATAAAGACTTTATCATTACATCTGTTCATGTTACATGTGTGTTGCAGGCAGTGGTTGCCGCGCGGCAAGCTGGAACCGTTGGGCGTTGACTCCGGCCTGGATAAAGCCAAGTTGCTGGAGAGCAAGAAGCCCAACGTACGCAAAGCCGTGCGTAAAGCTTACGAGAAGGCCGTGTTGCACCGGTGCCGTGTGACGGGAGAACCAAACCCCCTTGTAGCTGAGTCAGGGTCAGACGAGTGACACACATAGTCACAACTTGTTGCTGTTGTTGTTGCCATCTTTCATCTGTTACAGTGAGACCAGGTGGCGCCACTAGTACACAACTGGTGGCGCCACCTGTCGGTCTCGTCATCACTTCATCTTCATCTCGTGCTGAATGAGAGAGAGCGAGAGCTGGGCTTAGCACCACTATACCATGTTTACACTGTGTCGTCATGGAAACAGATTGGCAGCATTTGGACTGGCATTCAGTGTAAAGCAGATTATACACCCAGGTCTTCTCTATGTCATCTTCTCTTTTATAGATTATCAATTGACGGAGGCCGTAGCTTATTGTTGGTATCATACTGGCCTCCTCCTTTTATCAGTTGTCCTTGAGTGGATCAGTGAGAGAGGAATAGGCAAGTTTCCCTCTGCATATGTTGTTAGTGAATGAATGCACTTTTATGGTTAATAGTTTAAATCAATTAATAAGCTTCACCTGACTCCAAATGAATACAGTTGTATAGTTGTTTTGTCCTCTGGAAATTCCATTTTGGAAATGGACTTATTATTATCAGAGTAATGGCATGTCTGTATTTGTTTATGAACTAAAGTGACGGACCACATGAGAATCGTAGGTTTTTATCTAATGAATATAATTTAATAATAGGGATATATTTCACTGAGTCACATGGGATGGAAGCGTAATATTGTGTCTCGCTTATATTGATGTAGTCTTAGAATGCTGCCATGTAACAATTTTATTTTTTGATATGGACAACTTTCCCATTAGAACTGTTGTGTATAAGGCAAGGAAGGCCCCACCACCACCACCACCACTTACTTGTAACATTGCTGCCACGTTTTCACGTAGTGTCCAATAGTTGTCGCTGGTGTGCTAGATACAGGACACGCTGTGATGGGTGCCGTATTGTAACCTGGGTAGATGAAGGGTGCTGTGGTATACTGTACATAGGGTTAGTGCCACTCATGTAATGTGGGGCGTGTCATACACGGGTAGAGCTGTGTATAAGGTGTGAGCCTGCGCCTCCCCTGTGATTCCTGTAATGTGTAGCCACGGATTTTATTATTAGTGCCTGTGATGGTGAACTGACGGTGGCAAGTCCTGGGCAGGCCGTCATGTTTACAATCGCTCTCCTCAAACACTGCTCTTATTAAACATCCCTCAAACACTGCGCTCTTATTAAAGAAAGTATTTGTGACATTCTTATGATTTCCAATAATTCCCCATTGATATGGCCCAAAACTTTGCTATGACAACTGGTCTTTATGTAGTTAGGAAGAATAACCAGAAGTTCATAAATTAAGGGATGTGATTTTAATATGTGCTATACAGTAGCACCCTACTTAGGTGACATGCGAACTGAGCTATTTTGGGTCGCAGCGCGGGGTGGTCGCTTTACTGAGTACCTTCTCTTTTCTTATGTCCTTATTGGGACCGAGCCAAACTGGTGTTAGATACAAATTGGTCGCATTAGTGAGAAAGTTATCAGGACCGCCACTGTATATCATACATGTCAAGATCATCTAAAGCCAGGAGAGCGATGGTGCGCCACAAACATGAGGCCTGCCTGGGCTGACTGTACACGTACGCCCGCCCGACAGACTGTACATAGGCTTATATAGAATACATGCGGGCGGGCCCACAGTACACAGTCAAGCAATAGTTGGTCCACCAGGGTCTATCACAACTACAAGCTGCATTCTCAGCTAACTTTGCCACCAACAGTAACTTTATGTTAGGATTCTCTCCCAACCTCAGCCTGATATAATCTCAACACTTGTTTCTCTATTCTTTATGGACTTGTTCCAGATTGTTGATTTCTGTGAAACCCCCAATTCAACATATTATCGCTTGTGCCCACATTAACCTTTAGTTGACTGTTAACTGCTGTAACTCAATATTCTAACTATATGACATTGGGCGAGGTCTACTGTAACCCTTCAGTTGCTACTGTTATTGTCCTAGTGTATAAGAGCTGAGAAAGGTGGAGGCCATGTTGCTGAGAATGCATCTTTAGCCCATCACAAATATTATGTTTTATTCTGTCGACAGTCTTTCCAGATTAAACAGATTCCCGCGGTATTTTGTGAATATAATTTTCTCCTTGTATGTATTGTATAATATCTAAATCCAAATTATGACTATTTTGTTGCTGTATGAGGAAACATTGTTTACCAGGATGGGTTTAGGCAGACGTGTGGCTAGGTGGTGAAGGGTGCATAAGTACTTAGATGTACTTGTGCACTCAACAAATTGTCACGCGTATGCGATGTCCTCTATATTTTATTATTTAGTTTCTATCTGGATACTCGGAACATGGGGTTCTAAACTCCAGTCGTAAATGTTGTTGAGAAGTCGCGCTGAGACGAGGAGGTGGTGGAGGGCCTAAGCCAGCATGTGGGTCAGATTTTCAGAAAATGTACAATTCACTTTCACCAATCCTCTCAAATAACCCACATTTAAGACAAAATTGAGCTTCAAAATGCAGTTTAACATAACAGAATTGATACTTTAAATCAATGCCATACCAAATATACTCAGATATATTCTTCATTTTTCAGCCTAATCTAGGAGAATTTCCTTAATGTGTAGAGCTAACAATTGTACATTTTCTGAAAATCTGGCCCGTGTACATGTGTACAGCAGGCAGGAGGCAGGTGTTGACTGTAGACTTAGCGTTGGTGTGGAGTATATGGCTGCTGCAGTAAGAGGATGCTAGGTAATCATGTAGGCATAGCTTCTAGTAAGTACTACAACCTGTGGGGGGCAGCGGGTGGAGGAGTAGCACAGGGTGCACCACTCAGCCCTATATTATACACACCTCCACACGACCCGCACCAACAACTATTGGAGAAATAAATTATTTGTCATCATCATTAACATGTGTCCTGTCTCTTCTTTATTGTGGCTAGTAGTGCTCTACTGATTCACTATTAGATATTGGCGGGGAACTGTTTGTACCAAGAACATTGCTATTCCACTATTGTTGCTGGTATGTGAAGTACAATGTTGATGCAGTGGGCGATATCCTGTATTTAGATGTGCATAGAGTTTCCCAGGTTGGCACCGGTATGAGAAGTCCAAGGATCCGTCTCCCCACTCATTGAATTATATTGTAAAACTATGGAGGAACCTTTCAGAAGCTCAAATACAACTTGTTTAATAACTGAGACTGTGTGACATCAAACAGTAAGGAGCGTGAATATGTAATATTGGCCTGCTGGGGCTTTAGAGGAAGAGCAAACTCTGGGTGCCTTGCTAAGGTTATCAATACCACCAAACGCAAGGTGACAAAATAACCCAGACCCATGGAAACATCTCTGGAACACTGTCAACGGAAAGACACTTGGTTTATCTAGCATGGTTCATATCCACCTCTAAACGTAATTATAATGAGTGTTTTAAGGCTTTCAAAATTAATGATTTATTATATTTTGTCATTAGATAAAATAGCAAATCATTTAACCCATAATCCGTTTAGATTACCTAATTCCCCTGGAATTTCAAGTTTAGTGATGCGACCATATTCAATGGCAATGGAAACGTCCTATTTCTAGCAGGCAGTTATTTTGTTTCACTGACGGATCCCTTGTCACGCCACGCGTTCCAGGGGACCTCCAAAAAGTTCTCTACAATCGTCATCCTCAATCAGATTGTAATTTTAGATTAAACTTCGTAAGGTGTCCATAGAAGGCAGGCTTAGAGGCCAGAGCTATTGTGCTGTACCAGACTAAAGGGTGGCTGCATGGTATCGCGCGCGTATAAGCCCTTAAATAGCTGCGGTTGATCAGAAATTAGAGAAACTGGGTTTTATAAACATGTCAATGAGTAGAATTTGTGTAAATATTTGTTGTATTAACCCTGCAATACGCGTTTATTATACTAATGTGTGAAATGGGCCCTCGTGAGTGGGTGCTGCCTCCTAGTGAGTATCCAGCACACTAGCGGGTTTACTGTAATTGCGTACGTCATCAGAGTAAAGACTGATCAGAGTAAAGTTAAACGTAATAAAAAGGTGAGATGTGCAATTTTAGTTACTCTCATCGTTTCAATATTATGATATGGCAAAATCCCTTTTTTTTTGTAAAGAAAAAAAGGGGAGAACCCCCAAACTTAAGACTCATTTTTCTGTGGCTTATCAAATATAATTTCGTTTATTGGTTTAACGTGCATTGTGTTAATGGTTGCCTATCTACTTACTGTGCCTCTTATTAAGGTATTCAAGAATTGAGATTAGTGTCTTGTGGAGTCATAATACTAATTAGATAGCCCGATATTTTATACAAATTTCGGTAAAAATATTATTGTGGTTTCGCGGACATTAAAGTTCCCGATTTTTTTCTGGATATACCTTGCGGTCTTTAGCTCCATTATTCTATAAGTTACTCTAAGGTAACTTTAAATGTGCTGCGGATGCTTAGCCCATGTCCTGATTTAATAACGATTTAATTAGACCTATCTAATGTATAACATAGGCCGACTAACAATGGGCACAATGTTCATGACACTCTAGGGTGGATCCGTGGACCAAGATACCATCTCAAATGCCCCCTGCGATTTTGCTCGGCGATTTCCCTGTAACAGCTATTAGGGTCTACCACATTTGAGTAGCATTTCAGTGAATGGGGCTCTTGAAGTTTCACTCTACTTACTGGGTTAATAAATTGTTAAGAGAAACTGCCTTATATCAATTCAATGTGAACAGATGTTCTTGATATTGACATTCATAATGATTCATAATGATTCATAATAATTCATGAATCCTATTTGAAGTTTTACATCAATACCAGCACATTCTGAGACAGGATTTATTCAAATTCAATGTTGCCTGTCTAGTCCCTCATAGAGAGCCTCATGCTCCACACATCTGTTTGTGGTTAAGACCGGGCGAGGGGACCGGTCCCCTGTTACCGCAGACTCATCTACCAACACAAATTTGTCGTCGAAAATCGGATCCACCCTAGAGTGATGAGCAAATTGTGACTTTGCAAATCCTCCACGGATGTTTTATCTTCATGGACATATATTTTCGTGAATCCAGATGTCATTTTGCGTCCTGTTATATCTAGGCCGGCGGAAATATCTATGAACCTGTACCACATTTAAAATATAAATGAAGTTGTAAATATAGTTGATCATAAGTGAACACATTATGTCAAATCCACGCAATACCTAATAATAGCATAATTGAATGTATAAAGCTGGCGACTACATGTTCTGACGATCTGGCTTATAAACGGTACCAGTAATTTGCGGAAGGACTCAGAAAAAAATATTTAATTTCCAGGTATAAAATTATCGTCCCTATTCTGGGGTCCCTTGGTCTTGAAGAGCTCTTCTATAAAGAGGGTCTAGTGTAAATAGATAGCTTTATGAATGGGTGGCGCTAACTTTGTTTAAAGCTTTTATTTAACTGGGTTTTCCGGGGGTTTCCCGACATCCCCGGGTTCATGAGGCTTGTCAGTCGCTCCAGTTGTACAAACAAACATTTGACACCAACGTAGGACAATATATATGTCGATTATTCAAATAGAAGTTCAATACATCTATATTTGATATATCTATAGGTTTCCTTTACGTGAACGCAGAAGTACAAGACATTTCAGAGTTTCAGATGGTCGTGAGATGATAATACTAGGCCTACAGACTGGACTCACTGCTCTTCACTTGATTTTTTATTTGATTTGATTTTGTAAATATTTTATTCAGGACTAATAAACATTTTTATACATCGAGCATAAATATTCACAGAATAGCCTGATTTTTAGGGTTACAAATGTATCAATATTTCTAATATAGTGTTTACATATATCTCATTCTACGCATTACTAATCATATTTTATACAATAAGTCAGTAAAAAACGAGACAAACCAATATAATACACCAATATATTATGAGCATATATTCAGCCTGCAGCATTAAAATAACCCTTCACCCACGCCACTTTATTTTGCCTTATTTGGTCCCGTGTCACGCCACGCGTTTCAGGGGACGTCCAAAAAGTTATTAAAATTAAACTTCACCTTACCAAAGGTAAGATGCTTCGACCAGTGGCAGTGCAAGACCGGTTTATATTACCGTACTAAGGTAAAGGGTGGCTCCAGTGATGCATGCTACCGTACAACTCCGACATCTTCAATAGTGGTGACTAGCGCGACAAATAGATACACATATATTGTTATATGTATCGGGGGAGAATTTGTATAAAGATTTATTTTACGAACCCGGTAATTGGCTTTGTTAATACTAATATATGAAAAGGGTCCTCACGAGTTTATACTGCCACCTAGTGAGTATTCACTACAGTATCAGTAGAGCCCCCGAGCGGAAGACGTCATAAAGTATCATAACCATTTGTGACGAAACATATGCGGGAAATGTCAACAATGACCGTCTGTGAGGACAACTATAAGATATGGTGAATTTGTCCTGGAAAGCGTTAATTTAGTTTATACCCGGGATGGACTCATGCATATAATATAATAATCATTTAAGTCTCTTATTATCAGCGACCTAGTATAAGGTCACACGGATTATATATTAATATTAGTAATTAATGCTCAGTCGCTAATTCTCTTTCTAGTTTTCCATGTAGCATGACCCTCAACTTAACCCCCATGCACCATCATGACCATATATATAGCTAGTTTTACAACCCATAGTACCATGGCATACAGTGGAAGTAGTGGAAGACCAGATTATTATCTGAAGTGTAGGCTATCACCAGTTTTGTAACATGTAGGCCTAGGCCTAGTCTTTGCGAAATAAAGAATTCATTATTATCATTATTAAGATATCCTAGCTGTTTCTGCCTTTCCCCTCATGGACCGCCCACCCGATGGGCTGTATACTGAATTGCCATGAGGAGATCTTTCATTTACCCAAATTCCTTAAAATATTTATAATATATGCCGCTCCCTCCCCAACAATGGAACACATGTAGTAGGCCTACATATATAGTATTGTTCTGAACAGGGTTAACTGGAAGACATACTATGTAGAGGCAAATTAATGTCCCGTTCTGTACCATTGTGACGGAATATTAAAAAACGGAATAATATTATGTATATGCAGGCCTATAGCTCTCTGGTGGGTCTGATGCACATTGTCAATTCAATTTAATTCAAAACCTTTTTTTTTTTCATTAAATTGTGTACGTGAATGAGGTACACAAAGGAGACACGCACCTGAAAGTAAACTTTAGGTCTTCTAGTATGTTGCTGATTACTTGGAAATGATAAAAGATTTTTTTTTCTGATATTGATTCTACATGTTATAGACCACAACTAATTTTGAAGGCTATTTTTCAGGAGGTCTAAGCTAAGTGTGGCTGGTTATATATGGGAGAAGTAGTTTATGATAACAATAAACATTTGCTTCTCGATCAACTAACCAACAGATAACATGATCTCTCTAATACATACTGTGGTAGACTCAATACTCACCCGCTCTAGAGAGACACAGGGAGCCTGGTCAGGGTTTTTGTTAAGGTTTCGAGTAGGGGGGATTTGCATAGTAGTAGGGGGGGCCATTTCTGGTGTGAGGCCCTTTGTGCCTCATGGGGGAGGGTGTGGGAGGGGGTTTGAGGGGGCTTCTGGTGTATTATCATCATAATTTCCACTAAAGATTTCAGTGTCAAGATTTTATACATTTTCCACTTCATGTTCATATATAAGACCTTTTCCTCATATTTTGAAACAAGCAATCAAAATTGTGGCTAGGCCTGGGAAGCCCATCTCTGGCAACCACTCAGAACATAGGCTCAATGAATATATTTTGTGGAGGAGTCTTCTCACCTGAAATATTTAACAGCGTAACGGGGGCACACACAAGCTAGGGGGTCTGGGGGCATGCACCCCCAGGAAAATTTTGAGCTGATTTTAAGGGCCATCAGGGCAACCCCTTAAACATTAAAAGTTAAGCTCATAGCATACATTAAACTTTATTTTCCTAGTCACCCTAACAATATTTTAGAGATATAGTTTTTCTAATAGGTAGCATAGTGTCATTGCACAATTAAATAATTTGAAAAAGAAGAAAATAGCATGCTTATTACCATCTCATGTCGAATGCATTAAATCTTAAGAGATATTGGCCTTACTACTTTACATTGAGTCTAGTAACTACACACTTGCATCAATCATTAGGCCGACCTTTGACATTCCCAAATAAATTTTTATATTTAAGAAATAATAATTTAATAGTAAATACATGGGATACATGACTTTCAATTTCTGATAAGTTATAAATAATTATCTGAAAAAAACCCCTTGATTTTGGAAACATATTGGGAAAGTCGATAGGGCAATATTTATCTGAATAGAATATCAGAATATTGAACATTATCTGGTGCTATCATATTTTCTATGAAAACCAATGTTTCTGGTTTCTGGAAATGATGAGGTAAGGAGTAAATCATGATAGTCAGAAAGATTGAAGTTTCTCAAATGCATTGATGAAATCAAGATTCGGAACGACAGGCTTTTTAATGTCAAAGGCATATTAGACTAGACCAGTAGTTCAGAAACTTGTGAAAAATGTATAAATCTTACTGATACTAAATAAATAACATCACATTCCCGATAGTGCATATCATATACATTACGCGAATTGAGAACATGTAAAAGAGCCCCAGCTATAGCCCCCGCCCCTATCCCCACCCCACCCCGCCTCCTTTCTCCCCATTGAAGTGTTGAGTTTCAACAATATTTTATTATCATAATCATAGAATGATATTCACACCTTACAAATGTTTTCAGAAATGAGTTTAAAAGCAAGAATAAATGACGATTTATGTAATGATATCTCATTAGCAGGCTATATAGTATACTGGTACTCCATGAACGGAAACATCTAAGTTCAGAGAGGTCCTGATTCTAGACTAATTTTTCTTTTTTAAATGGTCACAAAGTAGCCGGGCAGCTGATGAAAGTAGGCGAGGATTTTTCCTCGGGTCCCGGCTACTAACACAAACCCTGCTGGTTACACACATTATTCACACATTTCCGTTGATGTATATATTTTCAAAATGAAGAATATCTAACGTTAATGCCGCAATTAAAGTTCTATGGGAAAGTAATATGTGTAGTAGCGTAGCTATATTATGGAGATTGTGTATCACGGAGTGCAGAATTTAATACAAAAACCGCGGCTACAGTGTAAATCAGTGTAATTCTCCCTATAGTGCTGCAGTTAAAGCTGAGTCATTGCCAAAAAGGCTCGAGATATTTTCCAATTTGATAAATAATTGGTGTAGAAATAAAGAGCTTAATGAATGATACAATTTAAACAGTTTGTCATCCATGTCACTCATTCGGAATTATCATAAATAAAAGAATATAAAATAGGCCTAGCTATATATTGCTTTTACCCTCAATCTGAACTGAGTGGCAAAGTGAACACCATAATATAGATAATTGTATATAAGCTTACTTGTGAATTGTTGACCTCTGTAACAAACCCAGGTGTGGGGACTGGGCCGGATGAAAACCCACGATTACAGGTCCCCCCAGTATAGAGGCGGGCGAAGCCAAACGGGTCAATAATCTATAATATGCCTCAATATATCATGAAAATAGCACGTTGTGTAGGCATAAATACCACCCGGATTAAAAGAATTTTCTCCATATTTTAGAACATATTATATTTGTTGTATTCAGTCCCGTGTCACGCCACGCGTTCCAAAGGACGTCCAAAAAGTTCATATAGTCTAAACTTAATCCTCAACTTCAGGTAAGTTTGGTAACAGCCAGCGGTGTTGGGAGCAGGGGTTATTTTCCTGCACTAACCTAAAAGGTGGCTTCATTTTGACAACTTCACATGCTGTAACAACGTCTTAAATAGCCATAGCTATCCAGAAAATAAACACAAATGTACTGGTTATACGTCTCAGAGCAGAGTTTGTATAAATACTTATTGTATAAACCCAGCAATCCACTTATTTTTATACCAATGTAGGAACAGGTCCCTCATGAGTGTGTTCTGCCATCTGGTGACTACAATATTCACTATAGTTTCAGTGGCGCCCCGCGTGGTGGCCGGAGACCTGGACTTTTGTACGTGTCAAACTTCAATAAATACTTCAAAACTAAACACCTTTTGGGGTTAACACACTTCGAGGGATTTTGTGAACACATCGTTTCCTTATTTTTAAATTAAAGGCGTTGCAGTAAACTTCTAAATCTTGAACTTATTTGTAAAAACGCGACAGAAATAAGGGATTCCCATATGACGTCATGACCGCGGCGCCGCCAATAGGAGGCCAGAGAGGGGTTCCCCCAGTCAGAGAATGGAGTCGCAGTAGGAATCCTCGATTTTGCCTTGTCTTTGGCGATTTTTGTCGTCTTAGGCCTGTTTTCGGGTTAAATCAGAAGCCATCAAGATGAGCTCTTTTGGAGGAATTATGCGAGAGTACACCGATCTCTCGATAGACCGGTTTGATGGTCGGAACTTGGAGTCATCTGTGTATTTCCTCTCGCACAAACACGAAGGTAAGTGACCCTGCTACACCATGGTGCCGCTAGTAGGCTATGTACTAGACGCAGCAGCTGATGGTCGTTATGTCCCGGCCCTCGTGCTCTCATTCTCATCCTCACATCCGTGCACACTATATTTTGTCTTTAAAAGTGAAAATTCCTCCTGGTTGCTATGTTTTATTCCACGGATAAGTGCACAAATAGTGGTGTAAGGGGAAGAGAGAACATGCGGCCAAGGTCTAGTCGATAGTCGATACACAGGACGCCATGGCTGTATGAGTGTATGGGGGCTGTATTGTAGTAAGGCTTGTGCTAAAGTCTTTAGTCTACTATAGTCTGTTAGTGTAGACTGTAGTGTAGGCTTCTATGTGTAAAGTTGGAGTTCCCCAGAATTAATACAGTGTGGATAGTCCTTTATGATATGTGGGGTAAACTTGCGACATGTGAGAATGACTGGGTCTAGCTTGCTTCCCTCCCTGTCGAACACACACTCACTCTCTGATCTCTCTACCCCCCGTCCTCTCTCTCTCCTCTCCCTCTCTCTCTCTCTCTCTCTCTCTCCCTCTCTCTCCTCTCTCTCTCTCTCTCTCTCTCTCTCTCTCTCTCTCTCTCTCTCTCTCTCTCTCTCCCTCTCCCCCTCTCTCTCTCTCTCCTCTCTCTCTCTCTCTCTCTCTCTCTCTCTCCTCTCTCTCTCTCTCTCTCTCTCTCCCTTTCTCCTCCCCTCTTTCTCCCCCCTCTGCTCTCTCTATCTCCCCCCTCTCTTTCTCTCCCTCCCTCCCTCCCTCCCTCCCTCCCTCCCTCCCTCCCTCCCTCCCTCCCTCTCTCTCTCTCCTCTCTCTCTCTCTCCCTCTCTCTCTCCTCTCTCCCTTTCTCCTCCCCTCTTTCTCCCCCCTCTGCTCTCTCTCTATCTCCCCCCTCTCTTTCTCTCCCTCTCTCTCTCTCTCCCTCCCTCCCTCTCTCTCTCTCCCTCTCCCCCTCTCCCCCTCTCCCTCCCTTTCTCCTCTCCTCTTTCTCCCCCCCCTCTGCTCTCTCTCTATCTCCCCCCCCGCCTCTCTCTCTATCTGCCCCTCTTTCCCTGTCTCTATCTCTCTCCCAACTGCCCAATGCAGAAACTCCTGACCAAAAGAGACCATCTATTCAAAGCTTCATACATCTTAACTTTCACTCCTCTGCCTCTGGAACCTATATTTGTTCTTGTCTCTCTTTATAATCATATAATATGTGTAAAGTTTTAAAAATGAATGCTTATTATATTATTTGAATGCTTCTACACCACAATGTAGCATTATTGGCATGATATTTATTTGGTGAACAATTAATTTTTCTAGGGAACATTTAGTATGGCTTCTTTTAGTAAATTTACGTCCTTCCCTGTCACTCATGGGCGGGTTAATGTGGGACGGTGGCGATACTATGAGTCCTCCCCAGGACACCTGACCATAGGCTACCACAAGTTACTTTATGTTTTTGAATTAACTGGGAACTATGCTACAGTTCTCTTAGAGGAGGCCATGCACACTTTGACCCCAATAGGGATATTTGTAGGTCAAATTAACGCCGAAAATTAACCCTTTAATTATTGAATTGGAACATCATCTTAGAGTTAAGCTTAATTCTCTCTCTCATCCGTCTCTCTCTCCTGTCTGTTCTCCCCTTTCTCCCTCCTCCATCTCTCTCTCTCTCTCCTGTTTTCTCTGTCTTGTCTCCCCCCCCCCCTCTCTCTTCTCCATCTCCCTCTCTCTCCTCCACCTTTCTCGCTTAGAGTTAAGCTTTTAAAACTCTCTCTCTCCTCCGTCTCTCTCTCCTGTCTGTTCTCCCCCTCTCTCCCTCCTCCATCTCTCTCTCTCTCTCTCTCTCTCTCTCTCTCTCTCCTGTTTTCTCTGTCTTGTCTCTCCCCCCCCCCCCCCTCTCTCTTCTCCATCTCCCTCTCTCTCCTCCACCTTTCTAGCCCTCACATACGCGCGCTCTTTCAGAACGAGCCTACCTGCCAAATGCCCAGATGCAGACACTGTGACCAAAATAGACCATTTATTCGTATCTTCATACATACATATATAATATCTTAATTTTCATTCCTCTGGAACCTATATTTCTATGTTTGTTTTGTAGATCATATGGTTGGTCTGGCGTCCAATAACTTCACGTATCGGCTCAAGAGCAAGTGAGTATAATATGTTATTTCTTATTTTCTTACATTTCCCCCTGACCTCTCGCACCTTACACTCAGTGACTCAAAAGTAAAAGTGGAAAAACAGTGATTGATATAAAAATGAATATAAAAATTGCCAAATGCATCATTGGCTTACGAATAACATTAATACAACCCCTTGCCCTTGATTTCGTCTGGAAAATCACTGTAAATGTGCCTGGAAACGGAAAGGCCTGGAATTTCTTTGGACCAAAACATGGGAGACCCTGGAGAGAAAGAAGCCATATCAACTACATGGTTTCTGCCAGGGCTCCACACATTATGGCTAATTGTGGGAATCATCTTCCTTCTGTTAGGAACACAATTTACTAACTTCATAGCCTTTTCTTACTTTTTAAACTGATCGAAAAACGATTTGATTTCTCTTTCATAAAATCAGGTAGAGCTAATTATAGATTCATTAAATATATAATTGTATCCTTATCAAAAGACTTAGTACTACATATCAATCCTCCAGCCATCCCTTCTTTCACCTTCTCGTCAGACACCTTAGAGATTTTCGGGGATTCATGAATAACAGACCTCGTCCAATCACTGAGCCAGTGTCCAAGGTGGACACACTTATTTTTAGGTCCATTGACTAGTCTGGAGAAGGGTCAGTCCCTTCCTCCAATGCCTGCCGTTCCATCAATACCATTGTACAGTGGAGTGTGAGTTGCCCCAACACTTGTAAGTGCCCGTCTCAAAAACTCACCTGCCCCAAATCGGGTCTACAATTCAAAAGTGACCTGTCAAATGGTTCATCAGGCTACTCTCATCCTATTGTGATGTAAACAGAACCTGACAAACACAGTTACTAAAAAACGTGTTGCGAACCAATGAAAAACTCACATCCTATGGTAACAACAATGGTTACCAAGTGAGACATGGTGCAACGTTCTATGTGAGCTTGCTCAGCTCAGTCGTACATATCAAATGGTTCATCACTAGTCAGGAAAAACAATTCTGACTCTCATCTTGCACCCACAGTTAATCTGTGTGTACGTTAACTTTATAGTTAATATAAAACTTATCCAAGTTTAAAATCCTGTTGCCTATTTGACAGGATATTTTATCCCTTTGTTAGACTTAAACAAGAAATTTTGGCTGTGACCAAGAAAACAATGGTTTCCCCCGAATCCCCTAAATTGGGTAGAACAAATAAAGACTGCTCCCCCTCCCCCTCTTGCAATTGATCCCCCACATGGGAAAAAGTGTTGTCAAGGACTCCATTGATTCATCATGTTGCCTTACTGATGTTGCATACATTAGGACGTACATTATTGCATCGTGGCCAGCATCGGGCATGCAGCTAGAATGTTTAGGCCTACTTTCCCTCCGATCTTTCTTATTGGACCAATATTGATGAAAATAAATATTTCACTAACTGTCTATGTTCAATCTCGCTGAAAATTTGTCAAACTATTGTTTACTGATACAACAGTAAAGTTTCCCTCATATCTTCCTTATTTGAAAACCTGTGTCAATAAATTTTCATAGTTGGCGGTAGAAAATCATGCCCTTTCTTTATTTTGACATCTTGTCAATGTGTTTCGAATGGAAAAAGTGTTTTATATTAGTTTGCGGGTGCATAAATTCTCTGTGGTATGTATGCAAGTGTGTCTGAAAATCAGGTGGCAGGATGCTGAGTTGTGTTTTCATATTTATACCCTGAGCGCCGACACCCAAATACAGCAGGTTAAAGTGGAACCTATATACGGTTTCCTAGTACAAGCGCCTTTGGCACTCGTACGGCCTTTAAGGGGGGGGGGGGTGGGGTGGGGACCTTTAACATTAAATTTTACTTGTCCAGAGACATTTTTTACTTGCCCCGGGCAAGTAAACATAGGTTTTTTCAAGCCCCTGGAATATATTATGGGTTGAATATATGGACTCACTTCATGTAAGGAAGGAAATTTCTATTAATATAACTTAAAGCTTGATTAAAATTGACACCTGAAGAAGGGCGTCCATAGCCCGAAAGCTTGTGTAATCAATAAAATCAAAATCAACAACTTTTAATGATATCTACATCGATTCATCATTTCCACCCCGGCCCTAACCGATATACAGCGATATTCTCCCCTTCTACCATTGATTAAAATTGACCTTATTATTACCCCCAACGTATGTGCTACAAAATTGTTTGTATTCACTAAAAAATTCTGTATGACAGTTATTTCACCCTGTGTACTTTGTATGTTTCCAGCTGCCACATGAAGCTCTACTGCTCTGAGGTAACATGTGACTTGCTGCTGGCAGATGAGAGATTCAAACACTTGGACAAGTCTATGGTAAATGTTGTCTTATACACCATTAGGGGGAGGGGTGGGGGTAAGTCTATGGTAACTGTTGTCTTATACACCATTAGGGGGGAGGGGTTGGGGTAAGTCTATGGTAACTGTTGTATTATACACCATTAGGGTGGCGGGGTGGGGGTAAGTCTATGGTAACTGTTGTCTTATACACCATTAGGTGGGAGGAGTGGGGGTAAGTCTATGGTAACTGTTGTATTATACACCATTAGGGGGGAGGAGTGGGGGTAAGTCTATGGTAACTGTTGTATTATACACCATTAGGGTGGCGGGGTGGGGGTAAGTCTATGGTAACTGTTGTATTATACACCATTAGGGGGGAGGAGTGGGGGTAAGTCTATGGTAACTGTTGTCTTATACACCATTAGGTGGGAGGAGTGGGGGTAAGTCTATGGTAACTGTTGTATTATACACCATTAGGGGGGAGGAGTGGGGGTAAGTCTATGGTAACTGTTGTATTATACACCATTAGGGTGGCGGGGTGGGGGTAAGTCTATGGTAACTGTTGTATTATACACCATTAGGGTGGCGGGGTGGGGGTAAGTCTATGGTAACTGTTGTATTATACACCATTAGGGTGGCGGGGTGGGGGTAAGTCTATGGTAACTGTTGTCTTATACACCATTAGGGTGGAGGGGTTGGGGTGGGGGTAAATGCCATAGTGGCCTGTTTATAAGCCGGGACCTATTCAAAAGCCTATCTCGAATACAGACGGGGGTGTAGGGGTCATGAAAAAATAAAATCCTCTAAAATCTAATTCTCGATTAAAAGCCTATCTCAATTGCAAGCTGGGGCTAGAGGTGGGTCGAAACAAATACAAGCCCGAGCTTATGAACGGGCCACTACGGTAACTCATTGTTCAAGTCTTTATTTGTGTTTATAACAGTACAAACAGGCAATGTACATCTGGGATCTCCCAAAGCTGGGTATCGTATCCTGTTAGCGTGTTTCCTCTCTCGCCCTGATAAAATATACAAAAAAAAGGGTGTCAAAACAGGGCGTAAAGCAACCATTTCCCTCCCCCCCTTCTAACTAATTAATAATTAGTAATGAAAAATCAGATTGTTGCCTGGAAAACCAGGGGGCGCCACCACATATGCAAATGTGTCACATGACTAGTGGTCAGTGCTGTGGTGGTCACATGTCTAGTGGTCAGTGCTGTGGTGGTCACATGACTAGTGGTCAGTGCTGTGGTGGTGACATGTCTAGTGGTCAGTGCTGTGGTGGTGACATGTCTAGTGGTCAGTGCTGTGGTGGTGACATGACTGTAGTGGTCAGTGCTGTGGTGGTGACATGACTAGTGGTCAGTGCTGTGGTGGTGACATGTCTAGTGGTCAGTGCTGTGGTGGTGACATGTCTAGTGGTCAGTGCTGTGGTGGTGACATGACTGTAGTGGTCAGTGCTGTGGTGGTGACATGACTAGTGGTCAGTGCTGTGGTGGTGACATGACTGTAGTGGTCAGTGCTGTGGTGGTGACATGTCTAGTGGTCAGTGCTGTGGTGGTGACATGACTGTAGTGGTCAGTGCTGTGGTGGTGACATGACTAGTGGTCAGTGCTGTGGTGGTCACATGACTGTAGTGGTCAGTGCTGTGGTGGTGACATGTCTAGTGGACAGTGCTGTAGTCCAGCTAGCCATTGCCATTTTGTTGTTGACCACAGGAAGAAAGTCTTAAACAATTCCACCATTTATGATTTGTTCTCTCCTACAAAGTGGAAGCCAGGGCGATTACTGTGCACATACCCACATTAGAGATAACTACTGAGATTTTAAATTTAGAAGATTTATTCACTGTTCGGACTGCAACAAGAAGGAATTGTCAGCTCATGGGAGGTTTTCAATCCTTCTTTATCTTATTTTACACTTATTTTTATGAGCGGACATTATCACTTTCGTCAATAACTGAAAGTGATTCACTTTTTTATATTGTTGCAGTTTGTATGGTACTAAACATGGCACATTTTCCCTTTTAATCTCTGATTATAACAATATGCTAATCAATAACATTCTTGTCAGACCATATTGATTTTTCTATTGTTTTTTTTTGTTTGAGTCTATTATCTGATAGTCGACCTTCTTGCCAGTGCAGAGGTGTTGTACATAAATATACCCACCAGCATTGGCTATCATATCCTGGCACTAGAGTAGAGTTGGTGATATTGAACAACACTGATTACATGTCTGGCTCTATATGTGATGTGTTTCAGGAAAATGAGTCACAAGTCGCAAAATTGATATTTTTTCAAAGTGATTTAATCACAAGAGCTCTTAATTGAAATGTTCTGATTTTTTAGGGTTTAGAACTTATAGTCATATGAATCCATGTAACAAACTTCACATATCACATATGTGCTTTATGTGTAGAGTACTTGTGTCTATTACCGCGTGTTATTATGTGGTGGTGTACTATTTACCATGCTTCCCTGGAGGCAGAGGTCTGTCATTATCTCAACTGATAAAACACCTCGCTAACTACTTCTTGACCTTGTTAGGGTCAGTCACTTGCAACGTCTAGATCTGCTATTCCTCCTCAGTATAAGGAGTAAAGGGATTAGAAATACTCTACATCAAGGCTTGACATCAAAAGCTGGAACATTAAATTAATATTAACTGTAAATTATATTTCGATTTTTTGCTGTTGTCCCACGGTAATACATTTGGTTAGAAACAATATTTTAATATTAAAATTATACGCCATGTTCAATTACTCTATCATACATTATATTAACTGATCGTTGGATGTGAATCACTTTCAGTCATTGAGGAAAGTGACATTGTTCCTATCCTTATAATACATTGTAATTTCTGCAAAAGAAGGACGGGAGACCTCCCGCCAGCTGGAGAATCCCTTCTTATTGTAATCGCTGATTGAATAAAAGTTTCTTAAATCTTAAAAAGTCTGGAAACATTAACGCTTATAGAGTTGATTACAGACAATTGTTTGCGTTGAGTACATGTACATTATTGACAAAACAGATAATAACTGGGTCTCTATATCTTAGTAACTGGACATTTGTTATACAAATCTAAAGGTTTCTGCAATAGAAGTGTTTGTATATGGGTCAGATTTTCAGAAAATGTACAATTGCCAGCTCTACACATCGAGGAAATTCTGCTAAATTAGGCTGAAAAATGAAGAATACTAGGTATATCTTAGTATATTTGGTATCGCATTGATTTAAAGTATCAGTTCTGTTACGTTAAACTGCATTTTGAAGCTCAGTTTTGTCATAAATATGGGCTATTTGAGAGGATCGGAGGATACATTTTCTGAAAATCTGACCCATATGACTTGTGGCATAAGGGTACGACCTGTATGGCCTGCCTACTGCAGTACTGTATTTAAATATTTTTATTCAGCCAAACATCATTCAGCTGAATAACTTTCTTTTAGTTCAATGACCCCTTATTATTTTTAATTGGGAGGGTAGAATAACATGTCAGAAATGTATATGCAAATTTTAAAGAAAATCGTATGATTCAATCATATGCTATTGGGGAAAATGCAGAAAATACCCGTTTTCCCATATAGACTTCTATAGTGAACAGAAGTAAATTTCAGTGGTCCCTGAAATAAAAACTAATCCAATGACATATGGTTTTTTGGGTTCGCCCAACCATGTTCTTTCTAAATCCAAAGTTTAAAGAAAATTCCATGATTCATTCATTTTTTTTTATTAAACACTGGTATTTACCTTTAAAACAAATAAAATAGAAACCTATCTACTGCCGCATGCTCAGTGACTAATTATCTATGTATTCATTTTGTTTGAACTTTAGTTGTGTCAAAATATATTCTCTAAGATTCTACTGCTTTCAAGTTTTGCACTTTCACATGTATCTAGTAAACTATAGGGAATTGAATCTGATACCTCTAACAATACTGCAGTTTGCACTATCTAGTCTAAGATAATGTTATGATTGTATAAGAAGAAACACAGTAGCATTAGAAAATGTATTATTACTACGGAAATGATGAGAAAGGATTTCTATAAATGCAAATCGGTGTTTATTGATGTACCAGTTTTTTTTTTATCCAACTGTGAATGAAATTCTTATGAGGTGTATATGTGTTGATACATTTAAATAGAGGCCTAAATGCAAAAACAACCGTTGATGTAAGGTACTGATATATGTGTCATGAATTGTTGTTAAACGCTTAGTTTATAGAAGTAAAAATTCTCTTGAATTGTCATGTAATTAATGAAGTTAATCGATAAACATGTAAATACCTTTATAGGAGATGAGACATATCACGTTGTGAAAATCTGCCTAATAAAAATGTTTAAAAAATAATTATAGACCATTGTGCTGCTTCTCTTGCAGGTTGTGCTCGACATTGAAGTGCCTTGCGTTGTTAATGTGCCTGATGCAGTCACAGGTCAAGTGAGTATCGCCGCCATCTTTATACCAGAACTTAGCTGCTTGCCTCCTCCAATGCTAAGCAAAAAGAAGAAATGTAGAATACATAGATTTCACATGACGTCACCCGGGTGGCTGGGGAACCCTACTAGCCGCCATTACAGGGGTCAACGCTTTCCTTGCGTCTATGGTGTGGTTATCAAAACAAAGCTGATAAACTTCACAATGGTGGATACTTGAGTAATACTACACTAAAGGAAAATTATTTAACCTATCAAGAAGGGTTTGTTTAGGCACATTACAACTGGTCAAGGTTAAAACCGCCAGAAAACGGTATTTTCAAGTAACGCAGCATACATAAACATCTATCAATGGCAATGGCGACGGCCGTGACGTCAGTGGAATCTATGTATACAGAGGTCGTCATACAGCAGTGGCAAATACAGACTAGATTTACATTCACTCAGATATGAACCTCCAATACAATGACAGAGCCTTGACATACAATTACTATACTATATATAGTATGCACAATAAACTCCTATAATAATATTATTGCTGTTTTCTGTATAAAATATCTTGCATATTTTCATATTGTCTTAAAAAACTGTGTGAAATAGAATTTCTAAAACTTTCCTACAAAAACTGATCAGGTTTCATCTAGGAACAAGGAACACAACTGACACTGAATTGAAAACATATATTATATATAGGATGAGGAGTTATACCACCTTGGCCATAATCACTCTAGGTTCAAACCCTCAGGTCAGATAAGAATGGTATTCAGTGATTGGACCCCTAACTAGCTAATCAGTTTCCTGGCTTAGAACTCGGCGTTTAATGGGAATATAATGACATTTTCCGGTCTTAATGGAATTATAATGGCACTTTGCGGTTTGAGGCTTTCCCTTCGTTTGAAGGGACTCTCAACGTTGGGCCTAGACTGATAATCTAGTCTTTCCTTGTTGCTGGCCTAAGATAACTACTGAACACCATTCCTTGTGCCAGGACACTCTTCATATCTATAACTAACTAATTTTACACATCACAATTTCATGACTAAAATACTGCCTTGTTGTGTGAAGCAGGAGGTGTTGATGGCAGCCATGTTTGTACCTTTTTTTTTTTTTTTTTTATTCATTTAGGGCATAACATTTACAATTACATCAAAACTGAAAAAAACCCAAATCCACCATCGATGTGTTTCAGACGGTGCCACATTTAAATTATATTCATCATGATAAAGTCCTAAAAAAAATGTTCATAAGTAATATCAAGGTTTAACATAATCATCAACACCATTACCAACATTTGACAGAAACTACTCAAACTGTCCTACCGTGGAAAGCCTTATGTAAGTAACTAATTTATTATCTTGCAGACCCAGTATAGCGTGACGGTGACCGCCATACCTGCCGGCCACTGCCCAGGATCTATCATGTACGTCTCACTAAACTTACACTTACTTCATGTGCTCAATATTATAATAATGTAACAGATATTTATAGCCATTTTTGTAGAATATTCAGAGGCAATTCAATTCTAATATACATCCCCCTGTATTCTATTTGGAATGGTCAATTATACCTCCCTATTTGAAAGTTCATGTTAATGCTCATATTGTCCTGAGTAGTTTTTGCCTTATTGACAGGGGAATTCTGAAATGCCTGCCTCGATATTTCTGAATTCTAGAATTATGTGAAACAAGCCGACTAGTTACATTATAATAATAGATTTTTATTTCCATATCACATTACAACTCTTGAACTAGTGTCATACAATGTAGAATTAAAGAGAACAAATTGTGGAAAGAGGAATCTGATTATCACATATCCTCCGAGTGCCCCTTAAATATGGTTAAACTTGGCTGCCATAGTTTGTTACACATGTTTCTAACTTGATATAGACGAAGCCTAGTATTTGATCTGCTGACTATATCAATAGTGAAATCAAAAAGTATAACCCAGTTACTGAGTGTAAAAATATATGGCTATGTCATGTTTTAACGGTGGTTCTGAAATTTTCTTATTGGATTCTTAGCTTTACAAGATAGAAAGGTGTGTTTAGCTGGTTATATATCAACTTATGATAATACCAGTAATAATTATGATAATAATTGCATGTGACATGTTTGTGCTCCAGGTTCCTGTTTGAGGGGGGCGAGGGACGTGCGCTCTACACGGGTGACTTCCGGTTGGCGCAGGGAGACGTGGGTAGGATAGAGTGTCTACACTCAGGCACCAGGTCAGTATCTGAACTTGGTTTACCTGAATTTTCAGTAAAACTGAACTTTTTGCAATTTCCCTGTAAACTTCCAACTTAATTTATCTGTTCTCTTTAGGTGAACTTTAGGTTAAAAATATTTCTCCTTGAAAGCAGATTCAGTAGAACGAAGTGTTATCTGTTCATCCATATCCATTGTCTGTTAGTCAAAGTTGAGCTGTGGTCTTGTAGAGTCAACCAATTCTTGTTCTGTTCCTATAGTGTGAAGCCCATAGACAGCTGTGGTCTTGTACACTCAACCAATTCTTGTTCTGTTGCTATAGTGTGAAGCCCATAGACAGCTGTGGTCTTGTACACTCAACCAATTCTTGTTCTGTTGCTATAGTGTACAGCCAATAGACAGCTGTGGTCTTGTACACTCAACCAATTCTTGTTCTGTTGCTATAGTGTACAGCCAATAGACAGCTGTGGTCTTGTACACTCAACCAATTCTTGTTCTGTTGCTATAGTGTACAGCCAATAGACAGCTGTGGTCTTGTACACTCAACCAATTCTTGTTCTGTTGCTATAGTGTACAGCCAATAGACAGCTGTGGTCTTGTACACTCAACCAATTCTTGTTCTGTTGCTATAGTGTACAGCCAATAGACAGCTGTGGTCTTGTACACTCAACCAATTCTTGTTCTGTTGCTATAGTGTACAGCCAATAGACAGCTGTGGTCTTGTAGACTCAACCAATTCTTGTTCTGTTGCTATAGTGTACAGCCAATAGACAGCTGTGGACTCAACCAATTCTTGTTCTTTTACTGAGGGTGTAAATGTTGTTTGTTGTAGTGTGAAGCCCATAGACAGCCTGTACATCGACACCACGTTCTGTGTGCCTGAAGCCTACTACATCCCCAGTAGGGAGGAGAGTACAGCCACCATCATAGCCTGCATGGAGAGTTGGATCAACACCAGCCCACAGCACGCAGTCTTCATCAACCACAAGGCCGGCCTCGGATATGAACATCTCTTTATAGAAATTGCCAAACACTTCAACACTAAGGTGGGTCTCCTCCTAGTCATTATACGTGACGCTGGTGTATACAAGCCCTGTGTTCTTTATTTGGGGGAAAATATTTATAATTTTGTGCACATTAAAATTATTTACTAGTTATTAAATCACTACATGATGGGTATAATGGTAGATTATATTTAGACTTATTTACTAGTTATTAAATCACTACATGATGGGTATAATGTAGATTATATTTAGACTTATTTACTAGTTATTAAATCACTACATGATGGGTATAATGGTAGATTATATTTAGACTTATTTACTAGTTATTAAATCACTACATGGGTATAATGGTAGATTATATTTAGACTTATTTACTAGTTATTAAATCACTACATGATGGGTATTATGGTAGATTATATTTAGACTTATTGACTAGTTATTATTGTACACAGCACCCCTGAGGAAGGATACTAAGATATCTGAAACGTGGGGCATAAATAAAACAACAATTCCAAAATCCACGAATCCAGCGTTCTCCCATAAAAAAAGCGATTAACAAGTCAACCAGGTTTTCAAGTTTAGTTAGTAGTGTAAAATCCCACCATTGTTACTAGTTATTAAATCACTACGTAATAAAAGGTAGATGTGACCATCATGTGCCTGGATGTCCAGTTTCCCACTCACTGACTGTTTGCTGTATTTGCTAGATTCACGTGTCCGAGCGCAAGTACAGAGAGTGTCGGGCGGTGAAGGCATTCCCAGACTTTGCTACAGACGATGCAGCCAGCACCAGGATCCACGCCTGCAAGTGGTCTCAGGTATTCATTGCCTTTATAATTAGGGATTCTTGTTCATGATGACTTACAGGTCCTCCTAAATAAATACAAAATGATACAAATAGTTAGTGTTAGATAATTGTAGAAATTTATTATCAAACAGTTTTAATGTCTGAAGAACATAAGATCTTGTGATATATTCCCAGGGTTGACAGGAATGTATATCAAGCCACAGGATAGTGTGTGTGGCCCATGGGGATCATATCCTCATATCAAATATATAAAACTTCAAGTGATAAATACATTGGATGTTTGTGTTGCAGGTAAAAGACAAGAAGGGGCGGAAGCTGCCGTGCCGCCTGGCAGAGGAACCACTACACGTGAAGGTGATCACGGTGTCCACCATGTGGTTCACACAGCAGGTATGTAGCCAGGGTTCTAGCTATAGCACTAGTGGTTCACACAGCAGGTATGTAGCCAGGGTTCTAGCTAAAGCACTAGTGGTTCACACAGCAGGTATGTAGCCAGGGTTCTAGCTATAGCACTAGTCCTGGGTATGACCATGAAGTGCCTTTCTGTCCCTCTCCCTTCTTCTCATCTCCATATCCTTGGTATGACAATAACTGCCTCCCTCTCAGCTCTCCCGCCCTTGATATAACCTTATTAAATGTATTGATAAGGGCGTAAAGCAACCAATCTCACTCCCTCTCACCTCTCCCACCCTTGATATAACCATATTACATGTGTTGATAAGGGCGTAAAGCAACCAATCTCACTGCCTCACTCTCAGCTCTCCCACCCTTGATATAACCATATTAAATGTATTGATAAGGGCGTAAAGCAACCAATCTCACTCGCTCACTCTATCTAAACATGGCGCTGAGAACTGCTTTTGCAGTGCTCAAGGTTTCCAAAAGCGGGGTCAAAAAGCCTATCCAGTGTTGAAATCGGGAAGAATTATAATAAAGGTATCAAAACGATTAGAGTGTTCTGGTGTCTTATGACCTTGAAAAACAATATCTCTTGTCTAGAAGTCTTCTAATTCTATCATGATAGATTACAATTTACATTTATAGTTTGATGTTTTCCTAAAAAATTAGAGCTTGATTCCGTAAAATAGCCTTCAAATACAAGTGTTAAAAAGTATCAGTATCAAGTTATTCATCGCAAATGCACCAGAATGCACCATTTAAAGAGTATGTGTCCAAAATTTCCCCCCGACCCCCGATAAAAGGGCTGAGATCAATGACTTCCACCATTCTGACAAAAATACTGGTTAGAACACTGGTATCTATATACTATATATATTGTGTAGTGTTCCAGTATCTGTATGGACAGATACATGTCCAGGCTCTGTTGATCCTTGTCAGTAATCTCCAGTCTTTATTGCATCACATCAGTACTCTGGGAATTAAGAGTCTTACAGGAGGTAGACCCAGTGGACTCAGCATATCTCATACAATATAAGGTGTTGATGACAATACACAATCCTGTTGACTATATTCTACTCCTGTGTTGTTCTGTAGGTGGGTATGGAGGAGATCCTGGTCACCCCGCGGCATGACCGGCCCCGGTACCAGCGCGCCTGCTACTCCTTCCACTCCTCCTACAGTGAGGTGCGCGATGTCGTCATCACCCTGTGTCCCACACGTGTCTTCCCTAACGTCATCCCCATGGCACATACCATGAAAAAGGTGGGCAGCCTCTCCTGCTGGAGGGCTCTACTTAACTACAATTTCTTTATACAAATTGTGAAATAGGGAAGAAACCTTTTTATTATTATTATTTGAATAATAACACCACAACCTCAAACTTAAGTATTTGCTGTTTTATTAAGGCATTTGTTGGTACATAGATTACACTTTTTTTTATTATTCAACATTTTTATACAGCAGGACAAATTCTTGTCAAAACCAGTGCTATTCTGCCTAGGGCTGTCTCTATTGTGCATTTAAAATTTTAAAAAAGTGCTAACTATTAAATTTCGCCATATTTGGGTTCTTAGAGTTATTGCAGTAATCTTTTCACATGCAAGACTAAAGCAGAAGTTAATTCTACAATAGTAGTTTATTTTAGTTTAAAGGTTTTACACATAGGGTGTTTCTATATGTATAGGGTGTTGCTATAACAACTGTTACTATGCTGTGTATAGGGTGTTGCTATAACAACTGTTACTATGCTGTGTATAGGGTGTTGCTATAACAACTGTTACTATGCTGTGTATAGGGTGTTGCTATAACAACTGTTACTATGCTGTGTATAGGGTGTTGCTATAACAACTCTTACTATGCTGTGTATAGGGTGTTGCTATAACAACTGTTACTATGCTGTGTATAGGGTCTTGCTATAACAACTGTTACTATGCTGTGTATAGGGTGTTGCTATAACAACTGTTACTATGCTGTGTATAGGGTGTTGCTATAACAACTGTTACTATGCTGTGTATAGGGTGTTGCTATAACAACTCTTACTATGCTGTGTATAGGGTGTTGCTATAACAACTGTTACTATGCTGTGTATAGGGTGTTGCTATAACAACTGTTACTATGCTGTGTATAGGGTGTTGCTATAACAACTTACTATGCTGTGTATAGGGTGTTGCTATAACAACTGTTACTATGCTGTGTATAGGGTGTTGCTATAACAACTCTTACTATGCTGTGTATAGGGTGTTGCTATAACAACTGTTACTATGCTGTGTATAGGGTGTTGCTATAACAACTGTTACTATGCTGTGTATAGGGTGTTGCTATAACAACTCTTACTATGCTGTGTATAGGGTGTTGCTATAACAACTCTTACTATGCTGTGTATAGGGTGTTGCTATAACAACTGTTACTATGCTGTGTATAGGGTCTTGCTATAACAACTGTTACTATGCTGTGTATAGGGTCTTGCTATAACAACTGTTACTATGCTGTGTATAGGGTGTTGCTATAACAACTGTTACTATGCTGCAGATCCAGGAGCGTCTCCACAGTTTCCTGCAGCAGGCCTGCCTTAGCTCCACCCCCTCATCACAGCCACGCCCACTGGGCTTGCAGAGGTCTCCCCGCAAGAGGCCCGCCACATTTGGTGAGTGTTTTAAAAAATATTTGTTGTATTCCTTGCACCACCCTCTTATAACTTAATATATTTTACGAGGATCTGGGATTAAAATATGAAGTCATTTTGACGCTATATATATGAACTCTGGATTGACATTCTGCTTTGACTGTCACTAAATCTATTGTGAAAGTAAGTTGGCTTTCTTCTGCTACAGTTTGAAGTATAGAAGATGAGCCTCTGCCCCACAAAAGTTAATTTAACAGAATCAATTTCCAAGTCAGTTTAGTGCATCTCTATCATGGTGGACACCACCTTTCCTGGATACTGGCATCCTTAGCAAAGTTATTGTCGTTTGGTGATTTATATCTGTATTTTGTGCCTGAATACACCACATTCACGGTTCCCACGGGTTATCAAAGTCATTAAACTAAGCCCGAAAGCTAGTGTAAATAAAATATTGAAACCAACAACCAGGGGTTTTATTTCCAACCCACTATTATATCACCACTAAGACAACCGGGATAACTCGATATATAAACGACCATCTACCTACCTTGATACATCAGATTTACTTTTTTAAGGTCATTATAAAAGTCATGGTATTTTGTTATTGAAAGTCATTGAAAATCATTTGAACCAAAAAAACCCCCAAAAAGTTGATATCCTCTGAACTTTTGATCATTAGCTGATCATTAGGGGATTGCCCTGAGAGTCCTCAAAATGAGCAGAAAGCGCCGAAACTCATTTTGCAAGAATTTCCCCTGAGTTATGTGTAGAAGTTTGTTCTATACAGGTTGGCAGCCTTGATTGTGTATAAAGTAAGAACACTTGTAACATGTACTTTGTCACTAAAAAGTCATTACAAGTCAACTAACTAATGTAACTAACAACAGTGCACCAGCCACTTAGACATACTCTGTAGACTTCATGAATATCTTTTTAATTTGCAGAAGAGTCGACTGATTCAGACCTGATGTTTGATGAGTCGCAAGCAGATGTGAAGAAGGCGCGCAACCATTGTGTGGACAAGCAGGGAGAGAAGGAGAGTAAGAAGGAGAGTAAGAAGGAGAGTAAGAAGGAGGAGGAGGAGGATCTGTTCCTACACTGGAGCCAAAGCTCTGAGGATGTGATCCGCCCTGCTGCCATCATGAACGGTCACAGCGGTGTGGCCGCGGGTGAGCAGGAGGAGGAGGAGGAGGTAAGATTGTTTGCACTAGTGACTACTGACTACTGCCCCAAGACTCACTCATACAGCAGGGAGGCGGGACCCAAGGGCCCAAGGATCTAGACCCTAGTGTCTAGCGCCCCTGCCTTGGATTGAAGAGTCCACGGCTTGGATCAAAGCGCCCCAACCGTTTACTAGTCAATTAATTACTTTTATTAGCCTTATTTTAACTCGGGGCCGTTCACTACCCCATTTACTGACTAAGGACCACCACTACCCGTGGAGTTGGTCAGGCTCAGCAGAGCATGACCAACAATGTCAACATAACAATCAACAGTTTTGTGCGAGAGGGTGGGTGGGGGGGTGGGGAGGCTATAGTTCCTGAGCACAATAATCTTACTAAACTAACCAGCCAAACAGTTACACAGTACACCACCTTGGCGATATACTTCTGGTTGTCATTATTACATGCTAGATAGTAAGCACCTTTAAGTATATGTTTATTTCTGAGTACATTGAAGTGCGAAATGTTCAAGAACTGGTGTTCATTGTCCATGTTATCTTATTTTAATTTATTGAAAAAGATTCTCAATGCTGTGTTTTACAGAGTTTGTAGCTCACTAAGTACTTTTTGGAGCACGAATCTTAGATAAAGTCACAATAGTCTAAATGTGTATAAATCATGTTTCTGGGTAATTGAACATCGGATGTTTATTCAAAAAGACATATACAATAGGAAAAATTCTTAATACATCACACAAACCATTCTGAGAGGTATGATGATCTAAAAGGATACAAAATTTTTAGTTTTTTGCAAAAGGCAAGTTTGGTCTTGACACCATTTTATTTTTACTATTAATCTACTTTGACATTCTTGAATTTATATGTTCTTATTCTTCCCCCCCCTCAGGTGAGCAGCAGCTACAAGGGCAGCCAGGGCAGCTCCAGTAGTGCCATGGACCTGGCAGCCACAGACCCTGAACTTACACCCAGGAAACACACGCCCCAAGCCAGACTGAGCCAGAACGGCCCGGCCGCGGTGAAGGTGAACGGTGCACTGAGACCTGCTCCAGCACCAGCTCCATGCCCACCACCAGTGGCAGGTACAGGGGAGGTAGAGGAGGAGGTGAGCTGGCGGGAGAGCTTTGTACCCTACATGCACGGTCTCCTGGGCTCACATGTAAGCTACTCCAGTGATGTGGAACCACTCTTCTCCTCAGCCTCAGACACTGACATAGCACATGTAGGCCCAGGCAAGGAGGAGGTGGAGGAAAAGCAAAAACAAGAGGTGGAGGAAAAGCAAGAACAAGAAGAGGATGTGGAGGAAAATCAAAAACAAAAGGAGGATGGGGAGGAGAAGCAAGAAAAAGAAGAGGAGGTGGAGGAAAATCAAAACCAAAAGGAGGAGAAGGAGGAGGAGGAAAAGCAAGAAAAAGAGAAGAAAGAGGAGGTGGAAGAGGAAGACGAGGTGTTAGAGGAAAAGAAGGAGGAAGAAGAGAAGGAGGTGATAGAGGAGGAGAAAGAGAAGGAAGTTATAAAGGGGAAAAAGGAGGTGATCCCTAAGTCCAATAGTCTAGTGAATGGTACAGCGTATAACGATATATCAAGTTTTGACAATACCAGTGACTGTGATTCTGTTAATCAATGTAATAAGGCCAAGGCCACAGTGACTGGGGAGAAGCGGAGGCAGCCATCAGTGCTCAGGGGTGGAGTCTGGCTCAAGAAGAACACCGACAAGAAATGTACCAAGTCCAGTGGTGGCGAGGAGTCAGACATAGTCCTACTTATAACTGATGAAGAGGAGGAAGAGGAAGAGGAAGAGATGGATGAGGGAGTAGAAGAGGAGGCAATAGAGGAGGAAGAGGAGGTTATTGTAGAGAAGAGAGCTCACACCCCAGATAATCCTTCCTCTTCCACAGAGAAAAGGCGGAAGAAGGCCAAGACTGACAACCACAGCTCCTCCCCGCAGCCCACATCCTCTCCCCAGGACATCATTGACCTCACCGCTGAGGATGAGGATGATGTGGAGATGAAGCGACCGCCTGCCAGACACAAGCCACGTCTGCGACGGCGCAGCAGCCGAGCTACCCGCCCGCCAGCCACCCGTACTGACGGGTACAGCGGTGACTCGGAGGACTCTGTTATACATGGTGCACCCGATGTTGCAGAAGATAGTGACACTAGTTTTGTTAAATCTATTTTGGAGAAAAATAAAAAAATGTTAAGTTCTGGGAAATCACGCCGTTCTGCAGGCAGCAGTTGTCTGCCTTCCTCCGACTCTGATTCGGACTCTGACTCTGATTCTGATGTGGGAGGAGGAGGAGGAGGAGGGGGATCACTTGGAGGAAGAGGAGGAGGAGGTGGTGGAGCAGGAGGTGGAGGTGGGGGTGAGAAGCTGACCACTCTCACCACCAATAGTAACAACATCACACCCGCCAGATTCCCCATCGCCGGAAGTAGCCACTTTTCCACCACAAGGCTAAACGGCTTCCATCAGACTCTGAAAGAAGAGGAGGTGATAGTGCTAGATGATGAGGACTCATGCCCTGAGCCTTCTCCCCCACCTCCCCCTCCCCCTCCACACAACCCCACCAGCCAGCACGCTACTACAGGGGACACCACAGTGCTGCCACCTGTCGTCAGGGACATGGGTAAGCGTACTGCGCGTAAGTCTACAGGTGGCAGCACCCATCGTGCTCTAGTAGCGTCGCCCAGGAAGGCCACTGGTGGCGCCACTGGTGGTGGTGTAGAGAGTAAATGTGAGACTGATAAAGGCAGCTCTGTGCCACCACGTGAAGAACCACTCGTACACAGTAGTAGCCACCTCCTCAACCAACCCCCAGTAATAGAATTCCACCACGACAGGTAGTGCACCGCTGCTCTTGTACATATAGATAATGTAGTTAGTATCATCTAAGTCTACCGCCGTATGCCAATATCATGGTATGGGATGAGAAGAGATTTACCAGTGTTAAAATGTTAGGAAAATTTGATATTTTAATTTTTGCTTTTCTATTCCTCTGTATGCGTGAATGTTGTTAATACTACCACAGCCCTACATGATGATACACTATTGAATTCATTATCCATGATTTGGTCTAAATCTGAGATGGTATAATTATTATTGGTGGTTTATAAGGACATTGTGTTGTCACCAGTGGTAGGGTCAGACTGGTGTAGTCATAGTTACGTCTAGACACTGTGGGGGCAGGAAGTTCACATTGCATTATCAGCCATATTTGATTAATTACAAACTATTCCACTTTTTGGCCCATTCATGTCCTCCCCACATATATAAGTAACCTCAATATTACAGCATTTCTTTGTCTGTTTTTAAAAAGATTTTGGTCGGCCCATTTCTGTGTACGCTCTTGGTCAGGAATTGTTTTCTTTGACCTATTATGGCTCCCCCTGTCGTCACATTCTGCAGTTGTTTTCATTGTTTAGTTTGTGCTAAGAATCAAATAAGGACAAAATTTACATGTTTTGGTTAAGCCAAGGCTTTTCCAATTTGAACAATTTTAGAAATAAAACATGATGCAACTATTATTTGTTGAGTACAAGCTGGTAAAACCCCCCGTTCTCTGTAAGAGAAGACTTGAGGAAGCCAGGAACTTGTGCTTATTATCCATGATGTGTAAATGCCTGTGTACACGAGAGGTTGTTCATTATGTGTCTGGTAACAAGATGTAAAGCTCATGATGATATATTTATGCAGTTTGTTGTGACTTTGTGTTGACCTTGGTCACATGTTGCACCAGATGGACTGTAGTGAAGAGCATCAGGTTGTGGGGGATGGGGGCTGTATAACCAGACATGTATCAACCCAGCCACAAATAGCAGTTATATATCACAGCTTCTCATTCACGTCCATGTCTTACTACACTGCAGACACGATGAAAACTTTACAACTTTCCCTGGTCCTCCAAAGGTTTCCCCGGTCCTTCAAAGGTTTCACCAGTTTCATAGACCTTTTTTACTGCACAGTCGGACCGGTGAAACTGAAGTTTCACTGGTTCGACATGTCTTCACCAGTCAAGGACTGTGGTCCGGCAGGTTTCACCATGTCTGCACTGTATCTAAGTCTAAGGGTATTCTATACTAGTCTTAATACACTGTGTATCTAAGTCTAAGGGTATTCAGTACAAGTGAAATAGAGGCTCAGCTTTTGTTTGAGGAAATGCAAGTCAGTGTAAATGGTTGAAGCTGGTATGTGTGTAGACTGAACCTACAGTTTATCCTTTAATTCACATATTATTTAAGCCAGGACTCTACTGGTGCCATGGAGTGTTAAGCCAGGACTCTACTGGTGCCATGGAGTGTTAAGCCAGGACTCTACTGGTGCCATGGAGTGTTAAGCCAGGACTCTACTGGTGCCATGGAGTGTTAAGCCAGGACTCTACTGGTGCCATGGAGTGTTAAGCCAGGACTCTACTGGTGCCATGGAGTGTTAAGCCAGGACTCTACTGGTGCCATGGAGTGTTAAGCCAGGACTCTACTGGTGCCATGGAGTGTGCCACAAGAACACATCACATCCCCACATAGTAAGACTTTAGAGAAGGGTCATTAGCGTGATAATGCAAGCAACGTATCAAGTACAGCGCTTATGTAAACGCATCTAAAGAGGTCACTATGTCACATTATGCATAGGTAATGAAGACCAACCCTGCGCATAGAACTTAAGAAGGGCCGTCAATACGGTTGGACTCCCTATCCTCTTCTAGGCAAATTTGTCAAATTCATCCCGCAAATAATAGTTCCATTTTAAAGTTTAACATGTATCAAATTCCTACTTAAATAAGTTTGTTCAATGTTAAAAAGGCCAGTTTACTACTGCTATCTGTTCACCGATGGCCTCTATCGAGACTGACTGAGACCGCTATGTAGGGTAATTTATTGACTAAACATAACGCAGGGTGATAGGTTTGGGTTAGCGTTGGGAGATGCGTGGGGCTTGCATTATCTGGCTAATGTACTTCCAGATGTACCACATGTGACATCAACTGATATAAATACTTCCCCGCGTTACTTGTATGATTATGTTGCATGTGCTCTACACCACAAGTCATATTGCACCAGTCCTGCAAGTGCTGTATGTTCCCTGTAACTTATCCTTATGTTTAAAAGTGTGGAAAAGCCTTAAATTTGTTCCGACCAAAGCCTCCTTCTCCCCCCCCCCTCCCCCCTACCCAGCTACATAATTTCTACATTGTTTACCTTGTAGCTACGTAAAGGTGTATGGAAGAAAAAACGTGAATACAACGTAAACATTTTTTTCATTTAAAAAAAAAGAAAATTTAAATTAAAAATAATAAAATTCTACGTTGTATTCAAGTTTTTTCTTCCACACACCTCTACGTAGCTACAACCGACAAAATCCTAGACAACAACGTCGCCACAACGTGAATGCAACGGAAAATTGTTAGCTGGACACATGACAATCTCCCCCTGGTGGCTCCCTCCATCTACTGCCAAATGTACTAAACCAACTAGCAATAATTGCTCTTCCTTTCATTAATGTATACAATTTGTTAGTTTGACTATTGTTATAGCAGCAATATGGGTACTTGTGTTCACAGGAGAATTTAACCTTTTATTCATGCATACCTGAGACGCTCTCCCCCTGTATGTGACGTCATCAAAGAGACTTCATCATGCTGGTCCCCGGGCCTTCTTCCTGGGCGCTCTCCTGGTTCCCTGGTGAACTTGTAGTGTTGCATAGAGGTCAGATTTTCAGAAAATATACAATCCGCAGATCTATACATTAAGGAAATTCTTAAATTAGGCTGAAAAATGAAGAATACTGAGAATATCTGAGTATATTTGGTATCGCATTGATTTAAAGTATCAGTTCTGTTATGTTAAACTGCATTTTGAAGCTGAATTTTGTCTTAAATGTAAGTTAATTGAGAGGATTGGTGAAGGTGAATTGTACATTTTCTGAAAATCTGACCCATACATCTTCTGTAACTGTGTGAGAATGTAATTTACTTGTTTAATAAAGAAAGTGGTGAGCAGATCATACAATGACCAGATCGCCATCTTGTAAGGGTAAGACTGAGGGTGACTATGAGGAATAGATCCTCCCCTGTGTGTGAGGTCCTCATGTAGCAGACAATCATGTGGTGGACTTATTGCAGGTAATTCTATATTATATTGATTCTACAGATTATTTATTATTCACAGCACACTGCTGCTGCTGCTGCATGATTACTACTTGTGTGTCTGTGTTGACCTCCAGTTCACTTCCGTTATACTCCCTGATCTTATGCTGGTGCCACGGCGGACTCTCATATGGACATCATACAATAAAATCCCTTGTGATACAAAATACAACTGTCCTGGTCTTTTATTATATCTAGAGGGTAATATGGAATGCCATATGGGTGTTTATTATATCCAGCAGAGTATCTGCGCGGGAATTTGTGTAAGGTAAATGCTTGGCTGGTTAGTTTGGATCGTTAGTTTAGTAGAATATTTTCATCCCGCTGTATTTGTTATATCATTGACGTTGGTAATAATCAAAGCTTTTAAAATTATGGTTTCGGCGACTGCAGAGCCGGGAGGGCCCGGCTAAACTTCGCCACTGGGAATGAGTAGACTCGGTGTTTTGCTTGACGATGTCTGCAGGCGTCTGGCTCCGCTATCAGACCCCTGCAGACAATGATACTTTAGCAGAAGAATCAATATTTCGTTACCTTTTTAATGGAATAATCGCAGAGTTTCTACACAGAATATGACAGCAATACATGCATGTGATAATCCTAGGCTAGTTGTTTTGGTTGTGCAAGAGCAAAGACGGAAGTGTCTGACCGGAAGGAGCGCTCGGCGCACGGCCTTGACCTTGCTCAATACACTATGAGAAGCCTTACGTATCATTTCCCATGCATTTCAGTCATGTGGCCCAACTTTCACGGTGGGTAGATCGGCCGATATGCAGTCCCCATTCACGCTAGTGTTAACGTAATTTGAACGAAGATTGTCATTAACTTGTGTGCGTTTCGGTTAAACTGACTTTACTCAAGTATAGCTGTGTTATTTTGCTGGCCATTCATTGTACTGGATGCGTAAGTTTGTAGGAAAATGAGTGCGAGAAAGCTTTTGCAGACCCGGGGCCCCCTCTCTAATATTCGCTGTACAGTTATGGCGCTGCGGTCGTAGTGTTTCGGAAATAGCATCCGCTTATTGAAATAAGCGTTTGGCAGCCGTAGGTCTAGAGGGTAATATGGAATGCCATATGGGTGTTTATTATATCTAGAGGGTAATATGGAATGCCATATGGGTGTTTATTATGTCTAGAGGGTAATATGGAATGCTATATGGGTGTTTATTATATCTAGAGGGTGATATGGAATGCCATATGGGTATTTATTATATCTAGAGGGTAATATGGAATGCCATATGGGTCTTATTATATCTAGAGGGTGATATGGAATGCTATATGGGTGTTTATTACATCTAGAGGGTAATATGGAATGCCATATGGGTGTTATTATATCTAGAGGGTGATATGGAATGCTATATGGGTGTTTATTATATCTAGAGGGTAATATGGAATGCCATATGGGTGTTTATTATATCTAGAGGGTAATATGGAATGCAATATGAGTCCTTTATTATAGCTAGAGGGTAATATCGAATGCCATAATTATGGGTCTTTTATATCTAGAGCGTAATATGGAATGCCATATGGGTGTTTATTATATCTAGAGGGTAATATGGAATGCAATATGGGTGTTTATTATATCTAGAGGGTAATATGGAATGCCATATGGGTGTTTATTATGTCTAGAGGGTAATATGGAATGCCATATGGGTGTTTATTAGGTTAATATAATATCTAGAGGGAAATATGGAATGCAATATGGGTGTTTTTTATATCTAGAGGGTAATATGGAATGCCATATGGGTGTTTATTATGTCTAGAGGGTAATATGGAATACCATGTGGGTGTTTATTATTTTCTAGCGGTAATATTGAATGCCATAGGCTACAGCATATAGAGAGAATGGAACGAGCCACCAGTCATTGAAAATTTATAGGATGATATTCGTTTGTGTAAGCACTCTGCTGTATGCAGAGTGCTTACACAGATGTATTAAGTTCTATGCATCTTTTATTACGATGGTGAGTTCCATTCTATGTTTATTAAACATGCATAAAATATTATAAAAAAGTGGATTTGTTGACATACTTCGTGGAGACTTTGTGGTGTTAATTTCATAGTTAGCCTACATGGAACTTTGAAATAAACAACTTAAACAAGTGCCTTCAGGTCTCCCTGAAGCTCATCAACAAAATGTGGACGTAACGTTAGAGCTATTTTTAGACAACTACATTTTTATCACACCGCTTATTGCACCTCTCAAGAATAATTAAGAATGTTTTGAATTTAATTAATAATAGGTCTTTTATTATACCATTCTAGAGGGTAATATGCAATGCCATAGCCTACAGCATCATCTGCACGTGTGGTATGGTCTGCGTATCACATGGCAACCTAAAGTGGTAAACACAGGGTCACCATTAATTTCAGAATAGAATTTTCAGTATTTTTTCACCATAAATATCAGGGAATGTATAATAAATACAAAATTACCCTTGGGCAATCTACACGTTCCATATTACACTTGGACAATCTACATGTTCCATATTACACTTGGGCAATCTACACGTTCCATATTACCCATGGGCAATCTACACGTTCCGTATTACCCTTGGGCAATCTACACGTTCCATATTACCCTTGGGCAATCTACACGTTCCATATTACACTTGGACAATCTACATGTTCCATATTACACTTGGGCAATCTACACGTTCCATATTACACTTGGACAATCTACATGTTCCATATTACACTTGGGCAATCTACACGTTCCATATTACCCATGGGCAATCTACACGTTCCGTATTACCCTTGGGCAATCTACACGTTCCATATTACCCTTGGGCAATCTACACGTTCCATATTACCCTTGGGCAATCTACACGTTCCATATTACACTTGGTGTAATTTCATTTGTTCACTTAATGCAATTGCTACACCCATGTGTAGATTAATGTGGAACTTTGGGTTCACCATCAGGCAACATGCATTGTACATTTGTCTCTTGTGTCCACAGAAAAGAAAGGTGTTTTCATGCAGTTCCCATGAAGCATTTCATATTCCCATTAAAGTCTTTCTATTTAACAATCCACCAAATGCCCATGTAATCATGATGTTACATCATGTACCATTGAATTCAGAAGAATAACCAGACTTAGGAACGTAAGACAATTGGCTTCTATTCAATTGTACAACGCACACATATACTTTATTGCGGGTAAATATTAAAGACAAAGACTTCAATTTATCCTGAATATATGAAATATTTCCTTCTAACAATGTAAACGACACAAGTTTATGTAGCAGCAACTTAGCTAGGCTGTATTAGTTGAAAGGAAGGAACACCAGGTTCCAATCAGAATTAAAATTCATTCAAAGTCATTAAATTTGGTCTTGAGTCTTTAAAAGTCGATAGAACATAGAAGGTTCAGGTTTTCGTGGGAATGTGGTATTTATTAGAGAATCAATTAAATCCAATTTCTTCCCTCCCTTATATGATTTACTGCACTCGCGCATGCAGGCCGGCACCATGGCCACCTCTGATGTACTACTTCTATAGGTGCTGCCCTCTGTCCCCGGCCTGTCAAAGTTTAATGATAGTAACGCCGGGTGATAACGCCTACTGACACTAGTTCTGCACAGATCCTCAGCTGAGATGTAGTTGATACACATAATGTTAAGTTGTCGGGTTCTAACCCATGCAGGCACCTAACTGAGGTTATGGCGGCAGTTATGGCATGAGAGCGAGGGACAGTGGAAGCCTTGTTCCCGCTCTGGCGGCATCTACTGCAACAGGTGTTAGAGTTTAGCCCCAGATGGCAGCACCAATGTAAGTAGTATAAGGAATGGCAGTCATGGCGGCACTGGGCGCACACGGACCACTATACCAGCCACATACCTGACACTCAGCCAATATTGGACGTCTGTTAATTGTTACTCTGCCAATAGGGGGTTTTGCATTGACCAATCATACCGGACGTTACTGGAAGGCTAAAACCAGTGTGACATGTGGGTTTAATACTGTCAGATATATATTGAAACATAAAAGAAGCGGGTACAGAGAGAAGAGGGGGAGAGAAAAGAGGGCAGGGGAGAGGGGTACTGTAGGGACAGGGAGAGAGAGGGGGGAGAGGCAGGGGGAGAAAAGGAGGAGAGGCAGAGAGAGAGGAGAAGGGGAGACAGAGTGAGAGGAAGAGGGTGACGGTCCGGAGGACGGGTAGGCCTACTTTGCTAATAAATTAATAAGACCTTGGAACAGACACCATGATATAGTGTTACGATCATATGAAGTATCTTTATGGACTTTCCGAGGAATTCCGTGGATCTCCCTGGGTCTCCAGGGATCTCTCTAGAGCTCCGGGATTTGTGTGTAGTTCTCCTGGTGGCCGTTTGGCGTCTTCATGTGCAGAGCAGCTGATTTTCCAGAATTATTATAATTATTTAATTATTGTTTAATATTGAGTAAATACTTGCGCGTAATACTTCACCCATTCATCATGTTAAATATTACTCTAATTAATTATGTAGGCTACTTGTTCATTTATTATATTTATGTATATATTCCTCATTTATGTATAAATACCTTGATGTATTGTGTAATGATATTATAAGGTCGTTATCAGACCTTTGAATGGTCAAGTTCAAGAACACCTCTCAGCCTCAGCAAGGATTGCCGGAATAAAACTGGAATTGCAGATGTACTTATTTGATGTTCTTATCTAACTCGGAGCGATGTTAAAACATCTTTTCCTCCCTTTGCCTTTGACTCAGAGATTAGTTCTTTCCTCCAATATCCTTATTATATTCATAATATATTCTCGCAGAAGTAACGTATACGATCACATTTAATGAATATTGGTCATGTGACTTCCGGTAGTACTCTGAAAGCGAACAGACGTGTGGTAGCTTAGGCTCCTCAACTAATCCTTTTTCTTTCAGATAAGCCAGTTCCAGAAGCATCATTTTTCGCCAAAGTGGAGAAAAAGTTAGAAGAAAAGTAGAGACGAAAAGAAAAATATCCAGGAAGCAAAAATAGTGACAGAAAATTGGAAAAGAAAAAGCTGAGGGATTACGCGCGAACATAACCGCCATTAATCCAGAAGCTCAGCGTTTATCGCCCACCTTGGATTAAGTGGATTAAAACAAAGTGACGGTTAAACGAAAAAAGAGCAAGAGAAAAACATTGTTACCGGAGTACGAATAAGAGCCGAGAAATTCTGTGCAAGGAAAAAGTTTTTGCCCCTCCAAAAACTTTATTTCTCAAGACAAAAGTGGAGATTAAATAATCCTTGACAACACGTGAGCAAGTGGATTAACGAAAAAGGATCGCAAAGCGCAAGTAAAGGCTGGAAATATACGGTGTACATCAAAACCGGTAAGAAAAAGAAGCGCAAAAATACTGGATCTAACAGAAAAGTGGAAGTAAAGAATAAAACGGCATAAAAAAAAATAAAGAGAACCACGTGAGGATTATCAGCTTATTCAGAACAGTTGGGATTAGCGGCCATATTGGCCATCTTCCTCGCATCGAGAAAAGAGCGGGACGGGCTAAGTGAGGCTGCGGCTCAATAGCCACGACCCAAACGGCTAAAGACGGAACTCTTGGAGAAAAGAAGTGAATAAAAGTTAAGAAAACGGAGAAGTACAAAAAAACTTTATAAAATTTAAAACATTCGAACAAGAGTGACCCGAAAGTAAACTATTGTAACCAGAAATGGAACTAGTGGGATAAAAAACTGTAAAAGTCGAAAGCCATAAAGCGAGAAAAGTGACGCCGGAAGTAACGGTAGCCATCTTGAATTTAGAGACAAGAGAAGTGAAAAACAAACTGTTGCAACGGAAACCACTTCCGGTGTAAACACTTCCGGGGCCATGAGTTTGGCTAACGCGGATCAGAAAGTACTAAATAACGAAGAAAATAAACAAAACCCAGACGAAAAAGTAAAGAGGAAAAGACCAGCGGAAGAATCCTCACCAACGATTCCAACTAAAAGAGCAAATAAAGCGGAAATGAAAACGGGAGCAGCAAAAGTTCCCCCGGCATCGACGGACCAGGGTCCTGATGGAAAGCCCAAACCCGATCCGAAGAAACAAAAAAAAGGAGGGGCAGATGGCACCCCGAAAAAGATAAAGAAGCTGGAAAAAAAGAACATAAAAAGGGTTAGACCGCTATATAAGAGTAATGATGTTATGCAAATGGTACGTGAAATGCAGAAACACAATCAGGAAAGCTTCGACGAACTGTTTGACGCCTTAGGTGACTTAGAAGTCGTAAAGGACACAGTAAATGAAAATATCGTAGCGATAGAAAATGTGAACGCCGCCATAGATGTAATACATGAAGAAAATAAGAAAAGAGATATGGAGAAAGAGGAGATGAAACAAACCATCAAGAAACAGAATGAGGATATACTGATTCTGCAACAGAATGCGTCACAACCAAGAGATACGGATGAACTAGAGAGGAGAAAAGTAGAGCAGCTGAAAGACCAAGATCTAGTGAGAGAAGAAATGGCAAAACTAGAGAATAATCTTTTGATCGTCGGAATCAAAGCAATGGAAGGAGAAACTCAGGCTGATAGACAAGAAGCAGCCAAAAATGTAATACATGAGGGTATGGGTCTGACTCATATAAAGATCAAGAGAACCTTCAGAGTGAACTCCAAGCCAGGATGTCCTTTGAAAATCGAGTTGAATAATCACGAAGAGGCCGAACTGATTCTTGATAATAAGGAGGAGCTAAAACAGTATGTATACGATGGAGTGGCTGGGCAAGTATATGTAAAAAAAGATGTTCCACTGTTCATGAGATTACGTAATGCCAAGGCGAAAAAAATCGCTGACGCTGCACTACTCATCGGATACGACGAAGCCAGAGCAAGTAAAGGTAGTGTCTTCATTGATAGATGGTATCGCCACGATGAACTGGCAGCAGTCCCTACCGAATTGTTATTATCACAATTAACCAAGAAAGAAAACCATCATGCTCTGGTATTTTTTACGGAAGATAATCCACTTTCGAATCATTACAAATCGCCTTTCAACATCGAGCAGAAGCAGTTCCACAATGTAGAACAATTCCTTTTCTACAAGAAAGCAATAATCGGAGAGGATACTGATAAAATCCAGATGGCCCTCGCAACACAAAATCCGAAGAAGGCAAAGAGTTATATGGCGAATGTAACCAGGAATAGACAGAACTGGGTCCTCCATAGAAAAGAATTCTTACTGTCGGCCTTAAGAGCCAAAGTTCAGTACAATGAGTCGGTGAAGCAATACCTACTATTGTCAGGAGACAAACATATTGCAGAGGCTGCCCCCAAAGATGAAGTTTGGGGAATAGGGATCCCCCTATCTGATCCTGACGTCCTAGACTCATCAAGATGGCCACCAAATGGTAACATGCTGGGAAAGGCATGGATGCAAATTAGAGATGAGATCAGGAGGAAAGAGCCTGAAAGTCGTGAGAGCAGCAGTAGTGATGAAGGAGAGGAAGAGGAGGATGACGACGAGGAGGAGGGAGAGGAGGAGATGGAAGAATCTCCACTTTAATCCCCTGGAAGACATTCGGAATTGTGATTTAACTTAGTTGAATTATAAAAATCCGTAATGGAGACCCTAGGGGAAGAGAGAAGCCAGCTAGGTTTTATTTCACTTAATGTGAATGGCCTAGCAGGGAGCATTAAGAGAAAAGCAATTATGGATGAGCTTAAAACAAATAATAATATGATAATAGGGCTGCAAGAAACCCATTCTTCTAGTGAGATCGAAGCTATATGGAAAACACAGTGGCCGGGAGAAATGATAATGAATCATGGCACTAAAGCTTCTAGAGGAGTGATGTTATTAATACCTAAATGTTTAAAATCTAATATAGCTGAACGAGGTCAAGATGATTCTGGTCGGTGGCAGTACGTAGTACTGGACCAGAACAATAGAAAAACTGGAATCTTCAACGTCTACTCACCAACTAGTGAAAAGACAGAAGAGCAGGAAGAAATTCTAAAGAAGATCAAAGAAAAAGTCCAGTCGTTACAAGTAGAAGACATCGTAATGATGGGAGACTTTAATGCAGACTTGTCCTTCAGACCAGATAGCAAAGCTAGCAGCATATTAAATGATTTTATAAATGAACTGGACCTATGTGACATCATAAAGGTGAAAAGTAACAGCCAACCAGTAAAAACATGGTCAAGAAGTGGTAGTGAGTCAAGGCTGGATTATGTTTTTATTTCCAGTAATATTGTGAATAGCATTGTCTCCTACTCAGTAGATTCGCATGCCCAAACTGATCACAAAAAGATTAGCATAAATATATATCAAGAGATCGAAAAACGTGGTAAAGGCTTCTGGAAACTCAATGTAAACTTGTTGCAGAATGATCAATTTGTTCACAATGTAGAGATGCTAGCAAAAGAAAAAAAAGAGTTGTCACCCACTTTAAGATGGGAATTTTTCAAACTTAAAGTGAGAGAAGAGGCTATAAGAATTAGCTCAAATATTTCTAGAGAAAGAAGAAGAAAAAAAGAAATCGAAAATAGAAGATTAAAAATTTTGGACCAAAAAAAAATAATGTCAGAGGAAGAAAAAGAAGAAAGAAAGAATATATTAAATGAGAAGAAAATAGCTGAGTTAAATGCAGCCCAGGGAGCCCTAATAAGATCCAGGGCCAGGTGGGCAATCGAGGGGGAAAAACCCACAAAATATTTCTGTGCTCTAGAGAAATACCAGGCAGAAAAAAAAATCATTAATCAATTGAAGGTAAATGGTGTTTTAAAAACTGGTAAAGAAGAAATATTGAAACAAGGTGAAAAATTCTATAAAGAATTATACACCGAGTTTAAGATAGACGAAGAGATCGCAGAAACCTTTATGAGAGGAGAAAACATATATGAACTAGACGAAATAGATAATGATATATTAATACGCCCCTTTGAAGAAGAGGAAGTTAAAAAGATTATATTGTCTATGAAAAATAACAAGTCACCAGGGTGTGACGGTTTTACTGTCGAGTTTTTTAGGTTTTTTTGGTACGCGATATATCAAATGTTTATAAATATGATGCATTTCAATCTAGCTCAGGGAAAAATATCTGAAAGTCAGTCAAGAGGAATAATAAGTGTCATACCCAAAAAAGATAAAAATCTAGAAGATCTGGGAAATTGGAGACCAATAACGTTACTCAACGTTGATTATAAGATTATATCTAAAACTATTACATCAAGACTAAAAATGCATATTACAGATATGATAAAAGAAGATCAATTTGGCTTTATCCATGGAAGATACATAGGCACAGCAGTCAGAAAGATTGATGACACTATTTCTTACTTGGAAAAAAATCGACAGGAGGGACTAATAGTAGCTTTGGACTTTTCCAAAGCGTACGATTCAGTCAGTTGGACCTTCTTAGAAAAAGTCTTAATCTCTCATAATATATGCGACACTTTCAGATCGTGGATAAAATGTTTACTAGAAAACTCTAAAGCTGCCTTTTCGAACAATGGTCATATATCCAACTGGTTTGACATAAGAAGGGGAGTTAAACAGGGAGACCCAGTCTCATCTTATCTGTTCACAATGATAGTAGAGAAGCTAGCAGAAAGCCTAAGAAATGATAACGAGATAGAAGGAATAAAGATAGGAGGATATGAGAATAAAATAATACAGTTCGCAGACGACAGCACCCTCATGGTAAAGAATGAAATATCCCTAGTGAAATGCCTTAGAAAAATAGATGACTTCTATTTAGCAACTGGTCTAAAACTTAACGCCAAAAAATCAAAAGGTTTCAGAATTGGAAACTTTGTTCTATCTAATAGAAAGGTTTTAGAACTAAACTGGGAGAAAGAAATAAAAATTCTAGGGGTCACCCTTATGTCGCCAAGAAGCGAAACAAAACTATCTTTAACAAATACAGTTGATCTTGTGCAAAAAATCAAAAATGTAATAAATGCATGGAGGTACAGATCATTGACGATCAAAGGTCGAATATTAGTCTCGAATGTTTTTGTATTACCATTGGTCCAACATACGTTATCGTGCGTTTATATAGATCCAAAAAAACAAAAAGAGATAGAAACTATTATTACCACCTTCATATGGAAAGGAGGATCTAATAAAATAAGTACTGACTTCTTAGCGCAGAATTGTCAGAATGGTGGCCTAAATCTGAGATGCATAAAAGAAATAATCGAGACAAACAGATTAAAGTGGGTTCAAAGGATGCTAGAAAACAGTAATTCATCATGGTTTAAAATTCTTGAACAAGACCAGGGAAAATCAATTGAAGATATTTTCTTAATTAGAAATAAACCCGGTCATGCTTTGAACAAATTTTATGAGGAAGTCTTTGATATTTGGAACAAATATTATTTCTCACAAAAACCAACTAGTGTGGATCAAATCAGAAAAGAAGGGCTATGGAGAAACAAATTAATTGTTGTTAAAAAAATCCCCATCGGATGGGAAAGAGGCGAAAATCTTGGAATTAAAGTAATTGGAGATATATTAAACGACAGAGGTGAACTGATGTCAGAAAAAGAATTCCGAAAGGAATACAGCACCAATATATACTTGCCAAGAAATATCATAAAAAAAGCTGTGCCTATAGAGTGGTGGAATAAGCTTCGTAATAACATCCAAAACCCTGTTAAGGATGTAATAGAAATAGAGATTAAAAATGTAAAGATTGATGTAAAAAACGCGAGTTCAAAAATGTTATATAATGCCCTGGTTGCTAAGAGAAAACCCAAATGGGAAAAGATATATGAATGGCAAAAAATTCTAAATCTGGATGATAAAGAGTTTAATGCAATTGACTGGAAAAAAGTTTTCTATAACCCATATGCTGTTACCAAAGAATCAAGAATCCATGCATTACAATACCGTGTTTTACACAGAACTATCACTTGCAATGTCAAACTAAAAAATATGGGAATAATAGAGAAGAAAAAATGTTCTTTCTGTAGTTATGACGATGACATAATACATTTCTTTGTCGAATGTAAGAAAACAAAAGCAATGTGGCAAGAAGTATTCCTTTTTATTGAATCAACAGGTTACCTGAATAGAACTAAAGGAGACAAAATGATTCTTAAAAAAAATGGAAGTAAAATGGATATAAATGCAAGCGATGTTATTCTTGGAATAAGAACAGGTAATATTAATGCCAGAGTTATAGGTTGGATTATATTACAAATGAAAGCCATTATACAGAGGCAAAAACTATTCCATGAAGGCATGTTAACCTTTAAAATGATTATATCGGAGTTAGCAATTAAGAGTAAAATTATAATGTACCAAAACAGCACCCAAAATGTAAATAATGAAACCAAAGAAATATGGCTAAAGTTAAATGCGGATCTGATGTCCACCTGTGAGGATCTAAGTCAAAATTGATGTATGAATCTTTTAAAAATAGAAAAATGAAAATGTTCCTCTTTTAACACCTTTAATCGTTTATAATAATTGGTAATATTAAGAGTCGCATGATGACAATGTATAATTCTCAACCCAAAAGACCTGGGTCAAAGTTTCGTTTTTATTTTTATTCCATCAAGCAGGAAAGAGCTATGTAATATTTAATGTAAAAGCTCTAGGCGAAGAAGAAGTTTTGTTGACAGACTGAATAAACCATGTTTCAAAAAAAAAAAAAATATTGGTCATGTTTAAGCTCGGAAGAGATCCGGAGGCGAGATCACAGACGTGCAACGCTGGCTCATCCACTCAATGGAAAGAACATAGGCTATAATCACAACACTTCTTCCATTCTCTCATCGCATCAATGTTTTAACCCTGGTTTGAAGGAAGAGATGCGACAAGTCTCGACTATGACTTCCATAACATTTGAGATTATAGATGGGAGTAGGCTAATACAGAATTATAGACTGGCCGTTCCCCGCCATTTTTTAAAAGGTTTATCAATAGGATGGCTCTGTCAAGATTAATGTGGCTGGGGTGAGACCCGGTCTTCCGCCACACCCTGATAAGTCCTAATATCCTATGACTTCTCAGATAAAAAAGAAATGTATTTATGTATAAATGTTAAGTATTAAATAGAAATAAGAACTAAGTAGGCCTAATAAATACGAGTGAGTGTCATTAAAAGTAAAGTGATTCTGGTAGGCTCACATGTACATTTGGTAAGAATCAATACTTGGTTCGCCGGCATCGGTCACTATATGAGGGAGATTTAGCAACCACAACGCACCAACACACAACACTAACGCATCCAGTAATAGGGAGATTTAGCAGCCACAACGCACCAACACAACACTAACGCATCCAGTAATAGGGAGATTTAGCAACCACAACGCACCAACACAACACTAACGCATACACTATAACTATATGTACATTACTACCTCTGTGGTGATATCTCAAGAGGCTTTCTTTTTCTTACACGTTCCTTTTTTTCTTTCTTCCTTCTCGTGTCTATTCCATGGTCTTCTATTCTGCTCACACTGTCTTCTCTCCATCTTCGTTATCTTTTTTTTTGTTTTTGCAAAGCCTCTTTATTCAATTTCCTGCCTTCTTGGCTTCATACATTCTAAGACATGTTATGGCAATTTGGTAACCAATGTTAATAGCTTAGGTGATCATAATGCAAGGGGTGATTTTTGTAAGACAATTGGTGATGTGAGAGGTGGCGTATCGTACATGACATTTGTTCAAGATAAAATAAGAAGACCTAGGATTTAAACAGTTCTAATGTCTCATTAATGTCTCCTTTCAACCTTCTCCACATGGCTTTTGCTTCATTGCTGACATTATTGACTTTTTGTGCATGTATAACCACTGTTGTTCTCATTCTTAACTCACACATTAGGTATTGAGGGGTGAATGCCCCTTTCTCAAACAATTTGACTCTGTGGATAAACGCTTTGGTTTGCAGGAATAACCAATTTATTATTTTTGTATTGAGGTTAACATGCTCTATCCCAAACATTATATGGGTGTAATTCAACACTATTTTTCCTCTCCATCTTCGTTATCTTGTTTTATATCTCCCTCTATCTACTCCTATTTCACTCCCTCCGTTGGGCTTCTGTTCTTCATATGTGTGACTGTAGTAGGTCCATTTTCCAGTTCGTGACATATCTTGCAGCTTATCAGCATTTCATACTCGCTATCTCCAGTCACAGGACCAGCTAGCCGTGGTCAGGACCAGCTGGTGGCTCCTGGCCTGTGCTATCCTGATATTACTATCAGGCCTAGGAATTCAAGACAACTGTGGACGACATGATATGGTGTTCTGTCTACTGTTATGGAAAGTCAGGGCCTCCCCCAAAGTCTCACTTGTATAGTAAGTGACACTTGACCCGGTGGACAGTGTCCCCAAGCCTACGGCCAGCACTCTACCCTGGGTTGGGGGCAGCTGAACTAGAGTCCAACGCTCTACCACCTGAGCTATGGAAGTCGATTGTACTAATAGCCAGTGAATGCGTTAGTGTCCCAGAGTCATCATCTGTACGATATTTATTACAGACTTTTCCTCTTTTATGCTCATATTACGCAATGCCAAAATACATTACTAAGACACCTTTTCCTTTTACCGACCAGATATTCCTATTCTTGGAACAAATAGTTTCATGGCACTGACTATTTCTTCATTACTGAGATCTTTTCTCCCATTACAATAGTCTTTTTATTATTACCACTCACCTATTAATTACTGCTGTTATGACATATGGCAGTTGCTTTTTTCAATTATGACAGATAGGACCGCTTCCTTTTTGCTTCTTTTCTAAGCGTCAAGGATAGACTTGCGCACCTTGATTATTTTTATAATCTAACTAATATGAATATACAAATAAATGCAATTTATCCACACACAACCACTATTTCTTGGGCATTACCTACAAAACAATTATTAAATTAATTATTCTTTAACAGAAATGAAATGTATCATAATATTATAATAACCAACTTCCCTTTGGTCAGATTTCTGGTCTATGAGAATAGCCTAAGGGACTCAGTGCTAGCTTACTGGCCACTACTCAGATACCACATAGTAGTATATGAAAATGAGCAACTGACTCTGGCCTAAGAAAGATGGCTATGTGGCTATCTCTGTGAGAGAGAAGAAATTCCTGAATCCAAGAAAGCATCCCCTCGGATATTAAGATATCCATGAGTCATGTTGATTAGGTGTTGGAATATCTCAGAAAAGGAAAATGATATTTGAAAAAGAAAAATGTTGAATATGTTGGATATTTACTATGACACACTTTTATCCTGACAGATTGGGAACAAAACAATGCTCATGTGAGCGAAGGCATACTAACGGCGGCCATGTCCATAATTATGTGTATACAAAATATGCGCCCATGAGATATAGTTCAGCGCTGTGAATACTACATCCCCTCCTTCTTTGGATCAAGAATTATCTCTTTCAGAACTAACTATCTTAAACTCTTACGATACACTCTTTTCATTTGTGATAGTCCATATATATTCTATTGTTCTGTGATCCCCTATAGCATCATATATTATATTTCAGCTGAAGGTCGTTTCAATGTCTTAGATATGCTGGGTAGGCAAGCACCTGTATGAGTCTATTCTAGGCCCTTAATATAAACACTACAGTAAAACATATTTTCAAGCTCTAACTGCAGCAACATCAAATTTCTCTACTGTTCCACTACAACAAACTCATGGTAGTGATATAGGCATCTACTAGGTAGGCCTGGGTGGTAGTGATATAGGCATCTACTAGGTAGGCCTGGGTGGTAGTGATATAGGCATCTACTAGGTAGGCCTGAGTGGTAGTGATATAGGCATCTACTAGGTAGGCCTGGGTGGTAGTGATATAGGCATCTACTAGGTAGGCCTGAGTGGTAGTGATATAGGCATCTACTAGGTAGGCCTGGGTGGTAGTGATATAGGCATCTACTAGGTAGGCCTGAGTGGTAGTGATATAGGCATCTACTAGGTAGGCCTGAGTGGTAGTGTTATAGGCATCTACTAGGTAGGCCTATGTCTGTAGAAAGACATATCCACACTTGGTTGATATGTGAAGAATAAACAAGCATTTATACATTTTGTTTTTGTTCTAAATCGTTTATTCAGGTACCTGTCAACTAGGCTTCTACAATGCTAAACATGTTATAGCAGAGATTGATGAAAGGTAAACAACTGAGAACTGAGACTTTATATGTAAGTCATATTCTACTATTGTGCCATACATTATCATGACAACAGCCAAAACTCATCACACCCACACAATGATAGTAATAAGTTATGTTACAGTGGTGGAATAACGATATTAATCCATCAACAATAGGGGGTTTGCATGCCTCACTGCGCATGTCTATGACAGTGCATGCTGGGATAGATTCAGTTCAAATCTGGCATACAAATATTTAGCAACACATTTATGTAAAATTGCAAGAATGTTTACAACAATGTCATAGCTTGTGTAAATGATCTATAGAAACCAAATGCATGATGGGAAAGGTGAAATTGTGTGTTATAGAAACATCTAAAACACATGGATATTTATATTGGACCACTGATGAATATTCCAAGCTAAACATAGCATGTTTTTTTATAGCATTTATACTGTACCATTACTCCCATTATTACATACGTACATGATTTCCAGTGCGTGATTCGGGGGTGCCAATAGAAATCTCGTATCACATACGTATGTGATTCGGGTTGTCATGGAAGCACATGACCCAAATAACGTAACATCATTGGTTCATGACGTTGCGCTTCTTAGTGGCTGAAGCGTAGCGCTGCCTTGCATGTTTCGAAAGTTCTCAGACATTGTGTTGATAATTCGTCAAGAAAAACAGTCATATGAAGGTAAATATAACAAATAAATCGATAATTCAGTATGTAATAAATATCTAATAGCCCTCTGTTCGATGTCAAATCGATCTCGACGTCGGGTCAAACGATCTTATAATATGTCAACCGAAGGGGTTGAGTGCGATTTGACCCTCCGTCTCGATCGATTTGACATCTCCATCGGATCATCATTCCATGCGAATCAAGATTCAAAATGGCGGCTTTGCAAATCCCCTATTGTACTGTCGCTCTTCATCTCCCTTAAAGCTGTACTCTCAGATAACGTCAAAGTTTTCTATTTTTGTTGTTCTTTTCCAATCTATAATTCACTTAACCAATATTTTGGAGTTCAACATAAAAAGGGAATATAAACAGTGAAAAAATTTTGCGGAAAGTGTCAGCCTGATAAAGTCCCCGGGACACCACAACTGAGCTTTCCTCCTCCATTAACTGCCGCCATCTTGCCCAGACAAGCCTTGAGGACATGTCCCTAGAAACACGTCTTCCTTCCTTGACAACAGTCAACAGTTCCAAAATTCAATTTATGCCTTGTTGTCGACAAGATAAATGCACACTACTTTCCCCCACTTAACATCATTTATCCCTTACCTTGACCAAATCCTCCATAGCCTGTATGGAACATGGCTATACAATGCTGTTAGTTCTGTCCAGTCCATATGTACAAATTAAGTCACCATATAAAGAGAAGGGCTCCATGATGCAATGTTAAAGCTGCATTCTCAAAACCTAAATATTAGGAAGGTTTCGCAAGCAAACCTATCTCAATAGGGGAGTTGCATAGCCGCCATTTTGAATCTTAATTCGCATGGAATTATGGGAGTAATGGTACAGTACAAAATCTATAGAAAACATGTTATGTTCAGCATGGAATATTTATCAATGCTCTAATGTCAATATCCATGTCTTTTACATGTTTTCATAGCACAAGCCTCCATCTCTCCCATCATGCATTTGGTTTTCATAGATCATTTATAAAGGCTACGATATTGGTGAAAACATTCTTGCAATTTTTGATAAAAATGTTCCTAAATATTTGTATGTCAGATTTGAACTGAATCTATCCCAGCATGCACTGTGACAGACATGCGCAGTGGCACATGCAACTCCCCTATTACGTAACCGTATCGGTATTTTTTTTTGTGAATTTTTACTAAGTTTACAACCAGAATTCAACTTTATGACCCAAAATTGTTTCCTATTTATATCATTAAAAGCAGATATAATAAAACAGTTAATTAACTTGTTGGTTTCAGTGGCTTATATATAATAATATATATTCTATAATCCACTTGCTAAGCAACTCGTGCAATATTCACGCTCCTTCAACTAACTCATTAATTAACCTGTAAGTCCTGGAGCGGGTTTTGAAAAAGGGGGTTTTTGGTGAAAAGTAGTTAAAACAAAGGTTTCTTTGACATGAAATGAAAGCTGAGATACTGAACATACTAATTATGATGGTCTCACATTCTTTTTTTTGTTTTTAAAGGGTTTTATTCCAACATACCTGCCGTCTGGGCTCATACAATGCTAAGACATTTTATTACGTTGACCCTATTTTATGTTTTTTTTGGATTTTCGGGTTTTTCTTTTCCTCCACTTCTTAAATTTAACTTTTAACTCTATCAGAGCATCTAACAAAACTTGCTCACATTAACATACAAAATACACTTTCTCATAAGAGGATGATTAAAAATATTTTTAATACACTCCATCGTTTTACCTTATAACTATACATCCACGCCACTTTGTAAAAATATTATTATAATTTGTACATTTGACCCACATATTTGTCTACTCTTTTCACCCACTTATTACTTTTTAAATCAAACACTGCGTTATACCTTAAAGAGCGATACCTTATTTTGATCTCATTGAGAAAGGATCTGAAGACAATGTCATTCTCATAAAACAACTTCTGCCTATTAATGTAATTCTTTGCCATTAACACAATCCAATTTAAGAACCAGCTATACTTTTTCTTTTTTAAGAAACCAAGCAGTATATCACACTTGTTAATACCTCCTACTATCACAGGTCTTAGTACTTCATTACGGCTAAATTCTTCACATAACTTGGTCCAAAATTCGCTGGTTCGTTGACATGTAACAAAGAAATGGCATAAATCATCTCTCTCTTCACAAAAAGAGCACGTATCATTATCCTTGATCTTAATTGCCTTTAAGTAAACATTACAGCATATTGTGTTGTGAATCAAACGGTATTGTAACGATTGTATACGGGGCTCTGAGCTACCATAGGCAGCTATAAAACATATATCTTTAAGCAAATTCCTTCCCATATCTATATCATTCTCACCAAGCACTTCTTCCCACCGGTGGAACTTATCATAGTTAGGAACATCAAGTTTCACAAATTCCTTGTAAACTTCGCTACTATTTATGCTGTATATGTTAAATAGTTTTCCTCTAATTTCAAACAGCTTACACCTTATATTCCTTTCTGGCTGTTCGTTCTCACCTAGTTCTCTAACTTTTTCCAACCAAACCCTGGGGATGGCACTTGCAATCTGGGCTCTGTCCAAGAATGACCATCGGATACCATATTTATTTCTAATCTCTACACAAGACATTATGCTTCCATCAGGCTTAACTATGTCTCCAACTCTTCTAATCCCAGCCATTTCCCACCAGGGTCTACTTATGTTTTTCTTCCCTATCTGTATATATTTATTATTATACAGAAACTCTGATTTAACTTCCTCTGCCGACTGAGGTACTCTTCTGTAGTATAATTTATTCCATATCTTAAACAAATCTTGGTAAAACGTATTCAGGTATTCTTTCGCATACTCCTACCAAGAAGGATTTTATTTACATCCATATTATGAAATTTTCCCAAAATCTGGACCCACGCAGCGTTTTCATTTTTCAAGGCTCTTGCTATCCACATCATTCTGTTAGAGCTAATAATGTCTTTAACACACCTTAGTTTTAGACCACCATCTTCAATTCCTTGTTTCAGGAAAGCCATACTTATTTTGCTGTGACGACTCCCCCACATAAGAGTTTTAGTTATTTTTTCTATTTCTTTAATCATATTGGTGTCGACTTTTATACATGATATTACATACTGGATCATTGGCAAGATTAATACGTTGTTCACTACCGTCTTGCCTCTTAGTGACAGTTCTCTCAGGCTCCAGACACCCACGATACCTCTCATTTTATACAATAGATCTTTAAAATTAATGTCATTCTCATTCAATCCACTCTCTGGGTTTACAATCTTTATACCCAGTATATTAATTACATCTCGCCACTCTATATTTTTGCATTCATCACTTGTGAGGGCTATTTCACCGATATTCAGGCCATTTGTTTTATTTACATTTATCTGTAGGCCTGCTGCCCTCTCGAATCTACTGAGTATTTTTAAAGCAGTACATAAGGACTTCTCATTCCTAACCAGCAAAGTTGTATCATCTGCCTGGTCTCACATTCTAACAAGTGTCAGTTTGACCTATTATTAGGGGTCAAAGGTCAAAGTTCACCAAAATACAGGATAATGTAACAAATTGCTTTTCTTGCTGTAGCTTTGTGAAATATACAGGGATTCTCTTCATTGTTATATGGTGTTACCTTTTAAGGAGACATTTACACTGTTGTTATGCATTTGACCTAGGTCAAGGTCAAGGTCACTAAATGGAATGTGAAACTAAAAATTAATGAAAATTTAGGATATGACCCATCTTCCAATGTATTTCACTAGCGAAATACTAGCCAACTAACTGACATATTATAAGATCTAGCTAATACATTATGCACTCTCTACAGGGCCATATAGCGCCATTCAAACATGTTGTGTGTAGGTCTGTGTAACCTTACAGTTGATATTAAATGTGGTGTGTTTCAGGAAAATGAGACATAAGTCGCAAAATTAATATTTTTCAAAGTGTTTTTTTTTACAAGATCACATTATTGGAATGTTCTGATTCTTGGAGAGTTTATCACTTATAGCTATATCAATCGATGTATCGAATTTCAGGACAATCTATGTCATATATCCTTTCGTTTTAAAGGTCCTCATATGGACTACCTTTAGTTACTTTACTGTTTATTGACCCCAAGAAATATTGGAAACTTTTTAAAACAAATCTAGAAATACTTATTAGATTATTAGACTGTTTACCATAATTGGAATCGGCTTGATCTCATCTTTTCAAATATAATGGTATCTCAAAATCTATTTTTGCGACTTGTGACTCATTTTCCTGAAACACATCACAAATGCCATATTGGTGTACGTCTCACAAGCTCACTTGGTAGCGTACTGGACCGATCTATAATAATATCATACTTTCTATTCTACACCAGCTTAAGACTAAATACCAAGTAAAGCCATCACATGTGCCACAGACCTATAGATAAGTTGCTTAATTGTGATTGGATGAGGCAGGTGGGAGGCGGGAGCCAATGGCGTGTGTTGTAAGGCATGAGTGCGGGGCAGTAGTATAGGGAGAGTGAGCCAATGGTGTGTGGTGTGAGGTGTGAGTGCGGGATGGAGTGAGTAGTATAGGGAGAGTGAGGCACAGCCTGCCACCACCTGTAGTGTAGTAGTACCCGGCACGCTATAACCTAGGTAGACTGCACACCACGTGCTGGCCCTATAGCACAGTAGACAACACTTTATAAGGACACTTTGTAGGTACAACACTTTATATGAACATAGGCACTACATATAGACACGTTATACCACAACTGCACACATAGGTGCATAAGGACACTTTATAGTGCATTACTACAACTGCACATATAGGTGCATTAGGACACTTTATAGTGCATTACTACAACTGCACACATAGGTGCATTAGGACACTTTATAGTACATTACTACAACTGCACATATAGGTGCATTAGGACACTTTATAGTGCATTAAACATGTCTTATTTAATCAGGATTTAACAATAAGATTTGGCTTTGGCAATACATACAAACATTACCAACATTTCTGATTCAGTTAGAATCTGAAGCAAGGAATGTATATATGACATTCCGGATCTTGTAGTTCATACGGTCAACTTTTTATTATAGCTTGTGCTTTCCAAACTAGGACATGTAGGACTGACTGAATGACGACTGGTTTCCTTGGATTAACACTGAATTTAAGAGTATTGAGGGAGTTACGTCTGCATGGAATAGTGTGAGAGGAGTAATTAACTACTGCATTAGCAAGTGTGTACAAGTTATCCAGGAAAAGTTACGTGGAGTTAGTCTATACCAGTTGCGTGGGAGTAATGAGTCTATACCGGTGTTACATTACTATTACTTGAATAAAACAAGGAGTTACGTGCAATGTAGTGAAATATACAAGACCTGCGTGGAAATACTGCTACACCTTGACCACAGTAAGGCTGGGTGGGGCCGCCTGGACAACTTATACAACATACTGATTACTGTTACATATGATCCGTCATGAGAAATAAACACCACCTCCAGTGAGGAATATAAAGTTACACTGCTAATATTGGATAAGGGTAGGGTATATATATAGTACCCATGTGTTTAGTGTGTCAGCAATATATGGTAGTAAACTATCACAGGAGTTACACCACTGGTTATGGGAGCTGCACTAAACAGCCTGGTAAAACATCATACAGCAATAGATGGTAGTATACTACCCCAGGGGTTAGTGGAAGACCAGCCGGAGTTGGTGGAAGACCAGCTATAGGAGCTGAACGAAACAACCTGGTAAAACATCATACAGCAATAGATGGTAGTATACGACCCCAGGAGTTAGTGGAAGACCAGCTACAGGAGCTGAACTAAACAGCCTGGTAAAATATCATACAGCAATAGATGGTAGTATACTACCCCAGGAGCTAGTGGAAGACCATCTATAGGAGCTGCACTAAACATCCTGGTAATACATCATACAGCAATAGATGGTAGTATACTACCCCAGGAGCTAGTAGAACACCAGCTATAGGAGCTGAACTAAACAGCCTGGTAAAACATCATACAGCAATAGATGGTAGTATACTACCCCAGGAGTTAGTGGAAGACCAGCTATAGGAGCTGAACTAAACAGCCTGGTAAAACATCATACAGCAATAAATGGTAGTATATTACCCCAGGAGCTAGTGGAAGACCAGCTATAAAGGTAAACCATCATACAACAATAGATGGTAGTATACTACACCAGGAGCTAGTGGATTATGAGCTATAGGAGCTGAACTGTAGGAACAGCCTGGTAAATAAAATCATACAACAAAAGATAGTATACTACCCCAGGAGCTAGTGGAAGACCAACTATAGGAGCTGAACTAAACAGCCTGGTAAACCATCATACATAGATAGATGGTAGTATACTACCCCAAGAGCAAGTGGAAGACCAGCTATAGGAGCTGAACTAAACAGCCTGGTAAACCATCATACAACAATAGTTGGTAGTATACTACCCCAGGCGCTAGTGGAAGACCAGCTATAAAGGTAAACCATCATACAACAATAGATGGTAGTATACTACCCCAGGAGTTAGTGGAAGACCATCTATAGGAGCTGAACTAAACAGTCTGGTAAAAAATCATACAACAAAATATAGTATACTACCCCAGGAGCTAGTGGAAAACCAGCTATAGGAGCCAAACTAAACAGCCTGGTAAAACATCATACAACAATAGATGGTAGTATACTACCCCAGGCGCTAGTGGAAGACCAGCTATAAAGGTAAACCATCATACAACAATAGATGGTAGTATACTACCCCAGGAGTTAGTGGAAGACCATCTATAGGTGCTGAGCTAAACAGCCTGGTAAAACATCATACAGCAATAGATGGTAGTATACTACCCCAGGAGGTAGTGGAAGACCAACTATAGATGGTAGTATACTACCCCAGGAGCTAGTGGAAGACCAACTATAGATACACCAGGAATTAGTGGAAGACAAGCTATATATGGCAGTATACTACCCCAGGAATTAGTGGAAGACAAGCTATATATGGTAGTATACTACCCCAGGAATTAGTGGAAGAAAAGCTATATATATATGGTAGTATACTACACCAGGAGCTAGTGGAAGACCAGCTATAGATGATAGTATACTACACCAGGAGCTAGTGGAAGACCAGCTATAGATGATAGTATTCTACACCAGGAGCTAGTGGAAGACCAGCAATAGATGGTAGTATACTACCCCAGGAGCGGAAGACCAGCAATAGATGGTAGTATACTACCCCAGGAGCGGAAGACCAGCTATATATGGTAGTATACTACACCAGGAGCTAGTGGAAGACCAGCTATAGATGGTAGTATACTACACCAGGAATTAGTGGAAGACAAGCTATATATGGTAGTTTACTACACCAGGAGCTAGTGGAAGACCAGCTATAGATGGTAGTATACTACCCCAGGAGCTAGTGGAAGACCAGCTATAGATGGTAGTATACTACCCCAGGAGCTAGTGGAAGACCAGCTATAGATGGTAGTATACTACACCAGGAATTAGTGGAAGACAAGCTATATATGGTAGTTTACTACCCCAGGAGCTAGTGGAAGACCAGCTATAGATGGTAGTATACTACACCAGGAGTGGAAGACCAGCTATAGATGGTAGTATACTACACCAGGAGCGGAAGACCAGCTATAAAGGTAAGGTATTAACCAACTTCAGGTATATGAACATGTGGATATTAGCTGTGTTACACGCGGCAGGGAGGGGGACGTGCACTAGTCTGGTGATCCTTACTACAGATAAGGCCGTGTCTGGTATCCCTCACTCCAGCAGCGCTGTATGTATGGCTGAAGTCGCCAGAAAATGTACAATTCAACTTCACCAATCTCCCCAAATAACCCAAATTTCAGGCGAAAATAAAGTTCAAAATACAGTTCAACCTAACCAAACAGATTGCTAGAATCACTGCAATGCCAAATATACCCGAATTCTTCTAGTATTGACCAAATTACAGCCTAATTTAGCAGAATGTACTGAATGTGTAGAGCAGCCTATTGTAAATTTTCTGAAAATCTGACCCACATATAGCTGTTCATACCATTAGAAGTCCTACAACTCTCCCCTGTCACCAGCTATATCCTATATTGGTCTGAGGGCCTTGTAACTCAGCAAGACAACCTTGGAGCTTTGTAACCAGCTTTGTAGGGCTCCTGATGAGGGGTACTGTGTCCATTTGTCATGCTACGGATGACCATTTGTCCCTTGTCCCCAGAATCCCATGTCAATTTTTCCCTCTAAGAAAGGGTCTATGTCGGTTGTCGATCATAAGAAATGGCTATGTCAGTTTGTCGATTTTACCCCTTATAATGTCGATTTGTCGCACTAAGGATGAGCATTTGTCCCTTGTAAGAAATGGCTATGTCAGTTTGTCGATTTAGGCATCAGGACCCCTCTTTGTATTACCCATGCACATATATAGTAGCAGGTATAGCTATAACGCATAATATGAAAGTAATATTTTTAAAATCTAAATCTTTCAACATTTCACATGCATCCCAACCATCATGTAGAGGAAGCTTTCTTGGTCTGCCTTATCTTCTGAGTACTTAACTTATAGCTCCAGATATAGTAGAACATATTAATGCTGCTGGACATATCGTGGCCCGTGCAAAAAACATTTTCACCGAAAATAAACACAAGCTTATGACTGCCACCTATACCTCTATAACAGAGAACCTATATATCTCCAAACCCCATCCCTTAATTCGATCTTAGAATCTCTAATTCTTTCACCAATCGACAGAGAATTGCATCAATAACTACATGTGTGAGTTAAAAAGAAATCCGAGTCACAGATGTGAAGATATTAGTGAAATTAAAAAATAAAATGACTCGAAAATGAGACAAATGTAAAAAGGCTGCCTATACTGGGGTATGAGTTCACAATGTACTGATTGTAAGTCTGATTGTAAGCCATCGAAACTAGCTGAATGTTGAAGCATGTAAACACTATTGGGCGATTAGAACCTGTAGTTGTAGCGGGGGTTTGTTGTCTGTTTGCTTAGGGACCCCTAACGAACCCCCGCTACAACTGAAGATTCTAATTGCTTTAGTCTCGAATTGTTGGGATCCTCCATCACTTCCAATTTAACACACAACAATAACAATTCACTATCAGGCTAAACCCACACACACTCAGTGCACGCTCCCGCTCATGTTCACCAGTGCGTGACGACCACGTTACACCACCCGTCCATAGCATACCACCAAATCTCAACAATTCAAGACTAATCAGAGTATGTTCACTAGCCACTGTGTGGTCGGCCTGTTAGACTTCTAAAGGCTAATAGGCATACCACAAAGCATAAATTATGTACTATAAGGAAACGCCTGTCCCGCCCAGTAATTCAAATTAATACTTGTTGTGATCTAAGTGTTTTATCGTTGATAGGCTTATGATCAACATGATTTCTTGAATATTGCGGGCAGGCCTTTGCTAGCATCCGCAAACTGACTCCGAATACAGACAAAGTATACATGTATGTATCCAATATAATGGTCATACATATATAACGGTCTGGAAAATAGGCTTGAAATACCTTGGAACATAGTTTAGACTTATGGATTTAGTAGCCTTGAACATTTGGTTAAATTGAGATGGAAAATCTGTCATGAAAAGCTTGATGTGGTAGGAGGAGCATATATTATGCTGGAACTACCCCAGGACATGAAATGTCAATGAGTAGAAATGCTATTAACAGAGAAATTCTTAAAATAGGATCAATCCCCAAGTCAGACACTACTTCAGAATCCAATAATTACGACAGACAAACTGCAGGTAGGATTGAATGAAGTTATATGTTTCAGGAAAAAGTCGCAAAAATAAGATTTTGAGATATCATCATATTTGAAAAGATGAGATCAAGCTGATTTCAATGAATGTCAACATTAAGGACATCTAATAAGTACTTTTTAGTCAGATATTTTTATTTTTGAAAAAAACAACTGGGTGGATAATTACCAGTAAAGTAGCCTAGCTAAATATACTAAATGGGATGATCTAAGAAATGCACTTATATAATAAATAAACAGATTTGAAATTTGGTAGATGTATTCATACTATTGTTAAGCCCATTCCTAAGAAAAGTAATGTAAAATTGCCAGGGGACACTAGACCCATAGCACTTACTCATGTGGGAGGCAAATTATTGGAGAAATATATAGCTGAACAAATATGGAATCACCTGAATATTAACGACATCCTAACCCCAAATCAATATGGCTTTAGGAAAAACAGAAGTACACATGAAGCTTTATATGAACTAGTTAACCATATCAATATTAATAATAATAATAATATGCTCACTGCTGCAGTCTTTATAGACTTCAGCAAAGCCTTTGACAGTGTAAATCATAGAATTATTACAGAAAAACTAAAAAAGATTGGCTTCAGTAATCTTGCCTTAAAATGGCTAGAATCATATTTGACAAAACGATCACAACTTGTGCGAATATCAGATTACCACTCTGAGCCTTCCCCTATTGAATGTGGAGTCCCTCAGGGATCGATATTAGGCCCGATTATCCATCTTATTTTCTCCAATGATATAAATAAATTGAATTTAGCCTCCCACTATATCCTCTATGCGGATGACACTGTCTTGTTTACATCTGGCAAAGACATTGACGAGTTAACAAAGAAAATGAATGAAGACCTTAGCATATTCTATAATTGGTCTATCCAAAATAAAATCCTGGTGAATACTGGTAAAACTAAATCAATGTTGTTTGGAGAGAGGAAGAAAAGTAATACTAATCTCCAGCTGAAAATCAATCAAAACGAGATTGGATGTGTTAAAGACTATACCTACTTAGGTATAAATATTTATAGCAAACTAAATTTTAATGAACAGAGTAAAATACTAATAAAGTCGCTTCATCATAGAATATATCAACTATCTATAATCTGGAAAAATCATAATAAAAGAAGTGCATTACTGCTGGTCAAAGCGAATATCCTGTCTATAATTGACTACAGTATCGCACTAATCAGTAGATGTAACCAGCAAACACTTAATATTATCCAACGTTTGCAAAACAAAGCACTGAAAATTGCGTTGGGATGCCCACCTCGGACATCAACAAATGAAATCCACCTGACAACTAAAACAATGAAAATCAAACACAGGATTAATTTTCTTCTCTCCAAACAAGCATTTACTGTAATAACAAAGCTAAAAGAGTCTGGTACCTTGCCTGTAAACCGAGCAACTCGTCAGTTTGATGCACCTATATTACCAATTTTTACCCCAAAAAAGAATTCAGATATCCAATCTCTCCATTATCAAATAGGATCCATTTGGAACAAATCACCCATCAGACTTAGAAATATTGAAGATAACAAAATGTTCAAAATTCAAATCAAACGATTTTACTTAGATAAAGAATAAACTCACCACTTGCTCGGCTCTTTCTTTCCACACTCACTCCCACCTCGATGAAACATTTTTCACTATAGATATGTTTTCTCATCTACCATCATTTCTCAAATCATCTGTCCATATTAACTTAAATTGAACCTCTTAAGTATAATGTAATCTATTTTAGTTTGTTAATATCATCATCATTTTTTATAAAATTATACAGCATTGTCCATAGAATGAAATGCAGACAACCTATAAAATCGCAAAATGTATGCGGCGGTTAGCTCTGCAAAATTTTCATGTTATTTCGTACGAAAATAAAACTGATTAAAAAAAAAAAAAAATACAACCACAAGGACTAGACACTCCAAAAATGATAATATTCCAACAAAGAGATCTTGTAAGCAAACGACTTTTCCTGAAACGCATCACATAATTGCCACAACAAAAGAGCTCTTGATATCTCACCCATGTCCTACTGCCTGCAACAGCATATTACTGTAATTTATTAATCTCTTATCTGTATTTACGGTATGGTCTGGTTTCTGTGCGACTGGTCAGTGGCCACTAACAGAAGGTAGAGATTAGGGATACAAAGAGACGAGGGTGACTAATTGTGTTACACTGTAGAACATTCATATTACACGATTAGGCATCCTACTGTATATTTCTATTATAGTGACACCTCTCTAATCCAGACACCTCACCATTATGGACAGTTAGAGCCAGTCCCTATACTGTACATTTCTATTATAGTGACCCTTCTCTAATCCAGACACCTCACTATTATGGACAGTTAGAGCCAGTCCCTATACTGTACATTTCTATTATAGTGACACCTCTCTAATCCAGACACCTCACCATTATGGACAGTTAGAGCCAGTCCCTATACTGTACATTTCTATTATACAGACACCTCTCTAATCCAGACACCTCACTATTATGGAGAGTTAGAACCAGTCCCTATACTGTACATTTCTATTATACAGACACCTCTTTAATCCAGACACCTCACCATTATGGACAGTTAGAGCCAGTCCCTATACTGTACGTTTCTATTATACAGACACCTCTCTAATCCAGACACCTCACCATTATGGACAGTTAGAGCCAGTCCCTATACTGTACATTTCTATTATAGTGACACCTCTCTAATCCAGACACCTCACCATTATGGACAGTTAGAGCCAGTCCCTATACTGTACATTTCTATTATAGTGACACCTCTCTAATCCAGACACCTCACTATTATGGAGAGTTAGAGCCAGTCCCTATACTGTACATTTCTATTATAGAGACCCTTCTCTAACCCAGACACCTGACCATTATGGATGGCCAGTGAGCAAATATAAACATCCTCAGAGTACGGCTGTTTAATGACCATCTGCGGTGAAGCAGTAGACATAATTCCCGGCAGCGGAAGGCGCATTATATACACATTATTTATTCATAACATTTATAGCTTGAGACTCACCAGGGCGGACAGATAGTAACTGGTTGAATTATATAACTTGATTGAGTCAGGAAGTAACATGACTGAAGCTTATCAGTGTGTTAAAGTAACCTGTAAGGTAGTAACATGACTGAAGCATACCGGTGTGTTAAAGTAACCTGTAAGGTAGTAACATGACTGAAGCATACCGGTGTGTTAAAGTAACCTGTAAGGTAGTAACATGACTGAAGCATACCGGTGTGTTAAAGTAACCTGTAAGGTAGTAACATGACTGAAGCATACCGGTGTGTTAAAGTAACCTGTAAGGTAGTAACATGACTGAAGCATACCGGTGTGTTAAAGTAACCTGTAAGGTAGTAACATGACTGAAGCATACCGGTGTGTTAAAGTAACCTGTAAGGTAGTAACATGACTGAAGCATACCGGTGTGTTAAAGTAACCTGTAAGGTAGTAACATGACTGAAGCATACCAGTGTGTTAAAGTAACCTGTAAGGTAGTAACATGACTGAAGCATACCAGTGTGTTAAAGTAACCTGTAAGGTAGTAACATGACTGAAGCATACCTGTGTGTTAAAGTAACCTGTAAGGTAGTAACATGACTGAAGCATACCGGTGTGTTAAAGTAACCTGTAAGGTAGTAACATGACTGAAGCATACCGGTGTGTTAAAGTAACCTGTAAGGTAGTAACATGACTGAAGCATACGAGTGTGTTGTAGTAAACCTGTAAGGTAGCAATTGATGGCTTGTGGCAGGGAGCTGCTCATACACTATTTGCTATTTACATCTATTTGTGGCCGTGCAGTAGATTCATCCAACCATTTATACAACTGATCAAACTAATCTGGAAAGATATCAGCTGGTGCATGTTGAAGTAGGAGTTAAAGTTGCTCTCTCAGCTGTAACAACAAAACAAATCTTACACAATGTACTCATATTATGACTTATAGGCCTGGATCTATCAATATTCTGCTGCTGTTCTATGTTTATACAAGAGTTACTCATATTATGACTTATAAGCCTGGATTCATCAATATTCTGCTGCTGTTATATGTTTATACAAGAGTTACTCATATTATGACTTATAGGACTGGATTTATCAATATTCTGCTGCTGTTATATGTTTATACAAGAGTTACTCATATTATGACTTATAGGACTGGATTTATCAATATTCTGCTGCTGTTATATGTTTATACAAGAGTTACTCATATAATGACTTATAGGACTGGATTCATCAATATTCTGCTGCTGTTATATGTTTATACAAGAGTTACTCATATAATGACTTATAGGACTGGGTTTATCTATATTCTGCTGCTGTTATATGTTTATACAATAGTTACTCATATTATGACTTATAGGACTGGGTTCATCAATATTCTGCAGCTGGTATATGTTTATACAAGAGTTACTCATATTATGACTTATAGGACTGGATTTATCTATATTCTGCTGCTGTTATATGTTTATACAATAGTTACTCATATTATGACTTATAGGACTGGATTTATCTATATTCTGCTGCTGTTATATGTTTATACAATAGTTACTCATATTATGACTTATAGGACTGGATTTATCAATATTCTTATATATATTACATAAGTAAGTCTACTCACTCAGAGAAAACTGCCGCCAGTGAGCGATAATAAGTCTTCGCATGAAAGGATTCCAGCAGATCCTTCAAATACAAATGAGGAAGTTTTAGAAGCCCTTTTGCAAAAACAACTCAATGAAATCCTCCAAAACATTGGTCAAATGACTTTTCAATGGGTTGGAAAAGAATGGAACGAAAAGTAGGACGTTAACTGAGAGCAGCTTTAAACTGTGCTAAAGTGTTGTGTGAAATGTTATACCTTCATCACCCGGTGTAAACCCACTGTGGAAGCATTCATTCATCAAGACTTTAATGAACACAAAGTTGCAGTTGCAAAGTTACAGAAAGTGCAGGCCACATGTGGAGGTTTACGTGAAGTGTTGCCTGTGGTATATTGCTCCACCATACCACCTCCAGTGTGAGTGAGGCATGTAGGAGGAGGAGCCTGAGGCACTGAGCAATTGTAGCCTGGCATGTGAGCAGTAGATTAGGCTCAGGAGCAGCTGGTGAGCAGCTCCACTAGAGCACCATCTCACATGTAAGTATTGCTCTGTATACAGTAGTAACATTAGTAGAGTCATTTGTGATGTGTTTGAGGAAAGGGAGTCATAATAATATTTTTCAAAGTGTTTGTTACACAAGATCACATTATTGGAATGCTCTGATTTTTGGGGAGTTTACCACTTATAGCTATATCAATCCATGTGTCAAATTCCAAGACAATCTACGTCATATATCCTTTCGTTTTAAAGGTCCTCATATGGACTACATTTAGTTATTTTACTGTTTATTGATCCCAAGAAATATTGGAAACTTTTATTTAAAAAACTTAAAATATAGAAATACTCATTAAATTATTAAACTGTTTACTATCATTGGAATCGGCTTGATCTCTTCTTTTCAAATATAATGGTATCTCAAAATCTATTTTTTGTGACTTATGACTCATTTTCCTGTAACACATCATAATTTCTGAGAATAGCATCATCAATGTTATGTAATAGCCCACTTGCACTGACACCAATTTACATAAGGGATAATGGGATCTGAGGTCCCATTGCAGTAGCGAAAAATCGTCATGCATGATGTGGCTATTCCTGAATAAAAAATCTAAAACTCAAAACTCAAACTCATGTCTTATAGAGAAATGATTTGCAAGTCGCAAAAGGGATATTTTTCAAAGTGTTTTATGCACAAGATAACTTTGTATAATGTTCTCATTTTTTTTTAGGTATCTAGCACTTTAAGTCATATAGTCATTTTAAGGGCTACCAGGAAGATCTCCTGAGGAGAGGGAGCTATGGCCCTATTCTTTATTGTCATTATGTACATGTATATACTGAATACAAGTTGTATAATAATAATAATGAATAGATGCACCAAAGTTCAAATGTATCAAATATATCCTTGCGTTTCTAAAGGTCATCCTATGGAGTATATTTAGCTACTTTTGTAGTAATGGTACAGAAATATTGCAAACCTTTTTTCAAACATAGACCAACCCCAACCCCCATGAAATATAGAAATTGAATTGAATATTGAATTGAATTTTTTTTTATTTATTTGATCAAATGCTGAGGAAGAGGGTCACTCCAGCTAATGGGAGGAGTTCTGCATCTTCTGAATCTTTACAATATAGATGTGTAGAAGAACAATCTCGCCTTGGTCACTGACACAGGTCGAGTCTCTGCAACTTTTACTGGTTAAGTTTTTAAATTCACAATAAACAATACACAATATGAGCGTCAATACAATGAGTTTCTAGGTTGATTTGAAATAGTTTGATGGTTCTGACAATAATACAGTGTGGTTTTATAATTCATATAAAATAGTCATCATTCCATTTATAGATAGATCGAAGGACTTAATATCGAGTTATTTGTGGGCTATGGTTAGTAGTCTGTTCCATGAATATGGTATTCAGTTTATAATTGACTTTCTGATTTGTTCAGGCATAGGGAGATCTAACATCTTTCTGCCTAATTCAAAGTTTCTGGTATTAATATTTCTAATATCCATATTCATTGGATCTTGGGCCAGGCGATAGCCAGCGAGTAGTACATGAAGCCTGCGATGATAACTTAAGGGAAGCAACCTCTTATCTATGTGAAGGTCTCTCACACCTGCTCTGGACGGAAGGCAATAGATAATTTTGAGTATTTTATTTGAAGAATTTGTAATCTATGTATATTATTTGTTGCTGCATGTGAATCATGAAGAATATCAGCTTGGTCTATAATGGGTAATACCATAACTTTGTATATCATCAGCAATGTTCGTCGAGGCAGTTTATCTTTCAGTTTAGAAAATTGCCAGCTTTTATAACTAAGGGTTTTTATTAATTTATCTATTGTAATATTGAATTTTAGGGAGTTATCTATATCAGTGCCTAGGTACTTAATACTTTTAATTTCTCCAAGTTTAATTCCGTTCAGTGTCATTTGGTGTTGAGATTCTTCATAGGTTTTAAGTGATTCCCACCTCGATCTGAGGGAAGGTTTTCCAAATATTGTTTGAATTTTGGATTTAGAAAGGTTGAGTGATATTTTATTATGATGACACCATTGACTCATCATGGACAGGTCCGACTGTAGTTTCACTGAAACATCAGCCGGGTGTGCTCCTGAGACATATATAATGGTGTCGTCTGCAAACATTTGTAGTATTGCATGCAGTTTGGTAAGTCATTAATATATTCTTTGAGACGAGAATCCAGGTATTTACAGGTGGCGCTACGATCGGCAGCAAAAACTCGGGTGAATACACCAGCTGAGTGCCATAGGCGCTGACGCTAAAATACCTGTTTTCAACCCCTTTGAAACCATACATAAACGGGTCAAAATGCTATGAGCATACATGTATATATCAAGTATTGTTCATACATTGCAGTCGCTGGTTCCGTTTTTCCAACAATTGTGTATAATTTAAGAAATCGAGGGGGAAAGTTGGAGATTTTAAGCTTGGTTGCTATGGTCGTCAAGGGCCAGAGTTCCCCAATTACTGGCCCACTGCCTGGCAGTGGGGTGAAAGTAAACAATGGGGGAAATCTCAGCATTACTGTCGATTTTAGGCAATAAATATTGTGGAAATGTTGCTCATGTTCATTATGAATATATTCTATGATATGGATTTTAATATTATATATGATTAATTGCACAAAATCAGTTCGTTCCTAGAAGTGTGGATGCACTGTCACGTGACCAGATGAGCGGAGGCCGTCTCTCCCTATAGACTTAAAAAGGAGGGGTCCAAGAGTGGTGCCTTGAGGAACACCGCAAGAAATCAAATTAGCGGGCAATTGGCAGGCAACTGAATCATAGAAATTGGCCTGTAGTTTCCAGGATCGGTGACAATTCCAGCTTTGTATAATGGGGACACTCTGGCACTCTTCCAGGTACTTGGTATAATAGAGGTGCAGTGGGTTAAATCAATGAGCATTTTAAACTTTGGTAAAATGGCAATTAAGGCAATCTTTAATAGCAAAGCTGGCATATTATCAATACTGGATGATTTACTGGAAGGAATATCGCTGATTATTTTTTTAAGGTCATGCTCTGAGACTGAGGCAAAGAAAAATCGGGAAAGTTTTGTCTCGCCTCATGGTCTCGAGCTAAGTCTGTTAGAATTTGTGCTGATGTGGGACTAGGAGAAGGTATATTTTTTGCTAGTGTGTCTCCAATGGTAGTGAAGTAGTTGTTAAATTGATCGGGTATTTTGTCTTCAGAAGTTTCAAGTCCATCAGATAGTAGTTTTATTGTAGCATTAGCATTTGATTTTTTATTGTTATTTAATAAAGGAGATATGATGTTCCAAAATTCTTTAGGGTTTTGGGTGTTATTTTCAACTTGTTCTTTAATATAGTTGTTTTTTAAATTTCTGGCTAGATGGTTAACTTTGTGTTAATGATGATTAACTAAGTGCTTTTGCTTGGTCCATTAAGAGTGGATCCTTGAGCTTTTTGGCTTTCTTAAATAACTTGTCACATTGCTTCATCTGAGCAAATAAGTCACCTGTTATCCAGGCCTTCCTAGCTTTAACATTTTTCATTTCCTGTAGAGGGCATTGGTCATTTGTAATATCTATGATATTTTTAACATTATGTCCCAAAAAACATTGGGGTCATTTTAATTATTCAACTCCGTCCAATCACAATGTTGCAGTTTTTTAATAATATGTTTCTTGGTTGTATCTTGTATAGGATCTACAGGTAAAAGAAATTCTTCTATAATGTTCTTTCTCTTTTTTAAGAGTAACATATTTTGGTTTATGGTCACTTATATTCAAATCGAGAACTCCAGAATGTTGAACTATACTGGAGTTTGTATAAAGTAAGTCAATTGTTGTTTCAGTTGTCGTAGTAACTCTAGTTGGAGAAAATATGAGCTGTTTCATTGAAACACTATGCTCAAGGGCTAGTATTAAGGTCTTACTTCTAGAGGGTTGTTTATAATTAACATTAAAATCACCCACCAATACTATAATGGTTAGAATTTACTATGCCAAGTATTTCCTGGAGTGTTTGAATGGCAGAGTCAAGGTCTCCATCTGGAGGAAGATATGCATTACAGATTCTAATTTCTTTCTTGGAATTTAATTTTATATTCAAGGTTTGTACTTCAATATCAGAAGTACAAGCATGGAGAATGTCACTGCCTGGTATTATAGGATCGAATTGGTATAATACTTAGATGTTATATGAGTAGATAGACTCCGGGAGCCTTGGGTGAGCAACTCAGGAGAGCTTAGCAGTGAGAACATGGAGGCACGACTTTCCATACAAGACTGGCTTTATTGGGCTATAACAGGTACAGAGGTAAAGGATAATAGAATGTAAAGAAGGAGGGGCACTATCCTGGGATAGGCTCAGTAACTGCTCATCAGAGAATGGTGTAGCCAATGGGGTGTTTCTCACTGTATATCATTACCCCCTCACAATACATTGGCCACCGTCCTGATGACAGCAAATCAAACACCAAACAATAATCAATTTCCACAATTCCATTGTCACACAATATTCTCAAGAAAAGACCAAAAACATTCAAAAATAACCAGTAATTAATTTTAGAAACAACCAAATCGCATATGGAGGTTTTCTTAGATACCTATAAGGCAAGCACTAAGCATGTCTTCATTGAGAAGAACATAAGAGAATGAAAAAATCGCCTAACTAAATATGATATGAGATATCAACTTAGGTTCAAACAGTAAACATGCAAATGTAGAAAATATAGAAAAATCATACAAATCATACAAATACCTCTAAACTACCTGTAATTCCATAGCACTTTTACCTTCTGACGTCCATACTAGGGTCCAGCGAGCCTCGCCTTCCTCCAGTATGGCAGCCAGAAGTCGATATTGCTTGAAAGAAATACTCTTCTGCAAAGGCATCTCAATAGACAACCTTCCTCCCTGGTGAAAAAGCACTAGAGGGCGATTCCACCTTAGAGAGACTGTGGGGCATAAAAAACAACCCCTATCCACACTTATTCCCATCATCCTTGGAGCCTCAGCCAGAGAGAAAGTCTCTCTCTCAAATATAGTTGAGAGAAGGCGAATCTCTAACCAACGGTCTCCTTGCTGCAATCTGATAGAAATAAAATTTGCACCTGTTGTATTTATCCTGCAGCAGCAACAACAACAAAATGCCCTGATACACCTGTATACTTTTATCAGGCATCTCATCAATTTTGGTAAGCAAATTAAACAAAATATGACAACCATGCAAATATAAATCCAGTTAGAATCAGAAGATATCATTTCTGGCCAGTCCTCCTGGGAACCTTCCCGTGGAGTCCTAGGAGAATAATTAATCTTAGGAATCTTGGGTCTTGTCAGTCCCATCATGTAAATCTTGGCCTCGTTAAGGCCTAAAGAAATACCTATACTTATACAAAACCAATGTTGGGCAAGAGAATTGCAAAAGAAACTCAGGTTGGATAATAATCCAAAGAATGTCTTCGCTCTAGTTCTAAATAAGGCACTGGTAAATATGTGTGAGTAATCAAGGTTCTAAAATTTCTAACGACTAGCCTACAAACACATCCAGTACATACACAATGCCTGCTTGTACTAAAGAATGATTTATTCATACAAACAAACCTTATGCGAGAAAGACATAGGTAAACAGATAACAATTCATCAACAAAATAGCTTGTAGATAGCCACTAATAAAGACATGATAATATAAATGATAAATACGAATGGCATAATGCATTTTGCCAATGGCTCAAAGGAATAACTATGAGAGGTCACAAAGTTTATACAATGATTCAATCAATAAGAGAATCGTCATTAGTGAATAAATAGCCACAAAGTTGTTGTGGTAACTTAATAGAGCTGTCACTGTGTCCTTCAGCACCTGGAATCACTCTGTCGAGATAACCAGTCCATAGCCATAGCTCCTTAGAGGGATACAAATAGTCAATTCGCACAAGAAACACAATCAAAGTTTATAAATAGGTGTCTGTGATCAGACACACAGCTGTAAGTGGTTATCATTCCACACTCCATCCCAGTACCACACACACTCAGTACACCAATAAAAATGGGGTGAGGTCATGTTTACATTCCTTGAGGTCAGTAGGTTGACCTCACTTGGAGAACTCATGACTGTATACACTTCTCACCTTGCACTCTAATTTCCTATCAAGACAATATACTCATAGATCACTCAGCACCCATTATACTCTCATTAATATCACTAAAAGAAACACTTTTTGTCTGTAGATCAGTTGAAGCACTGGCTTCACTTGCAATTGATAGATCACTGGCAAATAAATTTCGCTTAGACCTTGCCATAGAGGCTCTATTTAGAACTTGATACTCTTTTCCTTCTTTAGGTACCCAGAGCAATAACCACATTTTGTTATCTGCTTCCACTGCTGCTCTTATTCTAAGAACACAACTCCAAGGCAGTCTGACAATAGTAGGGAGAGTTATTTTATAATTTCTACCTTGCATAGGAATTCGGAGATCATCACTCCATTCCAGAAATAAATATCTCTTCAAATAAAAACAACCAATTTCAACCTCAGCTGAGTTAAGTTTAGGGGCACAAGCCCTTTCCACAGAATTAAATGCACAAATCGTCTTAATCAAAGGGAAATCAAAGCTGTTTCTTCCACTTTGTAATCTAAGATGGATGGAAGGAGCAGACGAAATCACATGAGGTCCCCCACAGAAAATCATTTTCAAGGTGTCCCTGATCGACCATGCTTGCTTAATAATTAATATTGCTACAATTATCAAAATTCCCCAAATGACATAAAACTGGATAAGGTCAGATGTTCCAGCCACTATTTCATTAGGGTCATTAGATCTAGTTTCAGGCATAAATTTTATGTTATCATGACGCAGGCTTGTAATATTAAATCTTGAAAAAGCTTCAGCCTGTGCTACCATAGGCAGTGCTATCCCAAATTTATGAATCTTGCAGAACAGGTATAAGCAAAACGCTGTATTAAATATACTCAAAGTTGTGGCTGTTATTCCTACAGATTCATGTTTAGGCAAATTTCTCAGAGTTTTTTTCAAATTATCCCACATTGTTATAACTTTTTTCTGTTTCTCTATCATGTCTTTAACAGCTGGGCGCAAGTCTATGCCCTTCTTAATTAATTCATCAGACAAATGGCCTAACTTATTTCTTATTTCTCCTGGAGAGGGAATATCCAACTCTACAGGGGCATTAAAAAGATCAGTTCCTGAAATATTACCTAAACTAATGTTGAAAGTTAATGCCATGGGTAGGTTAAAGCCAGTTCTTATTGTCAAATGAGTGATTTCCTTGTGATTACAATCTACATGGGTATTTATTAAACTAATATTATCAAAATTAAGCCTGCATCCACATGGTAAGTCTATCAATAAAAATGGTGGGACTTTCATCAGATGACTGTCTACCCCCTCACAGGCGTATGTAGCCTTTTGTCCACCATTGATAATAACATGTTTATCCTTACCAGTAGCTAAATGTGTTAAAGGTGTCACTGAGTCTAGAAAAGTATGGTATGGGCAAGTACCCAATGCAACAGTAACATTGTCCCAGTATAGAGAAGCCAAACAAGTTAGATATTCCTTAGAGACCTGGAGATAAGATCCCTTACAAAAATAAATACCTTCTTCGATGTAACATGTGTCTAAGTAATTTTCCTCCAATTCAGCATAATAATTATTGTCCTGACGGATCACTAGAAGTCTTGAATCCATATTAAGTTTTGTGTAACCAGATGTATTATGGTTGTGTGAGTGGATGGGCAAGGGTAAAATATGTGGTCTATAAATCGTGAAGAAAGCTTCTGTTGGAGCCACCAATGCCCCTATTGTTACCAGCAGCTGGTTTCCGTTTCTTAGGACATTAAGGATGGAATTGCCCCTCTTGAAACCTCTGACCAGCTTGTACTGTCCCTCACTGGCACCAATCCTTTCTTTAACTATTTCATTGGCCTCTTCTATCTGTCTGTCTGGAAACAGTTGCAGGTCTAACTGTCCTAGAAGTAATTTTTCGAAGGAATCTAGTACTTTGGAGACAGACTTGATGTACTCAGATTGGGCTAGCATGTCCAGGGTTGTAGCAGTTAAATAAGAAATCTGCTTTAAGCCGTTTTTTGTGTATTTCACCAAGGATACTTTGTCCCATTGACTCATGTTTGCTACCCTTGATATAGCCGCACTCAAATTGGCCAAAATCAAATCAACTTCCTCCACATGAATCTCAGAATAATCCAGCAATGCATGGCTATTTTTAACAAGGCCTAGAATAACCTCGTCCCTGGCCTCCTGGGCTTCCTTTACAGTGTCTACTCCTTCTGTAATTATTCGGACGGCAGCTGCAAAATCTGCCAGCTCGTTTTCTGTAGCAAGTCCAAATAAATCTCTGAAGAGATATCCCACACTAGGTACTGCAGATCTTCTGCCTCGCTTTAATGTCTCAATTCCTTCAAACCTAGCAACTATTCCCGACCAGCAGTTGTATGTGGTATTTGCCAGTGCAAACAAGTGGTTCTGCAATGCATTTAAGGGCCCACAATCCTCCTTGAAAATATTTGCATTATCCTCAATGCATTTAGCTGGGTGGGGTGGTGGCATCACCCTAGGGATTTCTACCTCCATCACAACGATCCTATGGGAGCATCCCATGACCAGATCATTGGATTCTTTAAAGAAGATCCCCAGATTCTGCCTGAGTTTCCCCGTCGTTTCACCTCCCACTGTTGCTAGAACAGTGAGAACTAGCAGGAAACTAGATAAAAACATAAAAACAAAATTTGTCTTAAAATGATAATAATAAAAAAATGATTAAACAGATTAAAGACTAAACTAGGGAGAAGTTTGGACCATTTCTTTTTTTCCTCAGCTCATCTGGGTCCAGTAGGATGGCTGGTAAAGTATAAATGTTACTTTTTCTGGAGTTGGAGAATGTCTAAAGAATGTTGTGTTATTTTTTAGAGAAATATAATTTCCATTTCCCTATCAGCAGCATGGACGCTTAATGAGTATAGTGTCAATATAGATTTACCAATTACTAGGTAGATATGATGAACAAATTCATTTTAGAGTCTCTTACCTCTGGATCTCCATCCTAAAAACCGACACCTTGTGTGGTTGTGGGTCTAGTAAGAAATGCTTAGGGCTCTGGGCCATTACAATACCCATCTGGGGAGAATTGGTGCAGCACTGGACCTGGTTGCAATAGGTTAGTATAGGAGGAGTAACTCCTCCCCCATACACCAGAGCTACCTCAATAGGCAACCCAAAGGCCCATCCCAAAAGAGGGACACCTGTATATCTAGGAATGCACGAGAGACTGCAACCAAGAGAAAGCCACGCCTCCCTGAGGGTAGACATAACATTCCATGGCAATTTGCAACCCCTGGACCAGCCTCATTCCCCACAGGTCTGATGCCAACGCTTCCCTAATTCCCACATAGTCCCTTTAGGGTGAGCATTTCTGTTCAATGCCACTGTCATCATAATCCACAAGGAAGGAACAGACATGAACTGCATAAGTCAATTTACATGTCATTTAGCCTATAATATCCACTCTGGAGACTCACAAACGTTTCAACACGGTGATAATAAAGAATAGATTCCAAAAGTGGTCTAAAATAAATTCATCTTAAGACATTCTCAAGCTCAAATATCATAATAGGATCAAGAATAATTTTTATTTTTATACGAAACAAATAAGGGTAAATACAGTAAATAATTATACTCAAATACAATTTCTTTCTAGAAATTTCATCTAAAAATAATAAAAAAAATAACAAAATTCATAGCTTACAATTATCTCGTTTCCTCAGGCAACTCCCTCCTGTTGGTATAGGATCTTCAATGTGTCTTTAAAATCCACATTTCTCAAGCAGAACACCTTATTTCCAAGCACAGAGCAAAGAACAGCTGCATCAACTCTCACAATGCTATAGGTCCCTGCTCCCCCTGGGGTGATACTAAAGCAATGAAACATGCCCCCATTTATGTGCAGCATAGTGCCATGATTGAATGGGCCGAGTTCGGTACAGAGAGCGTTGACGTCTATGGAGGGGTGGCAACAGCTGTCCAAATCAACACTTCTTGTTAGAAATGTATTTAAACATCAATGCTACTTGCGCATCTAGAGTTGCATTCCCGACGGCCGCTCACGGGACTAAGGCCATCACAGGCCGTCACCACTCATCGGGTGCCGGCGGTCTCCTTGAGCGCTATAAATACAAATGTATCGACCATGCTTGAAGCGTTCATAACGCAAGAACCGCTCAAGCGAATTGTTTCATCTTTGCACCACATGTTGCTCAATATCTTGGGAGGGTATGGTTTTAATTTTGTACATTTCTGTCAAACTGAAAAGAAGTTATGGAAGTTTTAATAACAGAAGAATTTGTGCGACGTCATAAAAATTTATATATAGAAAATCGACGGAAATAAGCAGCTCCTTTCTCCTCAAGGGAATACACTGCACTCAAGCAGTATAGTATATAATATACAGGTTATGTATAGCACTAGTTACTTCTCACTTAAAATAAGAATATTTTATCAATGTCATGTAGGCCTATATTTACCTGTCGAATTTTATACATTAAATGATTTAACTGAACTGTATCTACTTTAATGCTACTCCCCAATACTTGTGCCAACCAGGCATTTTTGTACTATGTTTTGTCTGACATATATCCTTGTGTGAGTCTTTGAGAATTGTAGACAACAGACATCACATCTGGATAAAAACAAATGGAAGTTATTCTCCCAATAGTTTCTTTAGGAAATCCTTTGTGTACGATTTATTTATCAACTTTAGAAACTGCACATGGACTGGCCTTGGCATTATCTTTCCCGTATCAAGCTTTTTCAGTTTTGCTGTGAACTGAGAGGGCTTTGACAGAACTAAATAGGGGCCGGAGAATTGGCTCTGGATTTTAGCACTTACACCTTTCTTGAAAAAGTGAACCTTAGCATATACAACACATCCAGGCTCTACCTTATCCAGGTGAACTTTCTGGTCATATCTTTCTTTCATTCTCTCTCTAGCTCTTGCCACGTTTTTCTCAACTTTTTCAAGTATTTTCTCCCTATTTTCGTCTGCCTCTATTAGATGAGTCAATATTGGTTTTATGCTATCCCTCACATCCATCAAACATGTCTGAGGGGGCAGGGGACAGTCCCTGCCGTAAACCAGGTTATAAGGGGCAACTCCAGAGCTATAACCATCACTAGCATTAAGGGCTAGGACTATTCCAGGAACATAAATGTCCCAGCTGTCTGGATTTGATATAGACATAGCTCTAAGCCTCTCACCCATTGATTTATTGTTTCTCTCGATCTGTCCATTGGTAGATGGCTTCCAAGGAGAGGAAAAGATTTGTTTAATGCCAAATTTATTGCAAAACTGAGTGAATTTCTGTCCCGTGAAAGTTGTTGCATTGTCACAATAAATTCTATTTGGACAACCCACAGAACAAATCACCTTTTCAAAGAATTCATCTCTAAAGCTTGATGCACTAATGGAGTTTGTAGCCCAGGCAAACAGGAATTTAGTGGACATGTCTATACACATTTGGATATAGCAATTTCCTGATTTTGTTTCTGACAGTTTCCCTATTGAATCCACCATGAAACATGAGAAGGGAACAGGTGTGGGATCCCTCAATGTCATTGGTAGACGGACTGTTCTATTCATTTTCTTGGAGCTGAGGCACTCATGACATATGGAAACATATCTTTCCACATCTTTTATTATTGTTGGCCAGTAAAATCTGCTTGATATTAAATGCAGCATTTTAGTGGTTCCCACATGTGCTCCTAGAAATCCATTGTGTATTTGCTCTAGGAATTTCTCTACTAGGGCCTCTGGTATCACTATTTGGTAAACTTGGGGTATCAATTTGTACCTAAGCTTCCCAGGTATTCTGCATAGGAGGCTATTCTTCAAGAAAAACTGTTCTTGTGACAGTAACACCCTCCTAGCTGCCTCATTCTCTTGCGGTAGGTCTCCATGCCTAATATAATCTATCATATGTCTGCAGTAAATGTCCCTTTCCTGCATTTTTACCAGCTCTTCCACACTAATAGGTTCTCCTCCTGTCAGTTGTTCTGAAAACAAATCCCCAGAAATTCTAGGGGTGGCATTTGCTATTGATTGACGTCTGACATTTGCTTTCACTACTTGTACCCTAGTAAGTCTTGGTAACTTCACACTTACTCTTGCCTTGTTTCTCTTTATGGCTCTGGCCTTTCGTTTTCTCATTAATTCCCTTTGTTTCTCACAGGCTTTCTCTCTGGAAATGTCTGTGCTTTGACGTGTGGAGGCCCTTGTCTCTACAGCCATGATAGCCTTTGCACCCAATATCTTTGACTCTGGACATTTGCTGTCCATAAAGGTCTCAGTTTCAGCTGTGTTTTCAACGTTTTTCATTATGGGTCTGGGCCTATATATTCTCAATGGGTATACCTGTACCCTATCTTCTGACTTGAAATATTTTATAGCATGCACCTCTGAGAACCTAACCTTTTTGCTTGGCTTTGCCTTGTCACCATTAGTGTCTGGTTCTGCTTTGTTCTTATACTCTCTTCTACTTAACAAATCTGCAACAGTGTTTAAATGGCCCCTTAAATGGAGCAATTTGTACTGGAAATTGCTGAAAAATTCCAGCCAACGAGCCATTCTACCCGTCAGGTTTCTTTTACCATTGAGTGCAAGCAATGCTTGATGGTCAGTAAATATAGTGAAAGGCCTACCCCACACATAGTGCTTGAACTTCTCCAGTGAATATTTCACTCCAACCAATTCTTTATCTGTAACGCTCCAATTAATTTCCTGGGGTGTTAATGACCTTCCAGCAAATTCCAAAGGTCTCAGCATATTATTTTCATCGAGCTGATGGATTGCACAGCCAATTGAAAAATTTGAGGCATCTGTAGTTATATAAAACTCTTTATTATAGTCTGCATGTTGTAAGATGGCATTTTCACATATAGCTTTTTTTACCAACTCAAAGCTTCTTTCACAAGCATCGTCCCATCTGAGCTCTTTCTTTTTTCCTGTGATCCTGTACAATGGAATCATCATTTCACTATAGTTTGGTATAAAAATCCTATAGTAATTGCACAGGCCACAGAAGGCTTTCACATCTTTCACTTTTCTTGGTCTAGGGAAAGATTTTATTGCCTCTACCTTTGAGACTTCAGGCTGCATACCTCTACGATTTATCACAAAGCCCAGAAATGAAACTGATTCCATACCAAAAAAACACTTTTCCTTTTTCAATCGAATTCCAGCTCTTACCAGAGTTCTCATAAGATTTTCTATGCTGTTTACATGATCTTTCCAGGTGTCTGATGATAGGATTATGTCATCTATATAACAGCTGGCATTTGGAATATTTTCTAGAATTCTTGTCATCATAGCATTGAAACTTTTTGGACTTGTTTTTAGACCCATAGGCATACTCCTGTACTGGAATATACCTTCACAAGTGGAGAAACCAGTAATATGGCGATCTTCTTTTCTCAGTTTACATTGATAAAACCCATTGTAACAATCAACTTTTGTGTAATACTTGGCCCTCATTTCACCTACTTTGGAAAGGATCTCATCAGCCCGTGGAAATGGGATTGCTTGTGGCTGAATTTCCTGATTCAAGAAACGAAAATCACAAACCAAACGATACTTTACTTCACCATTTTTCCTGGAATTTGGTTTTTCTACCAAAAAACATGGGCTACAAAACTGACCCTTACCATCTGTTCGTTCAATAATACCTGCTTCCACTTGTTCATTCAGGATCTTTTTCATAATTTTTGTCATTTCTGGGTTCATTCTATATGGCATTTTATTCACTGTCTTATACCCCTCTCTTAGGTCGATTTGATGCTCATACCCTTCAGCATGAATGATAGGCACACCTTCCTTTTGGAAAACCTCTTCATATTGAGACAACACCTTCAGCAAATCACCCTGTTGGCTGCTATCCAACTTTTCAGACACTTTATATGAGCCTCCAATTACTTTAATTCTATCAGCCTTTAGTGGCTCATAACTCTTTGCATGCACTGGTTTTACTGGGCTCGTGCCCACCTCACACAGCTGTTTCTTGCTGTTTTTCATAGCCATAAAATCAGACTCTTCCCTTAACACAAACACTCCCAGTATATTTCCTTTTCTCACTATATAGTCTGTTTCAGATAGGTTTGCTAGAACAAGCGGTACCATGTTGTTGCTATTTGGTTTTACCAAGCATCTCTTAGTAACATAAGGAACAGCTCTACTTCTCTTTAGATTTTCAGTCAAACCAACTTTCCCTTCTAGATTCCTTATACCTGCAACCTTGGTAGAAAATACATTCTCTGATTTTGCTTTTAACTTTATGTCCTTTTCAGCCCGCAATGCAAATATCCCATTGTCTAGAGATCCAAACCTTATGTTGGCCTTATACGTATCCAGAAAATCAATACCAATGATTAGGGCTCTCTTCAAACCAGGTACCACATGGAGCCATTGTACATAGGGTACACCTCCTATTTCAATTGTAGCCTTGATGACCTTTCTACAGATTTTATAGTCTCCATTAGCCATATACAATTTCAAATACGTTTCTGCTATTGAACTTTTGGGATTTTCTCTCAATATAGCTTTGGCAAATTCTGAACCCACACAAGTTACACTTGCCCCTGTGTCAATGAGAGTTGGGACAATATATTTACCTATCCTCACCTCCACTCTTGCATTAGATAGCTTGACTGCATTGAATTTTCTACCCTTTGATCTAGAGTGTGATATTAACTCTAACATGGTGTACATAATCTTTTTATCACTGGGAGGAGAATATGGAAATGACTCACTTACGTTTAGTTGACTGGGCTGAACATATCTGGATGATCTGAGGAGGTCAGGAAGGCTTCCTGACCTTCGTTGTAGTTTTTTGGACCATTGCCTTCAACATTTTCTCTCACCAAACACACATCCTCTCCTGATACCTCGTTCACTTGGTATCTGCCATCGTTTACAGCCCCAAATTGGCGATTTTGATACCTTGGAGAGGTACCCCTCTGATGATTACTATAATCTCCAGAATTCCTCTGGAAACCACTGTTTTGATACCTCTGGAAATCACCAGAATTCCCCCTGAAATCTCCGGAATTCCTTCTGTAATTTTCTTCTCTATATTGTGGAGGACCTTGATTCCTCTCTCCACTCTTTCCTCTTCTCTCTTGCTGGATCTGCTGACCACGATTCCATGGGGAATTATTTCTGCCCCCAGAGTTGCCTCCATAACCTTGGCCTCCGTTTTGGGGATTCCAGCTGCCCCCACTCTGCCAATTCCTGCCTCTGTCATTTCCACCTCCATTTCCATATCTTCTATCTACCTCAGAGCCTCTCTGGTAGTTCTGTTGTCTGCCCTGATAATTATTTTCTGGACTTCTTCTCCCATCTCGCATAAATTGGTCTCTCCTGGACCTTTCTCCATTCATATTTCTACCAATATAGGAGATTTCTCCAGACTTCTCCTTCTCAGGGCTTTTTTTCTCTGAAATGTCCTTAGCTTTTAATACTGCCTCATACTTTAATGCAGCATCTGTGGCAGCTATCATTGTCATGGGGTTTTCTGCTATTACACATATTCTAAGTTCTTCCTTTAATTTTCCTATAAGGATATTTGTACGCTCCTTCTCTGGCAGGGAGGACCTAGATAATAGCTGTTTCATATTTTTACAAAATTCTTTTGTATCCTGGCCGCTTTCCTGGGTCTGGAAAGGATAGTCTTTCATCCTTTCATCAAGGGACAAACTGGCGAAATTGGCCAGAAAATCCCTCTCAAATGTAGAAAAAGGCACTTGGGAGCCATACTCCAACACATATGCATTATAATAAATTAATGCTGAATCTTCAATGTAGGGCTTAATGCCAACTACCCACATGTCGTCTGGGAGGCCATTCCTTCTAGCAAAGTCTTTATATTCTGACAGGAACCACTGTGCAGAATTCAGTACTGTTGGTTCCTTGAAAACAGCTGGGGTTTTTAGGAACTTTTTCATCACAGTATCACTTGTCCTTGGTTTGTATTCTGATCTACTATCTTCCTGCTTTTCTTCTTTCTTCAGCAAGCCTTTAATCAAATCCAAGTTATCTATCCTCATCTGCTGCATTTCTTTAACAATAGCAATGATGGCAGCATTGTCTGAACTCTGGGGCTGGGGAATGAATGGAGGAGGAGGCATTTGATATTGCTGGTACTGATAATTGGGAGAAAATGGTGGAGGTTGGGGCATGTCTGGTCCTTGAGATTGGCCAAACATCTGCTGTTGTCTAGCCCACATACCTTGCTCCGGTTGTTGCATTTCCCTTGCTACTGATTGCTGTCTTGAGGAGCTTCGTTTTGGTATCACAGGTGGAGGTTTGGGAGTAGATCTCTCATTTTGCTGATATGTAGGTCCTCTGTGAGGTGACTGTTCCCCTTCATCTAAATAATTAAACAGTCTCCTCTGGTAATATTTAGAATTATCTACACACTGTCCCTGGAACTGACTTACTTCTGGCGTCTGCCTTTCTCCCTTGATGCCCAAATTATAGGCCATTTTGGCAGACATACCAGCATCTGTAAAAGCACTTGGAGGAGGGGGTGGTAAATCCTCCTCCATTCCTGAAGCTTGCTGTATCATAGAATCCCACTGGGGCACAGAAGTAACATTTCTCACAAAATTTATGTGTTCAATATCAGACAGGTCCTGAAATATTCCTGATACTTCCGGTTTTAACACCTCATTTTCAGTGGAATTTACAGGCTCCACCTGTAGTACAGTCTCATCTTCTGCTGATGTAAAAAGGTCTGAGGAACAGTTGGAAGCAGATTCCTCAGCCACCTGTCCATATAACTCCTCCTGCCTCGCCAGCTGAGTTCTTGTAGTTCCCAGAGACGGCCTAGATAGATTTCTCAATTTCTCCTGAAATTCTTCGAATTTTGACTTCTTCTTTTCCATGGACCTTATAAATGTTTAAATAATTTTGTTTAAATAAATAAAATCCGGGTTCTATCACCAGTATTATAGGATCGAATTGGTATAATACTTAGATGTTATATGAGTAGATAGACTCCGGGAGCCTTGGGTGAGCAACTCAGGAGAGCTTAGCAGTGAGAACATGGAGGCACGACTTTCCATACAAGACTGGCTTTATTGGGCTATAACAGGTACAGAGGTAAAGGATAATAGAATGTAAAGAAGGAGGGGCACTATCCTGGGATAGGCTCAGTAACTGCTCATCAGAGAATGGTGTAGCCAATGGGGTGTTTCTCACTGTATATCACTGGTATAACCTCATATTTCTTTTTTACATATACCACTAGGCCATCACCTGTCTTCTTAGTGTTGGTAGCTCTATCATGTCTAAATGTATTATAACCTTCAAGATTTATCAGTTCATTATAGATTTTGGAGTTTAACCACATTTCATTGATACAATTTTTTTATTTTTTTTTTAATTTTTAAATTATTACTTTTATAAATTGTTTAATAAATGCCGGAAAATTCGTTTACTTCTGAATTAAACCTTGAGCATGTCACCATGCCAGGGTTGGGGTGGAAATCGGACAAAAAGACCGATCCCCAAATATGAAAGGGAAGGCAAATGCCTCGCCCTGTTTATAACACCTGGATAAATAACGGATTTAAACAAAAAAAAAAAAAAATCATATCTAGATGGAATTTCTGACTAATAGCTTCTATCTGGTCTGTTTTATTTAACAGACTCCTTACATTGAGACTTAGAATTTTAAAACTTTTAGCGTTTACAAGACAATTATTGTCAGAAGGTGTTATTGTTGCATTAGATATACTAATGTAAGATTTTATCAAACGCGCAATCCTCAGCGAGAACCATGGATAACGCTCATAAGAGATGGTAAATCAAAAAAGCACATAAAATAAAATAATTCAAAGCTTTGAGAATGATACATGTGTTACAGCAAAGTGAGTCACAAGTCGTGTTGATAAGTTGATATTGTTCAAAGTAATTTATTCACAAGATCTCTTTGTTGGAATGTTTTCATATTTGAGGTATCCAAATAGTGTGCAGATGTTAGCAAAGGCCTGCCTGCAATATTCAGTAAATCTGCTTGATCTAACCTTTTAAAATATGATGATATCTCAAAACATCATTTTGCGCCTTGTGATACATTTCTCTACAACACATCACAATTGTAGACTTATAGAATTACAAACGTATAGGAGTGTCATGTGCAGAGGGGGGAGGGGTGGATTAAATGCTGAGTCAGCACAGTGTGGCTCAAGTCTCATTTGGGACGTGTTTCAGGAAAATGAGTCACAAGTCGCAAAGTCGTTTTGAAGCCATTTGTATGGAGTATATTTAGTTACTTTACTGATAATTACCCTTTTTTCAAAAAATAAAAATATCGAACATAAAATATAGAAATACTTCTTAAATGACCTTGATGTTTTCTATCATTGGAATCGCCTTGATCTCCTCTTTTTAAATATGGTGATATCTCAAAATCATCATTTTGTACCTTGTGACACATTTCTCTATAACACATCACAATTGTAGACTTATAGAATTATAAACGTATCCGTATAGGAGTGTCATGTGCATGGTGGGTTAAATGCTGTGTCAGCACAATGTGGCTTAAGTCTCATTCATTCAGTCACCACACAGCATGCACTTCCCAGCTAATCCTGGATAATCAGTGGAAAATAAAAAAACAATAAATTACATTCATTTATAAATGAAGAGTTGATTGAATTGAATTGAAATACGATTTATTCCCGTCTCTGACTGCTCTCAATGGGAACTCTCTCTCCATGAATGGCAGGTTTTCCCTCAGTCTTAAATTACAATATTCTGTGCAGAGGACAACGCCGCTTTAACAATGACTGAATTCAGTTCTCTACAATCTCTACATTTGTCTTAATTAGTGGTTGAACATGGGTGTGTAATTATAATGTCTGTTACTAACATGTATTTGGTTGGTTTCATGACATGAGTACAGTTGAATGAAGTAGTCATCTTGCCATATATAAACAGATACACACGTATATTACCTGATGCTGCTCTAGTCCTCCCTGTACCGTTACCCATTATGTACTCGTCATTATGTCTCTATAAACATGTGATGTAAGCATAATTATCATTGTTATTATTCACTTATCACACATTGAGGCAACTCAACTGCTCACACTTTGCCTAAAACATGACTGTAATTATCCATCTCATCCACTCTCGCATTGTTACCAAACTAATGTATGTGTGGTTAAGTACATAACTACGCATGAAGAAAATAAGGATAGGAATGATTGTATAATAAATCATCCCTCTAATGTTATGAACTTCTTTCTTAAGTAATTAAGAAGAAAGAATTCAAATAGACGACGTTGTTACTAAATGGTATTAACTATATATATATATATAGAATTTTTATTCACGACTTCGTATTCGATACATAAATCAGGAATAGGGCGCTAAGCCTCACAGTAGTGGTCTTCCTGGTGGCCCATTAAAACAAAGGTTAATGTAGTGATAAAGAGAACTTAAACTAACATCGATAATCGTTGATCATGAAGTAAAACATCATTAGTAGGTAATTTAATTTTTGATATTGACTGTCTTTTAGAGAGGTCCATTTATGATATGGAGTAGTACTCCTAGTGTTCGTTATTTCAATCGTATTTTCCGATAAGATGTTATATCTGTAGCCTTGTTTCGTTCATTCCTGGTGTAGAAGGAAAATGTGAAGCTTTTGAAGCTCCTTGTACTAGATAGCCACACAGAGAGGCTGAACAATTAGTTGTTATTAACTGCTTTCATTTTAAATGTTTCGGTATATTCTCGCAGACACCATTAATCAAATAAGCGAATCTTCCCTGTACTGGTCGGAAAATGTTTAGAAGAACGTTCCTTCCTTTACTGGTCGGAATTAGAAACTCACATAACAAAGTATTAATATTAGATGTTCCTTCCTTTACTGGTCGGAATTTGTAGCTCACATCAAGAAGAACATTCCTTCCTTTACTGGTCGGAATTAGTAACTCACATAACAAAGTAATAATATTAGATGTTCCTTCCTATACTGGTCGGAATTTGTAGCTCACATCAACATAAGTAATAATTTGACAATGTCGTGAATACACAATAATGCGACAAGTTTTGTTAACCCTTACCCTTCCCGACAGTTAGAAACCGATTAACCGATATCTCGGTCTTGAACATAAGGCTTACATGCTTATTTCCCCCCTCCCCCTTTCCCTCAGCATTTCCAACAATTCCAACATACATATTACAAATTACAAGTTGTTTTACAATCAGAGGGTAGGATTATTCAATATAGTACCATCCTCTTTCAAGTATTCATCAAACTCCTGGGGGTAAGAGTTTTTGAGATAAAGTCTGAATTCACCTCTATTTGGTATTTCTCTATGCTTTTGGGGTAAGTTGTTCCACATTGTGGACGCCTTATAAATATATGACTTTTTGAAACTTTCATTGTTGGGGTGAATAACTTGTAGTTTTTTCCCATTTTTTAGCCCTCTTAAGGCTATTTTCCTATTATCTAGGTTCGATTCTATTAGTGATTTCCTAAAAGCATCGAACCTAGATAATAGGAAAATAGCCTAGACGAATTGTTAGGAGTAAATTGTTCAAAAAATTGTTAATCAATGTACAATATTGTGTAAAAATTTATTTTTCAACAATTATTGATGTAATATCACTATTAAGGGCACCTGGGAACACCAACTGAGTTGACAGGAAATAACCCCTTTTTCTCTGTAAAAGTTTTGTAATTGTATGTGATGAAAAGAGAAATAAAAATTCTTATATATATATTGTTACTTACTGTTTGTTATCAGCTTGTTATCTCTACCATAGCTGGCTTTGAATGACCAGTATTATGTCTCACTGCCAAATTCACTTATCACTGAATTTTAAAAATTCAATTATTTCACTTTCTGAGTGAAGTTCCAACATACTTTACAAGGCCAATTATGTTAGTGTTAAGTTATTGGAACGTTATATGTGTCAGATTGTCAGAAAATGTACAATTGGCTGCTCTACACATTTAGTAAATTCTGCTAAATTAGGCTGCAATTTGGTCAATACTTGGTAAATTCGATTATTTTCGGCATTGCATTGATTCTAGCATTCTATTTGGTTAGGTTAAACTGTATTTTGAACTTTATTTTCGTCTGAAATTTGAATTATTTCAGAGGATTGGCGAAGTTGAATTGTACATTTTCTGACAATCCGACCCATATATACAAAATCATGTATAAATGACGGCATTCATTGGAAGAACTGGCTGCCAGAAATGATTCACCCAATTGTACCAAAATCAGCAATAAAGCATTTTTTAATTGAATTGAATACAAATAAAACAGAATTACCATGACATTCAAATCTAGTCAAACAAATTCAATTATTCTAATTAACAAGTCAAGTGGAGGCAACTCAACTAAAATCTTTTGTAAATTGTTTTTATTTTGCTTTTAGTGATCTTGTAAATCGTTGTTTATTGTGCTTTTAGTGATCCTAACGCTTATTGCTTTAGGGCTTCTTCAGATTAAATAAATACATACTATTGAAAAAATGTTGGTCCTTTTCCATAAATAAATAGGGCCGGCAGTCGGGCAAGAATTGAATCAATGCAAACACAAACACGGTTCCGCTTTCAAGTTCAAACTGTTTAGAAGAGACTGAATTCATTTTATTCAGAGTATTTATACCCAGTTGTTTACAATAGATGAGATTGATTGGTTTGTCCTGGCTTACCAATTATCTATCCTAATAGATCCAGAACCAATCAGTAACCAGCTTACACATATTAATAATTGAACCACAAGTCACCTCTGCCTCTCCGCGGTCCATTCCATGTCACTGGCTGAATATCTCCCTCCCTCCCTCTCTCTCCCTCTCTCCTCCCTCTCTCCTCCCTCTCCCTCCCTCTCCCTCCCTCTCTCTCCCTCTCCCTCCCTCTCCTCCCTCTCTCTCTCTCCCTCCCTCTCTCTCTCTCTCCCTCTCCCTCCCTCTCCCTCCCTCTCCTCCCTCTCCTCCCTCTCCCTCTCCCTCCCTCTCCCTCCCTCTCCCTCCCTCTCCCTCCCTCTCCCTCCCTCTCCCTCCCTCTCTCTCCCTCTCTCTCCTCTCTCCCTCCTCTCCCTCCCCCCTCCCTCCCTCTCCCTCCCTCTCCCTCCCTCCCTCTCCCTCCCTCTCCCTCCCTTTCCCTCCCTCTCCCTCCCTCCTTGACCCTCCAGGCTCCTGGCCCAAGACTCTGCGGTGACTAGGGTCCTGCAGAGTAGGCTAGGGCCTATGGTGCTTGTACCTCCCGTCAACAACTCCTCCAAGTCAGGACACCCCCTTCTGAGACATCCTAACTTTCCCGTACATATACCAATGCGCCTACTTATACTTGGTAACGCTCATACAAGTCCTGCTGAACATGCAAAGCTATGCAATGTTAGCATCCTTATCTCTGCATTATTAGAGCAAACTCGCAGACAAAAGTGACAAAATTTAGCCATCTTTACACGCTGCTTCTACCGTGTTCCAGTTAAGCTTAGTGGTAAATCCACCCTGTGACCCCATGAGCTTGAAGACACTCGTGCGTTGCCATGGTAACCCCCGTGACCGTGGTACTTGGAAATAGGTTATTGAGGGGCCGGGACCAGAAGCACTCCATCTGCACTGTTCTTTTTCTGCACCGATTGACCCCTGTTGAGATAATCGTATCAGTGGACCAGAGCCTTAACAGGTGTTGTCCTGCTTAATCTGGGTTTATAGGTGTGGCTGATGGTTTCTAGGTGTGGCTAATGGTTTCTAGGTGTGGCTAATGGTTTCTAGGTGTGGCTAATGGTTTCTAGGTGTGGCTAATGGTTTCTAGGTGTGGCTAATGGTTTATAGGCGTGGCTAATGGTTTATAGGCGTGGCTAATGGTTTCTAGGCGTGGCTAATGGTTTCTAGGCGTGGCTAATGGTTTATAGGCGTGGCTAATGGTTTATAGGCGTGGCTAATGGTTTATAGGCGTGGCTAATGGTTTATAGGCGTGGCTCATGGTTTATAGGCGTGGCTAATGGTTTATAGGCGTGGCTAATAGTTTACAGGCGTGGCTAATGGTTTATAGGCGTGGCTAATGGTTTATAGGCGTGGCTAATGGTTTATAGGCGTGGCTAATGGTTTATAGGCGTGGCTAATAGTTTATAGGCGTGGCTAATAGTTTACAGGCGTGGCTAATGGTTTATAGGCGTGGCTAATGGTTTATAGGCGTGGCTAATAGTAAGAATGACACAAGTGAGGGTTGTTGAAGCCGCAGCTGTTCAGGAGATTATCTGGTTCTTGGTTTACTGCAAGTCATTCATAACACACGTGTCATATGCGATGTAGCAGAGAGAAAGGTGAAATCAGGTACAACAATGTTAACCTTTAGGAGATGTATAATACTTCTATGGGTCAGATTTTCAGAAAATGTACAATTCGCTTTCACCAATTCTCTCAAATAAGCCACAATTAAGACAAAAATGAGCTTCAAAATGCAGTTTAACCTAACAAAACTGATACTTTAAATCAATGCGATAGCAAATATACTCAGGTATACCCGGTATTCATCATTTTTCAGCCTAATTTAGGAGAATTTCCTTAATGTGCAGAGCTGCCAATTGTACATTTTCTGAAAATCTGACCCATATATGTTTTTATTTTAGAAAGACGTTAGCGACTCACTAGTAAACTAGTGAAATATATTCCCTGTGAATGACCTTAAAATGCATAGAAATATTCAGTTCAGTCTTGAGAAAATATTCCTTCAAAGTGTTCTTGTGGAGAAAACATGAGACTCATTTCTCTGTGTCATAAATCATTCCTTATAAGGTCATTCTATAGTTTGGCACTGTATTCCTTAACAGGAAAGGGTGAAGGGGGAAGAGGGAAGGCGTGTTTTGGTTATTTAAGTGTCAATAACGTCGACTACAGGGTATTTAGGTGTAATAAAACTTCGGCTACATGATATATTGAGGGGAGAGGATTAAAGACAAGACAGGAGGAACTTTACCCCAATGAGGGATTCGTATGCCTTAACCAAGCTTTCTATAAAACAGATGGAACAAAGACAGCACGACCTGTTCACAAGGATTTTATTTCTGAGAATTGTTAGCAATCAGCTCAACCAATCCTACCTGAGTCTGAGGATCTCCGGTCCCCTGGCCAGCCAGGTGATCCTTGACTGCAGGTGTCTCAGGCAACATGCATGCTTAGTGATCCACCACACAAGCCAGAATAAGAGTAACAATGACTTAGTTACAATATAAAGACAATTCATAACATTTGGCATAAAAAGATTAATCCAGGTTGCTGTTAGTCAAGCAACAACAGCTAGACTGCTGTTATCACTATCCTTAGGTTTATTAACCTTTCACCTGATATTATTAATCTTTATTAATCTTATACACCTGACCGTCGGTTCTTGCCTAATGTAACTTCTTTTATATTGTAAACTTGCGCTGTACTGCCTAATATAGATGTGCCCATGATTTAAAAGTCGCACACATATTGTAAAAGTTGTGCTGTATTGCCCAACTTATCAAGCTGTCTCTGTTAACCAGATCAATTTATAAGATCTGTTATTTAATCTTTTAGTCATTTTACTTCTAAGTCATTTAATTAGCTGTAGTTCTTAGTTTGTCCTACTAGTTTTTTCAAAATTTCTGGTAACTACTGGAAGAAATGGTACCATGCGGTACCATAGAGGTATGTCGACCCATTTGTCTATTTTATCGCCTTATTCAATTGTACTCACTCCTGTACCCTTGATCATGACAAATAAAAAACTTCTTATCTTATCTTATCTTATCTTATATATAAAATGCAACAGGTAAAAATGATATCACAGACTAAAAAGTCACTGCGGACCAGTACTGCCCACTGGGGTAGATCGGCTGAACTAACCCACAGCAGACAGCACCTAGAGATAAACTCTAGTAAAACCCAATATCACCACAGTACTTTATAGGTTTTCTGAAGGTCGTTGGAATCCACTTTAAGTCCTCTTTGTAAATATGCTGGTCTGTCAAAATCCATGATTTGTGACATGAGACTCATCATGCTTCATTACCACTGCCTAAGCAAAATCCAGCCATGGATAAAGTAGACAAACTTCCGCCACAAATCTTTTGTTTAATGAATTATAAGGTGATTAAACTATGGTAGGCAAATGTGTATTATCATAATTGTTTAAAAAAAGTAATCTAATATCGTACTAAGTGGATACTTTGCGGAAAAATTGTTAGGCAAAGATGTGCAAATTTTTTTGCCTCCCCCTACATCATTGCAATTCTGAGACCCCCCCACTTTTGGAGTACGCAAAAAAAGGTGGCCACCTTCACAGTCTATGTGAAAAGATATGACTCCCTTCAGAGTCTGCACAAAAAAAGTGCCCCCTGAAGATTCTCTCCTCCCTCCCCTCCTAGTAGTTAAAAATGAACAGTCCCTTAGTGGCAAAGTGAAAACGGAAGTCAAACACGTGGGCGTCTGCTTGAAATAATGCGACTGTGAAATGTGTATTTAATCCCACCTGTCAGACAATCAGCTCCTGGACCACAACCTCATTGTACTCCACATCTATAATAGAACTATATTTAGTGGTATAGACCTACACGATGTACAAGATTACGTTACAGTGAATGGGCAGTGGGTGTGGGCTCCACGCCCAGGTCTCAATTATATGTATGCATGGTGAAGTCTGAATACCCACACATAGCCAAGTCTAACTGATGACATTGTGTAACATTGAGTGATTACATTGGAAGGTGACGCCCACCATTATATCAATATAATTATGGGCTCACCAGCACATGTGTCAGCTACGCCCATTACTGATAGACCAAGGCCCATTACTGATAGACCAAGGCCCATTATAAAACACTTATCAAGTTAGATATATTAGGTAGACGAAGCTTGTAACACCTAACCTGCATGACCGCTGAGTGACAATCTGGTGTAGCAGGGGTCCTTTTATACTCTGCTTTTGGGTTTGCATTTCCCGCCAGATCTCCAATCCCTAGGTCATATGACCATGATCCAGTCCTCTCTTTCAGTGCCTGGGGCATGAGTTAGACTTGCACTAGACGAGCTGGCGAAATGGCATAATTAATAATTATGCACCACATAAAGCCAAAGCCAGAAAAATCGCCGCCCGTCCAATCGGAGATACATAGTACTGAACAACATTCTCCATGATCGGGAAACCCCCTCTATTTCTCATTGTCCAAGACCCACAACTTAGCTGAGGGCCTAAGTCAGACCCTTAGGGAGAGATTTGACCAAGATTTTTTAGCTCTTACTGGTATAATTATGGCGTGACAGACCTCTCGCGTTGACCCTATCTTTAGGATGAAAACTCAACGCCATAACCATGCTTGTAGGCTCGGCGTGACACGTGACAGCTGAGAGAATTGTTTCTCACCCTCCCATGAGGTAGTGCCACCGTATGATGTGTAAAACATCGCCGCGTCGGCAATCGTTTTTCACGTTGACTTAACATTAAAATTAAACGATTTTGGAGGAGGGTGGGCGGAACAGTAAGGAGAATGGCGGGCGGGATGGTGGGCAATGTCAGCCTACAAAAACAATCTATATTTATGAACGTAAATAGCCCAAGACTTCCCCTCAAACTCTGACGATAGGCCTCTGGTGCCATCACACTCTCTGGACTTGCACAGGTCTCATGTCTTAGTGGCATGGACTTGTGGGTGGGGGGAGGGGTTTTACTTATCAAGTTAGAGTTACATAAGATAGAAAAGATGAAGAGGAGCAGTGTTTTGAGCAGGGCAGCAAGCTACCGTAATATAACATTCATGAATATATATTTAAAGTACTTATAATATTCAAAATGCTGCAAGAAGCTGTTGAACGTAGCTATGTCCTCACTTTTATGGGCTACTGGTTTTAGCTCGTTCCACCTAGTCTGACATTTGTAAATTATGGAATTACTAATTTTGTTTGATTTTGTTACTAATACAATGAGATTCCTTCTTCCCTGAGCATGGCTATGCCCACCCCTGCCTGACCCTGGTCACTCCCCATGTCCAGCCCCCCCACCTCCCCCCCCCCACCCCTGCCTGACCCTGGTCACTCCCCATGTCCACCCCCCACCTGCCTCCCCCCCCACCCCTGCCTGACCCTGGTCACTCCCCATGTCCACCCCCCACCTGCCTCCCTCCCCCCACCCCTGCCTGACCCTGGTCACTCCCCATGTCCACCCCCCACCTGCCTCCCCCCCCCCACCCCTGCCTGACCCTGGTCACTGCCCATGTCCACCCCCCACCTGCCTCCCTCCCCCCACCCCTGCCTGACCCTGGTCACTCCCCATGTCCACCCCCCACCTGCCTCCCCCCCCACCCCTGCCTGACCCTGGTCACTCCCCATGTCCACCCCCCACCTGCCTCCCCCCCCACCCCTGCCTGACCCTGGTCACTCCCCATGTCCACCCCCCACCTGCCTCCCCCCCCCCACCCCTGCCTGACCCTGGTCACTCCCCATGTCCACCCCCACCTGCCTCCCCCCCCACCCCTGCCTGACCCTGGTCACTCCCCATGTCCACCCCCCACCTGCCTCCCCCCCCACCCCTGCCTGACCCTGGTCACTCCCCATGTCCACCCCCCACCTGCCTCCCCCCCCCCCACCTGCCTCCCCCCCCCACCCCTGCCTGACCCTGCTCACTCCCCATGTCCACCCCAACCTGCCTCCCCCCCCCACCCCTGCCTGACCCTGGTCACTCCCCATGTCCACCCCCACCTGCCTCCCCCCCCACCCCTGCCTGACCCTGCTCACTCCCCATGTCCACCCCCTCACCCACCTGCCTCCCCCCACCCCTGCCTGACCCTGGTCACTCCCCATGTCCACCCCCTACCTGCCTCCCCCCCCCACCTGCCTCCCCCCCCCCACCTGCCTCCCCCCCCCACCTGCCTCCCCCCCCACCTGCCTCCCCCCCCCACCCCTGCCTGACCCTGGTCACTCCCCATGTCCCCCCCCCCACCTGCCTCCCCCCCCCACCTGCCTCCCCCCCCCACCTGCCTGACCCTGGTCACTCCCCATGTCCACCCCCCCACCTGCCTCCCCCCACCCCTGGATAACAAAGATAGAACTACTCAGGTGGCGACTGGTAATTGTCTGTAGGTAGGATTAGTGAGGGGTGGTGTAACACGTGTACCACTCCCCGGCCCGCGTGATGATCAATAGCCCCCAAATAATTAAATTTTAACTTTTACAACACAGTTACAGTATGTACGTGTAATGGTGTTATGATACAGAGGTAGTATCACTATACTAACATGACAAACATAGACATATGATGATAGGTGAAAGATTGATACCATGAAAAAGTAAAAAAATAATGTTTTGGTTTTTTTTTTGAATTTTATTCAGGCTGTTAGAGATGGCATAGGCCATAGCAAGTTTTCACGGCTCGGGCAAATCCCGGTCTTTCCCTGTGTCCTGAATTTTCGCGTTTTACATTCTTAACATTTTTATAGAGTGTGGAAATAATACATTTGGTAACCGATTCAATTCAGATGTGAAAGTGAAGTTAATAATGAAATGAGATGGGTGTAATGGGGGTGAGATGTGATGTTAATGCTGTTACATTACTAAAACTATAATCCTACCTCATTTATTAATAATGATAGTAAATTTTTATTTCCATATCACATTTACAAAGCTCATTACACAGGGCAGGAAATCAAAAGAAACATATAGAAAAAGGAACAATCTCTGTAATTATTACAGTTCTTCCAATTATCTAATTATTTTGTGTTCAGCTTAAAACATGCAAGTATCAAGAGGGTCAGATTTTCAGAAAATTTACAATTGCCAGCTCTACTTATTTAGGAAATTCTGCTAAATTAGGCTGAAAAATGATGAATACCGGGGATATCTGAGTATATTTGGTATCAGATTGATTTAAAGTATCAGTTCTGTTATGTTAAACTGCATTTTGAAGCTAATTTTTGTCTTAAATGCAGGTTATTTGAGAGGATTGGTGAAGACGAATTATACATTTTCTGAAAATCTGACCCAAGTGCTACATGCTGTGTCCCATCTTGCCAAAACACACTGGTAAGGCTTAGGCGTAGCTTCCTCTCTAAAAGGCTTTCACAGGAAGCCCAGGAGCATGATGGGAAAATTGCCCACCCCCACCCCAACCACGGAGTGCCAGAACCTGAGTAAGCTGAAAGTACACTGTACTTATAGCTACAGTCTCAGCTATTGCGAACTCCCTCATATTATGACTTATATCACTGGATTGATCACTATTCTGCAACTATTATATCTTTATAGAAGAATTGGAAGAGAAAACGGTCGCCAGTGAGCGATAATATATAAAGTCATCCTAGGAAATGATTTGGGAGGATCATCCAAATATAAATGAGGACGTTTCAAAAGCAAGAAAACTGGACAAAATAGTCAAAATGGTTTTAATACTGTCTATTTTGATGTAGTCGTAATATAGTAATAGCTAGATAATGAAGCAGAGCCAAAACGTTGTATCTAACTTTTGACAACTTTTGAGTAAATTGAAAAAAACTAAATTGCAAATTAAGTTTTGATTTCATCTATACTAGCTGTCTAAGCAATATTGGATGCAAATGCAAATATTTTTCAACCTTAAGTGATCCACATATCATATGATTGAAACATAGGATGATACAGAACATATACACAGAACTACCCGGGATTCGAGGCGGGAGTGAATATTCACCGATGACGGTCAAGGGACGGTAGTCCCGTGACCGTCATCGGAGAATATTCACGACGCCGAGAATCTGAGGGTTGTTCTGTGTTTATTTCACCCCACACACTGAACTAATGTTAAATTAACATGATCTATAGCGATTTTGAGGAATAAATTGTTAAATAATTAGTTCTTTAGCTTGTTTCGCCTTGAAAACATGGCTCCGAAGAAGGACCGGAACTGGTGAAGATCAGAATACACGCATGCGCACAGTGTACAAAAAAGTAGGTCGGCCGTGTATTGCCTGCGTGCAATGTCGTTTCAGTTACTGACCAGCTAAACAATATACAGAGCCTATGTTATTTCTATGGACTGAGCATATCAAGGGTGAAATAAAATGTCATATATACAACCTATTATTGGCAAATATTTTTTCCAGATTTTGCTGAATTTGTATAATGGCCAAACTGATGTACCTTCAATTGAGCCATTTTGGCTCAAAGACATGCCTTAAATTCTAATAATATTACTAGTGCCAAAAGAGTGTATCTCCAAATACAACTTTCTAGCACTGACATGTCGGAACAATTCTTGTTAAATCTTTAGTGCCAAAACATTGTATCTCCAAATATGACTTTCTAGCACTGACATGCTGGAACAATTCTTGTTGATTTTTTCTGGCAAAACATCTTATTTCCAGATAAGACAATCTGGGCCAAGGTTGTTTGATGAGTATTGGCATAAATATTGTGTCACAAAGTCGTACCTCAACCTTCTGCCAAGCATTTTATTACATTTTTATAAGAAATTCATTACTTGAATGTATCTTCAAGCAATGAAAGTCTTATGATATTTCAAGTTGATGTTCATTGATCAGGCACCACAAGTATTTATGTGTGTTTGGCCATATAAATGTGTACAAGAGCTGTTACACTAGATAGGATTCCACCAATTTGACAACATTTGGTCTCCTACCATGGCAAGTGATTAAATTGGTTTTGGATTAGAATAGAGGCTTACTATTATGTACCTAGGGGCAACCTGGGAGTCACATCCCCATGACCCATAAAATAACCCCTATCCCCCTAACTCAGAAGGGTGTAGAGCCCCTAATGTCCTGCTAAAGTGGGGGCCAGGTCCACTTTCCTTCAAATCACTGACTCTACTCATGTAACACTCTCAATGAAATAGTGCAAAGCCTGTCAGTCTTTTCTGAATAATATCTTAGACATAAGTGTGTTAGCACCCTTCTAGTGGGGTTCCTGGCTAATGCAAAAGTTGATTTTCACTTCAAAATATGCTATAACTTTTGAAATAATTATTATTTACAAATATATTATTTGGCTTCATTAAAGAATAAATGATATGAGTTCTGTCCAAATTGGAGAAGTATTACCATTATTCTAGTAGTTTCAATATTTCCACCTTAGCTGTGAGGTTTGATAAGCCTCTCCCCCAAATCAAGGGGCCCCCGGTCCCCCTAGGTACACAATGTGAACTTTTCTGGTTTTGTCTCTTCATTTCAAAGCCTATGACACCAACTATGTTCAAATCGGACTATTATTTCAAAAGTTATAGCATTTTTTACTAAATTATTGAAAGGGGGGTCAGCTCCCTACTATCATAGCCCCCCACGGCCCCCCTGGTGGAAAGATCGTTGTCCACTCGGACCAAATTTGTTATTCAGACCCTAAGCTTTCATTTGGTACCAAGAACGAAACTTTTGCACGAATTTGAAGTGACTGCCCCTCCAGGCACCCCACTATTCTCCATCTTTAAACACCTTGTGGTGATGGACCAGTTTGTTGGGTTTTTTTTTGGTTTTTTTTTGAAAACATTTTTATTCAGCATGTCAACAAAGAACTGTTCTCTCTTTCGGGGTCGATAACACATTTGTATACAGCGTACCCTCTTCTCTTCATAGTGTATATTTTCTGAAAAGTGAGATTTACCTTTGGTTTTGAGAAAATAAGAGTAATATGCATAAGTTCATAAGACAAGGTTTTCATATCTAACATGTACATGTAAATGTCAAAGTATTCCTTAGGTACATAAGGGGGAAACAACAGTTTTCACAATACACCATACAACTAAATATATTTTTTGTCGTTCATTACTTGTTGATTTTCTTATTTCTTTTTTTCCCCCATCATTTATAGTTTTATTTTTGAATTCAGGGAATTGGATTGGGAACATTTTTGCTTTTGTTTTGTCAGACTATATTAAGGAAATTTGTACAACTCCTGTAATGTATCATAGTGTTATAAGTAAGGTTGCCTAATTTCACCCCCCCCCCCCCCCCGCCAAGCATTGAGAGAACTGGTTCTAGTGACTATGTCACTTTGAAAAATACCAGTTTAGCAACTTGTGACTCATTTCATTGTGACACATCACATATGTATATCACAATGATTGGTATAAAAGACTACTTTTGGGCTGATTTTTGTGAAGTTCAATTCAATTCAATTCAAGAAATCTTTATTACAGAACTTAATTACAATAAGTTGGACAGCTCTGTCATTGATGTGACAGGTCTTCCATTGCCTGCCAACTTTTATATCTTCAAAATGATTGAAGTAAAGGAATATGTTGGATGGTTGCTATTATTGAGAGAACTCTTTTACATTGCGCATTTTAGATTCATTTCATCTCAAAGTGAACTCATTTGACTAAATTAATAAACCCTTGGGAGCATGCTCCAGGACTCACTACAAGATGGTTGCACTTCCTGTGCAACTCCCTGTGCATATTTCTTTGTATCCTTTGTAGTCATCAGGGTATATATCATATTATATATCCATACCCATGTAAAATAATTGCTCATTAATTATAGATAATTATTCCAATATTCAGCTAACTAAAAACTTTCATAATTTTACATGAAGTATTTCTTTAATATGAAGATGTCTTGTGTATTTCAAAGACCTTTTTTTGCCTGCTCCATTTTGTGAGTAACAACTCAATACAAATGGGACTAATCAGTCATTAAAAGCCAATAATTCTGATGTTGGCTGGGTTGCGGGAACAATGATTTAACAGTATGAGGTAAATATCTTTTTGAATGCTGCATGCAAATTTTTTTTGAAAAGGTCAGTGTGCAGGTGACCGCCATACTAATAGTTAGTTTTAGATATCTAAAAATCAATTGATATGGGGTTAAATCTTTATTATATGTTAAGAATAGGGGGGCATATGTTTTGATTAGAGTTGATAAGAGGGCGGAGGCGCATGCTTTGAACATAGATCCCATGATTCCTTAAGAATGAAGCGTTCCTAGATAGGGGTTAAATATTGATCCTGATGCCTAATGACACTTGTTTGCATAAAATTGATTATTACATTGTGACATTATCCCATTTTCATCTAGGTACACCCTAAAAATGATAGCAAGTCACCACATGACTCCAATTTTGATTAAAAACACCCCTTTTCCTCCCCCTAATCAATAATTAGAGAAGTTTTATGATAGAAGCTAGGAGTATAGATAGGGGTAGAACATCTTTGGAGTTATAAGCAAGCTCACAAGAAATACTCATCTGTGAATGTTCCTGCCATTATCAATGCCTCTTGCTATGACAAAGAGATGTGTGGTTGCCCCCTTATATTTATAATAGCACTTCCCCCTGCATTGATATGTCAATAGTGGGCTTCCATATGACAATGTTCAATACACCCCCTTTATTGACTATTTCATATAGATATTCAGAATTATCAGTATTTAATTGTTTTTTTGATAATTTAAAACTAGTTATCATTATGGTGGTCACCTGCACACTGCTTACTACTAAGGTCCAAGACACCATTCACTGTATTCCTGTATGACCTACTATTATGTATCATGTCAACTGATAATGTGTACGCCTCATGCGACACCATTCTTAATCTAAGAGGACAGGCATGCTCCTGACTATGATTCATGGTTGTTTTGGCCTTGGTTCGACTTGCAGTCTGGTCTTGGGTGGCAATAAAACCCGAGTAAGACTTGTTTCGGAAATGAAGTTGCCAGAAAGGACTGGAAAGCATTTGGAACTCTGGACAAAACATTGAGCGCTGTGTCCCTTCGCGTTTATTTGCAGGGATTAACCTACCAAGATATGGCAGTGTGGGTTAGTTTGAAACAACCCCATGACCTCCAAAGGGCACTTTATTGGTTGCAAGGTTGGGAAAGTTGCTACATAGATGTGGCAACAATAGCTACAATTAGCACGGCCTCCGTCACACCTGTTGCAATGACACCACTCCATAAAATAAGGGGGTGAGAAGGTCACACTGACAGAGGTATTGTCCAGTCCACGGAAGCCATGCAGGAAGTGATGGAAGACTTTGACACTGATCCCTCCAGCTCGATTGTGCAGGCATTCTAAGCATTCTTGGAAAAGTAAAGGTAGCACACCTCAAAGGGGCAAGCATAATAACCATAGGCCTAGGCACTCCAATTGCAACTACTGTGGGCAGCCGGGGCACTTCATGCTGACTGCCCTAAGAAAACTGGAAAAGGAGTCTTGGCCGGAAGTACTAGTACTGATGGAAAATCTTCGGGTCTGGGAAACTCCGGAGGGTCCGCATAAGAAGCGAGGTGAAACCCCAGGAATCAAAAGTGCTTCAGAGTACCACAATTCTATTGGAAACTGCGAGTTGTGTGGGTACTGAGAGTGAGGCTCTGGCTCCTGCAAATATGGAAAAAGTAGGCATTGTAAGTCCTTCTAGCCGAAAAGCTTAAAGTGACGTCTGGTGGCCTAGGGAGAGCACTCATCCGGTGGATTTTTGTAGTCCTGTTGAGGGTAGACCAGCAGATACCAAAGTATGGTGGGGGAAACCCATACTCCATGCCATGGTAGGGGAAGTAGTGATAGTGGAGGCAGGTCCCAACACCCAAGCCCTTATCCGGCGGATATCCAGCAACAAACAACAAACCCTGTAAAATCATGATGCAGTGATTGGTGATAGATGGTACATGTCGGTATCAATGAATGGGGATGTGGGTGAGTGTCTTTGGAACTCAGGCGCAACCACAAGCCTGATAACCAAGAAGTTCTATGACTCCCCCCAATGCCCACAGTTGATGGTTCCGTCTCATTGGACGTGCGCAATGGGTTATGATTCTCGTATTACTGTTCTCGGATGTGCTTTGATTCCTGTGGCAGTGGGAACACGGATGTATGTGATCACTTGTCTAGTGGTATTGGGTTTATCTGGACCCAAGGCCGGAATTCTTGCTTGTGACTTTGGCCAAGTTTATCAATTTGCTGTGTACTGCTCAGGGATGTTGGCTTTGAATCTTGGCAAAGACTTGTTGCAAAAACACTACTGGTGGGACCCCATTCTAAGCAACCAAGCCCCTCTGTGAAGTCAATTAAGGTGGAGGAGATGGAGGACAGATACCAGGTGACACTGAGGGAAGCGATGATTATCCATCCTCATGCTGTCAGACTGGCCAAGATTGACATTCGCAGGGGCTCTGGTGAATCAATAGGATTGATGTTCGAGCCCGACCAGAGATTGCTGAATGAATTTGCCGTGGGAAGCCTTGATACCTACATATCAGCTGTCAGTTCAACTGCTGTGGTAGCCTTCAGCAATCTGTCTGATCAGACCCTTCGTCTTGATACAGATATGGTGGTTGGAAAAGTAAGTGAGGTGATGCTGCATTCGTCCCCTCTTACTTGTCCGGAAGGGGTGGATCCGAATCAAGAAATTAAGAAAGCAATCGTGAATTCAATACAGGTCATGGCAACACCATCTTTAGTGGATGACAAACTGTTTATGCTGGACACTCCTGTATCACCCAGACTTGACAGATCCCTGTCAAAGCTGTCCGGTCTGCTTGAGGAGTTTTGGGGTGCTTTTCAATACCTGGAGACGGGTGGAAAGAAGAGCCTGGATGTACCCATGTGGTATGTCCTGTTATTGACACTGTGAATGCTCTGCCTATCAAGCTTCCATATAGGCGGATTCTAGTGGCAAAGTGTGACATAGCGGTAGCAGAGATCTGGAGGATGTGCGAACAGGGATGCATCAAGCACTCCAACAGTCCATGGGGAGCACCCATTGTGATGGTAGGCAAAAGAAAGATGGTACTCAGCGTTTCTGCGTTGATTATCAGCTGTTGAATTCCGTAACAGTTAAAGATATCTTCCTGCTTGTAGGCTAAAATAAATGGTTCTGTGCCCTCAGAGGGGATACTGGCAGATAGCAATGGATGAGGAGAGCAAATCCAAAACAGCATTTCTCTCCAGTGTGGGATTGTTCCAGTTTAAGGTGATGGCCTTTGGACTGTGTAATGCCCTGGGTACCTTCCAGCGAATGATGGATCTGATGCTAGACGACCTAAGATGGAAGTCTTGCCTAGTCTATCTGGATGATGTGGTGGTATTCAGGAGAACCTTTGATCAGTGACTCCAGAACCTCTGTCTCGTCCTGGAGAGAATTCAGAGTTATGGATTTAAATTGAAACCCCAGAAATGTGAACTCTTCTGTCGAGAAGGGGAATACTTAGGGAGACTGGTTTTGGACAAGGGCATCCGCGCTGACCCAAAGAAAGTGCAGAAAGTCCAAGATTGGCTGAGGCCAGATAATGTGAAGGAGATCCGACAGTTTATAGAATTATAGGACAGTTCACCAGGAATTTCAGCTGAAATTCACCTCGATTGTTGCTCCTTTCCAGGCAATAGAAACCACTGCCGGAAAAGATAAGCGGTATACTAGATCCATAGAAAGGAATGCGAAGGTGCCTTCCAAGGAGTCAAGGAATTGCTAACTATGGCCCCAGTGTTAGGGTATCCCTGAAAGGAAGGGAAATTTACCCTTGACATGGACGCCAGTGGTTTTGGAATGGCAGGAGCCCTGTCCCAAGAGCAAGATGGAAAGGAGGTGGTACTTAGGTATGCTAGTAATAGTTTAGATAAAGCCCAATGGAACTACTGTGCTATGAAACACTAGCTTTTAGCAGTACTCACCTACCTGGGGAAGTTCCGGTATTACCTTTGGGAAACCGGAATTTCTGTGTATGGATGGACCACGCATCCTTGCGTTGGTTGCTGAACTTTAAAGATCCAATGAACATGCTTGCACGTTGGCTTGCTCAACTGCAAGAGTATGCCCAGGATCAAATTATGATTCTCCATAGGGCAGGAAATAAGCACCTTAATGCTGATGTGCTTTCCAAGATTCCATCTCAGTGTGGACGCATAGATTGTGCAGACTGCGGGGCTCACAAAGCAGTTGTCGCTGAGGCATTCTATCGTAATTGGGACGGATTATGCCTATAGAGACTATCCAGAAGGCTCAGCAGGCAGAGAGTTATTGATGTAGTGAAAGGTAGGATGTATTTTGAGATACGTCTTTTGGTGCCGAAATTCCTGAGGATTTCCCAGAATATCAGTTGTGCCAAAAGAGTGTATCTTGAGATACTTTCTCGAGTACTTGGATTATTTTTGACATCTCTGAACATAAGTTTTGCTACAAGGACGTATCTTCAGATACATCCTATGGCATTGTGATTTTGAGTGGATTTTGCTGAATATTATTTTTGCCAAAAGAAGGTATATTCAAATATGCCCTTCTTGTTATTATTTCTTCCACAGGAACTATGATTATTATCATTGCCAAAGTGACTTACCTGGAATTACAACCTTTTGGCTCTTAAAATTCCCTGTCAATCACTCACAAACACTTTTGCCAAAACAGTGTAGAGAGAGATACAATGTTTTACACCTTATATTTAAATGAAATATCAGAATATTGTCAATGCCAAAATATCTAAAGTAGAGATACATCATTTAGGCACTAGTCTTTTAGTTCTGACCCCACAATAATATAGGTACAGCAATGAAGGTATATTCTTTTGTAAAATTCTTTTTTCAAATATATCTAAACAGAGCTTGTTCTGAGAATATCGTATATTTACAAAATGTCTCGCTGAATAAAAAATATTGAAACAAACCAATATGGAGGGCGGCTGGTGAGTGGATAGCGTCGCCGCTGTGTCAACCCAATTATTTGAGCTGCTCAGTCTCACCTCTTCACCTGATAGAAACTTACTCTTGCGTGTGTACATTGTAATTATATTTGTTTTACTATAACAATGGAAGGCTCTAATGTAGCCAAGAGTTAAAGTAATTCCTGCAATGTCTGTTTCTGCTCCTCGCAGCCAAGATGACCAGTCATATGGTCACATACATGTTATGACTAAGTCTTATTAAAACCTGGGGTCTGTTGCATAACAAATCATTAATTAATATTTACCTTCCTTAGCTAGTGTTCTTTACTATGCAACAGGTAAGGAACCTTTAGGGAAGATCTCTACTATACAGACAATGATGAATCTCATTCTTACAGTAGGAGTTTCCTCCCTAAGCAAGGACACATAGCTTAGCAAGGAACATTTAAGTAAGGATTTCTTATGCAACAGGTCCATAGCGTCAGCACCTCTCAAAATGACCAGTTGACCTCAAGCTGACCTCGAGCTGACCCCCAAATGACCTCAAGCTGACCTTGAGCTGACCTTGAGCTGACCTCAAGCTGACCCCCAAATGACCTCGAGCTGACCTCGAGCTGAACCCCAGCTGACATCTCCAGCTGACATCTCCAGCTGACCTCTCCAGCTGACATGGTGGGAATGTAAGCCTAATGGGAGAGCTAACAGTGTAGAGGTGGGAATGTTAGGCTAACAGTGTAGCAGTGGGAATGTTAGGCTAACAGTGTAGAGGTGTGAATGTTAGGCTAACAGTATAGAGGTGTGAATGTTGGGCTAACAGTGTAGAGGTGGGAATGTTAGGCTAACAGTGTAGCAGTGGGAATGTTAGGCTAACAGTGTAGAGGTGGGAATGTTAGGCTAACAGTGTAGAGGTGGGAATGTTAGGCTAACAGTGTAGAGGTGGGAATGTTAGGGTAACAGTGTAGAGGTGGGAATGTAAGGCTAACAGTGTAGAGGTGGGAATGTTAGGCTAACAGTGTAGCAGTGGGAATGTTAGGCTAACAGTGTAGAGGTGGGAATGTTAGGCTAACAGTGTAGCAGTGGGAATGTTAGGCTAACAGTGTAGCAGTGGGAATGTTAGGCTAACAGTGTAGAGGTGGGAATGTTAGGCTAACAGTGTAGCAGTTGAAATGTTAGGCTAACAGTGTAGAGGTGGGAATGTTAGGCTAACAGTGTAGCAGTGGGAATGTTAGGCTAACAGTGTAGCAGTGGGAATGTTAGGCTAACAGTGTAGAGGTGGGAATGTTAGGCTAACAGTGTAGCGGTGGGAATGTTTGGCTAACAGTGTAGCAGTGGGAATGTTAGGCTAACAGTGTAGAGGTGGGAATGTTAGGCTAACAGTGTAGAGGTGGGAATGTTAGGCTAACAGTGTAGTAGTGGGAATGTTAGGCTAAAAGTGTAGAGGTGGGAATGTTAGGCTAACAGTGTAGAGGTGGGAATGTTAGGCTAACAGTGTAGTAGTGGGAATGTTAGGCTAAAAGTGTAGAGGTGGGAATGTTAGGCTAACAGTGTATAGGTGGGAATGTTAGGCTAACAGTGTAGTAGTGGGAATGTTAGGCTAACAGTGTAGTAGTGGGAATGTTAGGCTAACAGTGTAGAGGTGGGAATGTTAGGCTAACAGTGTAGCAGTGGGAATGTTAGGCTAACAGTGTAGAGGTGGGAATGTTAGGCTAACAGTGTAGAGGTGGGAATGTTAGGCTAACAGTGTAGTAGTGGGAATGTTAGGCTAAAAGTGTAGAGGTGGGAATGTTAGGCTAACAGTGTAGAGGTGGGAATGTTAGGCTAACAGTGTAGTAGTGGGAATGTTAGGCTAACAGTGTAGTAGTGGGAATGTTAGGCTAACAGTGTAGAGGTGGGAATGTTAGGCTAACAGTGTAGCAGTGGGAATGTTAGGCTAAGAGTGTAGCAGTGGGAATGTTAGGCTAACAGTGTAGAGGTGGGAATGTTAGGCTAACAGTGTAGCAGTGGGAATGTTAGGCTAACAGTGTAGAGGTGGGAATGTTAGGCTAACAGTGTAGAGGTGGGAATGTTAGGCTAACAGTGTAGCAGTGGGAATGTTAGGCTAACAGTGTAGCAGTGGGAATGTTAGGCTAACAGTGTAGCAGTGGGAATGTTAGGCTAACAGTGTAGAGGTGGGAATGTTAGGCTAACAGTGTAGAGGTGGGAATGTTAGGCTAACAGTGTAGTAGTGGGAATGTTAGGCTAACAGTGTAGTAGTGGGAATGTTAGGCTAAGAGTGTAGCAGTGGGAATGTTAGGCTAAGAGTGTAGAGGTGGGAATGTTAGGCTAACAGTGTAGAGGTGGGAATGTTAGGCTAACAGTGTAGCAGTGGGAATGTTAGGCTAACAGTGTAGTAGTGGGAATGTTAGGCTAACAGTGTAGCAGTGGGAATGTTAGGCTAACAGTGTAGAGGTGGGAATGTTAGGCTAACAGTGTAGTAGTGGGAATGTTAGGCTAAAAGTGTAGAGGTGGGAATGTTAGGCTAACAGTGTATAGGTGGGAATGTTAGGCTAACAGTGTAGAGGTGGGAATGTTAGGCTAACAGTGTAGTAGTGGGAATGTTAGGCTAACAGTGTAGAGGTGGGAATGTTAGGCTAACAGTGTAGCAGTGGGAATGTTAGGCTAACAGTGTAGCAGTGGGAATGTTAGGCTAACAGTGTAGCAGTGGGAATGTTAGGCTAACAGTGTAGCAGTGGGAATGGTAGGCTAACAGTGTAGAGGTGGGAATGTTAGGCTAACAGTGTAGAGGTGGGAATGTTAGGCTAACAGTGTAGAGGTGGGAATGTTAGGCTAACAGTGTAGCAGTGGGAATGTTAGGCTAACAGTGTAGAGGTGGGAATGTTAGGCTAACAGTGTAGAGGTGGGGATGTTAGGCTAACAGTGTAGCAGTGGGAATGTTAGGCTAACAGTGTAGTAGTGGGAATGTTAGGCTAACAGTGTAGCAGTTGAAATGTTAGGCTAACAGTGTAGTAGTGGGAATGTTAGGCTAACAGTGTAGTAGTGGGAATGTTAGGCTAACAGTGTAGAGGTGGGAATGTTAGGCTAACAGTGTAGCAGTGGGAATGTTAGGCTAACAGTGTAGAGGTGGGAATGTTAGGCTAACAGTGTAGAGGTGGGAATGTTAGGCTAACAGTGTAGTAGTGGGAATGTTAGGCTAAAAGTGTAGAGGTGGGAATGTTAGGCTAACAGTGTAGAGGTGGGAATGTTAGGCTAACAGTGTAGTAGTGGGAATGTTAGGCTAACAGTGTAGTAGTGGGAATGTTAGGCTAACAGTGTAGAGGTGGGAATGTTAGGCTAACAGTGTAGCAGTGGGAATGTTAGGCTAAGAGTGTAGCAGTGGGAATGTTAGGCTAACAGTGTAGAGGTGGGAATGTTAGGCTAACAGTGTAGCAGTGGGAATGTTAGGCTAACAGTGTAGAGGTGGGAATGTTAGGCTAACAGTGTAGAGGTGGGAATGTTAGGCTAACAGTGTAGCAGTGGGAATGTTAGGCTAACAGTGTAGAGGTGGGAATGTTAGGCTAACAGTGTAGAGGTGGGAATGTTAGGCTAACAGTGTAGAGGTGGGAATGTTAGGCTAACAGTGTAGAGGTGGGAATGTTAGGCTAACAGTGTAGAGGTGGGAATGTTAGGCTAACAGTGTAGAGGTGGGAATGTTAGGCTAACAGTGTAGCAGTGGGAATGTTAGGCTAACAGTGTAGAGGTGGGAATGTTAGGCTAACAGTGTAGAGGTGGGGATGTTAGGTTAACAGTGTAGCAGTGGGAATGTTAGGCTAACAGTGTAGTAGTGGGAATGTTAGGCTAACAGTGTAGTAGTTGGAATGTTAGGCTAAGAGTGTAGCAGTGGGAATGTTAGGCTAAGAGTGTAGAGGTGGGAATGTTAGGCTAACAGTGTAGAGGTGGGAATGTTAGGCTAACAGTGTAGCAGTGGGAATGTTAGGCTAACAGTGTAGTAGTGGGAATGTTAGGCTAACAGTGTAGCAGTGGGAATGTTAGGCTAACAGTGTAGAGGTGGGAATGTTAGGCTAACAGTGTAGTAGTGGGAATGTTAGGCTAAAAGTGTAGAGGTGGGAATGTTAGGCTAACAGTGTATAGGTGGGAATGTTAGGCTAACAGTGTATAGGTGGGAATGTTAGGCTAACAGTGTAGTAGTGGGAATGTTAGGCTAACAGTGTAGAGGTTGGAATGTTAGGATAACAGTGTAGCAGTGGGAATGTTAGGCTAACAGTGTAGCAGTGGGAATGTTAGGCTAACAGTGTAGCAGTGGGAATGTTAGGCTAACAGTGTAGCAGTGGGAATGTTAGGCTAACAGTGTAGAGGTGGGAATGTTAGGCTAACAGTGTAGAGGTGGGAATGTTAGGCTAACAGTGTAGAGGTGGGAATGTTAGGCTAACAGTGTAGCAGTGGGAATGTTAGGCTAACAGTGTAGAGGTGGGAATGTTAGGCTAACAGTGTAGAGGTGGGGATGTTAGGTTAACAGTGTAGCAGTGGGAATGTTAGGCTAACAGTGTAGTAGTGGGAATGTTAGGCTAACAGTGTAGCAGTGGGAATGTTAGGCTAACAGTGTAGTAGTGGGAATGTTAGGCTAACAGTGTAGCAGTGGGAATGTTAGGCTAACAGTGTAGAGGTGGGAATGTTAGGCTAACAGTGTAGAGGTGGGAATGTTAGGCTAACAGTGTAGCAGTGGGAATGTTAGGCTAACAGTGTAGAGGTGGGAATGTTAGGCTAACAGTGTAGTAGTGGGATTGTTAGGCTAACAGTGTAGCAGTGGGAATGTTAGGCTAACAGTGTAGAGGTGGGAATGTTAGGCTAACAGTGTAGAGGTGGGAATGTTAGGCTAACAGTGTAGCAGTGGGAATGTTAGGCTAACAGTGTAGTAGTGGGAATGTTAGGCTAACAGTGTAGCAGTGGGAATGTTAGGCTAACAGTGTAGAGGTGGGAATGTTAGGCTAACAGTGTAGAGGTGGGAATGTTAGGCTAACAGTGTAGTAGTGGGAATGTTAGGCTAAAAGTGTAGAGGTGGGAATGTTAGGCTAACAGTGTAGAGGTGGGAATGTTAGGCTAACAGTGTAGTAGTCGGAATGTTAGGCTAACAGTGTAGTAGTGGGAATGTTAGGCTAACAGTGTAGAGGTGGGAATGTTAGGCTAAGAGTGTAGCAGTGGGAATGTTAGGCTAAGAGTGTAGCAGTGGGAATGTTAGGCTAACAGTGTAGAGGTGGGAATGTTAGGCTAACAGTGTAGCAGTGGGAATGTTAGGCTAACAGTGTAGAGGTGGGAATGTTAGGCTAACAGTGTAGAGCTGCTGGTATATGCTTATACAAGAGTTATTCATATCATGACTTATAGGACTGAATTTATCAATATTCTACTGCTGTTATATTTTTTTTTTTTGAACAAATTTATTTTATCAGGAGGTTATCAAGTTTACAGCAATCTCACCCGTAGGTGATTTTCGTTGTACCCTGAGAATATTGTCTTTAAAAAAAAGTACATAGAGGTGTGGACGGAAGAAATGTTTAACAAACTGGCTAGGATAATATAGAGTTAGACATTATGTCACAAGCATTTACATTACAAATTATGATGATGATAATGAGATGGAGAAAATGAGGTAAAAATACGGTCTATTAAAACATTTACAAATATTACCAATCAAAGGGATGTGAGAGGGTGTCATTTTTATATAAGTGTTACACATATTATGACTTATAGGACTGGATTTATTGATATTCTGCTGCTGTTATATGTTTATACAAGAGTTACTCATATTATGACTTATAGGACTGGATTTATTAATATTCTTCTGCTGTCATATGTTTATACAAGAGTTACTCATATTATGACTTATAGGACTGGATTTATCAATATTCTGCTGCTGGTATATGTTTATACAAGAGTTACTCATATTATGACTTATAGGGCTTTATCAATATTCTACTGTTTTTTATACAAAATGAATAAGTTGAATCAGCTGAGAGGAAACTGCTGCCAGTGAACGATTATAAGTGTAATCATCAAACAATGAAATCAAGATTGAATGTTGGATTTGATTGGTTGGCACAACGAGACATTGTTTTTGTCCTAATACTACAGTCAAGTAGTCCATTATGTTCTTGGCTTAAGTTGACATTTCAATTCCTTTCAATTCAACTGTTTTATGTTTATACAGGAATTGGAAATGAAATTGACTGAGATAAAATGATCGCTGTTGAGCAATGATATGTGAAGTTATCGAAGGAAAGGATTTGGGAGGACCCTCCAAATACAAATAAGGACGTTTTAACAGCCCTGTAGAAAAAACAACTTAACAAAATCCCCCAAGATTTAAAATTAAATTTTGATGGATTTAAAAAGAATCATCCTACTTTGACTTTGGACTTACTTTGGACTTTGTTAAATAGAAATAGGTCTAGATAGACACAGCATAGGGCGGAAGACCATAGTTATTCTGTATTGGATTATCATCTGTGAGCCCATATCTCAATGTTAATGTCCTCAGTTAATTATTAGAACTTCATTGTACAATTACAATATACTTCTTTGTTGATAACTCAACTATCGTTATTATAGAAGATGTGCTGTATAAAAATACTAAATAAAACAAAAATAAATAGAAAATACATTTTTACCAACGTAAGATAAGAGTGTAGCTCTAACCCCCCCCCTCCTCCCCCCCCTCCTCCCCCCCCCCCCCCCCCACACACACACTATTAGCTTGTGTTAGAAGCTGACATGTACTTGTTCTCCCCTGACCACTGTATTGCTGCAACCCCCCTCCCCCCCCCCCCCCCACACACACTATTAGCTTGTGTTAGAAGCTGACATGTACTTGCTCTCCCCTGACCGCTGTATTGCAGCCTTGTGTCCACAAATAGACCAGTAAATCTCACCGCGCGGCCTGTAACTGCCGTTATGGCTTTCTAAACGGTGGTAGGTACCATAAGGCAGCCCAGTAAATATCCACCGCGGTCTGGGTGTGGGGCCAGACTTATCAGACCTCTCACCCTCCCTATGCCCTCTATTTGCCTCCATCTCACCCTCCCTATGCCCTCTATTTGCCTCTCCCTGTCACCCTCCCTATGCCCTCTATTTCCCCCTCCCTCTCACCCTCCCTATGCCCTCTATTTGCCTCTCCCTGTCACCCTCCCTATACCCTCTATTTCCCTCTCCCTCTCACCCTCCCTATGCCCTCTATTTCCCCCTCCCTCTCACCCTCCCTATGCCCTCTATTTCCCCCTCCCTCTCACCCTCCCTATGCCCTCTATTTCCCCTCTCCCTCTCACCCTCCCTATGCCCTCTATTTCCCGCTCCCTGTCACCCTCCCTATGCCCTCTATTTCCCCTCTCCCTCTCACCCTCCCTATGCCCTCTATTTCCCCCTCCCTCTCACCCTCCCTATGCCCTCTATTTCCCCTCTCCCTGTCATCCTCCCTATGCCCTCTATTTCCCCCTCCCTCTCACCCTCCCTATTCCCTCTATTTCCCCTCTCCCTCTCACCCTCCCTATGCCCTCTATTTCCCCTCTCCCTCTCACCCTCCCTATGCCCTCTATTTCCCCTCTCCCTCTCACCCTCCCTATGCCCTCTATTTCCCCTCTCCCTGTCACCCTCCCTATGCCCTCTATTTCCCCTCTCCCTCTCACCCTCCCTATGCCCTCTATTTCCCCTCTCCCTCTCACCCTCCCTATGCCCTCTATTTCCCCTCTCCCTCTCACCCTCCCTATGCCCTCTATTTCCCTCTCCCTCTCACCCTCCCTATGCCCTCTATTTCCCTCTCCCTCTCATTCTCCTTATGCCCTCTATTTCCCTCCCTCTCACCCTCCCTATGCCCTCTATTTCCCTCTCCCTGTCACCCTCCCTATGCCCTCTATTTCCCCTCTCCCTCTCACCCTCCCTATGCCCTCTATTTGCCTCTCCCTCTCACCCTCCCTATGCCCTCTATTTCCCCTCTCCCTCCCTTCCTCCCTTGCACCCTCCTTCCCTCTCTCTGTTGCTCCCATCCTCCCTCACTCACTCCCTCCATTGCTCCCTCCCTCCTTCCCTCACTCACTCCCTCCATTGCTCCCTCCCACCTTCCCCTCCCTCTCCCTCTCCCGCTCCCGCTCCCGCTCCCGCTCCCGCTCCCCCTCCCGCTCCCCCTCCCCCGCCCCCTTGCTCCCGCTCCCGCTCCCGCTCCCGCTCCCGCTCCCGCTCCCGCTCCCGCTCCCGCTCCCGCTCCCGCTCCCGCTCCCGCTCCCGCTCCCGCTCCCGCTCCCGCTCCCGCTCCCGCTCCCGCTCCCCCTCCGCTCCCCCTCCCCCTCCCCCGCCCCCTTGCTCCCGCTCCCGCTCCCGCCCCCTTGCTCCCGCTCCCGCTCCCGCTCCCGCTCCCGCTCCACCTCCCGCTCCCGCTCCCGCTCCCGCTCCCGCTCCCGCTCCCCCTCCCCCTCCCGCTCCCGCTCCCGCTCCACCTCCCCCGCCCCCTCCACCGCCCCCTCCACTACCGCTACCTGACTTCTCTCTGCCTGGTGTAGAGGAAGAAGCAAATAAAGGCTAATAAAACTGTTTAGTCGTGTTATTGGCGCAGCATTAAATCATTACTACATGTAGCGCAGTATTTCACACAGTGGCACCAACACCTCATGTGGCAGGCACAGGGATTAATAGATGTAGGGTGCTTTAATGATGCATCGATTCCTGACAAAATAGAGAGGAAAATATCTGTAGATGCTATTACAATGGATATCTTTGCCAATTTCTATAGAGTGATGTTCTTATGTGGCAGTCAGGCACAGGGATTAATAGATGGGTAACCGTTTAGCAACAACACCTTATAGCTTCATGTGGCAGTCAGTGCAAGGGCAGGGAACACAGAGCAACAACCACATATATAATAGATATACTGATGAGTTGTTTATTGTTTCTTAATAGCAGATCTTTGGATTCTGCTGGGGTTCTGGATACTTATAAATTACTGTTTGGACAGGAAGTGGTCAAACCGGAAAACGGATGAAGTAAATTATTGTTCGGATTCAGGGGTTTATTTTGCGGATGTAGATTTATTTTGCGGATGTAGTTAAAATAAACCCCAGTCGGCGTTTCCGCTCAATCAGTCACTTACCTCATCAACTAGTTGTTTGTCGTCTAAATATCACTCCCAATAGCTCCAAAATCACCGATAATGTTCCAAATATCATTGTAGAAGGATATTCCGCTTGCTGAATGGTGGTGAACAACGAAATAGGGAATAATCCATTTGTCAATTCCTGCAAATCATCGTCATGTTCGCCACAAGCGGCCATGACAGTTCCAGGTTCAGGGTTCAAGGTCGGGTCTTAACTAGAGTTTTTTGGTTGTTTTTCGTCGATTCCGCGTTCAGTTTGGAACGTGTATAAAGTCCTGGTCACATTAAAGTCATTCCTCCACTGTTTCCGATGGAAATATTAGCCATTTTTAAGTTTTTAGGGCATAGGGTTCGCCATAACGTGACGACGATAGACATCGTGCGAGCGATATTTCATGATACCTGCCTCCCCTCGTGGGGTCAAGCCCAGGCTATGTAAAACTCTACACAATATCTCCAAAATCACCGATAATGTTCCAAATATCCTTGTACTTAGCATGATCTGCTTTCTGAATGGTGGTAAGCAACGAAATAGGGAATAATCCATTTGTCAATTCCGCCACAGTAGACATCGTGCCGGACATCGTGCAAGCCTCAGTTTGTTGACGTGTGGGTCACTTTCGAATGAAATCCTCCGTGCGCTATATAGACTACCGTACACAATGCAACGCCAAGTCAACGTGCACATGAGTGGCTATGCCGAAGAATCTCCCCATCTCTTCCGGTCGCACGTATGGGTTCTGAAATCGCCATTCATTGAATACTAGATTCCCGTAGACTAAATCTTCGCTATCGGGCTAAAACAACATTTAAAACATTTCTACCGATTCAAATCTTTTATTTATTTCTTTTTTTAAGTCCCTAGACACACGCAACACGGCATTGGAAAACCGGAAGTCGCTGATGCTTTGGATAGCAAGCAGCGGATCCTTGCGAAAACACGCCGGCCGGTTTGAAAAGTAACATCAGTAAATACGCACCTCTGATTGGCTGTTATAGCTGGAGCTTCATTCGGCAAGCCGTCGCATTACCATATAGATTCCGACTAAAGCGGTGCAAACTTGCGGGCGTGTAAACACATGGTTTCTGAACTCGCCATTCATTTATTACTTGATTTCCATAAAGGAAAACTTCGCTATCTGCTTAAAACAATATTTAAAACATTTCTACCGATTCAAATCTTTTATTTATTTCTTTTTTAAGTCCCTAGACACACGGACACGGCATTCGTAAACCGGAAGTCTGATGCTTGGTTGCCTGTAAAAAGTGGAAGCTTCGTTTGTTTCTGGAACGGAGAATGCGGCTGACGTAAACGACATTCTGAAGTTATCATTAGGTTTACATATGTGATATTGGTTAGAAATAGGTAAAATAATCTAAATATTAGAATGTGATGGGTTAAAATGTGTAAAACATCCTGATTTGGATGTTATGAAGGCTGCATTTGACTCGGTCCTTTCCATGTCAGATGTAAAATAGTAACCTATGTATTGGAGTTAAGGAGTTAAATTATTGGAGTTCTTCATGCTGTAAGTACATCTAAAACCTTTTTTTGAGCCTAATATTTGTTAATATGTGTTTAAACAGTGTTATTGAATCCAAAAATCGGCTATTAAAGTGATTAATTCCCTCGATTTTGTGTCTTCGGCTTTTGCTTGAAAATAAACCCCTCGGCCCTCCGGGCCTCGGGGTTTATTTTCAAGCAAATGCCTCAGACACAAAATCTCGAGAAATTAATCACATAATAAATAATGATAATCATACCAGTAATATGAAGAAGTCTACCAACGTGTGACCATGATGAAGAAAAAGAAGGATATGAGGAAGAGTGAGAAAGATGGATAGATAGTATGGATCAATGAAAGTACAACCATTTGTTTTGTTTATGATTTGTAATTGATTGTGTTTTTTGTTTGTTTTTGTACAGCAGATTTTCATTACCGAGGGCCTTAACATGTGGTCTACTTCAATACATAAGAATCTTATCTAATTCAATCATATTATGACTTATAGGACAGAATTGATCCATATAATGCTGCTGTTTATGTTAGAAGAATTTGAAGCCTAATCACCAAGAAAAAACTGCCGCTGGTCAGCGATAATAAGTGAAGTCATAGCAAGAAAGCATTCGGGTAGGTCCTCCAAATATAAATGAGGACGTTTTAAAAGCCCTTTAGCCAAAACAAGTGGACAACATTTTGGCAAAATGACTTTTAGATGAGCTGGAAAATATATATAAACTTTATTTTTCGAAATCTTTTTACATATGTTACTCTGAAAAATGGGTCACATATCTCTGCCTTGACAGTTCTTCCGACAGAACCCTCTACTTCACTACAACAAGAACATAAGTGTTTATATAGTACATACAAGAGAAATAAAATATATGAAAAAGAATGGAACAAAAAGACCAAAAGAGAAAATATTCAGTTTTTTACTGACTTTAGCTGAAAATGAGCTTTACTTGGCTGAAGGTTGCATTGGTTGCAGCGCCCACACAGTGCTCCTTCTCTATATCAATTACTTCCTACTACTTCTCCCCTCACCTGCTGGCGTTAATTACCACACAATAACTGTGCAGCTGCATGCAAGGCCTTCATATTGCCAGAATAATGTCCTGGATTACCCAGTTTACTATTTTATAGTTGATATTTTATGGTGAGGATGACATTCTGAGCAGTGAATATTGCATGAAATTCCCTTTTATGAAACATATATTAACCTTTTCAAAGGTGTTTGAGTTGGTCACTGAGTAAACCAGCCTGAGTTCCTAGTGGTGAGACACTCAACCAACAACTGCTGACCTTCTCACATTACATTCTTTATTCCTGATATTCCTTACACGTCATAGTTCTGTGTAGTACTCTTAGATGGAATGCAACGAGCGGCTGGTGTGAACTAGTGTATCAGACACATGAGGCGTGTAAATGTACTGAGATGGAATGCAATGAGTGGTTGGTGTGAACTAGTATATCAGACACATGAGGCGTGTAAATGTACTGAGATGGAATGCAATGAGTGGTTGGTGTGAACTAGTGTATCAGACACACAAGCAGTGTAAATGTACTGAGATGGAATGCAATGAGTGGTTGATGTGAACTAGTGTATCAGACACATGAGGCGTGTAAATGTACTGAGATGGAATGCAATGAGTAGTTGGTGTGAACTAGTATATCAGACACATGAGGCGTGTAAATGTACTGAGATGGAATGCAATGAGTGGTTGGTGTGAACTAGTGTATCAGACACACAAGCAGTGTAAATGTACTGAGATGGAATGCAATGAGTAGTTGGTGTGAACTAGTGTATCAGACACACAAGCAGTGTAAATGTACTGAGATGGAATGCAATGAGTGGTTGGTGTGAACTAGTCTATCAGACACATGAGGAGTGTAAATGTACTGAGATGGAATGCAACGAGTGGTTGGTGTGAAATAGTATATCAGACACATGAGGCGTGTAAATGTACTGAGATGGAATGCAATGAGTGGTTGGTGTGAACTAGTATATCAGACACATGAGGCGTGTAAATGTACTGAGATGGAATGCAACGAGTGGTTGGTGTGAACTAGTGTATCAGACACATGAGGCGTGTAAATGTACTGAGATGGAATGCAATGAGTGGTTGGTGTGAACTAGTGTATCAGACACATGAGGCGTGTAAATGTACTGAGATGGAATGCAACGAGTGGTTGCTGTGAACTAGTCTATCAGACACATGAGGCGTGTAAATGTACTGAGATGGAATGCAATGAGTGGTTGGTGTGAACTAGTGTATCAGACACATGAGGAGTGTAAATGTACTGAGATGGAATGCAATGAGTGGTTGGTGTGAACTAGTGTATCAGACACATGAGGAGTGTAAATGTACTGAGATGGAATGCACTGAGTGGTTGTTCTGTAATAGTGTATCAGACACACAAGCAGTGTAAATGTACTGAGATGGAATGCAATGAGTGGTTGGTGTGAACTAGTGTATCAGACACATGAGGAGTGTAAATGTACTAAGATGGAATGCAATGAGTGGTTGGTGTGAACTAGTGTATCAGACACATGAGGAGTGTAAATGTACTGAGATGGAATGCAATGAGTGGTTGGTGTGACATATCAGACACATGAGGAGTGTAAATGTATAAATAATTGAGAGTGTATCATTGAAAGCCACAAGCAATGCTATTCACGGCAAGTGTTTTTATTCAAATAAGCACAACGAAGAAAAGTCAATTTTGCTCCCAACTAGTCTCGTGTATGGCTTGGACCTCACTGGCTAGATACTGCAATCGAGCAAACAAGCTTTCAAATTTCGCGGGGATTGCATCTGAACTCTGGTGACCTAAGCATGTGATTTACTCTTCCGGCCAGTCCCGCCTCAGATGTAATTTATACACATATTCCACGAACATGAAACTATGAAATTAGCAAACGGCTTTGAGTCTCTGAGAATCATGTCAGTCATCACAAACCCACTCTAGCTTGAAGCTTGAAGCTATTCTTGTGATTTACCTCATCAAACATATGTTGTGTATATATATATATATATATACATATATATACGTTTATATCATGAACAGAATCATGGCTGCTCAACCGGAAGCGCCCGCTGCTTAGTTACCTAGATGCGGCAGAATTCAAACTAACATTGACTCATTCCAAAGCTGACTTTCAGTCGGTAAAGCTGGTTTTTTTTTGTGAGATTTCTCTAACATTCTTACGAATCGTTTCAAAATGGGCCTTTGCAAAGCTTGCGAAAGGGATCACCCCCACCCAGGGGAGCACACTTGCAAGTACAGGAATGAGGCAAACGAGAAAGCTAAGTTGAACACTGGCAGTGAAGACGACTGGAAATTGTACTTACCGCCATTGGACAGTGACGAGGATAGTGCTTCTAAGCCTCTGGAAAATTCTGAGGGTCAGATCGATCTTCAAAAGGAGGAGGTGGAGGGGAAGTGGTCTTCAACAATCACAACTTTTAGCAGCAACTACTGCTATCGCCAAGTTCGGTGGTAGGGTAAATGTATTGGAATCTGTCACCTCCTCCTTGCCAGTTTGTTTCCCTGCTCCTTCTCCGCCCATCCAACTACAATCTCCGGTGATCGCTTCAGTTGTGACACCTCCAGCGACGGCGACTTCTCCGGCTGTCAACATGGTGGCTCCCCTGTCTGGGATCGCTGTCACTCCCGTTGTCGCTCCTTCTCTGGCCGCTGCTAACCTGCAGTTGGCTTCAGGCTCGGACCCTACTGCCACCCAAGCCTTTGCTCTCATGGCCTGTTCAATGAGTCAATTGTCTATCGCAATGGATCCTTCGGTGACTCGTACACAAGGTATGCCTCTACGCCCCGATTATCAGTATTTGTGCTCAGTGAAAGGAGTGCCCATGAAGTCAGTAGACCCTTCTAAGATGACATTGTCTGAATATTTTTACGGCATGTCCCTTGTGTTAGAGCATTTGATCAACACCTGACTGGAAGAGCTACTTAATTCACTTTCAACACAAGCTCAGTTTTGCTATAGGCAGGCAATATGTTATCTCTGCTTACTCAAACTACGACAGGGAAGTAGTGGATCACTATATTCGCTCGCCATTAGAAGGTTTCGTTCTGCGCAGCCCTCTTTCGCTGACTTTCGCTGACTATCTTGGCTTTTGAGACGAAAGCCAAGATATCAAAACCTCCTGTTCAGAAAAAATCCTCCGGTCGTCTTACTATTCCTGATGACTGGCTGGAAGATGTCTGCTACAAATTTAATCATACTTCATGTGTTGGGCATTGTAATCACCTCCATTGTTGTGGCAAGTGCAGATCTACGTTTCACAAGGTGGGATTTTGTCGGGGGTCAAACTCCCCTGCAGAAAAGCCCTCATAGCCACTTTCGGCCACTACTTCCGGCAAGATGGCGGCCCTGTTGATCTTTTCTAGACCTCCGACAACGATTTTTCTTCTATCCCTTCAACCTCAGTCGTGGATCACCTCAATTTTGATGACCATCCTGTTCCTCTCCATGACAGCAAGGCTGATTCCGACTTACATTGTGATTCCTTTGCTAGTTCTCCTGAAATCACTGATGTTTTGGTCGCTGAGCTGCCTCTCTCCATTCGGATCAGCTGCTCACACCTTATTGGCGGAGTCCGTTCACAGATGAACTTAGCCGGCTGGCTTAACGAGCTTCGCCATGAACCCGATCTATCTCTTTGTGATTTTCTTTTCCAAGGAATTTCACAGGGATTTTATATTGTGGATCCTGATGCTTGTGTTTCCTCCACTACTGCGATAATTATTCGTCAGCCACTACTGGTCATGCCTCAGTGTTTATATCAGAATTACGGCGAGGGCAAGATGATTTCTTGCAGTGTCTATCCTCATTGTATTCATTCCATCGGAGCAGTGCCTAAAGGTTCTGATGCTTTTCGTCCTATCACCGACTGCAGCAAATCTGATTTAATTTCATAGAACGTTGTTGCCATGACAACATACTATTTCATATGACACCGCCTTTTCATGGCACTGAAAGCAGTGTTGACTGGTTGTCCAGGTACTGCATTCTTATGGAGTGTAAAAGAAGTGCGTCTAAGTTTAAATATAAACCCTTATTTCCCAAGAAATCACTCGGAAATGCAAAAGCATGTCCACATCGAAAATTGTGGCAAAACCTCCAGCATTTTCGGAGGAGATGTGGAGAATTACAGAATTCTCTTACAGAGTTATATACATACTTTTGAACAAAACAACCCAATAAAAGCAAACACACAAGTCATTAACCTCCAACCATGAACCCTTGAAAAGTACATTTCTTGTGGTAAACAAGCTATTGCCATGTAATAGACATTTATTTCAGTTCCAGGACCTTGGTTTTCCAACAAAAGAGTGACATACCCCCTACCTGCAGCTATCACTCAGAAAGACATATTATTGTTGGTGTTTTTGAATAACTGTCTTTACCTACTGCACAAAATAAGAAGTAATTAATACCCAATGGTAGCCATACATGTGTGCAGGGGAAGGGCCTGCAGCGAGGCAGGAGACAGCGCCTGCGGGTGGTGCAATTAATTAGAAACCTTGTCATACAGAGAAATGAGTTATGTTGCAGAAAAAAGGATTTTCCGATACCATCATATCTAAAAAGATGAGATCACGCAGATTCCTTCAGCATATGTAATACACACTCCCAACAGATTTGGTATTTCTATGAGGTTTCATTGGAAATTGTCCTTCAAAATTTAGTATTGCTCACAGGGGCCTCCTGGAGTCACATCATGGCTCTCTATTGAGGGATATGACGACAAAGATTCTGACAAAAGCAAAATGGAATATAAGAAGAGAGCTGTGCATGACTTGGCATAGGCAGAGACTGGTGGTTGGTGTTGTAGTTTGACTACACCACTATGTCTTTAGAACGTTCAGGACGTTAGATGTTATAAGTGCCACCAACAACTCCCTCCATCTCTTCCTCCTCCCTCTCCTCCTCTACCTTCTCCTCCTCTACCTTCTCCTCCTCCCTCTCCTCCTCCTCCCTCTCCTCCTCCTCCTTCCCCTCCTCCTCCCTCTCCTCATCCTCCCTCTCCTCCTCCTCCTCCCTCTCCTCCTCCTCCCTCTCCTCCTCCTCCACCACATCCTTCTCCTCCTCCTCCTCCTCCTCCACCACCTTCTCCTCCTCCACCACCACCTCCTCCTCCTCCTCCTCCACCACCTCCCCCTCCTCCTCCTCCCCGACCTCCTCCACTGCATCTTCCTCCTCCTCCACCCCCTCCGCTACCACCTCAGCCACCACATTCTCCTCCTCCACCACCTTCACCTCCTCCTGTTATCCCTTTTCCGCCCTCCACCTCCTCGACCACCTCCTCCTCCTCCTCCTCCTCCTCCACCTCCACCTCTTAATCCTCCTCCTCCAAATCCTCCTCCACCTCCTAATCCTCACCCTCCACCTTGTCCCCCTACCCCTGGCTCCCTCCCTGCCCCTGCCCCTGCCCCCCTCCCTGCCCCTGCCCCTGTCTCCTCCAGCCACTCCACCACTCTCGGCCACCACCAGCCTCCAGGTAACCTCCCGTGGCCTCATAAAAGCACATATTCCTTCTACCAGCTTCTTCACCTCCTGTGAGTTTAAGGCCTTTTTGGTTCATCTTGCTCCTGCTGCTTCATTTACTCCTGCCACAGTCTGCATTAATCCTGCTCCTCATCTACCTCCTGCTCCTGCTCCTGCTCCTGATCTACCTCCACCTCCTGATTTACCTCCACCTCCTCCTGCTCCTCATCTACCTCCATCTCCTCCTCATCTACCTCCACCTCCTCCTACTCCACCTCCTGCTCCACCTGCTCCTCATCTACCACCACCTCCTTCTTCTTCTCTTCCTCCTCCACCTTCTCTTCCATCTCCTGCCCCTCCTCCTCCTGCACCTCCTCTTCCACCTTCTTCTCCACCTCCTCCTCCATCTCCTCCTCTTCCTCCACCTCCTCCACCACTTCCCCTCCACCTCCATCTCCACCTCCTCCACCACTTCCCCTCCACCTCCTCCACCTCCTCCGCCACTTCCCCTCCACCTCCTCTCCACCTCCTCCACCACTACCTCCTCCTCCACCTCCTCCACTTCATCCACCACCTCCCCTCCACCTCCTCCTCCACCTCCTCCTCCAACACCTCCTCCTCCGCCTCCTCCTCCACCACCTTCTTCTCCCCCTCCTACTCCAACACCTCCTCCAACACCTCCTCCTATCTCTCCTCCACCTCCTCCTCCACCTCTCCTCTCCCCCTTTCTAACCCATTGAGGGCGGGGTGATGCCTCAAGGCATCAACATCAAAATGGCTTAGTGGACGGGCTGATGCCTCAAGGCATCACACATAATTTGGCCCAGGGGACGGGGTGATGCCTCAAGGCATCAATTTTTTATATAAATTGAAGGGGGCATAACTTAATAAAAAATGAACGGATTTTGATGAAATTTGAAATATATGTATACAAACACATTAGAAATATTTTTATAGGTGTGTTGTCATGGGGACAATAATGATGACGTCATAACTGACATATGTAAATGCTGGAAAGTGAATTTGGAGCAAGGTTGCCCCCATATTGCACCCAATTGAGACCCATTATTTTAATTATTGAAGACAAAATTCTAGAAATTATGAAAAAATATGATCAATAACTGTTTACACCTATTAAACGATGTACATATGACACATATTATTTAAAGAAAATATTCCGAAAGTGTTTTTAAACCCTAAACCTCATGTTAAACACCCGTCCTGAAGGCAAAAATATGTGTAAACTGCCCCCGCCCTGAATGGGCTAAACTACTCTTCCTCCTTCTTCATCTGCTTCCTCATCTCCACCTTTTCTCCTTTCCCCTTCCCCAGCCCCTCCCCCTGCCCCTCGCCCCCTCCCCGCACCACTTATATAGAGTGGGTATGGATGCTCAGGGACGGGTGTTGTATTATAATACTGTGTATTGAGACCTGACGGCAGCTGATCACAGCTGATCATGTGATATTGTGTTTACTCTGCTTATCTCTGACATCTTGTTGACTCTCCCCGCGTGTCCTCCAGCTCCTTATCCACCATCCTCCCCTCCTCCACCAGCCACTCCACCACTCCCGGCCACCACCAGCCTCCAGGTAACCTCCCGTGGCCTCATAAAAGCACATATTCCTTCTACCAGCTTCAACTCCTCTGATAAGAATGTTATGTCAGTGATTGGACACCTACTGCGCTAGGCTCAGAGCCTCTAGGATCAGTTAAGAATGGTATGTCAGTGATTGGACACCTAATGTATGCCCACAAAAAAATTACAAAAAAATATTCGAACCAATTGATTTAATGAGATTTATCTGACTGATCTTTATTGACCTCTATGATATGATATCTGGGTTGATGCTTGATTAGGCATAGATAAGTATTAATCATGTCTATATTATATGATATCATGAGTAAAGGTACTTATCTAAATTTAAAAGCAACTTCGATGAGAGTTAGTTGGAAATTTGTTCCACTATCAATCGCATTAAATGCACACCAACTGTTTATTATTTAAACCATAAATCGACTGACATTAATTAGACATTTTATCTTTTTTCTCCAGATGTATGTTATAATCACAATACTTTACTTAGCAAATGAGAATTATCACGCATGTGAAACTTTGTCCAATAAAATTCATCAAAAAAAATTAAATATACTTATGGCTTTCATGGCCCTGGAGTAGGGATCCTAATGGGATTGTAATTTGAGTTTTGATGGATTCACTGACCTCTGGGCCTAGAGCATTATGAGGTTGGGAGATGAGGAGGATGGGAGAATGGTGTTAAGCTGTAATTGCCGGGGTTAGTGAGGGAGACCGCGGGTAACAGAGCGCCCAAATTAACAATTACCGCCGCCACAGGGCTTGATTAGGGCTGGTGAGGTAACCGCCTCCACAACACTCCCTTGTTCCTGCTAAATACAAGGCCTCTGTTGTATAAGCTAAGGTATGTTTTGTAGCAGAGTCAGATTTTCAGATGTGCACAATCTACAGTTCTACACATCCATCAAGTTCTGCTAAATTAGAGTGAAAAATGATAAATACTAGGTATATCTGAATGTATTCTGTATTGTATTCATTCAATAATTCTCTCTGGTTATGTTTAACTGTATTTTGAGGCTAATTTTTGTCGTAAATTAGGGTTATTTGAGAGGATTGGTGAAGGTGAATTGTACATTTTCTGATGATCTGACCCAGGAATTCCTTCACTTGTAGGAAGGGGAAAGGTTCCTTCTTGTGTGAAATGTCCAGTTGGTAGGAACAGCCTCTACACACAATGTAGAACTTCCCTCACATTGTCTGAATCTTCCAGCAGCAGGGTTTCATACAAGTCTATAGTTATATTTTAAGACCCGCTAAAATCCTTTCCAGTGATGGTTTCACTTATTATCGCTCATCCATTATCTCTTCACATTCTGACTTCAAACTCTTGTATAAAGGTTTAACTATAGCATACAAAGAGAACATACAAAGTAAAAAAAAGATTTTGAGTTTTGAGATTTTGAGATCATATTTGAACAGATGAGATTAAGTGGATTCCAACGATGCTAACAATTAGGAAATTTAAAAAGTCCTGGCGGTGACATTTTAGTTCCCCTCATACAGCTGGTCTTGGTCTAGTACCTGGCAGGAGGGCGTGAAACTTTAACTTCAACTTAAAGGTTTCTCCTCCCCCAGGCACTAGTGGAAGACCAGCTGTATGAGCTGAACTAGTCCTGGTAAAGTATCACCTCCTCCCCCAGACACTAGTGGAAGACCAGCTGTATGAGCTGAACTAGTCCTGGTAAAGTATCACCTCCTCCCCCCAGGCACTAGTGGAAGACAAACTGTATGAGCTGAACTAGTCCTGGTAAAGTATCACCTCCTCCCCCAGGTACTAGTGGAGGACCAGCTGTATGAGCTGAACTAGTCCTGGTAAAGTATCACCTCCTCCCCCCAGGCACTAGTGGAAGACCAGCTGTATGAGCTGAACTAGTCCTGGTAAAGTATCACCTCCTCCCCCCAGGCACTAGTGGAAGACCAGCTGTATGAGCTGAACTAGTCCTGGTAAAGTATCACCTCCTCCCCCCAGGCACTAGTGGAAGACCAGCTGTATGAGCTGAACTAGTCCTGGTAAAGTATCACCTCCTCCCCCCAGGCACTAGTGGAAGACCAGCTGTATGAGCTGAACTAGTCCTGGTAAAGTATCACCTCCTCCCCCCAGGCACTAGTGGAAGACCAGCTGTATGAGCTGAACTAGTCCTGGTAAAGTATCACCTCCTCCCCCCAGGCACTAGTGGAAGACCAGCTGTATGAGCTGAACTAGTCCTGGTAAAGTATCACCTCCTCCCCCCAGGCACTAGTGGAAGACCAGCTGTATGAGCTGAACTAGTCCTGGTAAAGTATCACCTCCTCCCCCCAGGCACTAGTGGAAGACCAGCTGTATGAGCTGAACTAGTCCTGGTAAAGTATCACCTCCTCCCCCCAGGCACTAGTGGAAGACCAGCTGTATGAGCTGAACTAGTCCGGGTAAAGTATCACCTCCTCCCCAAGGCACTAGTGGAAGACAAACTGTATGAGCTGAACTAGTCCTGGTAAAGTATCACCTCCTCCCCCCAGGCACTAGTGGAAGACCAGCTGTATGAGCTGAACTAGTCCTGGTAAAGTATCACCTCCTCCCCCCAGGCACTAGTGGAAGACCAGCTGTATGAGCTGAACTAGTCCTGGTAAAGTATCACCTCCTCCCCCCAGGCACTAGTGGAAGACCAGCTGTATGAGCTGAACTAGTCCTGGTAAAGTATCACCTCCTCCCCCCAGGCACTAGTGGAAGACCAGCTGTATGAGCTGAACTAGTCCTGGTAAAGTATCACCTCCTCCCCCCAGGCACTAGTGGAAGACCAGCTGTATGAGCTGAACTAGTCCTGGTAAAGTATCACCTCCTCCCCCCAGGCACTAGTGGAAGACCAGCTGTATGAGCTCTACTAGTCCTGGTAAAGTATCACCTCCTCCCCCAGGTACTAGTGGAGGACCAGCTGTATGAGCTGAACTAGTCCTGGTAAAGTATCACCTCCTCCCCCCAGGCACTAGTGGAAGACCAGCTGTATGAGCTGAACTAGTCCTGGTAAAGTATCACCTCCTCCCCCCAGGCACTAGTGGAAGACCAGCTGTATGAGCTCTACTAGTCCTGGTAAAGTATCACCTCCTCCCCCAGGTACTAGTGGAGGACCAGCTGTATGAGCTGAACTAGTCCTGGTAAAGTATCACCTCCTCCCCCCAGGCACTAGTGGAAGACCAGCTGTATGAGCTCTACTAGTCCTGGTAAAGTATCACCTCCTCCCCCAGGTACTAGTGGAGGACCAGCTGTATGAGCTGAACTAGTCCTGGTAAAGTATCACCTCCTCCCCCAGGCACTAGTGGAAGACAAACTGTATGAGCTGTACTAGTCCTGGTAAAGTATCACCTCCTCCCCCAGGCACTAGTGGAAGACCAACTGTATGAGCTGTACTAGTCCTGGTAAAGTATCACCTCCTCCCCCAGGCACTAGTGGAAGACCAACTGTATGAGCTGTACTAGTCCTGGTAAAGTATCACCTCCTCCCCCAGGCACTAGTGGAAGACCAACTGTATGAGCTGAACTAGTCCTGGTAAAGTATCACCTCCTCCCCCAGGCACTAGTGGAAGACCAGCTGTGTGAGCTGAACTAGTCCTGGTAAAGTATCACCTCCTCCCCCAGGCACTAGTGGAAGACCAACTGTATGAGCTGAACTAGTCCTGGTAAAGTATCACCTCCTCCCCCCAGGCACTAGTGGAAGACCAACTGTATGAGCTGAACTAGTCCTGGTAAAGTATCACCTCCTCCCCCCAGGCACTAGTGGAAGACCAACTGTATGAGCTGAACTAGTCCTGGTAAAGTATCACCTCCTCCCCCAGGCACTAGTGGAAGACCAACTGTATGAGCTGAACTAGTCCTGGTAAAGTATCACCTCCTCCCCCAGGCACTAGTGGAAGACCAGCTGTGTGAGCTGAACTAGTCCTGGTAAAGTATCACCTCCTCCCCCAGGCACTAGTGGAAGACCAGTTGTATGAGCTGAACTAGTCCTGGTAAAGTATCACCTCCTCCCCCAGGCACTAGTGGAAGACCAACTGTATGAGCTGAACTAGTCCTGGTAAAGTATCACCTCCTCCCCCCAGGCACTAGTGGAAGACCAACTGTATGAGCTGAACTAGTCCTGGTAAAGTATCACCTCCTCCCCCAGGCACTAGTGGAAGACCAGCTGTATGAGCTGTACTAGTCCTGGTAAAGTATCACCTCCTCCCCCAGGCACTAGTGGAAGACCAGCTGTATGAGCTGTACTAGTCCTGGTAAAGTATCACCTCCTCCCCCAGGTACTAGTGGAAGACCAACTGTATGAGCTGAACTAGTCCTGGTAAAGTATCACCTCCTCCCCCAGGCACTAGTGGAAGACCAGCTGTGTGAGCTGAACTAGTCCTGGTAAAGTATCACCTCCTCCCCCCAGGCACTAGTGGAAGACAAACTGTATGAGCTGTACTAGTCCTGGTAAAGTATCACCTCCTCCCCCAGGTACTAGTGGAAGACCAACTGTATGAGCTGAACTAGTCCTGGTAAAGTATCACCTCCTCCCCCAGGCACTAGTGGAAGACCAGCTGTATGAGCTGAACTAGTCCTGGTAAAGTATCACCTCCTCCCCCAGGCACTAGTGGAAGACCAGCTGTATGAGCTGAACTAGTCCTGGTAAAGTATCACCTCCTCCCCCAGGCACTAGAGGAAGACAAGACATTCCCACAAGCGGTGATATAGGCAACACCTTTAAGAGACATTCTTGTGTAGATGACATGGAATGGGTAGCTTTGCAATGTCTGGTGGTGTGGCAACAGGCAGACAGGGGTATTTCTGTAACTAGGTTTATTGAATACACTTCCGTTCCTCTTTTTGGAATTGCCTCCCTCCCCCTCCCTTTCTCTCCCTCTCTCTCTATCTCCCTGTCTATCCTCTCTCTCTCCCTCCCCGTCCCTCTCTCCCCCCTCCCTCTCTCCCTCCCCCTCTCTCCCTCCCCCTCCCTCTCTCCCCCTCCCTCTCTCCCTGTCTCGCTCTCCCCCTTCTCACTCTCCCTCTCGCTCTCTCCCTGTCTCTCCTCTCGCTCTCTCTCTCCTCTCTCCCTGTCTCTCCTCTCTTTCTCCCTCTCCCTCTCTACCTCCCTTTGTCTCGCTCTCCCCTTCTCACTCTCCCTCGCGCTCTCTCCCTCTCTCCCTGTCTCTCCTCTCTTTCTCCCTCTCCCTCTCTACCTCCCTTTGTCTCGCTCTCCCCCTCTCTCTCCCTCCCCCTCCCTCTCTCCCTCCCTCTCTCCCTGTCTGGCTCTCCCCCTCTCTCCCTGTTTCTCCTATCTCTGTCCCTCCATCCCGTCACTTCTTGTCCCTCCAACTTTCTCCGTTTCTCCCTGTCCCTTGCTCTCTCTCTCTCTCCCTCCCTCTCTCTCCCTCTCTCCCTCTCTCTCCCTCTCACTCCTTCATGTCTATCTGTACAAGCTGATTACTCTACATCATGAGCATCCCGTCACTAGTCCACCTTCAGAAGGCAACAGAGTTTAATATGACAAACCACTGGAGCTGAGTCATTGCCCGGCATAAAGCCCACAATACATGTTTCATTCACTAGACAAGCCGTCTATAGCTCTCAGCTCTTTATGACAATGTCAAACATACATGCTGGTGCATTTATATGGCAAGAGGCAATCTATATGTTTTTATCAGCATGTCTATCCATTGTACATGTCACATTTGACCCCATGCGTAAGTGCAGATTTTTTTCTTTTTTAAAAAGTTTTTATTCCCGAGAATTTCACAACATAATGGACTACGTACATTTCATCATGAGAAAGACTTTTGCCAGCTTTTTATTTCATTCATAAATCTGCCATATTCTAAAGTTAATTCTCAGTAGTGCAGACATACTGTGTTATTCATATTATGACTTATAGGACTGGATTTATCAATATTCTGCTGTTGTTATATATGTTTATACAAGAGTTACTCATATTATGACTTATAGGACTGGATTTATCAATATTCTGCTGCTGTTATATATTCATACAACAGTTACTCATATTATGACTTATAGGACTGAATTTATCAATATTCTGCTGCTGTTATATATGTTTATACAAGAGTTACTCATATTATGACTTATAGGACTGGATTTATCACTATTGTGCTGCTGTTATATGTTTATACAAGAGTTACTCATATTATGACTTATAGGACTGAATTTATCAATATTCTGCTGCTGTTATGTGTTTATACAAGATTTACTCATATTATGACTTATAGGACTGAATTTATCAATATTCTGCCGCTGGTATATGTTTATACGTGAATTTGAAACCAAATCAGCCGAGCAAATATGTATGTATGTATGTATATTGTTTATTTCCAGTTCAATCACAGTTACATCAATACAATTATTACAATATAATATCTGGAAATGGGTACGACATTCTATGCTAATCATAGCTCTACCAGGAGGTCCCTTTTACATCTAATTACATTATTATATATATATACAGTACGGTTATTCTATTTGGTAGATTCGGTAATTATTTATTACATAGTATAATACAGTGTAGTGCGTGAGCTTGTTTGTTCATTAGGGAGGCCATTCGCATTCTTACGAACACTCCTGGTGTCCCGCCTGAACAAACGTTGTGTCACTGTGTGGCGTGGTGCGATTTGCATTCTGACGAACACTGGTCGCATCAGCCTTTAGTGTTGGACTAGTCTTCTTGAGGACTATAACGATTACATTACATGTATGTATTTGTGTTGGCGGGCGGTCGGGTGGTTCGCATTTTGCATTCTAACGAACACTCATGGTACCAATCGATCGCCCACCTGTACATGAGCTGAGTCGATGGCATTCTGACGAACACACGGTCAAGTCAGCTCATGTCCGTTCGTCGGTGCTGTTGCGGTAGAGAGATAGAGCAGTCGAGGGGCGTTTTTCGGTCATTGTGTTGTAGGGTTTGAGTTTATTGGCTGTGTCCCACTGGGGTTGGCCCTGGTACCGTAAATTTAGGATTTTTTTTTTTTTTTTTTTTTTTTTAGGGGCCATTTTGGTTGTCTTGACCTGGGGAGTAAGAATAAAATTCTTCTTCCAGGTAGGATTTGAAATCACTAATTGTTAGGGATGGTTTCCTCCCTTTGGGGGGTAGTTTATTGTACAGATATGGTATGGTGCCTGAATGTAATATGATTTCCTGATCCTCTCAGTTTTTGTCATGGGAACTTTCAAAAGCTTGCCACTTGTCAGATTTCTTAGGTTTATTTTCCTATTGTCCGTTAAGTTCTCATCGCAGCTCATGGAAAAAGCAGTCTGGAGAAGGTGTGCTTCTCTTCTCTCGTTTAAGAACGGTATTTTGCTCGTGATGTGAAGTTCTTTTACACTTTCGGTTTTGTTTAAGTTGTGGGCTATTCTAATAAATGAATTTTGAATAGTTTGGAGTTTCTCTAGGTGTTTTCCCTGAGCTGGGAGATAAAAGATATCACAGAAGTCAATGACTGGTCTCACCATGGTGGTATATACCAGCATTGTGTTTACTGACGATAGTGACTTACTCAATATGGCCGCCAATGAGTGATAATATGGGAAGTCATCGCAAAAAACTATTCGGGCGGGTCCTCCAAATTCTAATGAATACGTTTTAGAAGCCTTTTAGGAAAAACAAGACAAAATGTTGGTCAAAGGACGTTTCTAAAGATGGGTTGGAAAAGAATGGAACAAGAAGTAGAAAATGTTGAGTGACGCTAGTTGAGAGTGCAGCTTTAAGAGAACATAAACATACATGGGAGCAGGAGGAAATGGGCTGCAACTTGTGACCTGTCGCGGAAAGTCTGGCAAACCAGAAATATTACCACCACAAAATAGTCTGGGTAACCCTAACCCTAACCCTAACCCCTGCAGCTCATTAATGAGGTAATTAGTGGACATAAACATCCTGCTGCCTGGTTTTATCTTCTCACAAAGCATTTCTCTCTCTTTAAACCCAGGAGGAGGAGGAGTGCCAGGGTCCCAGGTTTACCCATTACATGTCCAGCAGAGCACTGTAATGAGGCATCATCATTACACAAGGTTAGCGGGTGTCTGAATGCACACCACCAAGCGCTTCTTCTGCAACTAAATACTGCCTCTTACATTCAATGTGAGCGATAATTGGTGCATAATAACGTTGCCGGTGTGAAATTGGGTGACAAACTTTTTTTTCACCCTGACAACGTACAGTTTTTTTTGTTATACATATGGCATAATACGCCAAATATATGCGCAGAAGGTTTTGATGAATAGTCAGCGATCCTTTTTTTATATAGTGAAACGTGAAAAAAACCCAACTTTTTCCATAAACTTCAATGCTAAAGCACTGTTATTTTCAAGTGGCTACAGAAAAAAAAAGTCGATGAGATGTACTTTTATTCATTTCTTGCTTTCTTATGAAGTCAGGAACGATCCCTGAAAGTTTCATGAAAAAGTCACCGACCAATCTTTTTTCCATTAAACACCCACGTATACCTTTGATACAGGATTATTGAAGGGTTAATGACTGACCTTGAAGGGCTGCTGGCGCACTGTTTCCTGAGGTGAAGTCAAGGGGTTATACACAATTATTTCCACATACGCCAATTATCAGGGTGCATGATACGCTATAAAGCACTGCAACTGGATGCAATTATCAGGGTGCATGATAAGCTATAAAGCACTGCAACTGGATGCAAATATCAGGGTGCATGATAAGCAACAAAGCACTGCAACTGTGTGCAATTATCAGGGTGCATGATAAGCTATAAAGTACTGCAACTGGATGCAATTATCAGGGTGCATGATAAGCTATAAAGCACTGCAACTGGATGCAATTATTAGGGTGCATGATAAGCTATAAAGCACTGTAACTGGATGCAACTGGTGTTAATAACCCTTACCTGAATGGATTTACTTGACTTAGGGAATTAGACTTGGGGAGACTAAAACAATTAAGAACCTCGGCATGGTGGACACTTGGTGGAAACTTGGGATTTACAGTCCTTCACACATCCTTCAGCTTCACCGTGGGGTGTTTTGAAGGACTGTATATCTCTGGCGTACATCATGCCTTTAACAGTGCACCAGCAAGCCTGAACTGGAGGTTACTAACCTGTTTAGTCTGCCTATAATAGCCCTTGGACTGTTCAGGCAGTGTCTAATAAAGGATGAAGTGTTGATACATACATTCAGGTCTTCCAGTACATTATGTATGAACTAACAATAGACTATTTGTACTTTATAAAGGATGAAGTGTTGATACATACGTTCAGGTCTCCCAGTACATTATGATGTATGAACTAACAATAGACTATTTGTACTTCCAGGTTGGTGCACAGCATGGTTGTGATGTTGAGGAGCAGTTGGGTGTTGGTGCTGTGTGCCCTGCCATGCCTCACCGCCATGTCTCCCCCCGCCTCCCCTGCCTCCACCCCATCCACCCCACACCGGCACGGTAAGTACACTCATACTACTATCTCTCTAGTCAAACTTTACTTTAGATACCAATGTCTCCTTCAGCAGGAGAGGGTTGTGTGTCACCAAGACCAGAGTTGTTTAATTCTTTTAGACTAAGTAGGTCAATTACAATTTTATGCAGTTAAAGCTGTGGTTACAAGTTGTGTTTATGTCGGCCATGTTTTTTCCTTAGTTTATTCCACTAGTGAGTGATAATACAGGTCTCTTCCACTAGTGAGTGATAATACAGGTTTATTCTATTAGTGAGTGATAATACAGGTCTATTACACTAGTGAGTGATAATACAGGTCTCTTCCACTAGTGAGTGATAATACAGGTTTATTCTATTAGTGAGTGATAATACAGGTCTATTACACTAGTGAGTGATAATACAGGTCTATACCACTAGTGAGTGATAATACAGGTCTATTCCACTAGTGAGTGATAATACAGGTCTATACCACTAGTGAGTGATAATACAGGTCTATACCACTAGTGAGTGATAATACAGGTCTATACCACTAGTGAGTGATTATACAGGTCTATTCCACTAGTGAGTGATAATACAGGTCTATTCCACTAGTGAGTGATAATACAGGTCTATTCCACTAGTGAGTGATAATACAGGTCTATTCCACTAGTGAGTGATAATACAGGTCTATTCCACTAGTGAGTGATAATACAGGTTTGTTCTACTGCAGGTGATGTAGGCCGCTACTGGCAGAGGGCACCAGTGCCTGACAATTCATCCTCGCTTGCTCCCCCTGGCAAGCCTGTTGGTACTAATTCCCTGGTGGCCACACTGGACTGCCAGACCTGCCCCCCTGGAGCAACCACCCCCATGCCTCTCCTTGGTAACGGTACAGGAGGAGAGGAGGAGGAGGGGGAGGGGGGTAACAAGACCGTGTATGGACCTATGTGTGGCCCTGGTGAGAAGGCACTGAGACGTTGGCAAGGCTACATGAACCTGGTGTGTGTGCCTCTCCTCACACTGCTGGGTGTTACAGGTATGTCCTCCTCACCTTCAACCACCTCAAGTATTATGTATATAAAGTAAATAACATAATAGAATTACACAAGTATTTTTTTTTTTTTTTTTTTTTTGAATAACACAAGTATTCGATTTTTTCAACAGTTCTTTATTGATGTGATGTACAGTTACACACTCCCTATTATTGTTTTTCGTTGTGTCCCGAAAAAAGGCCACTACATACAATACATACAATATCCATGATTTTGCTCATGGTCCAGGATTTGTTAAAAAGTAATTATACATGCATATTATTTACGTATAGAAGACGTTGAGGGGATGAAGGTGGTAATAAATGAAGGCAAGGTTCTATGGTATACAGAATTACTTGGTATGGGCCGGGTATTGAGTTGTACAAAGGCACAACTTCAAGCATTATTACTTCCTGTAAACGTATTTATTTTGGTGCAGATAAATCTTTGTGCACTAAGTACTTTGACACCTTTGTTGCGCTGATTTAAATTCGCGCAGCAAGGAAGTCTCACACAATGTTTATGCAATAATTATACCTTTCACGCAGAATTAATTTTTATGCAGAAAGGTGGGTGCGCGAAAATAGCGAAAATAAATACTACGCGAACATTAATACGCTTACAGTTTTTAAAACCCTGATGAAGGTGTAATGACACCAAAATGTTGGCTCCACTTCTATTGTAAATAAATGCTGCAACCTTTACTTTTACTGTGGATTTGATGGTATTTTCCTTCATGAAACAATTTTTTTTTAAATTAATTTTTTTTCAATTAAATTGTTTTTAAATTTTAAAAAAAATTCTTTTATAAGGCCAGTTATCACCAACATATCACATATCACCAACTTTTTCAATGTTATTTTCTAACCTTTGCATGTATTGTGTTTAGGTAACGTGCTGTCCTTCCTGGTGATGGGTTCCCCCGTGTACCGCCGCAAGTCCTACAGCTACTACCTGCGCACGCTGGCAGTGTTTGACACACTCACGCTGCTCACCGAGGCCATCATCATGAGCAACGACATCTCCCTGGAGTTTGGTCACTCCCCCTTCCTGCACCTGCACACACCACTCACCTGTAAACTCACCAACTTCCTGGAGAGTGTTGTGTTCCTCATGTCCTCCTGGGTACTTGTGGCCTTCACCTGTGACCGCTACGTGGCCGTGTGCCACCCACTACAGCGCGCCCGGCTGTGTACGGACACAAGGGCCAAGGTTATAGTAGCCATACTGCTGGTACTAGCCATGCTTACACAAGTCTTTAGGTGAGTAGTCTTATATTACAGCCTTGTAAAACGAAGACTCCAAACCCTGCATTTCTACCTTTGTCCTTTTCTTTTCCAAACCATTACTTGGATTTACTTTACTTAAATGTCCAGATTTATATTTCGCAGATTTTGACTGTTTTCTCTCATCTGATTAAACTTCGAATTCTGCTATAAACATACATCAGCTTAATAGCCGAGAATGCAGCTTTAAACAAAGTTTACTCTGGTCTCAGCTTGGTGTGTTTGGGTTAAGGCCTTAAATAGAGAGAATGGGACGAGCTGGCAATAATCGAAAATTTATAGGACGAGATTCGTCCACATAAGCACGATGCCGTAGGCAGAGTGCTTCTTACACAAGTCGATTATTGCCGGCGAGTTCCATTCGAGTTCCAATCGATTATTATTATTATCGATTATTCGAGTTCCAATCGATTATTGCCGGCGAGTTCCATTCTATATTTATTATATGTGCATACAAATTTGATGATATATCATCAGATATCGCTGAAAAATATCTAAAAAAGTCACAGAGAACCCCACTGTCCCGCTGAGAGTCCCATTAGTAAAGCAGTGCCCTAGCTGTCAGTCTGTCTGTGTGTCTCATGCAGTACATTTACTTACTGACATTGTTGAATTAAAACGTTCATATCATGGCCATTCCTTGAGCTACATTAATTCAATTTATATCATTCAAAAGAGAATTTAATGCTCTATTTAATGATGTAGGTTTATGATGCATTTCTATAATTATAGTACCAGAATCACGGGTGGATTACCGATCGCGGGGATTTGTTTACATGCTCCTCGGAGAGCCAAAGCTCCGCGAAGCATAAAAACAGAGCTATTTTTAGACAACTACATTTCATATAGGACGCGTCCTATATGAATATTTTTATAGCACCCCACTTATGGCACGTCTCATATAGAATGCGCTTATAATAAAGCAAAATATAGTATAACTGACTGTGATATTATATCTGTTGTTCAGTCAGACCAATGTGTGCCCTGCTTAAAGCTGGACTCTCAGCTAACGTTAGTTAAAAACTGATCATTTTCTGCTTTTTGTTACATTCTTTTCCCACCCAACTAAAGTCATTTGGCCAAAATGACTTCACTGCACTGAAATGCTTTTCTGCGATGATTACACTTATTATCGCTCACTGGCAGCATTTTCTATCAGCCAATAGGGCATTTTCATATTGACAGCAGTGCCATACAGAGAGAGCGGCGGAAATGGCCCAAACTATGAGCTAGGCGGGCACACTCACAGAAGCCTTATGTATTAACCATAGGCTTCTAACTTTCTACTTTTTCTCTCAGAATTTGAGTTATTGTATGGTACTGTAAGCTATCCAATATTATTAAATGACATGTTAAGATTGGTCATGCTTAATAAGAGAACATTTTATCCGCTAGATTTTAGTATATGGCAACTTTTGTAAGAGTGTATCAACAAAAACAAGTAAGTGTAGGTGTACGGGCTGCAGGGGGTGAGCGGCCGTGTGCTCCTAGGCACACACACACCCCTGCACGTCCACCGGGAGCCCAGGTGCAGTTCGGCCTGCATAGCTAGGCGAGTCAACTGAACTGCGCATGCGCAGAATGACAGAAGTTCATCCTGCAGTTACTTGTGCGCACTGGAGACGGAATTTGTGAAGGGGGCTATTGAACTTAAATAATATTATTCTATATAAACAGCAGCAGAATATTGATAAATTTAGTCCTACCAATCATAATCTGGGTAAATTTGATGAGATTATATTTGTTGTAATAGCTGAGAATGCAGCTTTAAGGATGTTTAGTCCCTGTTTGTTGGGCTGGCCGGGACAGTTATACACATACAGACCAGTTGTACTAGTGTTGGGCTGGCCGGGACAGTTATACACATACAGACCAGTTGTACTAGTTGGGCTGGCCGGGACAGTTATACACATACAGACCAGTTGTACTAGTGTTGGGCTGGCCGGGACAGTTATACACATACAGACCAGTTGTACTAGTGTTGGACTTCCATTTCTGGCCGACCGCTTATGTCAATGAAAATACAAAACAATATTTATTGCTCAAAACAGCAAGATTATGGCTTTCCACTGGTTCATTTTGCTTCGAAATTGTTTCTACATTGTTGTTAATGATAGTAACAGCCCAACAAAAGGGGACTAAAGCCATTAGTCCTTAGTTTTTTCTCTAAGCCTCCTGGAAACAAGCCTTGGCTTTGCCTTGGCTTGTTCCCGGGAGGCTTAGAGAAAACTCATGACCATAAACTCAGGATCTAAGCGCTCAGTAGAGCCCCCCCTACTCTGCACGCTACACTCCCACAGGAAGCCTGTAACTGGCTTACAGCACACCTGGGTGTACACTACTGTAGGCAGGGGATGGGTATGTATGGCCTCCCCGGCCCTAATGTCCCTTCTATTGTAACTAATGTTATAGTTATACCAGCCCCTTCACCCTCTACCATTCACCTACCATTGTCTGGGTCCTGATCGCTGTGATTAGGCCTTCTTCCACTGGACTTGTCTAGACTTTTTCATCTTTGCCCTGAAAACAAGTTTAAATCCAGTTAAAACTATCAGATGTAATGTTGTGGAAAATGCGTATAGATGTTTCTTAGTTACTTATCACTCCCCTGACACTAATGCAATCATACAGCCGGCGCAGATGTTTGCTTTTTCTTGATATAAATTTGCTCAGTAAGTTTTCAACTCTATATTCTAATCTTCTATTACTATAATAGTTCTGGAATCAGTTGAGAACAAATTATATCCTCCAAAGTCATTTAAAGCTGCACCCTCAGTTAACGTTAGTAAGAAACAAAATATTTTCTATATTTTCTTTCTAACCCATCTATAGTTATTTGACCGAAAAGTTGGAGGATTAAAACGTCCTTATTGTATTTGGAGGACCAACCAAAAATCCTTCCTCACCGGCAGCTGTTTTCATATGACTGTCTCTACTTCAAATTTTTGTCAAATTCTAGTCATAAGTCATAATATGAGTAACTCTTGTATAAACATATAACAGCAGCAGAATATTGATAAATCCAGTCCTATAAGTCATAATATGAGTAACTCTTGTAGAAACATATAACAGCAGTAGAATATTGATAAATCCAGTCCTATAAGTCATAATATGAGTAACTCTTGTATAAACATATAACAGCAGTAGAATATTGATAAATCCAGTCCTATAAGTCATAATATGAGTAACTCTTGTACAAACATATAACAGCAGCAGAATGTTGATAAATCCACTCCTATAAGTCATAATATGAGTAACACTTGTATAAACATATAACAGCAGTAGAATATTGATAAATCCAGTCCTATAAGTCATAATATGAGTAACACTTGTATAAACATATAACAGCAGCAGAATGTTGATAAATCCAGTCCTATAAGTCATAATATGAGTAACTCTGGTATAAACATATAACAGCAGCACAATATTGATAAATCCAGTCCCATAAGTCATAATATGAGTAACATTTGTATAAACATATAAAAACAGTACAATATTGATAAATCCAGTCCTATAATAATATGAGTAACACTTGTATCAACATATAACAGCAGCAGAATATTGATAAATTCAGTCATGATATGTCATGATATGAGTAAATGTGGTAAGATGTTGTTTGCCATAATAGCTGGGACTGCATCTTTAATTATGCATATTCATGATATTAACTGTGTTTGCATAATGTCATTCCATTGCTTCAAATATTCCTGAGCTATTTTTCCTTGGTCAGAAATGGATTCCTCACACATGAAAACATAGATAAACAGGTATTATACATGATTCTAATGCTAACAGGAGCTGAGATAGGACATTCTGGTTTCCTAGTGGCAGCCATATTGGTTTTGTGCATAATGGCTACCAGGGGGCCACCCCAATTTGTTTGCAGTGGTTTTTGAAAACCTTATGGCCATCTCACACTATACAACTTACGATGAGTCGGGGTGTTTAAGACAGACTTTCCCGTTGGGAGGAGCAGTCAACTCCAGATTCAAATGTTGAATCGGGTCGTACAGTGTGAGCGCCAGTTGTATAAACATCAGCAGAATGTTGATAAATCCACTCCTATAAGTCATAATATGAGTAACTCTTGTATAAACATATAACAGCAGCAGAATGTTGATAAATCCACTCCTATAAGTCATAATATGAGTAACTCTTGTATAAACATATAACAGCAGCAGAATGTTGATAAATCCACTCCTATAAGTCATGATATGAGTAACTCTTGTATAAACATATAACAGCAGCAGAATATAGATGAATCCAGTCCTATAAGTCATAATATGAGTAACTCTTGTATAAACATATAACAGCAGCAGAATGTTGATAAATCCACTCCTATAAGTCAGAATATGAGTAACACTTGTATAAACATATAACAGCAGCAGAATGTTGATAAATCCACTCCTATAAGTCAGAATATGAGTAACACTTGTATAATGCAGAATAATGCAGAATGTTGATAAATGACTCAGGCTCAGCGAGTTGGGTGCCTAAAACTCGTTCTTTTTCCGTCATTATTTACCTTCAGTTAATGTCTCGCAACCCTCTGACTTGGCTGTCTGTTCAATTGATAATGTACAATTGTATCCCATGGGTGAGATACAACCAGGCTGTGTAATAATGTACAATTGTATTCCATGGGTGAGATACAACCAGTCTGTGTAATAATGTACAATTGTATCCCATGGGTGAGATACAACCAGGCTGTGTAATAATGTACAATTGTATTCCATGGGTGAGATACAACCAGGCTGTGTGATAATGTACAATTGTATCCCATGGGTGAGATACAACCAGGCTGTGTGATAATGTACAATTGTATCCCATGGGTGAGATACAACCAGGCTGTCTGATAATGTACAATTGTATCCCATGGGTGAGATACAACCAGGCTGTGTAATAATGTACAATTGTATTCCATGGGTGAGATACAACCAGGCTGTGTGATAATGTACAATTGTATCCCATGGGTGAGATACAACCAGGCTGTGTGATAATGTACAATTGTATCCCATGGGTGAGATACAACCAGGCTGTGTGATAATGTACAATTGTATCCCATGGGTGAGATACAACCAGGCTGTGTGATAATGTACAATTGTATCCCATGGGTGAGATACAACCAGGCTGTGTGATAATGTACAAATGTATCCCATGGGTGAGATACAACCAGGCTGTGTGATAATGTACAATTGTATCCCATGGGTGAGATACAACCAGGCTGTGTGATAATGTACAATTGTATCCCATGGGTGAGATACAACCAGGCTGTGTGATAATGTACAATTGTATCCCATGGGTGAGATACAACCAGGCTGTGTGATAATGTACAGTTGTATCCCATGGGTGAGATACAACCAGGCTGTCTGATAATGTACAATTGTATCCCATGGGTGAGATACAACCAGGCTGTGTGATAATGTACAATTGTATCCCATGGGTGAGATACAATCAGGCTGTGTGATAATGTACAATTGTATCCCATGGGTGAGATACAATCAGGCTGTGTGATAATGTACAATTGTATCCCATGGGTGAGATACAATCAGGCTGTCTGATAATGTACAATTGTATCCCATGGGTGAGATACAATCAGGCTGTGTGATAACTATCCACCAGAAACACATTAAAGCTAACATCAATCAGAAAACACACTTTGTTCTCTTATCTATATATTCATGTCAGTTTTGTGGACATTGTTCCTCACTGCAGAGCAGTACAGATGAAGATGGAAAGTGGATTTTACTAGAATAGATAGTTCTTATTCCCATTCAACATTGATGAAAAGAAGTTTGAATGAGTGTTGATACATTGTTCTCTATTGCATTACTAACCCCTTGCTGTATTATTGTTCTCTATTGCATTACTAACCCCTTGCTGTATTATTGTTCTCTATTGCATTACTAACCCCTTGCTGTATTATTGTTCTCTATTGCATTACTAACCCCTTGCTGTATTATTGTTCTCTATTGCATTACTAACCCCTTGCTGTATTATTGTTCTCTATTGCATTACTAACCCCTTGCTGTATTATTGTTCTCTATTGCATTACTAACCCCTTGCTGTATTATTGTTCTCTATTGCATTACTAACCCCTTGCTGTATTATTGTTCTCTATTGCATTACTAACCCCTTGCTGTATTATTGTTCTCTATTGCATTACTAACCCCTTGCTGTATTATTGTTGGTTGCAGGTTTTTCTACATGGACCACCTGCCTGGGCGGCACAAGGTGTGTCACTCCCCGGTGCATCTCCGCCTCACCTACATGGGTGTGCACTACTTCTGGTATGGCTTCTTTCTCAGGTTTGCGGTGCCGTTCCTCATCCTCCTCACCTGCAACTCACTCATTATATTCCACGTGCACCGCATGCACAAGCGCCGCCAAGCCGCCGCTGTGGATGAGCGGGAGAAGCGGCGGCGCACGCACCTGGCGATCGGCACACTGCTGGTGGTGTGTGCAGTGTTTGTGATCACCCTCTTCCCTAATGCCATGATCGCCCTCTATATGTTCGTCAAGGGCCTGGACATCCAGACTTACTGTGTCCTTATTAAACTAGACCCGCCCTTCCAGATCATCCGCCTCCTCAACTACTCCACTAACTTTGTGCTGTATGGGATGACGGGCAGACTCTTCCGCTCCGAGCTCCATCGCCTCCTCACATGCCGCAGATACACATCCTCACCAAACTCTTCTAAGAAAATCAAGGTCAAGGTGAATTTCCAGGCATTGGGCAGTAGACTTCCGGTGCTGGTGGCCACACCGGTGGAGTCATACCCGCAGGCGGCGGGGCGCGGCGGCGGCACACAGGAGCGCAAACTGTACCTGGGCAGGTTTGACCGGGAGCGTGAGTCTGTGCTGTGAGAGGTGAGGCCTGCAGTAGTGATCAGTGACATGTGCTGCTGCATATATGTACCACATTAGTGCAGCAGAAGGACACTGAAGTGCATTAAAACAGCCTTAGATTATGCGGGAGTAGCACCAGCAACAGAAGAAGCATTTGTCACTGTGTGGTGGACCAGGTTCATAATACACAGAGAATGTATGATCTACCAGGGTTAATTATTACATAATACACAGAGAATGTATGATCTACCAGGTTATTACATAATACACAGAGAATGTATGATCTACCAGGGTTAATTATTACATAATACACAGAGAATGTATGATGTACCAGGTTATTACATAATACACAGAGAATGTATGATGTACCAGGTTATTACATAATACACAGAGAATGTATGATCTACCAGGGTTAATTATTACATAATACACAGAGAATGTATGATCTACCAGGTTATTACATAATACACAGAGAATGTATGATGTACCAGGTTATTACATAATACACAGAGAATGTATGATCTACCAGGGTTAATTATTACATAATACACAGAGAATGTATGATGTACCAGGGTTAATTATTACATAATACACAGAGAATGTATGATCTACAAGGGTTAACTGTTACAGACATTGGAACAATTGTGTTAATGATTTGATTAATGATTTAAACGGCCAGTCAATCTAGAACATTATTGATCATGATATACATCTGGTGATTTGTTGAATTGATATGATTTGATGATGAAACAAGAGACAAGATGAAAGAGACATAAAATCATAATTATAAATTTTATTCATTTGTGCTGTGTTATATCGTACATTATTATACACGCATTACTCTGAAAACAACATTTTTTTCTATTTTCATGATCGAAAGCATGTATAATAAATCAGTTAACTAACTCGTTGGTTTCAGTCGCTTGGAATATTGCACTCGTTGCTACGCAACTCTTGCAATATTTGTGAATATATATATATATTCATATATAGTATTATATTTTCCTATGGCATATGAAAATGTATCAATTACCAGAGTTAAAGAACAGATAATTTATTAGGGGTAAAGTACAAAGAATGATTATTATTTTAATGTGTGCTGTTTAACATGAGACAGAATGTGTGATCACGTGTGTCCATATAACAGGGGGGTATCCCACTGTGCAACAGTGTAATGTGCATAATACAAGTCCCCTATTGTGCACACACAGGGAATTCTGGGAGTTTCTGCCTCACTGACCTGATGTAATACATTCCAGCCTGTCACCCATGACCTTGAACCCCATGACCTTGTTGTCTGTAAGTATAACATATACATGTTGTTGGCATTCATTCACAAAGAATCTTCACCCACTGGAGTGGAAACACTCACTCTCTGTTCCTTGAATAATTATGATAATCCTTTGCTATTTCGACAAAAGCAATTGGACCAAATTTACCCGTTGTTTAACCAATACTGTTGTTATATGTTATAACTATGTTATTTTGAAATAGAGTTGGTCAGAAGAAAACTAGTGAGCGATAATAAGTGAAGCCACATCAAAGGATTTTGCTGTCTTGGACTTGCAGGGAAAGAACCTGGAGTTTAGTCATTCAGATGAGAGGGAACTGAACACAACCAATAGTGGAATGTTCAGATGAGTGGGAACTGAACACAACCAATAGTGGAATGTTCAGATGAGTGGGAACTGAACACAACCAATAGTGGAATGTTCAGATGAGAGGGAACTGAACACAACCAATAGTGGAATGTTCAGATGAGTGGGAACTGAACACAACCAATAGTGGAATGTTCAGATGAGTGGGAACTGAACACAACCAATAGTGGAATGTTCAGATGAGAGGGAACTGAACACAACCAATAGTGGAATGTTCAGATGAGTGGGAACTGAACACAACCAATAGTGGAATGTTCAGATGAGTGGGAACTGAACACAACCAATAGTGGAATGTTCAGATGAGTGGGAACTGAACACAACCAATAGTGGAATGTTCAGTTCTTGACCCATCGTGTGAGTGCAGCTTTTCAGTTTTCACCATGACAAAGTTGTAAATTCTATTTGTTATTTTGCCCTTACACATTGTTCATGTTATGGTGGAGGCCTTAGGTGTACAAGAATTTGTGAGGAATTTTGTTTGTTGAAAAGTTTTTATTGTAAACATTTTTGGGTAGACTTGATATTCTCATATTTTATAAAGAGTTTGTATGACAGGTCAAGGTGTACAGCGTGTACAACTTGACGGCCCCTGATGTAATGCCAGGTGGAGAGTGACAGAGCTATCTCTATTGACAGTTGCTGATGGGGTGGAGAGGTTGTGACAGAGCTATCTCTATTGACAGTTCCTGATGTGATGGAGAGGTTGTGACAGAGCTATCTCTATTGACAGTTACTGATGTGGTGGAGAGGTTGTGACAGAGCTATCTCTATTGACAGTTACTGATGTGGTGGAGAGGTTGTGACAGAGCTATCTCTATTGACAGTTCCTGATGTGATGGTGGGTGGAGAGGGTGTGACAGAGCTATCTCTATTGACAGTTCCTGATGTGATGGTGGGTGGAGAGGGTGTGACAGAGCTATCTCTATTGACAGTTACTGATGTGATGGTGGGTGGAGAGGTTGTGACAGATCTATCTCTATTGACAGTTACTGATGTGATGGTGGGTGGAGAGGGTGTGACAGAGCTATCTCTATTGACAGTTCCTGATGTGATGGTGGGTGGAGAGGGTGTGACAGAGCTATCTCTATTGACAGTTACTGATGTGATGGTGGGTGGAGAGGTTGTGACAGATCTATCTCTATTGACAGTTACTGATGTGATGGTGGGTGGAGAGGTTGTGACAGAGCTATCTCTATTGACAGTTACTGATGTGATGGAGAGGGTGTGACAGAGCTATCTCTATTGACAGTTACTGATGTGATGGAGAGGGTGTGACAGAGCTATCTCTATTGACAGTTCCTGATGGGGTGGAGAGGTTGTGACAGAGCTATCTCTATTGACAGTTACTGATGTGATGCCAGGTGGAGAGGGTGTGACAGAGCTATCTCTATTGACAGTTGCTGATGTGATGGAGAGGTTGTGACAGAGCTATCTCTATTGACAGTTACTGATGTGGTGGAGAGGGTGTGACAGAGCTATCTCTATTGACAGTTACTGATGTAATGGAGAGGGTGTGACAGAGCTATCTCTATTGACAGTTACTGATGTAATGGAGAGGGTGTGACAGAGCTATCTCTATTGACAGTTACTGATGTGATGGCGGGTGGAGAGGGTGTGACAGAGCTATCTCTATTTCTACTATTACTATTATGTGAGTGAGTGAGTGAATGAGTGAATGGGTGACTTAGTGAATTAGAGATGATGTGAGTGAATGAATGCACAAGCAAGTCAATGTAGAAGCGAGGGAGTGAATGTATGAGCGAGTAAATGTATGAGTGAGAGAATGAATGATTGAATGAATGAGTGAATGAATAAATGAGTGAATGAAGGAATGAAGGAATGAATTAATGAATGAGTGAATGAATGAATGAATGAGTGAGTAAATGAATGAGTGCATGAATAAATGAGTGAATGAAGGAATGAAGGAATGAATTAATGAATGAGTGAATGAATGAATGAATGAGTGAGTAAATGAATGAGTGCATGAATGAATGAATGAGTGAGTAAATGAATGAATGAATGAGTGAGTGAGTGAATGAATGAATGAGGGGTGAGTGAATGAATGAATGAATGAATGAATGAATGAGTGAATGAATGAATGAATGAGTGAGTGAGTGAGTGAGTGAGTGAGTGAATGAATAAATAAATGAATGAAAGAATGAATGAGTGAGTGAGTGAGTGAATGAATGAATGAATGAATGAATGAGTGAGTGAGTGAGTGAGTGAATGAATGAGTGAGTGAGTGAGTGAATGAATGAGTAAATGAATGAGTGAGTCAATGAATGAATGAGTGAATGAATGAGTGAGTTAGTGAGTGAGAGAATGACTGAAAAGATGAGTAGGTTGAGTGGATGAGTGAAATAGAATGTAACAAAAGTTTTTTAACACACAAGGTGTTTGCCAATGAGGTAATGGCCAATATTGAGTGTGATGAGGTATGAAAGATATTTGTACATACTATAGACATTACTAAGTGCCTCTACCCACCATGTGGCTGAGTGTTGAGGGCTCGGCCTCTACCATCTATGAAATGTTACTCTTTGCTGTCATCCCTACATTGTTGTGCAAATAAAATGAGAATTTGACAGTTATTCACAGTTATTTATTTGTTTGCTTATTATTTAATTAATTTCAACATACATTTCATCATATATTTCCGCATACATTTCAGCATACATTTCAGAATATAAAAATCTAAATTTTTTTTTGATTGTTCTCTCTACCTAATAAATTGAACAACAAACAACTTTATTATATCAATCTCATCATTTCATCATGCTTACTTATGCCCCAACAGCACCCAACACCAAAAGTGCGAAAATGTGCAGAAAAGTGACACCGCAACAACATGGTGCGGTGTTACACCGTGCTACACTCTACCGAGTATATACAGCTGGATCTGAGATATGTATCAACAGTCCCCTGAAGAAGGCAACCCTATGAAACTAGTCGGGAAATAAAAAACTGACAAAATGTACATACTGGGTTATCATTTGTAGGAAAATCTACTCTACTCTATTTCAGAATATATACATTAGTATATATATTTAATGATATAAATATACAAATTTTTTAGTCTTAAAGTTCAATTTCAACCCTAAGCTAAGCACGTATCTCACTAGTGAAAAAAGGCAAATCGGTCCAGAGAATGACCACTGGTGAGTGATGTTAAGTGATGTCATCGCATGAAAGGATTCAGGCGGGTCTCCCAAAGACACTTCATTTAGTCTAAATCCTATTGATAGAGTCTCAGTTGAGGCAGTGGTTATGCGGATTGGTAATTAGAAGGCATCTGGGATAGACCCTCTCCCAACCAGAATTCTTAAACATTGTATTTATGCTCTTAGTCAACAATTTATTTAATCTAACAATTGAAAACTCCCAAGGACTTCAAACAAGCAATTGTTACACCTCTTTTTAAAGAGGGAAATAGAAAACTAGCAGGAAACTACAGACATTGTCTGTTATTAACCTTCCCGCGAAAATACTCAAATATTGTGTCCAAAGCCAACTGGCAAGTTATCTAGTACGAAATGAACTTTTATGTGAAACCAATTCGGGTTCAGGAAAGGGAGATCTATTAATGACGCCCATGACCAATAGTATCAATGACAAAAAAGCAGTAGATTTAATCTTTCTTGACTTTAAAAATGCATTTGATACTGTAAATCATAAACTATTATTACAAAAATTAGACAAATTAGGAATCGACCAAAAATCTTTCAAGTTGTTCGAAAATTACCTAGAAGACAGACACCAAAGAGTTAATGTAGGCGGTGGTCACCTCTCTGAAACCAGTTACTTGTGGCGTTCCGCAAGGCACCTCACTAGGGCCATTAATGTTCATTGTTTATATCAATGATTTGTGTGATGTTTTGGAAAATAGTTTTATTCAATTGTTCGCTGTTGACACTCTAATCTATGAAGAAAAAGCGCTTGACTCAAATATTATCGATAGTCTACAGCAAGACCTTAATAGAATTGAAAAGTGGTGCATTACGCATGATGGTGGCCTCGAACAACAGGTACAAAATCAAACAGCACCTTTTATATTACTATACACCAGTTATACTCTATGTTGATGGCCAACTACTAAACATCATATCGATCCAGCCTCTCTACAAATCAATCAAACACTGGACAACACTGTGATATGATTGACAGATTGAATAAAGTTGATGATATAAAAACAAAAAAAACAAAAACACTGTGATATGGTGAGAAATTACAGAGGTCACAAGGAGTATGACAACTATTATAACCCACTACACCATGGGACTATAGGCACTTTAATATGAAAATGTTGTCCATACAGCATTAACAAATAAGTTACAATAAGGACCATTGAAAGCTGTTATTTCTTCTGTACTACTTAGGAATAATTTTGATGATTTTATCTCAATGTCATTTCAATCGGTATTCGTAGAAGCCTGTTCTGTATCATTATTATTACGAAATAAAAGTTTTATATATCATATTATATCAATACTAGGATGCTTCAGAAGCCCTGTAACAAAAACAACTGGACAAAAATCTTCCAAAAGTTTGCTAAAATGATTGTTAGATGGTTAGAAAAGAATGGAACAAAAAATAGAAAAGGTTTGATGGCAGTGAAGTTTTTGTTCTCCACACTATTTTCACAGCTTTGTGGTAAATCACGATACCAAACTTCCAAGCCATAATTCAGAAACCAGCTCCTTCACCCCAGGCCACGAGTTCCAACCAGGGGCCCGTTTCATAACTAGTAGCTATCACTAAATATATAGCAATTTCTAATAGTGATTATCACTATTTGGTCACTAAATCTGTTAATATAGCGGAGAATATTTTTGCCTCTGTAATCTCTTCAATTTTGGTCATCAAATCGGGTAAAAGATTATGACACATTTTTCGTATACTGTTGTCGCATGGCAACAAAGTGATTCAATGTGTACATCATGGCTGACATGGAGTAGCCTACGCAGAGTGAAGGGAAGATAGCAAAATTAATAATTATCACGAAAATAATGACTGTAAAAATGACCAAGAAGATCTCATTTAATATACCAAGTGATTATAGTGCAATGGTTTAACAATCTATCGCTAATCACTCCGCCAAATTTAAATTAGCAAATATTCATTACTATTATAAAACGGGCCACAGCTCCTAGTCTATGCTCTACTCAGCAAAGAATTCTCCTGCCCCACTCCCCCCTCACCCTGCCCCCCCCCCCCCCCCAGATGCTGATAGCAGCACAGCTCACTATCCTTCCCCGGGCAACCCCAGATATCTCCATATGACCCTACATATGACCCCAATATGTCGCCTATTCACTCAGCGATAAGTGGACTGTAAGACATGGCAGCTGTACATATGATGCATCTGCTCTTCCTGCCCTCCCACATACCTCTCTCACATAGACTCCAGCTGGTACAGCACTGGGGCTGTAGGCAATCTTGGATGACAGATAGCATGATAATTCTAAATAAAAGTATTTTTTTCATTGAGTATATATCTCGTATAATCCAGCATAACAGGGACAGTGAAGGGATTTAACAAATGGTACGATTCTTTGTTTTGCGGATCAGCAGTCCAATATATACGGCCAGAACGGACAATCTCATGGACAGAAAGTTGTGTGGCCGCAGGTGGTGGTGCCAGCTCAGAGTTGCATTTGGAGCGATATTAGATGCAAGTCCCATAGACTCCAATACTAACATTTTGAGCTTCAACCCCCTGAAAAGTATAGAAAACATTCTTGGAATAATTGTCTCTTTCATTGACATAATTTTAGTATGGGAGTGTATTGTATGTAACCTTTGCCGTATTCGCCACACTCTGTTACCCTTTCCAACGCACTTCATTCGAAGTAGGAAAACATGTCTTTCTTGGACAAACTATGTTGAAATTAAAAGTTCTCTTGAAAAGGATATTCTTATTAAGTTAGATGTGAAAGATTTTTTCTGGAAAGGCAGCATACTTGATTATAAAATCTAGATTTAACTTTCTGACAACAGTACCTAGTACAACGCTACTGCTAGTGGAAGTCGCTCGCCATCCATGTCAATAGAAGCAAGCATCAGCTTGGACATTAGAACGGGCATCAGAACAACCCTTGCTTTTTATCAAATACACCTCTTTTGTCCCAAATAGGTCAAGATATCTATATGTAATAGGAAATATCCACATATTTTTTTTTCATAAATCTATTTCTGTTTCCAAGATAATTCAACACATTTTCATGGAACTAATGGATATTTTATTATCAAGACACAAACTATCTCATATTTTGGATGTTTTTTTGACTCAAAGATATCTCAAATATTCCTTTATTTGGTACCTGAGTCACTTGTTCATTTTCATATACTACTAAGTGGTGTCTGAGTAGTAGCCAGTAGACTAGCACTAAGTCCCTGTTTTGTCCCCAATCGGAAAGGATATATATGTGAAATAGGAAAATCCAAAATATCCAAGACGTTTCTTTTTGGAATATCCTTTTCCTTTTTGTCCATTTCCTTTTTCCTTTTTGCCAATATCCTTTTTGCCAATATCCTTTTTGCCAATATCCTTTTTGCCAATATCCTTTTTGCCAATATCCTTTTCCTTTTTGGAATATCTTTTCCTTTTTGGAATATCTTTTCCTTTTCAGAATCTACACTCCTTTTCACCCGAATGCACTATGATGTATTCCTACACCAACATCTACATCAAAGGAGTAGAATTATTATTAATAGAGACATATTTGTGTTCAACTTCATTATTCACAGTTTTCTCAGCCACTTTGACTTTATCAAGCCACTTTAACCTTTAGCCACAGCCGGGAAGGCAAGCGGCTATATAACGAAATCAGTCATGCATGCACGGCCGGCATGGTGAGTCCCTGGCATAGATAGCTAGTGGGTCTACACACATGCCTAGTACAGCATGTTACGTAATACTGAGCCACTACTTGTTTATGTTGTAGCCTGGGACCAACGCAACATGATGTTTAAATGGAAGGTTGGGTTCTCAATGATTCCTTTAGTAACCCTTTATTTAATTGTTCCTAGAGTATTATTTTCAGAAATAAGCATTAGTTGTCGATTCACTTTTTGTAAATTCGATCTGTATTGCAATAAAATAGCTACTTAATTAAGGCACTATTTTTCTGGTGGATTGATATGAAGTGGTGGGTTGACCTGTGTTAGAATATTCACCAAAAGAAGATCCCAATAGACTAGCTCCTTTAGGTCTATTTCAAAAAGATTAATTAGCCAACATAATTACTCATACATTTCATATCTTCTAAAAGAATATTTATTTTAAGAAGTGATATGAATGAATGCCCCCAAATTTGCCACTGGGTGTTATTAAATACCAGGGATGACATCGATGGAAAAGATGACCCAATCTTGACATAGGAGTCAGAGCAGCCAGACATGGCTTTTCATGTAGAGGAAATAGGACATACCATAGGAGAAATAGGAAAAAGGTGCAGTGACATACTTTTCTGTGGTGAATATCTAAGGGAAATAGTGGAAAAGGAGGCTGACATGGAAAAATCGCCACTGACATGGAACCTTTTGTTCTGGAAATAGTAAAATCTGCCCGGAAATAGGAAGTTAGCAGTTGGAAAAGAATTTGTAATATGTGAAATAGCTTGTACCACAGAGGAAAATGTCTATTTGGGACGCAACAGTCCCTTAGGCTATACTCATAGACCAGATATCCAACCAAAGTTAAGTTGGTTATCATGTGATACATTTCATTTCTGTTAATTTCTGGAAATTCCTACATAGGGAACAACTACATGTATCAATGTGGGAAAATTCCTACATCACAAAGGGTCACTTTCTAGGTCTCGCCTGTGGATGTAAAGTCTAATCATATCAGGGTAATCTACATCATATTTGAAGGTATAAGAATCAAAGTATCTAATATTTTACCCACTTTACCACTTCAAATTGAGGAAAATGTGTTTATTAATCTTTAAACCCAAGAAATGAGTGAATCCTATGCATCCTATTTACCTTCTACTTTGCTGACTCACACCTATACTGCAAGGAATATTCCTACGAGCTGGGAATTTTATGGAGGAATGAATGTAGGGAAGGAAAAATTCCTACAGAAAACAATCCTTGCTTAGCTTGTACAACAGAGCCCAGATGACAGAGGTCATCTATAGGTATTAGGGGAGCACCACAATTATCATTAAATCAGAAATAATTCTTGACAAACTCTGACATCTCACTTTCTAACTCGTTCCTCCCACCCCCTCATGGCTTCTACTCATCCCAAGCAGCCTGTAGATATGCATTATTACCCCCAACCCCCTACCCCGTACTCAACCCCCCTCCCTCCCCCACTCCCCCCTCACACAGCAGCCTGCAGTCACAATTCCCCATTGTACCAGAGTCACATGAATGGAGAGATGGGGGAGAAATGGGGGAGAGATGGGGTTACTGTCCAGCTATCTGTTACATTGCTTTAACACCATTGTGTAGCCTGAGTTACCCTCATACAGCCACATTGTTATGTTCTTTGCTGCAACAAGTCGCAAAAACTGATATTTTTCAAATACTTTTTGCACGGGAAGCCTCGGTCAGAATGCTTAGCGCTGCTAGTTTTTTTTTGCTTTTTTTTTTAATAAAAATTTATTGACGGAATTTTCACATAGTGATATATCTTGTTTGTCGTGTAAATATCTACTCACAAAAACTACATTTTGACTTAAATATATTATATTTTAAGTCCTATAATCAGTCCTTAAATTGGCTGATTCTGACATTGTTAATTCAAATGTTCTAGATTTCAACAATTTTTTTTAAAACATAACCACATACATATATTTTCTACATCTTTTTCGCCCGGCTAAACGTAGTCACATAAATCAATCTGCTATTCTGAATAAAGAAGGTAAAAGGATGTAAGTTAAGTTATAATTCAATTTCAAATTTCCCTTTGAATACAAACATTTTCCTTTATTTTTCTATATAGCACATTTCTAAGAATAATATTCATTCTGCTTCCAATCCCTTATGATAATACTGGAATTTCTGAGTTTTTCAGGTAGTTTTTCAACTTTGTCCAACTGAGGTTTTGTGCTATAGTAAGGTCATTCCATAATCTAGGACTGTTGCTCCCTGTCCTTACTCACCTTCTCTTCTCCCCCAGCCCTAGTCTCTATCCTCTTGTCCCTCACCCTATCTGATTTCCCACACCATATCCCTTCACTTATTTTATTCTCTCCTTGCCTCTCTCTCCCTCTCCTTCCCGTCTTTCCCTTCCCCTTCCCCTCTTCTCTCTAACTTATTCTCTCTCTGCCTATCTGATTTCTCCCACCCTCTCCCTCTGCTTCTTTGCTCTCCCCCTCTCCCTCTGATCTCTCTCCCCTCACCTCCCCCTCTCTTTTTCCCCGCTTTCCCCCTCCCCCTTTGATCACTCTCCCTCTCTTTCCTGTTGCCAGGGATTCTTACAGGACGCATTGCTCAGGAATCCCACGTTGTCGAGGACAGTGGGACATAAAGGCATGACCTCAATCTCTTCTAGTAATAGGGGCTTTCCCAGGCTATAAATAGAGTGTAAAGATCCTGATTAAAAAAGGCCTCAAAATCACATTTTCACTCCAGATAACTTCACAAACCACATATAATGTCCTCCAGACAGGGTTGACGGACCTGTACAGACCCAAAAAACAGATGGGGAGATCCCAGATTCCAAGGACATGCATGACCAAAAAACCTTCTTGAGCTTTACATATTAAATATCTGCCTTTATTAATCTAAAAACCACCAGTTTAGAGTCCAATAGTTGAATATTTGTGGTAAACCTGGCAAATAACATATCAGTTGCCATGGCTACTTCCTGTGAAACCAGAAGTAGTTTATCATTTAGAATTAAACCATGTGCGACAACCCGCCCCCTCCCCGTTTGATCCAATGCCACAAATAAATCAAATTATTCACTTGTTAAACTCTTTCAACAGTCTCAAAGTGCACCATTGGTACAGAGATCTATCCTCTGTCCTGCTCTACACAGGACTCATGTGTAGCCATAGCAACCAGTGCGCACACTCACTAGTCACAGGGCATGCGCAGAAACATGAAGGGAATTATTCCTGTCAAAGTCAAACCAGGGAAATATTGTGGTTTAACATATTATGGTAGTGATTTCTGTTCTTTTAGTTCCTGTTTAGTTTACCCTTTATATAGCCTCTTTGACAGTGCACGTTGGAGCAAATCCATATTAGGTTCTTAATACATTTTATTGAAACAAATAAGCACATTTTTTCATGATATTCTCAGTTGTCCAGGTGCAAAGATACTTAATTGAAGGTTGATACCTCACTATAAATAAAATCTTAAAAAAACCCAAACATACAGTTAAATCATTTTATTATACACACATTGCTCTGAAAACAACGTATCTAGAGTGTGTTTCGCATAGTGCGCATTTCACTACTGAGTTATGTGGGGTTGTCATGGCACCAATCTGGGGTTTTTTTTACTAAGACAAGTGGCTTCGCCACTTGAGCCCACATATTATATCATTTAATTTTATTTTTTCCAAAAATAATGACCTGCTGAAATCAAATGCTGCCCGTTTCAGAGAATTACTGTAATGTGTGGATGGGTAGCCTACATTCTTTCTCTGAGAGAAAGAGAGAGGGGGGGGGGAGAGGGAGATAAAGAAATGACAGAGACAGAGAGAGAGAGAGAGAGGGGGGGGGGAGCGTTGGAGATGAAAACAGATGAATACATTTTTTTGTTATCCTTCCTCCCCTTTCGTCCCCCTCCCTTTCCCCCTCTCCGACTTACTGTTACACCCCCTTCCTCTTGTTCCACCTCCCCACTATACCTATTAGTATTACATAAAGATTCATATTTATATGGTTTGGGATCATATATATATATGGGGAATAAGGGCGTAAAGCAACCAATCTCACTCACTCCTCCCCTCACTCCGCCCTTCCCCCAGGAGGAGGTTGAGGTAGGGGATGAGAAGGAAGAGAGATGGAGGAGAAAGAGGAGGAGGGGTTTGTAACTGTTTGTATAACAGGTATGGTAGTGAGGTAGCAGGACGAGGAGGAGGAGGAGGATATCAGTTTAGAGGGATAGAGAGGGTGGAACAGAGAGAGAGAGAAGTTCACAGAAGGAGAGGGGAGAGTGGAAGGTGTAAAAGCTCCTGAGGGCTACCTTTTTATGGTGATTGGTGCGAGCTGTGGTGGAGATGACTGAGGGGTGAGGGGAGCCACTGCCCTATGGGGGAGATAGTGAGAGGACAACACTCATGACCAGTGAGGCATGACGTGACGTAATAGGTGACCGAGGGTCTGCTACATAGTCATAGGTTGTCGTAAATGTGGCGATGTAGTGCAGTCAGTTTGGCGGCCCACTTTGTGGTAGATATGACACTTTTCGGTAGATGATAGTCTGGTGACTGGTCAAGAAAGCCCCGATTTAAATATATGTGTAATAACCGTTTCAAATTTATGACTCGATTTGTTTTCTATTTTCATGATTGAAAGCATGTGTAATAAATCTGTTAACTAACTCCTTGGTTTCATTCGCTTAGAATATTGCTGTTATTGCTGAAGTTTGCTGATACTGTGCCGTGCAATTGGGGATTTGCATAACCGCCATCTTTCCTGATTAATATGGAGCTATGAGAGTTGTATGTCAGTGTGAAATCTTTAGAAAGCCTTTACTACAATGTTTGACCCACAGTTCAATATTTTAGGTTGCACAATATCTACTCAGGTTATAAAGATAGAAACAATTATAATTTGTGTCAGCCTTGTTAAAAACGCAAGTAAGCAATTAAATGTGACATCAGTCCCTAACACGCAATCCCATCTGTAATTAATTCCAAGTTATTTCAGATCATGTACGTCGAGGGCCAAGACAAATAGAATCTTGTTTCTCCTGCTGATAATTCAATAAGGCCAAGCAATGCGTGCCAATACAATGGGACATGTGGCTGGAGGTGCAACTGAAACCACCTAACTTTTGGCTACCTTTATTTTTCAGTTCAAGTTTATTTTTAAGTTCAAGTTCAAACCAAATCAATAGGGCAGTGAACTATGTAGGGAAGACCTCCCCACCCCTCTCCACCTACAGAACCATGTAGGGAGGAGCTCACCACCCCTCTCCACCTACAGAACCATGTAGGGAGGACCTCCCCACCCCTCTCCACCTACAGAACCATGTAGGGAGGACCTCGCCACCCCTCTCCACCTACAGAACCATGTAGGGAGGACCTCGCCACCCCTCTTCACCTACAGAACCATGTAGGGAGGTCCTCGCCACCCCTCTCCACCTACAGAACCATGTAGGGAGGCCCTCCCCACTCCTCTCCACCTACAGAACCATGTAGGGAGGACCTCCCCACCCCTCTCCACCTACAGAACCATGTAGGGAGGCCCTCGCCACTCCTCTCCACCTACAGAACCATGTAGGGAGGACCTCCCCACCCCTCTCCACCTACAGAACCATGTAGGGAGGACCTCCCCACCCCTCTCCACCTACAGAACCATGTAGGGAGGACCTCGCCACCCCTCTCCACCTACAGAACCATGTAGGGAGGACCTCGCCACCCCTCTTCACCTACAGAACCATGTAGGGAGGTCCTCGCCACCCCTCTCCACCTACAGAACCATGTAGGGAGGCCCTCCCCACTCCTCTCCACCTACAGAACCATGTAGGGAGGACCTCCCCACCCCTCTCCACCTACAGAACCATGTAGGGAGGCCCTCGCCACTCCTCTCCACCTACAGAACCATGTAGGGAGGACCTCCCCACCCCTCTCCACCTACAGAACCATATAGTGAGGACCTTGCCACCCCTCTCCACCTACAGAACCATGTAGGGAGGACCTCACCACTCCTCTCCACCTACAGAACCATGTAGGGAGGAGCTTGCCACTCCTCTCCACCTACAGAACCATGTAGGGAGGCCCTCGCCACCCCTCTCCACCTACAGAACCATGGAGGGAGGACCTCACCACCCCTCTCCACCTACAGAACCATGTAGGGAGGCCCTCGCCACCCCTCTCCACCTACAGAACCATGTAGGGAGGCCCTCGCCACCCCTCTCCACCTACAGAACCATGTAGGGAAGACCTCCCCACCCCTCTCCACCTACAGAACCATGTAGGGAGGCCCTCGCCACCCCTCTCCACCTACAGAATCATGTAGGGAAGACCTCCCCACCCCTCTCCACCTACAGAACCATGTAGGGAGGTCCTCGCCACCCCTCTCCACCTACAGAATCATGTAGGGAAGACCTCCCCACCCCTCTCCACCTACAGAACCATGTAGGGAGGCCCTCGCCACCCCTCTCCACCTACAGAATCATGTAGGGAAGACCTCCCCACCCCTCTCCACCTACAGAACCATGTAGGGAGGCCCTCGCCACTCCTCTCCACCTACAGAACCATGTAGGGAGGCCCTCGCCACCCCTCTCCACCTACAGAACCATGTAGGGAGGAGCTCGCCACCCCTCTCCACCTACAGAACCATGTAGGGAGGCCCTTGCCACTCCTCTCCACCTACAGAACCATGTAGGGAGGCCCTTGCCACTCCTCTCCACCTACAGAACCATGTAGGGAGGCCCTCGCCACTCCTCTCCACCTACAGAACCATGTAGGGAGGCCCTTGCCACTCCTCTCCACCTACAGAACCATGTAGGGAGGCCCTTGCCACTCCTCTCCACCTACAGAACCATGTAGGGAGGCCCTCGCCACCCCTCTCCACCTACAGAACTATGTAGGGAGGCCCTCGCCACCCCTCTCCACCTACAGAACCATGTAGGGAGGCCCTCGCCACTCCTCTCCACCTACAGAACCATGTAGGGAGGACCTCGCCACCCCTCTCCACCTACAGAACCATGTAGGGAGGTCCTTGCCACCCCTCTCCACCTACAGAACCATGTAGGGAGGTCCTCGCCACCCCTCTCCACCTACAGAACCATGTAGGGAGGAGCTCACCACTCCTCTCCACCTACAGAACCATGTAGGGAAGAGCTCGCCACCCCTCTCCACCTACAGAACCATGTAGGGAGGACCTCGCCACTCCTCTCCACCTACAGAACCATGTAGGGAGGAGCTCACCACTCCTCTCCACCTACAGAACCATGTAGGGAGGACCTCGCCACTCCTCTCCACCTACAGAACCATGTAGGGAGGAGCTCGCCACCCCTCTCCACCTACAGAACCATGTAGGGAGGACCTCGCCACTTCTCTCCACCTACAGAACCATGTAGGGAGGAGCTCGCCACTCCTCTCCACCTACAGAACCATGTAGGGAGGACCTCGCCACTTCTCTCCACCTACAGAACCATGTAGGGAGGAGCTCGCCACCCCTCTCCACCTACAGAACCATGTAGGGAGGAGCTCGCCACCCCTCTCCACCTACAGAACCATGTAGGGAGGACCTCGCCACCCCTCTCCACCTACAGAACCATGTAGGGAGGACCTCGCCACTTCTCTCCACCTACAGAACCATGTAGGGAGGACCTCGCCACTCCTCTCCACCTACAGAACCATGTAGGGAGGACCTCGCCACTTCTCTCCACCTACAGAACCATGTAGGGAGGAGCTCGCCACCCCTCTCCACCTACAGAACCATGTAGGGAGGAGCTCGCCACTCCTCTCTACCTACAGAACCATGGAGGGAGGAGCTTGCCACTCCTCTCCACCTACAGAACCATGTATGGAGGTCCTCGCCACTCCTCTCCACCTACAGAACCAGCACAAGAACAACAAAGGCTAAGAAAATAAGGTGGACTATTTTTCTATTGTCAAGAACAATCAACGAAAAAGAACTGGAAACAAGTTTAATTTGCATCAATGTAATTTGAGATTTCAGCATATCATGAATTCTGCTGCTGTTGGAAAGAAGAGGAAACTGATTTTTTGGGGATCAAAAGTAGGATTGTGTTGCTGCTTGGATTAGATTTTATATCTTGTCCTCAATAATAATAAGAATGTAATACTAAGGCAGGGATGCATGGACAACGGTGACTTATGCCACCCTTTATTAAACGAAAAGAAAACAAATTCTTGTGGTGCTCCTACCATGGCTGCTTGAGTGGAACTGACACACGGCCAAGGTCAAGTGACCAGTGGTTGACTTCCCATATATTCCCATATATTATTTATATAGGTCAACATACGTAACATGACAAAAGGCACGGTGGAGGTTTGTAATCAGGTTGAAATACGCTGGGAGAACTGTGACAAGACTAAATGTTGAGACTCCCAGAGTCATAATCTGTATGATATGTGTAATATTACAGACTTTTCCTCTTTTTTGGCACATATTACGCATAGCCAAAATATATTACTAAGACACTTTTCCTATTACCATCCAGATATTCCTATTCCTGAAATAAATAGTTTCATGGCATCGACTATTTCTTCATGACTGAGATCTTTTCACCCATTACAAGGAGTCTTTTCGCTATTACCTATGACCTGTGTCATCTGCTGCTATGATGCATTGCAGTTGCTTCTTTTCAAATATGACAGAATTGCTTCCTTTTTTGCTTCTTTCCTAATTGCATGGATAGACTTGCGCATCTTGATTATTTTTATAATCTAAAAAATCTAAAAAATATCAATATATATAAAAAAACGTGCAATTTATCCACTCACAACCACTATTTCTTGGGCATTACCTACAAAATAATTGTTAAACTGATTATTCTTTAACAGAAATTAAATGTATCATATAATAACCAACTTCACTTTGGTCGGATTTCTGGTCTATGAGTATAGCCTAAGGGACTTAGTGCTAGTCTACTGGCCACTATTCAGACACCACTCAGTAGTATATGAAAATGTGAAAATATATAAGTGACTTAGTGTGCCAAAAAGAACATCCACAATCCAAGATATTTTGTGTCTTGATAATAAAAATTTAATATCCATTAGTTCCATTGAAAGTGAGTTGAAATATCTTGGAAAAAGAAATAGATATTTAAAAAAAAATATGTGGATATTTCCTATTACATATAGATATCCGGACCTATGTCGGACAAAACAACTATAATCTCGCAAAGTTTTATTGAGATTCAATTTTTCATTTTTAAATATTTTTAAAACTGGTCAAAATAATTGGGGCTGAACCAAGGCTACGAAACTCCAATTGTGATTTCCCAACTTATGCCCATGATTCAGGACTGTCACCATCGATGTTATTTCATCCCAGGATACCCTCTAAATTATTCTGGAGAGAAAGTAAGTACATTCAGACATGCACACAGACCCTCCTCTAGACAATAGACTACTGGGTTCTCCACCATGCTGAGACCCGATTACTAACCATACTCAGTGATTTGGTACTTATCACTGATTTAGAAACAGCAGTGGGTGGAAGACCTAACTGCACCAGTATGTAATACACCTTCACACCTGGTTAGCTGGCTTATTGATAGAGCCTGCTCTGCAATCGTCTTTGTATTGACAACCCAACTAAGCCACTTTAGTACTAATTATCTTTTCTATTTTGGATGTCATCGCTCACACATCGTTGATGTCATTAACACCATTGACAACCAACTGACGGCCTACCACCAGGGGTGGTACCAGAAGAGGGGGGGGGGGGGCACACTTGAGGTCAAAATCTTCCAAAATTGGCCTGTTTGGAATGCCATCGCATGCATAACAATTTATCTAATGACAATGAAATAAAGCCCCACTACTTTAAGTTATCTAAGAAAAACGGGCAACCTGTCATATATTTTTTAAGAAAATATAATTCACACAATTAAGAAATATACAGTGCTCCTTTATACAGTGCTCCTTTATGGACATATTTGTTCCCCTTATGATATCATACTGTTAACACCAACAACACTGTTGGGTAAAATCCAAAATAAATGCCATTTTTCTTCACTTCTGTTCTAAGATTATGTGTTTTGGGTCATATGAATGAAAAAGAAACAATAGGTCACTGCTTAAAATAGCTATATACCTAAGATATAAGATATACCTCAAACCAAGTATCTACCATTAGCTATTTCTATGGGAAAAATCATCCTTTTCGAAAGAGTGGTTATTTCAGACTTCAAGATTAGAATTTCATATAAAGTTAACAATTCTGACAGTATGATACATAACATGAGTGGTGCAAATTTCATAAATATAAGACCAACAACATCATAATAAAAATTTCTGATTTAATTTCATTATGAGATGATGTAATTTCCCTGAATTCATACAATTTGTAGTCTAAAATGTATACAAGAAGGCACCTTTTTCAGGACTTTGGGGCCCTCTGCCCCTCTGAGTGGGGGGGGGGGGGCACAGGAGATAATTTAAGGGGTCTGGGGGGGGGGGGGCGGTGCGCCCTAGACCCCCCTGGTACCGCCACTGATTACATGAGTAGGTCATATCGCCAGCCTTGCTATCTAATGTCCCCATCGCCCACTCATTGCCAGACATCGCTTGCTGGACCAAGGATGCAGCAATGATACATTAATGAAGGTGTTCGCCAAGTCATCGCCAATGAATGAATATTGATAATGTTGTATCTGGAAACTTAATGTCTCAGGTACGGTTCACTTTGTACTTTGTACTTTGATTACTTAGCATGTTAAGATAAGATAAGATAAGTTGTTTTTTATTTGTCATTTTTGATGAGTACAAAAGAGTACAAACGAGTAATACATACATTGACAAATTGGTCAACATGCCTTTATGATACAGTGAGGTACCATTTCTTCCGGTTGTTACCAACATGTTCAATAGAGAGTATGTGTAATCTAGGTGACTTAGGAAATAAAATAAAATGGAAAATTGTTAGAATTATTATATACTCATAATAGCAATAAAATAGGTAAGAGACAACTGTTTGATTAAAATGTACTTTACGTCCAGTATATTTGTATGTACTTTACGTCCAGTATATTTGTATGTAATCATTAGCTACTAAAAAAGTAAAACAACAAAAACAAAAGTGTAATCACAGATTGATGAAAGTCAGCAACCTGTATAGATTATTTAGAATCAAAACATATGTATAAAAATGGACAATATTATATATTTTGAGACGACTTCGTTAAAAAAGCAGTGAATTGTAAATGTCCGTATACCAGGACATCTGGGAGGAGCAACTCACCCTAGTGTAGTGTTGACAGGCCACAATCTACCCTGTGTCTCTTATATATGTAACTGTACGCTTGATGAGCAATACACATTCTATAGACAATGAACTCTCCCACTATAAGGGAAAATATAAGAAGAGACTTTTTCAAATTTTCAGTTTATTACCAATGTTTTGTTTAAGGGCTACCAGGAAGATCTTCAGTGGAGAGGGAGCAAATAGCCCCATTCTTTATTATCATTATGTACATGTATATACTGAATAAAAGTATAATAATAATAATAATTCTAAGTGATTGAGACAACTCACAACACGAAGGGACACAGATATTTGTATTTGAAGGAGGTTTAATGTGTTGGGGCGATCTACGTATCGGTTTTACATTCGACCTTCATCAGGATTCTATAATAATGATAACCTGATAGCACCAATTTTACAATTCAACATTCCTCAGTTACTGTGGAGTTCTAACAAATCCTTTGATTAAACCTTAACAATAGGGGAGTTGCATGTGCCACTGCGCATGTCTGCGCATACAGTGCATGCTGGGATGTACAATAGGGGAGTTGCATGTGCCACTGCGCATGTCTGTTACAGTGCATGCTGGGATAGATTCTGATGAAATCTGACATACAAATATTTGGCAAAATTTTTATCGAAAATTGCAAGAATGTTTTCACCAATATCACAGCTTTATAAATGATCTATGAAAATCAAATGCACGATGGGAAAGATGGAGGCTTGTTCTATGGAAACATGTATAACAGAAGGATATAGGGAGCGTAAGTGTCATGGCGGCAGGGCGCAAATTAATGAAAATTAGTCGCGTAGTTGTACCGATGTGTGGACCGGAAGTAAATAATCCCCATAGAGTTAGCATTGGGGCGATACGTAATCACTCTATACATTGCCCCAGTAAAGATTTGACGATTATGAAGGCTATAGTTGAAATCGTTTGCCTCTAATGATGGATATATGTCAGTTAGAACTCATAGAATTATATGATCGATGAACAAACAGAGATTATTTATCTCCGCAATGGTGGGGCTATGGGAGCTTTGCTCGACATGTCCACATGATGTCATAAAACTGCCACAGTAGCGCGACTCAAAATATCGCTGCCGTGGACTACTTACGCGCCCTATTGACTTTAGATCATTGATAAATAGTCCATGCTGAATATGGGTTGATTTCCATAGATTTTATACTGTACCATCATTACTCCCATAATTCCATGCAAATCAAGATTCAAAATGGCGGCTATGCAATTCCCCTATTACAGTATGATTTTCAGATCCAGTGTCAAAATGACTGAACATTTGTGATGTGTTTCAAGAAAATGAGTCGTAAGTCGCAAAATTGATATTGTTCAAAGTGTTTTTTCTACAAGATCTCTTTATTGAAATGTTCTGATTTTTAGAGGGTTTAGCACTTATAGTCATGTGAATGCAGGCAACAAATTTCCGGACATTGTATTAAATATATTCTTGCGTTTTGAAGACCTTTGTATGGAGTATATTTAGTTACATTACTGGTAATTACCCATCCAGAAATATTGAAAACTTTTCTTTTTAAAAAAAAATAATTATCAAACTTAAAATATAGAAATACTTATTAAACATCCTAGTGTTTACATTCATTGGAATCAGTTTGACCTCCCCTTTTCAAATATGGTGATATCTCAAAATCAATATTTTCCGACTTATGACTCGTTTCCCTAAGACGGATCATGTCTGCAAGCAATATAGGGATGACACAGCAGGTATATAGAAGATATCGACCTGTAAACAAGGGCCATGTATTTTACAACAGAAAAGAAAAAACGTTTCTCTCCTTCCTACCCCTACCTAGGCATGCTCCATTGGGGTGAAATCGCAGGAAAATGTAGAATTCGCCTTCACCAATCCTTCACCAATCCTCTCAAATAACCCAAATTAAGACAAAAATGAAGATCAAAATCCAGTTCAACCTAACCAAACAGATTGTTTGAATCAAAGCAATATCAAATATACTCAGATATACGTATTATTAACCATTTTTCACTCTAATTTAGCAGAATTTACTAAATGCCAATTGTACATTTTCTGAAGATCTGACCCACTGACAAGCTTTTTTAACATGTAAATGTATGCACCATTAGGTAGATTGATGGGAAGCCTGTTGGGAAGCCTATAGTTAAGTGACTTAGGAATCACTGTTTAAATTGCTTCACTATGTTTTATTATACTTGTTTCAAGGCTGGCTGCGTGACAAGACAGTGAAGAGGGCTAGTTGTGGATAAAGTGCAGGGTGACGCTA